>CM045917.1:31226795-31953952 GCA_025169955.1 Salix arbutifolia | reverse complement strand
GGCTAATACCCATCGAAATTGGGCTAGTTAAATCAGGATCAATATTTCCCAAAATCCAAGGCTATTACCCATAAATTTTAAGGCTAATAGCAAATAAAATGGGGTTTGATATGACTAGACCAAACAGGTCAGAAATCTAAGGCTAATACCCATCGAAATTGGGCTAGTCGAGTCAGGATCAATATGTCCCAAAATCCAAGGCTATTACCCATAAATTTTAAGGCTAATAGCAAATAAAATGGGTTGGATATGACAGACCAAACAGGTCAGAAATCTAAGGCTAATACCCATCGAAATTGGGCTAGTCGAGTCAGGATCAATATGTCCCAAAATCCAAGGCTATTACCCATAAATTTTAAGGCTAATAGCAAATAAAATAGGGTTGGATATGACAAGACCAAACAGGTCAGAAATCTAAGGCTAATACCCATCGAAATTGGGCTAGTCAGTCAGGATCAATATGTCCCAAAATCCAAGGCTATTACCCATAAATTTTAAGGCTAATACAAATAAAATGGGTTGGATATGACAAGACCAAACAGGTCAGAAATCTAAGGCTAATACCCATCGAAATTGGGCTAGTCAAGTCAGGATCAATATGTCCCAAAATCCAAGGCTATTACCCATAAATTTTAAGGCTAATACCAACTACAATGGGCTTGGATATGACAAGACCAAACAGGTCAGAAATCTAAGGCTAATACCCATCGAAATTGGGCTAGTCGAGTCAGGATCAATATGTCCCAAAATCCAAGGCTATTACCCATAAATTTTAAGGCTAATACCAACTAAAATGGGTTGGATATGACAAGACCAAACAGGTCAGAAATCTAAGGCTAATACCCATCGAAATTGGGCTAGTCAGTCAGGATCAATATGTCCCAAAATCCAAGGCTATTACCCATAAATTTTAAGGCTAATACAAATAAAATGGGTTGGATATGACAAGACCAAACAGGTCAGAAATCTAAGGCTAATACCCATCGAAATTGGGCTAGTCAGTCAGGATCAATATGTCCCAAAATCCAAGGCTATTACCCATAAATTTTAAGGCTAATACAAATAAAATGGGTTGGATATGACAGACCAAACAGGTCAGAAATCTAAGGCTAATACCCATCGAAATTGGGCTAGTCGAGTCAGGATCAATATGTCCCAAAATCCAAGGCTATTACCCATAAATTTTAAGGCTAATAGCAAATAAAATGGGGTTGGATATGACAAGACCAAACAGGTCAGAAATCTAAGGCTAATACCCATCGAAATTGGGCTAGTCGAGTCAGGATCAATATGTCCCAAAATCCAAGGCTATTACCCATAAATTTTAAGGCTAATAGCAAATAAAATGGGGTTGGATATGACTAGACCAAACAGGTCAGAAATCTAAGGCTAATACCCATCGAAATTGGGCTAGTCGAGTCAGGATCAATATGTCCCAAAATCCAAGGCTATTACCCATAAATTTTAAGGCTAATAGCAAATAAAATGGGTTGGATATGACAAGACCAAACAGGTCAGAAATCTAAGGCTAATACCCATCGAAATTGGGCTAGTCGAGTCAGGATCAATATGTCCCAAAATCCAAGGCTATTACCCATAAATTTTAAGGCTAATAGCAAATAAAATAGGGTTGGATATGACAAGACCAAACAGGTCAGAAATCTAAGGCTAATACCCATCGAAATTGGGCTAGTCGAGTCAGGATCAATATGTCCCAAAATCCAAGGCTATTACCCATAAATTTTAAGGCTAATAGCAAATAAAATGGGTTGGATATGACAAGACCAAACAGGTCAGAAATCTAAGGCTAATACCCATCGAAATTGGGCTAGTCTAGTCAGGATCAATATGTCCCAAAATCCAAGGCTATTACCCATAAATTTTAAGGCTAATACCAACTACAATGGGCTTGGATATGACAACACCAAACAGGTCAGAAATCTAAGGCTAATACCCATCGAAATTGGGCTAGTCGAGTCAGGATCAATATGTCCCAAAATCCAAGGCTATTACCCATAAATTTTAAGGCTAATAGCAAATAAAATAGGGTTGGATATGACAAGACCAAACAGGTCAGAAATCTAAGGCTAATACCCATCGAAATTGGGCTAGTCAGTCAGGATCAATATGTCCCAAAATCCAAGGCTATTACCCATAAATTTTAAGGCTAATACAAATAAAATGGGTTGGATATGACAAGACCAAACAGGTCAGAAATCTAAGGCTAATACCCATCGAAATTGGGCTAGTCAGTCAGGATCAATATGTCCCAAAATCCAAGGCTATTACCCATAAATTTTAAGGCTAATACAAATACAATGGGTTGGATATGACTAGACCAAACAGGTCAGAAATCTAAGGCTAATACCCATCGAAATTGGGCTAGTCGAGTCAGGATCAATATGTCCCAAAATCCAAGGCTATTACCCATAAATTTTAAGGCTAATAGCAAATAAAATAGGGTTGGATATGACAAGACCAAACAGGTCAGAAATCTAAGGCTAATACCCATCGAAATTGGGCTAGTCGAGTCAGGATCAATATGTCCCAAAATCCAAGGCTATTACCCATAAATTTTAAGGCTAATAGCAAATAAAATGGGGTTGGATATGACTAGACCAAACAGGTCAGAAATCTAAGGCTAATACCCATCGAAATTGGGCTAGTCAAGTCAGGATCAATATGTCCCAAAATCCAAGGCTATTACCCATAAATTTTAAGGCTAATAGCAAATAAAATGGGCTTGGATATGACAGGCCGAACAGGTCAGAAATCTAAGGCTAATACCCATCGAAATTGGGCTAGTCGAGTCAGGATCAATATGTCCCAAAATCCAAGGCTATTACCCATAAATTTTAAGGCTAATAGCAAATAAAATAGGGTTGGATATGACAAGACCAAACAGGTCAGAAATCTAAGGCTAATACCCATCGAAATTGGGCTAGTCAGTCAGGATCAATATGTCCCAAAATCCAAGGCTATTACCCATAAATTTTAAGGCTAATACAAATAAAATGGGTTGGATATGACAAGACCAAACAGGTCAGAAATCTAAGGCTAATACCCATCGAAATTGGGCTAGTCGAGTCAGGATCAATATGTCCCAAAATCCAAGGCTATTACCCATAAATTTTAAGGCTAATACCAACTAAAATGGGTTGGATATGACAAGACCAAACAGGTCAGAAATCTAAGGCTAATACCCATCGAAATTGGGCTACTCTAGTCAGGATCAATATGTCCCAAAATCCAAGGCTATTACCCATAAATTTTAAGGCTAATACCAACTACAATGGGCTTGGATATGACAAGACCAAACAGGTCAGAAATCTAAGGCTAATACCCATCGAAATTGGGCTAGTCGAGTCAGGATCAATATGTCCCAAAATCCAAGGCTATTACCCATAAATTTTAAGGCTAATACAAATAAAATGGGTTGGATATGACAAGACCAAACAGGTCAGAAATCTAAGGCTAATACCCATCGAAATTGGGCTAGTCAGTCAGGATCAATATGTCCCAAAATCCAAGGCTATTACCCATAAATTTTAAGGCTAATAGCAAATAAAATGGGGTTTGATATGACAAGACCAAACAGGTCAGAAATCTAAGGCTAATACCCATCGAAATTGGGCTAGTCAAATCAGGATCAATATTTCCCAAAATCCAAGGCTATTACCCATAAATTTTAAGGCTAATAGCAAATAAAATGGGGTTGGATATGACTAGACCAAACAGGTCAGAAATCTAAGGCTAATACCCATCGAAATTGGGCTAGTCGAGTCAGGATCAATATGTCCCAAAATCCAAGGCTATTACCCATAAATTTTAAGGCTAATAGCAAATAAAATGGGTTGGATATGACAGACCAAACAGGTCAGAAATCTAAGGCTAATACCCATCGAAATTGGGCTAGTCGAGTCAGGATCAATATGTCCCAAAATCCAAGGCTATTACCCATAAATTTTAAGGCTAATAGCAAATAAAATAGGGTTGGATATGACAAGACCAAACAGGTCAGAAATCTAAGGCTAATACCCATCGAAATTGGGCTAGTCGAGTCAGGATCAATATGTCCCAAAATCCAAGGCTATTACCCATAAATTTTAAGGCTAATAGCAAATAAAATGGGGTTGGATATGACTAGACCAAACAGGTCAGAAATCAAAGGCTAATACCCATCGAAATTGGGCTACTCTAGTCAGGATCAATATGTCCCAAAATCAAAGGCTATTACCCATAAATTTTAAGGCTAATACAAATAAAATGGGTTGGATATGACAACACCAAACAGGTCAGAAATCTAAGGCTAATACCCATCGAAATTGGGCTAGTCGAGTCAGGATCAATATGTCCCAAAATCCAAGGCTATTACCCATAAATTTTAAGGCTAATAGCAAATAAAATAGGGTTGGATATGACAAGACCAAACAGGTCAGAAATCTAAGGCTAATACCCATCGAAATTGGGCTAGTCAGATCAGGATCAATATTTCCCAAAATCCAAGGCTATTACCCATAAATTTTAAGGCTAATACCAACTACAATGGGCTTGGATATGACAAGACCAAACAGGTCAGAAATATAAGAGTAATACCCATCGAAATTGGGCTACTCTAGTCAGGATCAATATGTCCCAAAATCAAAGGCTATTACCCATAAATTTTAAGGCTAATACCAACTACAATGGGATTGGATATGACAACACCAAACAGGTCAGAAATCTAAGGCTAATACCCATCGAAATTGGGCTAGTCGAGTCAGGATCAATATGTCCCAAAATCCAAGGCTATTACCCATAAATTTTAAGGCTAATAGCAAATAAAATAGGGTTGGATATGACAAGACCAAACAGGTCAGAAATCTAAGGCTAATACCCATCGAAATTGGGCTAGTCAAATCAGGATCAATATTTCCCAAAATCCAAGGCTATTACCCATAAATTTTAAGGCTAATAGCAAATAAAATGGGGTTTGATATGACTAGACCAAACAGGTCAGAAATCTAAGGCTAATACCCATCGAAATTGGGCTAGTCAGTCAGGATCAATATTTCCCAAAATCCAAGGCTATTACCCATAAATTTTAAGGCTAATAGCAAATAAAATAGGGTTGGATATGACAAGACCAAACAGGTCAGAAATCTAAGGCTAATACCCATCGAAATTGGGCTAGTCAGTCAGGATCAATATGTCCCAAAATCCAAGGCTATTACCCATAAATTTTAAGGCTAATAGCAAATAAAATGGGTTGGATATGACAAGACCAAACAGGTCAGAAATCTAAGGCTAATACCCATCGAAATTGGGCTAGTCAGTCAGGATCAATATGTCCCAAAATCCAAGGCTATTACCCATAAATTTTAAGGCTAATAGCAAATAAAATGGGTTGGATATGACAAGACCAAACAGGTCAGAAATCTAAGGCTAATACCCATCGAAATTGGGCTAGTCTAGTCAGGATCAATATGTCCCAAAATCCAAGGCTATTACCCATAAATTTTAAGGCTAATAGCAAATAAAATGGGTTGGATATGACAGACCAAACAGGTCAGAAATCTAAGGCTAATACCCATCGAAATTGGGCTAGTCTAGTCAGGATCAATATGTCCCAAAATCCAAGGCTATTACCCATAAATTTTAAGGCTAATACAAATACAATGGGTTGGATATGACAACACCAAACAGGTCAGAAATCTAAGGCTAATACCCATCGAAATTGGGCTAGTCGAGTCAGGATCAATATGTCCCAAAATCCAAGGCTATTACCCATAAATTTTAAGGCTAATACAAATACAATGGGCTTGGATATGACAAGACCAAACAGGTCAGAAATCTAAGGCTAATACCCATCGAAATTGGGCTAGTCAGTCAGGATCAATATTTCCCAAAATCCAAGGCTATTACCCATAAATTTTAAGGCTAATACCAACTACAATGGGCTTGGATATGACAAGACCAAACAGGTCAGAAATCTAAGGCTAATACCCATCGAAATTGGGCTAGTCTAGTCAGGATCAATATGTCCCAAAATCCAAGGCTATTACCCATAAATTTTAAGGCTAATACCAACTACAATGGGATTGGATATGACAACACCAAACAGGTCAGAAATCTAAGGCTAATACCCATCGAAATTGGGCTAGTCGAGTCAGGATCAATATGTCCCAAAATCCAAGGCTATTACCCATAAATTTTAAGGCTAATAGCAAATAAAATGGGTTGGATATGACAAGACCAAACAGGTCAGAAATCTAAGGCTAATACCCATCGAAATTGGGCTAGTCAAATCAGGATCAATATTTCCCAAAATCCAAGGCTATTACCCATAAATTTTAAGGCTAATAGCAAATAAAATGGGTTGGATATGACTAGACCAAACAGGTCAGAAATCAAAGGCTAATACCTATCGAAATTGGGCTACTCTAGTCAGGATCAATATGTCCCAAAATCCAAGGCTATTACCCATAAATTTTAAGGCTAATAGCAAATAAAATGGGTTGTGATATGACAAGACCAAACAGGTCAGAAATCTAAGGCTAATACCCATCGAAATTGGGCTAGTCGAGTCAGGATCAATATGTCCCAAAATCCAAGGCTATTACCCATAAATTTTAAGGCTAATGGCAAATAAAATGGGTTGGATATGACAAGACCAAACAGGTCAGAAATCTAAGGCTAATACCCATCGAAATTGGGCTAGTCAGTCAGGATCAATATGTCCCAAAATCCAAGGCTATTACCCATAAATTTTAAGGCTAATAGCAAATAAAATGGGTTGGATATGACAAGACCAAACAGGTCAGAAATCTAAGGCTAATACCCATCGAAATTGGGCTAGTCAGTCAGGATCAATATGTCCCAAAATCCAAGGCTATTACCCATAAATTTTAAGGCTAATACAAATAAAATGGGTTGGATATGACAAGACCAAACAGGTCAGAAATCTAAGGCTAATACCCATCGAAATTGGGCTAGTCGAGTCAGGATCAATATGTCCCAAAATCCAAGGCTATTACCCATAAATTTTAAGGCTAATACAAATAAAATGGGTTGGATATGACAAGACCAAACAGGTCAGAAATCTAAGGCTAATACCCATCGAAATTGGGCTAGTCAGTCAGGATCAATATGTCCCAAAATCCAAGGCTATTACCCATAAATTTTAAGGCTAATACAACTACAATGGGCTTGGATATGACAAGACCAAACAGGTCAGAAATCTAAGGCTAATACCCATCGAAATTGGGCTAGTCAGTCAGGATCAATATGTCCCAAAATCCAAGGCTATTACCCATAAATTTTAAGGCTAATACAAATAAATGGGTTGGATATGACAAGACCAAACAGGTCAGAAATCTAAGGCTAATACCCATCGAAATTGGGCTAGTCAGTCAGGATCAATATGTCCCAAAATCCAAGGCTATTACCCATAAATTTTAAGGCTAATAGCAAATAAAATGGGTTGGATATGACAGACCAAACAGGTCAGAAATCTAAGGCTAATACCCATCGAAATTGGGCTAGTCAGTCAGGATCAATATGTCCCAAAATCCAAGGCTATTACCCATAAATTTTAAGGCTAATAGCAAATAAAATGGGTTGGATATGACAAGACCAAACAGGTCAGAAATCTAAGGCTAATACCCATCGAAATTGGGCTAGTCAGTCAGGATCAATATGTCCCAAAATCCAAGGCTATTACCCATAAATTTTAAGGCTAATAGCAAATAAAATGGGTTGGATATGACAAGACCAAACAGGTCAGAAATCTAAGGCTAATACCCATCGAAATTGGGCTAGTCGAGTCAGGATCAATATGTCCCAAAATCCAAGGCTATTACCCATAAATTTTAAGGCTAATAGCAAATAAAATGGGTTGGATATGACAGACCAAACAGGTCAGAAATCTAAGGCTAATACCCATCGAAATTGGGCTAGTCAGTCAGGATCAATATGTCCCAAAATCCAAGGCTATTACCCATAAATTTTAAGGCTAATACCAACTACAATGGGTTGGATATGACAACACCAAACAGGTCAGAAATCTAAGGCTAATACCCATCGAAATTGGGCTAGTCGAGTCAGGATCAATATGTCCCAAAATCCAAGGCTATTACCCATAAATTTTAAGGCTAATACAAATAAAATGGGTTGGATATGACAAGACCAAACAGGTCAGAAATCTAAGGCTAATACCCATCGAAATTGGGCTAGTCAGTCAGGATCAATATGTCCCAAAATCCAAGGCTATTACCCATAAATTTTAAGGCTAATACAAATAAAATGGGTTGGATATGACAAGACCAAACAGGTCAGAAATCTAAGGCTAATACCCATCGAAATTGGGCTAGTCAGTCAGGATCAATATGTCCCAAAATCCAAGGCTATTACCCATAAATTTTAAGGCTAATACAACTAAATGGGTTGGATATGACAACACCAAACAGGTCAGAAATCTAAGGCTAATACCCATCGAAATTGGGCTAGTCGAGTCAGGATCAATATGTCCCAAAATCCAAGGCTATTACCCATAAATTTTAAGGCTAATAGCAAATAAAATAGGGTTGGATATGACAAGACCAAACAGGTCAGAAATCTAAGGCTAATACCCATCGAAATTGGGCTAGTCAAATCAGGATCAATATTTCCCAAAATCCAAGGCTATTACCCATAAATTTTAAGGCTAATAGCAAATAAAATGGGGTTGGATATGACTAGACCAAACAGGTCAGAAATCTAAGGCTAATACCCATCGAAATTGGGCTACTCTAGTCAGGATCAATATTTCCCAAAATCCAAGGCTATTACCCATAAATTTTAAGGCTAATAGCAAATAAAATGGGTTGGATATGACAAGACCAAACAGGTCAGAAATCTAAGGCTAATACCCATCGAAATTGGGCTAGTCGAGTCAGGATCAATATGTCCCAAAATCCAAGGCTATTACCCATAAATTTTAAGGCTAATAGCAAATAAAATAGGGTTGGATATGACAAGACCAAACAGGTCAGAAATCTAAGGCTAATACCCATCGAAATTGGGCTAGTCAAATCAGGATCAATATTTCCCAAAATCCAAGGCTATTACCCATAAATTTTAAGGCTAATAGCAAATAAAATGGGGTTGGATATGACTAGACCAAACAGGTCAGAAATCAAAGGCTAATACCCATCGAAATTGGGCTACTCTAGTCAGGATCAATATGTCCCAAAATCAAAGGCTATTACCCATAAATTTTAAGGCTAATACCAACTACAATGGGCTTGGATATGACAACACCAAACAGGTCAGAAATCTAAGGCTAATACCCATCGAAATTGGGCTAGTCGAGTCAGGATCAATATGTCCCAAAATCCAAGGCTATTACCCATAAATTTTAAGGCTAATAGCAAATAAAATAGGGTTGGATATGACAAGACCAAACAGGTCAGAAATCTAAGGCTAATACCCATCGAAATTGGGCTAGTCAATCAGGATCAATATGTCCCAAAATCCAAGGCTATTACCCATAAATTTTAAGGCTAATACCAACTACAATGGGCTTGGATATGACAAGACCAAACAGGTCAGAAATCTAAGGCTAATACCCATCGAAATTGGGCTACTCGAGTCAGGATCAATATGTCCCAAAATCCAAGGCTATTACCCATAAATTTTAAGGCTAATACCAACTACAATGGGTTGGATATGACAAGACCAAACAGGTCAGAAATCTAAGGCTAATACCCATCGAAATTGGGCTAGTCGAGTCAGGATCAATATGTCCCAAAATCCAAGGCTATTACCCATAAATTTTAAGGCTAATACAAATAAAATGGGTTGGATATGACAAGACCAAACAGGTCAGAAATCTAAGGCTAATACCCATCGAAATTGGGCTAGTCGAGTCAGGATCAATATGTCCCAAAATCCAAGGCTATTACCCATAAATTTTAAGGCTAATAGCAAATAAAATGGGTTGGATATGACAGACCAAACAGGTCAGAAATCTAAGGCTAATACCCATCGAAATTGGGCTAGTCAAATCAGGATCAATATTTCCCAAAATCCAAGGCTATTACCCATAAATTTTAAGGCTAATAGCAAATAAAATGGGTTGGATATGACAGACCAAACAGGTCAGAAATCTAAGGCTAATACCCATCGAAATTGGGCTAGTCAAATCAGGATCAATATTTCCCAAAATCCAAGGCTATTACCCATAAATTTTAAGGCTAATAGCAAATAAAATGGGTTGGATATGACAAGACCAAACAGGTCAGAAATCTAAGGCTAATACCCATCGAAATTGGGCTAGTCAAATCAGGATCAATATTTCCCAAAATCC
Organism: Salix arbutifolia; assembly: GCA_025169955.1. Lineage (NCBI taxonomy): Eukaryota > Viridiplantae > Streptophyta > Magnoliopsida > Malpighiales > Salicaceae > Salix > Salix arbutifolia. Next base: position 31,943,625 of record CM045917.1, on the reverse strand, counting down.
AAGGCTATTACCCATAAATTTTAAGGCTAATAGCAAATAAAATGGGTTGGATATGACAAGACCAAACAGGTCAGAAATCTAAGGCTAATACCCATCGAAATTGGGCTACTCTAGTCAGGATCAATATGTCCCAAAATCCAAGGCTATTACCCATAAATTTTAAGGCTAATACCAACTACAATGGGCTTGGATATGACAACACCAAACAGGTCAGAAATCTAAGGCTAATACCCATCGAAATTGGGCTAGTCGAGTCAGGATCAATATGTCCCAAAATCCAAGGCTATTACCCATAAATTTTAAGGCTAATAGCAAATAAAATGGGTTGGATATGACAAGACCAAACAGGTCAGAAATCTAAGGCTAATACCCATCGAAATTGGGCTAGTCAAAATCAGGATCAATATTTCCCAAAATCCAAGGCTATTACCCATAAATTTTAAGGCTAATACCAACTACAATGGGCTTGGATATGACAAGACCAAACAGGTCAGAAATATAAGAGTAATACCCATCGAAATTGGGCTAGTCAGTCAGGATCAATATGTCCCAAAATCCAAGGCTATTACCCATAAATTTTAAGGCTAATACCAACTACAATGGGTTGGATATGACAAGACCAAACAGGTCAGAAATCTAAGGCTAATACCCATCGAAATTGGGCTAGTCGAGTCAGGATCAATATGTCCCAAAATCCAAGGCTATTACCCATAAATTTTAAGGCTAATACAAATAAAATGGGTTGGATATGACAAGACCAAACAGGTCAGAAATCTAAGGCTAATACCCATCGAAATTGGGCTAGTCAGTCAGGATCAATATGTCCCAAAATCCAAGGCTATTACCCATAAATTTTAAGGCTAATACAAATAAAATGGGTTGGATATGACAAGACCAAACAGGTCAGAAATCTAAGGCTAATACCCATCGAAATTGGGCTAGTCAGTCAGGATCAATATGTCCCAAAATCCAAGGCTATTACCCATAAATTTTAAGGCTAATACAAATAAAATGGGTTGGATATGACAACACCAAACAGGTCAGAAATCTAAGGCTAATACCCATCGAAATTGGGCTAGTCAGTCAGGATCAATATGTCCCAAAATCCAAGGCTATTACCCATAAATTTTAAGGCTAATAGCAAATAAAATGGGTTGGATATGACAGACCAAACAGGTCAGAAATCTAAGGCTAATACCCATCGAAATTGGGCTAGTCAGTCAGGATCAATATGTCCCAAAATCCAAGGCTATTACCCATAAATTTTAAGGCTAATAGCAAATAAAATGGGTTGGATATGACAGACCAAACAGGTCAGAAATCTAAGGCTAATACCCATCGAAATTGGGCTAGTCAGTCAGGATCAATATGTCCCAAAATCCAAGGCTATTACCCATAAATTTTAAGGCTAATAGCAAATAAAATGGGTTGGATATGACAAGACCAAACAGGTCAGAAATCTAAGGCTAATACCCATCGAAATTGGGCTAGTCAGTCAGGATCAATATGTCCCAAAATCCAAGGCTATTACCCATAAATTTTAAGGCTAATACAAATAAAATGGGCTTGGATATGACAAGACCAAACAGGTCAGAAATCTAAGGCTAATACCCATCGAAATTGGGCTAGTCGAGTCAGGATCAATATGTCCCAAAATCCAAGGCTATTACCCATAAATTTTAAGGCTAATACCAACTAAATGGGCTTGGATATGACAAGACCAAACAGGTCAGAAATCTAAGGCTAATACCCATCGAAATTGGGCTAGTCGAGTCAGGATCAATATGTCCCAAAATCCAAGGCTATTACCCATAAATTTTAAGGCTAATACAAATAAATGGGTTGGATATGACAAGACCAAACAGGTCAGAAATCTAAGGCTAATACCCATCGAAATTGGGCTAGTCGAGTCAGGATCAATATGTCCCAAAATCCAAGGCTATTACCCATAAATTTTAAGGCTAATACAAATAAAATGGGTTGGATATGACAAGACCAAACAGGTCAGAAATCTAAGGCTAATACCCATCGAAATTGGGCTAGTCAGTCAGGATCAATATGTCCCAAAATCCAAGGCTATTACCCATAAATTTTAAGGCTAATACAAATAAAATGGGTTGGATATGACAAGACCAAACAGGTCAGAAATCTAAGGCTAATACCCATCGAAATTGGGCTAGTCAGTCAGGATCAATATGTCCCAAAATCCAAGGCTATTACCCATAAATTTTAAGGCTAATACAAATAAAATGGGTTGGATATGACAAGACCAAACAGGTCAGAAATCTAAGGCTAATACCCATCGAAATTGGGCTAGTCAGTCAGGATCAATATGTCCCAAAATCCAAGGCTATTACCCATAAATTTTAAGGCTAATACAAATAAAATGGGCTTGGATATGACAGACCAAACAGGTCAGAAATCTAAGGCTAATACCCATCGAAATTGGGCTAGTCAGTCAGGATCAATATGTCCCAAAATCCAAGGCTATTACCCATAAATTTTAAGGCTAATACAACTAAATGGGCTTGGATATGACAACACCAAACAGGTCAGAAATCTAAGGCTAATACCCATCGAAATTGGGCTAGTCGAGTCAGGATCAATATGTCCCAAAATCCAAGGCTATTACCCATAAATTTTAAGGCTAATACAAATAAAATGGGTTGGATATGACAAGACCAAACAGGTCAGAAATCTAAGGCTAATACCCATCGAAATTGGGCTAGTCGAGTCAGGATCAATATGTCCCAAAATCCAAGGCTATTACCCATAAATTTTAAGGCTAATACAACTAAAATGGGCTTGGATATGACAAGACCAAACAGGTCAGAAATCTAAGGCTAATACCCATCGAAATTGGGCTAATCGAGTCAGGATCAATATGTCCCAAAATCCAAGGCTATTACCCATAAATTTTAAGGCTAATACCAACTAAAATGGGCTTGGATATGACAACACCAAACAGGTCAGAAATCTAAGGCTAATACCCATCGAAATTGGGCTACTAGAGTCAGGATCAATATGTCCCAAAATCCAAGGCTATTACCCATAAATTTTAAGGCTAATACAACCTATAATGGGCTTGGATATGACAAGCCAAACAGGTCAGAAATCTAAGGCTAATACCCATCGAAATTGGGCTAGTCGAGTCAGGATCAATATGTCCCAAAATCCAAGGCTATTACCCATAAATTTTAAGGCTAATAGCAAATAAAATGGGTTTGGATATGACAAGACCAAACAGGTCAGAAATCTAAGGCTAATACCCATCGAAATTGGGCTAGTCAAATCAGGATCAATATTTCCCAAAATCCAAGGCTATTACCCATAAATTTTAAGGCTAATAGCAAATAAAATAGGGTTGGATATGACAAGACCAAACAGGTCAGAAATCTAAGGCTAATACCCATCGAAATTGGGCTAGTCAAATCAGGATCAATATTTCCCAAAATCCAAGGCTATTACCCATAAATTTTAAGGCTAATACCAACTACAATGGGCTTGGATATGACAAGACCAAACAGGTCAGAAATCTAAGGCTAATACCCATCGAAATTGGGCTAGTCAGTCAGGATCAATATGTTCCCAAAATCCAAGGCTATTACCCATAAATTTTAAGGCTAATACAAATAAAATGGGTTGGATATGACAAGACCAAACAGGTCAGAAATCTAAGGCTAATACCCATCGAAATTGGGCTAGTCAGTCAGGATCAATATGTTCCCAAAATCCAAGGCTATTACCCATAAATTTTAAGGCTAATACCAACTACAATGGGCTTGGATATGACAAGACCAAACAGGTCAGAAATCTAAGGCTAATACCCATCGAAATTGGGCTAGTCGAGTCAGGATCAATATGTCCCAAAATCCAAGGCTATTACCCATAAATTTTAAGGCTAATACAACTAAATGGGCTTGGATATGACAAGACCAAACAGGTCAGAAATCTAAGGCTAATACCCATCGAAATTGGGCTAGTCGAGTCAGGATCAATATGTCCCAAAATCCAAGGCTATTACCCATAAATTTTAAGGCTAATACAACCTATAATGGGCTTGGATATGACAAGACCAAACAGGTCAGAAATCTAAGGCTAATACCCATCGAAATTGGGCTACTCGAGTCAGGATCAATATGTCCCAAAATCCAAGGCTATTACCCATAAATTTTAAGGCTAATACCAACTACAATGGGCTTGGATATGACAAGACCAAACAGGTCAGAAATCTAAGGCTAATACCCATCGAAATTGGGCTACTCGAGTCAGGATCAATATGTCCCAAAATCCAAGGCTATTACCCATAAATTTTAAGGCTAATAGCAAATAAAATGGGCTTGGATATGACAACACCAAACAGGTCAGAAATCTAAGGCTAATACCCATCGAAATTGGGCTACTCGAGTCAGGATCAATATGTCCCAAAATCCAAGGCTATTACCCATAAATTTTAAGGCTAATACAACCTATAATGGGCTTGGATATGACAAGACCAAACAGGTCAGAAATCTAAGGCTAATACCCATCGAAATTGGGCTACTCTAGTCAGGATCAATATGTCCCAAAATCAAAGGCTATTACCCATAAATTTTAAGGCTAATACCAACTACAATGGGCTTGGATATGACAACACCAAACAGGTCAGAAATCTAAGGCTAATACCCATCGAAATTGGGCTAGTCAGTCAGGATCAATATTCCCAAAATCCAAGGCTATTACCCATAAATTTTAAGGCTAATAGCAAATAAAATAGGGTTGGATATGACAAGACCAAACAGGTCAGAAATCTAAGGCTAATACCCATCGAAATTGGGCTAGTCAAATCAGGATCAATATTTCCCAAAATCCAAGGCTATTACCCATAAATTTTAAGGCTAATACCAACTACAATGGGCTTGGATATGACAAGACCAAACAGGTCAGAAATCTAAGGCTAATACCCATCGAAATTGGGCTAGTCGAGTCAGGATCAATATGTCCCAAAATCCAAGGCTATTACCCATAAATTTTAAGGCTAATACCAACTACAATGGGCTTGGATATGACAACACCAAACAGGTCAGAAATCTAAGGCTAATACCCATCGAAATTGGGCTAGTCGAGTCAGGATCAATATGTCCCAAAATCCAAGGCTATTACCCATAAATTTTAAGGCTAATACAACCTATAATGGGCTTGGATATGACAAGACCAAACAGGTCAGAAATCTAAGGCTAATACCCATCGAAATTGGGCTAGTCGAGTCAGGATCAATATGTCCCAAAATCCAAGGCTATTACCCATAAATTTTAAGGCTAATAGCAAATAAAATGGGCTTGGATATGACAAGACCAAACAGGTCAGAAATCTAAGGCTAATACCCATCGAAATTGGGCTAGTCGAGTCAGGATCAATATGTCCCAAAATCCAAGGCTATTACCCATAAATTTTAAGGCTAATACCAACTACAATGGGCTTGGATATGACAAGACCAAACAGGTCAGAAATCTAAGGCTAATACCCATCGAAATTGGGCTAGTCGAGTCAGGATCAATATGTCCCAAAATCCAAGGCTATTACCCATAAATTTTAAGGCTAATACCAACTAAAATGGGCTTGGATATGACAAGACCAAACAGGTCAGAAATCTAAGGCTAATACCCATCGAAATTGGGCTACTCGAGTCAGGATCAATATGTCCCAAAATCCAAGGCTATTACCCATAAATTTTAAGGCTAATACCAACTATAATGGGCTTGGATATGACAAGACCAAACAGGTCAGAAATCTAAGGCTAATACCCATCGAAATTGGGCTACTCGAGTCAGGATCAATATGTCCCAAAATCCAAGGCTATTACCCATAAATTTTAAGGCTAATACCAACTACAATGGGCTTGGATATGACAAGACCAAACAGGTCAGAAATCTAAGGCTAATACCCATCGAAATTGGGCTAGTCGAGTCAGGATCAATATGTCCCAAAATCCAAGGCTATTACCCATAAATTTTAAGGCTAATACAACTAAATGGGCTTGGATATGACAAGACCAAACAGGTCAGAAATCTAAGGCTAATACCCATCGAAATTGGGCTAGTCAGTCAGGATCAATATTTCTCAAAATCCAAGGCTATTACCCATAAATTTTAAGGCTAATACCAACTACAATGGGCTTGGATATGACAACACCAAACAGGTCAGAAATCTAAGGCTAATACCCATCGAAATTGGGCTAGTCGAGTCAGGATCAATATGTCCCAAAATCCAAGGCTATTACCCATAAATTTTAAGGCTAATAGCAAATAAAATGGGTTGGATATGACAAGACCAAACAGGTCAGAAATCTAAGGCTAATACCCATCGAAATTGGGCTAGTCGAGTCAGGATCAATATGTCCCAAAATCCAAGGCTATTACCCATAAATTTTAAGGCTAATACAACTAAATGGGCTTGGATATGACAAGACCAAACAGGTCAGAAATCTAAGGCTAATACCCATCGAAATTGGGCTAGTCGAGTCAGGATCAATATGTCCCAAAATCCAAGGCTATTACCCATAAATTTTAAGGCTAATACCAACTAAATGGGCTTGGATATGACAACACCAAACAGGTCAGAAATCTAAGGCTAATACCCATCGAAATTGGGCTAGTCGAGTCAGGATCAATATGTCCCAAAATCCAAGGCTATTACCCATAAATTTTAAGGCTAATAGCAAATAAAATGGGCTTGGATATGACAAGACCAAACAGGTCAGAAATCTAAGGCTAATACCCATCGAAATTGGGCTAGTCGAGTCAGGATCAATATGTCCCAAAATCCAAGGCTATTACCCATAAATTTTAAGGCTAATAGCAAATAAAATGGGTTGGATATGACAAGACCAAACAGGTCAGAAATCTAAGGCTAATACCCATCGAAATTGGGCTAGTCGAGTCAGGATCAATATGTCCCAAAATCCAAGGCTATTACCCATAAATTTTAAGGCTAATACCAACTACAATGGGCTTGGATATGACAAGACCAAACAGGTCAGAAATCTAAGGCTAATACCCATCGAAATTGGGCTACTCGAGTCAGGATCAATATGTCCCAAAATCCAAGGCTATTACCCATAAATTTTAAGGCTAATACCAACTAAAATGGGCTTGGATATGACAAGACCAAACAGGTCAGAAATCTAAGGCTAATACCCATCGAAATTGGGCTACTCGAGTCAGGATCAATATGTCCCAAAATCCAAGGCTATTACCCATAAATTTTAAGGCTAATACCAACTACAATGGGCTTGGATATGACAAGACCAAACAGGTCAGAAATCTAAGGCTAATACCCATCGAAATTGGGCTACTCGAGTCAGGATCAATATGTCCCAAAATCCAAGGCTATTACCCATAAATTTTAAGGCTAATACCAACTACAATGGGCTTGGATATGACAAGACCAAACAGGTCAGAAATCTAAGGCTAATACCCATCGAAATTGGGCTAGTCAGTCAGGATCAATATGTCCCAAAATCCAAGGCTATTACCCATAAATTTTAAGGCTAATACCAACTACAATGGGCTTGGATATGACAAGACCAAACAGGTCAGAAATCTAAGGCTAATACCCATCGAAATTGGGCTAGTCAGTCAGGATCAATATGTCCCAAAATCCAAGGCTATTACCCATAAATTTTAAGGCTAATACCAACTACAATGGGCTTGGATATGACAAGACCAAACAGGTCAGAAATCTAAGGCTAATACCCATCGAAATTGGGCTACTCGAGTCAGGATCAATATGTCCCAAAATCCAAGGCTATTACCCATAAATTTTAAGGCTAATACCAACTACAATGGGCTTGGATATGACAACACCAAACAGGTCAGAAATCTAAGGCTAATACCCATCGAAATTGGGCTACTCGAGTCAGGATCAATATGTCCCAAAATCCAAGGCTATTACCCATAAATTTTAAGGCTAATACCAAATAATGGGCTTGGATATGACAACCAAACAGGTCAGAAATCTAAGGCTAATACCCATCGAAATTGGGCTACTCGAGTCAGGATCAATATGTCCCAAAATCCAAGGCTATTACCCATAAATTTTAAGGCTAATACAAATAAAATGGGCTTGGATATGACAAGACCAAACAGGTCAGAAATCTAAGGCTAATACCCATCGAAATTGGGCTAGTCGAGTCAGGATCAATATGTCCCAAAATCCAAGGCTATTACCCATAAATTTTAAGGCTAATACCAACTATAATGGGCTTGGATATGACAAGACCAAACAGGTCAGAAATCTAAGGCTAATACCCATCGAAATTGGGCTACTCGAGTCAGGATCAATATGTCCCAAAATCCAAGGCTATTACCCATAAATTTTAAGGCTAATACCAACTAAATGGGCTTGGATATGACAAGACCAAACAGGTCAGAAATCTAAGGCTAATACCCATCGAAATTGGGCTACTCGAGTCAGGATCAATATGTCCCAAAATCCAAGGCTATTACCCATAAATTTTAAGGCTAATACCAACTACAATGGGCTTGGATATGACAACACCAAACAGGTCAGAAATCTAAGGCTAATACCCATCGAAATTGGGCTACTCGAGTCAGGATCAATATGTCCCAAAATCCAAGGCTATTACCCATAAATTTTAAGGCTAATACCAACTACAATGGGCTTGGATATGACAAGACCAAACAGGTCAGAAATCTAAGGCTAATACCCATCGAAATTGGGCTAGTCGAGTCAGGATCAATATGTCCCAAAATCCAAGGCTATTACCCATAAATTTTAAGGCTAATACCAACTACAATGGGCTTGGATATGACAAGACCAAACAGGTCAGAAATCTAAGGCTAATACCCATCGAAATTGGGCTAGTCAGTCAGGATCAATATTCCCAAAATCCAAGGCTATTACCCATAAATTTTAAGGCTAATACCAACTACAATGGGCTTGGATATGACAAGACCAAACAGGTCAGAAATCTAAGGCTAATACCCATCGAAATTGGGCTAGTCGAGTCAGGATCAATATGTCCCAAAATCCAAGGCTATTACCCATAAATTTTAAGGCTAATACCAACTACAATGGGCTTGGATATGACAAGACCAAACAGGTCAGAAATCTAAGGCTAATACCCATCGAAATTGGGCTACTCGAGTCAGGATCAATATGTCCCAAAATCCAAGGCTATTACCCATAAATTTTAAGGCTAATACCAACTAAAATGGGCTTGGATATGACAAGACCAAACAGGTCAGAAATCTAAGGCTAATACCCATCGAAATTGGGCTACTCGAGTCAGGATCAATATGTCCCAAAATCCAAGGCTATTACCCATAAATTTTAAGGCTAATACCAACTAAAATGGGCTTGGATATGACAACACCAAACAGGTCAGAAATCTAAGGCTAATACCCATCGAAATTGGGCTACTCGAGTCAGGATCAATATGTCCCAAAATCCAAGGCTATTACCCATAAATTTTAAGGCTAATACCAACTAAATGGGCTTGGATATGACAAGACCAAACAGGTCAGAAATCTAAGGCTAATACCCATCGAAATTGGGCTACTCGAGTCAGGATCAATATGTCCCAAAATCCAAGGCTATTACCCATAAATTTTAAGGCTAATACCAACTATAATGGGCTTGGATATGACAAGCCAAACAGGTCAGAAATCTAAGGCTAATACCCATCGAAATTGGGCTACTCGAGTCAGGATCAATATGTCCCAAAATCCAAGGCTATTACCCATAAATTTTAAGGCTAATACCAACTATAATGGGCTTGGATATGACAAGACCAAACAGGTCAGAAATCTAAGGCTAATACCCATCGAAATTGGGCTACTCGAGTCAGGATCAATATGTCCCAAAATCCAAGGCTATTACCCATAAATTTTAAGGCTAATACCAACTACAATGGGCTTGGATATGACAAGACCAAACAGGTCAGAAATCTAAGGCTAATACCCATCGAAATTGGGCTAGTCGAGTCAGGATCAATATGTCCCAAAATCCAAGGCTATTACCCATAAATTTTAAGGCTAATACCAACTAAATGGGCTTGGATATGACAACACCAAACAGGTCAGAAATCTAAGGCTAATACCCATCGAAATTGGGCTAGTCGAGTCAGGATCAATATGTCCCAAAATCCAAGGCTATTACCCATAAATTTTAAGGCTAATACCAACTACAATGGGCTTGGATATGACAAGACCAAACAGGTCAGAAATCTAAGGCTAATACCCATTGATATTGGGCTAGTCGAGTCAGGATCAATATGTCCCAAAATCCAAGGCTATTACCCATAAATTTTAAGGCTAATACAACTAAATGGGCTTGGATATGACAAGACCAAACAGGTCAGAAATCTAAGGCTAATACCCATCGAAATTGGGCTAGTCAGTCAGGATCAATATTCCCAAAATCCAAGGCTATTACCCATAAATTTTAAGGCTAATACCAACTACAATGGGCTTGGATATGACAAGACCAAACAGGTCAGAAATCTAAGGCTAATACCCATCGAAATTGGGCTACTCAGTCAGGATCAATATGTCCCAAAATCCAAGGCTATTACCCATAAATTTTAAGGCTAATACCAACTACAATGGGCTTGGATATGACAAGACCAAACAGGTCAGAAATCTAAGGCTAATACCCATCGAAATTGGGCTACTCAGTCAGGATCAATATGTCCCAAAATCCAAGGCTATTACCCATAAATTTTAAGGCTAATACCAACTAAATGGGCTTGGATATGACAAGACCAAACAGGTCAGAAATCTAAGGCTAATACCCATCGAAATTGGGCTAGTCGAGTCAGGATCAATATGTCCCAAAATCCAAGGCTATTACCCATAAATTTTAAGGCTAATACCAACTACAATGGGCTTGGATATGACAAGACCAAACAGGTCAGAAATCTAAGGCTAATACCCATCGAAATTGGGCTAGTCGAGTCAGGATCAATATGTCCCAAAATCCAAGGCTATTACCCATAAATTTTAAGGCTAATACAACTAAATGGGCTTGGATATGACAAGACCAAACAGGTCAGAAATCTAAGGCTAATACCCATCGAAATTGGGCTAGTCGAGTCAGGATCAATATGTCCCAAAATCCAAGGCTATTACCCATAAATTTTAAGGCTAATACCAACTACAATGGGCTTGGATATGACAAGACCAAACAGGTCAGAAATCTAAGGCTAATACCCATCGAAATTGGGCTACTCGAGTCAGGATCAATATGTCCCAAAATCCAAGGCTATTACCCATAAATTTTAAGGCTAATACCAACTAAAATGGGCTTGGATATGACAACACCAAACAGGTCAGAAATCTAAGGCTAATACCCATCGAAATTGGGCTACTCGAGTCAGGATCAATATGTCCCAAAATCCAAGGCTATTACCCATAAATTTTAAGGCTAATACCAACTACAATGGGCTTGGATATGACAAGCCAAACAGGTCAGAAATCTAAGGCTAATACCCATCGAAATTGGGCTACTCGAGTCAGGATCAATATGTCCCAAAATCCAAGGCTATTACCCATAAATTTTAAGGCTAATACCAACTACAATGGGCTTGGATATGACAAGACCAAACAGGTCAGAAATCTAAGGCTAATACCCATCGAAATTGGGCTAGTCAAATCAGGATCAATATTTCCCAAAATCCAAGGCTATTACCCATAAATTTTAAGGCTAATAGCAAATAAAATGGGGTTGGATATGACAAGACCAAACAGGTCAGAAATCTAAGGCTAATACCCATCGAAATTGGGCTAGTCAGTCAGGATCAATATGTCCCAAAATCCAAGGCTATTACCCATAAATTTTAAGGCTAATACCAACTACAATGGGCTTGGATATGACAAGACCAAACAGGTCAGAAATCTAAGGCTAATACCCATCGAAATTGGGCTACTAGAGTCAGGATCAATATGTCCCAAAATCCAAGGCTATTACCCATAAATTTTAAGGCTAATACCAACTACAATGGGCTTGGATATGACAACACCAAACAGGTCAGAAATCTAAGGCTAATACCCATCGAAATTGGGCTAGTCGAGTCAGGATCAATATGTCCCAAAATCCAAGGCTATTACCCATAAATTTTAAGGCTAATACCAACTAAATGGGCTTGGATATGACAAGACCAAACAGGTCAGAAATCTAAGGCTAATACCCATCGAAATTGGGCTAGTCGAGTCAGGATCAATATGTCCCAAAATCCAAGGCTATTACCCATAAATTTTAAGGCTAATACCAACTACAATGGGCTTGGATATGACAAGACCAAACAGGTCAGAAATCTAAGGCTAATACCCATCGAAATTGGGCTAGTCGAGTCAGGATCAATATGTCCCAAAATCCAAGGCTATTACCCATAAATTTTAAGGCTAATACCAACTACAATGGGCTTGGATATGACAAGACCAAACAGGTCAGAAATCTAAGGCTAATACCCATCGAAATTGGGCTACTCGAGTCAGGATCAATATGTCCCAAAATCCAAGGCTATTACCCATAAATTTTAAGGCTAATACCAACTACAATGGGCTTGGATATGACAACACCAAACAGGTCAGAAATCTAAGGCTAATACCCATCGAAATTGGGCTACTCGAGTCAGGATCAATATGTCCCAAAATCCAAGGCTATTACCCATAAATTTTTAGGCTAATACCAACTATAATGGGCTTGGATATGACAAGCCAAACAGGTCAGAAATCTAAGGCTAATACCCATCGAAATTGGGCTAGTCGAGTCAGGATCAATATGTCCCAAAATCCAAGGCTATTACCCATAAATTTTAAGGCTAATACCAACTATAATGGGCTTGGATATGACAAGCCAAACAGGTCAGAAATCTAAGGCTAATACCCATCGAAATTGGGCTACTCGAAATCCGGATCAATATGTCCCAAAATCCAAGGCTATTACCCATAAATTTTAAGGCTAATACCAACTACAATGGGCTTGGATATGACAGACCAAACAGGTCAGAAATCTAAGGCTAATACCCATCGAAATTGGGCTACTCGAGTTAGGATCAATATGTCCCAAAATCCAAGGCTATTACCCATAAATTTTAAGGCTAATACCAACTACAATGGGCTTGGATATGACAAGACCAAACAGGTCAGAAATCTAAGGCTAATACCCATCGAAATTGGGCTAATCGAGTCAGGATCAATATGTCCCAAAATCCAAGGCTATTACCCATAAATTTTAAGGCTAATACCAACTACAATGGGCTTGGATATGACAAGACCAAACAAGTGAGAAATCTAAGGGTAATACCCATCGAAATTGGGCTAGTCGAGTCAGGATCAATATTCCCAAAATCCAAGGCTATTACCCATAAATTTTAAAGCTAATAGCAAATAAAATGGGGTTGGATATGACTAGACCAAACAGGTTAGAAATCTAAGGCTAATACCCATCGAAATGGGCTACTCGAGTCAGGATCAATATGTCCCAAAATCCAAGGCTATTACCCATAAATTTTAAGGCTAATAGCAAATAAAATGGGGTTGGATATGACTAGACCAAACAGGTCAGAAATCTAAGGCTAATACCAATCGAAATTGGGCTAGTCGAGTCAGGATCAATATGTCCTAAAATCCAAGGCTATTACCCATAAATTTTAAGGCTATTAGCAAATAAAATAGGGTTGGATATGACAAGACCAAACAGGTCAGAAATCTAAGGCTAATACCAATCGAAATTGGGCTAGTCGAGTCAGGATCAATATGTCCCAAAATCCAAGGCTATTACCCATAAATTTTAAGGATAATACCAACTACAATGGGCTTGGATATGACAACACCAAACAGGTCAGAAATCTAAGGCTAATACCCATCGAAATTGGGCTACTCGAGTCGGGATCAATATGACCCAAAATCCAAGGTTATTACCCATAAATTTTAATGCTAATACCAACTACAATCGGCTTGGACATGACAAGACCAAACAGGTCAGAAATCTAAGGCTAATACCCATAGAAATTGGTCTAGTCAAATCAAGATCAATATTTCCCAAAATCCAAGGCTATTACCCATAAATTTTAAGGCTAATAGCAAATAAAATGGGGTTGGATATGACTAGACCAAACAGGTCAGAAATGAAAGGCTAATACCCATCGAAATTGGGCTAGTCAAATCAGGATCAATATTTCCCAAAATCCAAGGCTATTACCCATAAATTTTAAGGCTAATACCAACTACAATGGGCTTGGATATGACAAGACCAAACAGGTCAGAAATCTAAGGGTAATACCCATCGAAATTGTGCTACTGTAGTCAGGATCAATATGTCCCAAAATCAAAGGCTATTACCCATAATTTTTAAGGCTAATACCAACTACAATGGGCTTGGATATGACAACACCTGTCGCACGTCGCCGCGCGGCGTCCCGGGAGGGATCCTGGCTCTCGCGATGGAGTTGTTGAGGAGTCGCCACCTGGCTGTTGAGGGTCGCTAGGAACACCCGATTTGTACTGGTATGCTCAGAGATTCAAGGGTAAGGGACTGGTTGCGTAGAGGGAAGGTATTAGCACCCCTACTACGCCTTACCTGAGGTAAGCTGCATTGTCTACCTTGATGTGATTTCAAATGTTTCGACGGACGTATTTATTCACATGAAAAATGTTCTGATTTGCAAAAGAAATCGGTCACCGCTCAAAATAATCCCGTGAATTTTATTGATTATTTCTAGATATGCAAATGCTAGCCTACTTGTAGTTTCTTCATTCACCACCTGAAATTAACCATTAATCCTCATGAATTAATTTTACGGTTGACCGATCCATAAAAGAAATCGACCACCGCTCAGAATAATTCTGACAATTTTAGTGGTTATTCTCGAATATGTAAATGTTAGCCTACGTGTAAATCCGGCAATTACTACCTAAAATCAATTGCTAATTCACATGAATTAATTTCACGATTTGTTTTAATATTAGCCAAATTTTCAAGATTTAATAAACTTGTTATTAAATCTAAGATAAATTTTCAGAAAAACTTATTTGGCCAAATGCAAAGAAAACATATTTTTTATTTCATTTTATATTCTTTTTTCTTAACAAAACAAAATAAAATTTAATAAATAAAACACAACACAACAACACACACACACACATTCTCTTTTTTCTTTCTTTTTTCATTATATTTTTACAAATAAAATAAAACAAAACCTACACATTCTTTTTTCATCTTTTTCATTACATTTTACAAATAATAATTAAAAATACAATAAATTCAAATAAAGACATGAACATAAAAGGAAAATTACATAAAAAGCCTTAGGGGGCAGTTCTGGAACAGTGGCCGCAGGGGGTACAAAAAAAACAACCCAGGAACAGTGCTGGCATAGTGGCAGTGGCCTTGGTGGCGCGTCTGCCCACGCGCCGCCGTCACTGGCGGCGCGTGGAACCACGCGCCACCGGTGAACAGTGATTACCGGGAAGGGCAAATCTGCTCCTTCTCTTCTTCCTCTTGCCGGAGATGGCCTTCCGGTGACCTGCAAACCAGACAAAGAAAACACAAAACAAACGCACAAAGGCAGCACAAACAACACAAAATCAATTTCAATTTTTTGGATCTGTTCTCGGTTTCTTCCCAAAATCAAACCGATCCGGTCTTCTTCTTCTCAGGCTGTCCTTCGACTTTCCTCTTCTTCTCGCCGGCAAGGGTATCTCAATGACCTGTAAAACAAAACGAAAGCCACACAAACACAAGGAAAATCAGTCAGTTCGGTCCTTCAAATCTTGGCTCTTTCCTCAGCGATCGGTTCTTCTTCATTCTCGGATCTGCTCTCTTCCAGTCCATTCTTTCTCGTCCATATGGCCAGAGCTAAAATCTGACAGGGAGAGAGGGTCTGCCGTTGCTGCAGGCAGGGGAGAAAGGCGGCAGCTGAGGAAGGTTGTGGGGCTGCCGTGGATGGCTTACGGACGAGAAGAGAGGAAGGGGAATGAAGATCAGTTGTGGGCTACAGGGAAGAGAAATGGGTCTGCTGGGGCTGGAGTTGCAGAGGCTGTAGGGCTGAGGCAGAGGGATCAAATGGAGGGGAAGGGCTGTGTGTTGGGGAAGGAAGGTAAAGGGGGAAAACCAAAGAGAAAATGGGGAAAGGGGCTGCTGTCAAGAGGGCTGGTGGCTTGGAGAAAGGGGCTGCAAGAGGCTGTGGAAAGGAGAGGAACATGGGGTTGTAACTGGTGGCGTGAGCAAAGGAAAACGAAAGAGAGCAGGGGAAATGGGGAGAACGGTGGCTGGAGACAGGGAGCTGGCGGCTGAGGGTGACTGTGGGAGGGGGGCTGCAGCTGCCAAGAGTGGGGACTGGCGGCTGCAGCCCCCACGAAGAAGAAGAAAGTAAAAGATGGGTGGATTAGGTTTAGGGTTTTTTTTGGAGAGGGTTTGTGGGTGTCTAAACTCTTTTTTTTTTTCTTTATTTCTTGTGGCCATGCACTCTATTTATAGAGTTTTCAAAGGCAAGATTCCAAACACAGCCCTCGGCTTGCGTGCTTGTTTCAATTTGATCCTTCATTTCCAATTTGTGCGATTTGGCCCTGCATTGACTGTTAAATTCTCAATTTATTCAATTTTGCCCCTGTAACAAGATATTTTTGGATTTTTGTCTTTTTTTTTATTTTTTTTCCTTTTCTTCCGAAACATAAAAATAAGTGGGTCAAAATTTGGGTAGCAACAGATGCCCCCTCTTTACAATGCTTACGATTAAAGTCTTGTAAAAGACTTTAAATAGTAAGTGTTGTAAAGAAAAACAGAATGGAGGATATGGGTCTCATTTTTCTGGGTGACCGACCCGGTTAGCCGTTAGAAGGGTCTCATTTTTCTGGGTGACCGACCCGGTTAGCATGGCCTCATTCGATGGGTGACCGACCCGGTTAGCATGGCCTCATTCGATGGGTGACCGACCCGGTTAGCATGGCCTCATTCGATGGGTGACCGACCCGGTTAGCATGGCCTCATTCGATGGGTGACCGACCCGGTTAGCATGGACTCATTCGATGGGTGACCGACCCGGTTAGCATGGCCTCATTCGATGGGTGACCGACCCGGTTAGCATGGCCTCATTTGATGGGTGACCGACCCGTGGTCTCATTTTTCTGGGTGACCGACCCGTTTAGCATGGCCTCATTTGATGGGTGACCGACCCGTGGTCTCATTTTTCTGGGTGACCGACCCGGATGTAAGATAGGGGTCTCAATGGTGACGGGTGACCTACCCGGGTCTCATTATGACGGGTGACCTACCTGGATGGAAGATGGAGGTGAAGGTCTCATTATAACGGGTGACCTACCCGGTGGAAGATGAAGGAAGAGGGTCTCATTATACTGGGTGACCTACCCGGATGAAAAATGGAGGTGAGAGTCTCATTATAACGGGTGACCTACCCGGTGGAAGATGAAGGAACAGGGTCTCATTATACTGGGTGACCTACCCGGATGAAAAATGGAGGTGAGGGTCTCATTATAACGGGTGACCTACCCGGTCGAAGATGAAGGAAGAGGGTCTCATTATACAGGGTGACCTACCCAGATGAAAAATGATGAAGATGGGGATGCAATGCATGATGATGCATGTATACTTACCTGAGAAATATAGGTCCCCTTTCTTTGATGCTTCACTGTCATAAGATGTCTTTGTCTAATCTCCAAAGCTTTGTTGTCATTCATCCACCGATGTTAAGCACATTGCTTATTCTGGGCTATCTGCGATGATCTCTGCTCTCATTGTTTATCAAGTCTGACCTTGCCCCCAAGTGTAGTGTTGCTTGATTCATCGTGAAATAGTGTAACAAGTCATCATCTTTCTTGGGTTTTCTCAACAACAACTCTTTGGTTTGCGGGTGTTCTGCTAACAATCATTGCAAAGCTTGCTAATGCTGACCTCATCTTCGGTTGTCGATCAGTCATGGAGTTTTTTCATCAATTGAATCATATTTGTTCTGCTGTATGTCATCATCAACCTTCATAGAATTCTCAAGTCGTCCAGAAATGCATCCAAAATTCATCGGTGCATGCTCCGTGTTATCACCAATAAATTTCTCTCGGCTCGTGAGAAGAGATGTAATGCTATCATCACCCACATTCATGCGATGAATTGCGCCTTGAATTGATGCAACAGTTCGGTCAAGCAATCTGAAACTCTTCATTGTAGACTTAATTTCTTCTGAACAAATTCTTCTTGGTCCATGCAAAGAATTACAATCTTGTCATTAACGAGGTTCTTTCTGTCTCCCATATTCATGCGGTGAACTGAACCTTGAGTCGATGGACTTCAAGTAGTGAAGTGAAACTTGAATCGACGGACTTTAAAATAGATTATCCCACAATCAACCTTTATGGTGTGCATCCTCTTCAACATTTATCAAAATGCACTTATGCAACAATATCTTTTTGGAGACAACCAAATCCGCGAGTCAACCGATATTTCAGAAACTGAAGACGCCCTTCAACTGCGATGCTAGTCTCAACTGTTGTTGGAGCTTGTTAAACCATCATATTCTACTAAGCAATGCTGCCCTGAGTTGAATCTGCTGGTGCTCATTGATGAATTTCACTGAATCATTGTTTACTCGTGTTTCTTTGCCCCCAAGCTGATGTGAAATTGTCTGCATTCATATCAAAATCCACACTGTGGCCTCTGATTGCTGAGCTTTCTGATGATAATCGAGAATTGTCAATGTCAAGGATTCTGCAAATTCGGTCAATATTTTCTCTGAATCTTTCTTGTTCTGGAATTAAGTCACCAATTTCAAAGATCATGTGCATCCAAAGTCCAATCATTGAAATAAAATCAAAGAGATGTCATTTGTTGAAAATCAAATTCATTTGGTCAAATACCCAACACACGATATTCAATACATGCAGACCTGTAATTATCTTGTATTTTTTTGCAAACAGAAATTGACCCATTGTGAGATTGAAATCGTTTTTTATGGTTTTTTTTTAAATCTAATCTCTGATTTTGGGGTATGTCATTTGATGGTACATGATGAAATGATAATTTGTGGTTTTCAAACAATTAGAGCCGAGTAAAAACTTGAGGTTCAGTTGAAAAATTTGTCTCATTTTTCAATACTTACCTTATCAATATGCATAACAACTTGCAATTTTTTCATGAAATTATAACCCTTATGGAAAAACTCTAGCAAATTTGAGAGCGCCACTTATCAGTTAAAATTGCTTGCTTGATCAAGAAGGACTTTTACAAGCATGTAATGAGGCTATGGTTCATGGCTATAAAAGAAATGGAAATTCATAGGCTCAAAAAGGTGTTTAAGGGTTCAAAGACTAAGGATCACCATTTGCTAGTCAACTCTTTTCTCTTGTTATTCTTGTAGAAGAGATGACATAAAAATACGTTAATTATCTTAACGTGATTTTTTATCCACCAACCGATGCTCTAAGAATCTCTACAACCATGTCATTCCTTTCATTGATAATTTCAACCTTAAAAGGGAAATACTAAACTCGGATCATCATTTGTCATCTCATATCATTCCATCTTTTGTCGCACTCAATATAGTCTAACAAAACAATTCTGCACGATCTTCATTTGATGGATCAATTATCTTGCAGACTTGATAATCTTAATAACATTTCTTCCCATGTGAGGTTTGACCACAGATACCAACGGACATGGTATAGTTCAATATTCTCTTTTTTTCTTTTTTTCTTCTTTTTTTTCTTTTCCTTTTTTTTTTTTTGAACTTGCCCTTAGTATTGACTCTGGGTTTTGGTCATGTCCTATCTCCATTTGATTATTGCCAATGTTGGGTTTTCATTCTTGAGCATCCCCCCTTCTGTTGATTCTAATGTTGCCACTGTATCCTCAAACTACAAATCTCTTATTTGCCCCTACTATATTTGCCCCCCAGTGTATTTGCCCCCAGTGTGAGGGTGTGATCCATGTCGGGTGTTTTCGAAGAAATATAATATCAGGCTCAAATTGGGATTAACAAGGGATATATATTTTAAGAATAGTGAAGGAAATAAACAAAGATGGCCTTTTATCATTTCAAGCAAAGTTGGTTTTAACTGATAAATTTTGACCTCATCCAATGTAATGATTTGGACATGCAAGAGTCATGATTCGCGGGTCCATAACTACCGAATCCATTACATGTCAATATGCATACTCATAAAGCTTAGTTCTATGATGTGGTTCAAAAACTCGGTGTATGGGCTCAAAAAAATTGTTTGGTCACCTGGTATTGGTCATCATGTCTTTTAACAAAAGTTGGGTCAATTATGCAATCAAAATACTTTTAATTTTCAAAAATGATAAACTTTAAATTTTGCATGTTGGAGTTTGATCAAAATATGTTGTGAAAAATAAGCATGTTAAACATCTCTTGATTTCAAAACAACAAAAAGACAAGGAAAACATATGATTCAATGAATTGATGATTTAACCCCAAAACAAAGTGATAGCCGATGAGATTCAATGAGAAAATTATTGACGATGCGACACTTTTCTCAGACTTTCCAAACAATCATTTATGTATTGTCACTGCTCATTGATCTCGCTTATGCTCGCGATGATTTATTGCTGACACTGTCGACGATAACATCCTCCACAAAACTTGACTTGCCTTTTGCTGATTAACTTCCACACTTGATTACTGATATTCTTGCAACTATTCATCCCTCTCATCTGGATTATGTCGCAAAAAGAAGGCTTTGTTTTTTTTTTTTTTTTTTTTTTTTTTTTTTTTTTGCGCTCCACTGCACTCCTCTTTGTACATAAAAAGTGAATCAAGCTTGAAAGCACTCTTGTCAAAAACACCAAAGTGCGCAAATCATAAAAAATTTCATCATACGACGAAAAGACTCTTTTTGCGGCAAATTCGCTTCTTCGAGCAATGTAATCTTGCAGTGCACATACTTTGACTTCTCAGACACCAGAACAAATTGAACAGTATCATATTATATCTTCTCACTCAAGATATTTGTCTTCGCTTTAACAGACAAAAAATTGTGCGCAAAATAACATGGTCTTCTGTGCGTGGCGGCATAAAACTTCCTGACCTGACAGTGCCGCAATAACTCCACATGATCAGGAGAGAAATCAATTGATACTTAAACAGGCTGACAACTTCTTTGACTGATGCTTGCTTTTTGAAAATGGACTACTCGCACTCCCTCAAAAGAAAACCCGAATTTTCCACAATTCCCATTGATGATTGCATTAACACTCTGCAGATAATATCTGGGCATATGTCCCACTTGATTTCACTAGAGAGCAGAGAACTTTATTGTTGAGTTGCAGAAGAAACATGAATGATGGCTCTGTATCGGTGTGAGTTCTTCTTAGCAATGTCAAATGTCAATGACTCTTGACCCTTCAGCGGATGACAAATTGAGGGACCCCTATTTCGAAACTATGGAATGTATGTTGAAATGCATATGCATGTTTTTTGGTTTTTTTTTTTGACAAACTTGCCCTTTAAAGAGCGACTAACAAAAACTATGAGAATGCATGCTAACAAAAACTATGAGAATGCATGCTAAAATGTATATGCATGTTTTTTTTTTTTTACGGACTCGACCTTCTAGGAGGGACACGTGATCGTAACAATTGCACAATAACCAAAAATTATGGGAATACATGTTGAAATGTATATGCATGCTGTCTTTTTTTTACTTACTTTTTTTTTTTGCTCACCCTTCGAGGAGTGACACGTGATCGTAACAATTACATGATAAACAAAAACTATGGGAATGCATGTTAAAATGAATATGTATGTTTTTTTTTTACAAACTCGTCTTTCGAGGAGTGACACATGCTTGTAACAATTGTATGATAAATAAAAACTACGGGAATGCATGTTAAAATGCATATGCATATGCATGTTTTTTTTTTTTTTTTTTTTTTTGACAAACTCATCTTTCGAGGAGTGACACATGCTTGTAACAATTGTATGATAAACAAAAATTTGATTTTTGTTTAAACCTTGCAATGCAAATTTTCTAAGCGATGGCTAATATGTCACCCAAAATTACTGAATTCAAAATGCCTCGAGAAGAGTTTGCCTCAATGCAAAACAGAATGAATAGAGCATACACCCTAATGATTGGTTCTAATCTTTGCACAACAAATGCTGAGTTTGCTACTTTGGTCTCTAAACAGGGTCTCTTGCTGTCCCAGTGATCACCCTCGTAAAGGCAATATGGGGGCTTAGCAGATAATGGGATGGCACGTATACCAATCACTACCAGTCTAAGCTCTCAGCGAAGAGTTGGGGTTTACACAAACTTCAACCTTGACTCAAGTCATAGGTAAGCTGCTAGTCCCCCACGTAACTTAAAGTTGCAAACCACAATGACGTAACTCAAATAAATTAACAATGCATGAACATATGTACATATGCACGAAATAAAAATGCGAAAAACTTGCTAAAAATAAACACATAAAATTCAAACAAATTGAAACAAATAAATCACATCAAAATATTCAAAGCTTAATCCAATATTTTTCAGAAAAAATACCATCCCCAGTGGAGTCGCCATTCTGTCGCACGTCGCCGCGCGGCGTCCCGGGAGGGATCCTGGCTCTCGCGATGGAGTTGTTGAGGAGTCGCCACCTGGCTGTTGAGGGTCGCTAGGAACACCCGATTTGTACTGGTATGCTCAGAGATTCAAGGGTAAGGGACTGGTTGCGTAGAGGGAAGGTATTAGCACCCCTACTACGCCTTACCTGAGGTAAGCTGCATTGTCTACCTTGATGTGATTTCAAATGTTTCGACGGACGTATTTATTCACATGAAAAATGTTCCGATTTGCAAAAGAAATCGGTCACCGCTCAAAATAATCCCGTGAATTTTATTGATTATTTCTAGATATGCAAATGCTAGCCTACTTGTAGTTTCTTCATTCACCACCTGAAATTAACCATTAATCCTCATGAATTAATTTTACGGTTGACCGATCCATAAAAGAAATCGACCACCGCTCAGAATAATTCTGACAATTTTAGTGGTTATTCCCGAATATGTAAATGTTAGCCTACGTGTAAATCCGGCAATTACTACCTAAAATCAATTGCTAATTCACATGAATTAATTTCACGATTTGTTTTAATATTAGCCAAATTTTCAAGATTTAATAAACTTGTTATTAAATCTAAGATAAATTTTCAGAAAAACTTATTTGGCCGAATGCAAAGAAAACATATTTTTTATTTCATTTTATATTCTTTTTTCTTAACAAAACAAAATAAAATTTAATAAATAAAAC
The DNA here is from genome assembly GCA_025169955.1 of Salix arbutifolia. Lineage (NCBI taxonomy): Eukaryota > Viridiplantae > Streptophyta > Magnoliopsida > Malpighiales > Salicaceae > Salix > Salix arbutifolia. Next base: position 31,920,358 of record CM045917.1, on the reverse strand, counting down.
ACAACACAACAACACACACACACACATTCTCTTTTTTCTTTCTTTTTTCATTATATTTTTACAAATAAAATAAAACAAAACCTACACATTCTTTTTTCATCTTTTTCATTACATTTTACAAATAATAATTAAAAATACAATAAATTCAAATAAAGACATGAACATAAAAGGAAAATTACATAAAAAGCCTTAGGGGGCAGTTCTGGAACAGTGGCCGCAGGGGGTACAAAAAAAACAACCCAGGAACAGTGCTGGCATAGTGGCAGTGGCCTTGGTGGCGCGTCTGCCCACGCGCCGCCGTCACTGGCGGCGCGTGGAACCACGCGCCACCGGTGAACAGTGATTACCGGGAAGGGCAAATCTGCTCCTTCTCTTCTTCCTCTTGCCGGAGATGGCCTTCCGGTGACCTGCAAACCAGACAAAGAAAACACAAAACAAACGCACAAAGGCAGCACAAACAACACAAAATCAATTTCAATTTTTTGGATCTGTTCTCGGTTTCTTCCCAAAATCAAACCGATCCGGTCTTCTTCTTCTCAGGCTGTCCTTCGACTTTCCTCTTCTTCTCGCCGGCAAGGGTGTCTCAATGACCTGTAAAACAAAACGAAAGCCACACAAACACAAGGAAAATCAGTCAGTTCGGTCCTTCAAATCTTGGCTCTTTCCTCAGCGATCGGTTCTTCTTCATTCTCGGATCTGCTCTCTTCCAGTCCATTCTTTCTCGTCCATATGGCCAGAGCTAAAATCTGACAGGGAGAGAGGGTCTGCCGTTGCTGCAGGCAGGGGAGAAAGGCGGCAGCTGAGGAAGGTTGTGGGGCTGCCGTGGATGGCTTACGGACGAGAAGAGAGGAAGGGGAATGAAGATCAGTTGTGGGCTACAGGGAAGAGAAATGGGTCTGCTGGGGCTGGAGTTGCAGAGGCTGTAGGGCTGAGGCAGAGGGATCAAATGGAGGGGAAGGGCTGTGTGTTGGGGAAGGAAGGTAAAGGGGGAAAACCAAAGAGAAAATGGGGAAAGGGGCTGCTGTCAAGAGGGCTGGTGGCTTGGAGAAAGGGGCTGCAAGAGGCTGTGGAAAGGAGAGGAACATGGGGTTGTAACTGGTGGCGTGAGCAAAGGAAAACGAAAGAGAGCAGGGGAAATGGGGAGAACGGTGGCTGGAGACAGGGAGCTGGCGGCTGAGGGTGACTGTGGGAGGGGGGCTGCAGCTGCCAAGAGTGGGGACTGGCGGCTGCAGCCCCCACGAAGAAGAAGAAAGTAAAAGATGGGTGGATTAGGTTTAGGGTTTTTTTTGGAGAGGGTTTGTGGGTGTCTAAACTCTTTTTTTTTTCTTTATTTCTTGTGGCCATGCACTCTATTTATAGAGTTTTCAAAGGCAAGATTCCAAACACAGCCCTCGGCTTGCGTGCTTGTTTCAATTTGATCCTTCATTTCCAATTTGTGCGATTTGGCCCTGCATTGACTGTTAAATTCTCAATTTATTCAATTTTGCCCCTGTAACAAGATATTTTTGGATTTTTGTCTTTTTTTTTATTTTTTTTCCTTTTCTTCCGAAACATAAAAATAAGTGGGTCAAAATTTGGGTAGCAACAACACCAAATAGGTCAGAAATCTAAGGCTAATACCCATCGAAATTGGGCTAGTCGAGTCAGGATCAATATGGCCCACAATCCAAGGCTATTACCCATAAATTTTAAGGCTAATAGCAAATAAAATAGGGCTGGATATGACAAGACCAAACAGGTCCGAAATCTAAGGCTAATACCCATCAAAATTGGGCTACTCGAGTCAGGATCATTATGTCCCAAAATCCAAGGCTATTACCCATAAATTTTAAGGCTAATACCAACTACAATGGGCTTGGATATGACAACACCAAACAGGTCAGAAATCTAAGGCTAATACCCATCGAAATTGGGCTACTCGAGTCAGGATCAATATGTCCCAAAATCCAAGGCTATTACCCATAAATTTTTAGGCTAATACCAACTATAATGGGCTTGGATATGACAAGCCAAACAGGTCAGAAATCTAAGGCTAATACCCATCGAAATTGGGCTATTCGAGTCTGGATCAATATGTCCCAAAATCCAAGGCTATTACCCATAAATTTTAAGGCTAATACCAACTATAATGGGCTTGGATATGACAAGCCAAACAGGTGAGAAATCTAAGCCTAATACCGATCGAAATTGGGCCACTCGAGTCGGGATCAATATGACCCAAAATCCAAGGCTATTACCCATAAATTTTATGGCTAATACCAACTACAATGGGCATGTATATGACAAGACCAAACAGGTAAGAAATCTAAGGCTAATACCCATCGAAATTAGGCTACTCGAGTCAGGATCAATATGTCCCAAAATCCAAGGATATTACCCATAAATTTCAAGGCTAATACCAACTACAATGGGCTCGGATATGACAAGTCCAACCAAGTGAGAAATCTAAGGCTAATACCCATCCAAATTAGGCTACTCGAGCAAGGATCAATATGTCCCAAAATCCAAGGCTATTACCCATAAATTTTAAGGCTAATACCAATTAAATGGGGCTGGATATGACAAGACCAAACAGGTCAGAAATCAAAGGCTAATTCACATTAAAATTGGGCTAGTCGAGTCAAGATCAATATGTCCCAAAATCCAAGGCTATTACCCATAAATTTTAAGGCTAATACCAACTACAATGGGCTTGGATATGACAACACCAAACAGGTCAGAAATCTAAGGCTAATACCCATCGAAATTGGGCTAGTCGAATCAGGATCAATATGTCCCAAAATCCAAGGCTATTACCCATAAATTTTAAGGCTAATAGCAAATAAAATAGGGTTGGATATGACAAGACCAAACAGGTCAGAAATCTAAGGCTAATACCCATCAAAATTGGGCTACTCGAGTCAGGATCAATATGTCCCAAAATCCAAGGCTATTACCCATAAATTTTAAGGCTAATACCAACTACAATGGGCTTGGATATGACAACACCAAACAGGTCAGAAATCTAAGGCTAATACCCATCGAAATTGGGCTACTCTAGTCAGGATCAATATGTCCCAAAATCCAAGGCTATTACCCATAAATTTTTAGGCTAATACCAACTATAATGGGCTTGGATATCACAAGCCAAACAGGTCAGAAATCTAAGGCTAATACCCATCGAAATTGGGATATTCGAGTCAGGATCAATATGTCCCAAAATCCAAGGCTATTACCCTAAATTTTTCGGCTAATACCAATTATAATGGGCTTGGATGTGACAAGCCAAACAGGTCAGAAATCTAATGCTAATACCCATCGAAATTGGGCTACTCAAATCCGGATCAATATTTCCCAAAATCCAAGGCTATTACCCATAAATTTTAACGGTAATACCAACTACAATGGGCTTGGATATGACAGGACCAAACAGGTCAGAAATCTAAGGCTAATACCCATCGAAATTGGGCTAATCGAGTTAGGATCAATATGTCCCAAAATCCAAGGCTATTACCCATAAATTTTAAGGCTAATACCAACTACAATGGGCTTGGATATGACAAGACCAAAGAGGTCAGAAATCTAAGGCTAATACCCCATCGAAATTGGGCTACTCGAGTAAGGATCAATATGTCCCAAAATCCAAGGGTATTACCCATAAATTTTAAGGCTAATACCAACTACAATGGGCTTGGATTTGACAAGACCAAACAAGTGAGAAATCTAAGGGTAATACCACTCGAAATTGAGCTAGTCGAGTTAGGAATAATATTCCCAAAGTCCAAGGCTATTACCCAAAAATTTTAAAGCTAATAGCAAATAAAATGGGGTTGGATATGACTAGACCAAACAGGTCAGAAATCTAAGGCTAATACCAATCGAAATTGGGCTAGTCGAGTCAGGATCAATATGTCCTAAAATCCAAGGCTATTACCCATAAATTTTAAGGCTATTAGCAAATAAAATAGGGTTGGATATGACAAGACCAAACAGGTCAGAAATCTACGGCTAATACCAATCGAAATTGGTCTAGTCAAATCAAGATCAATATTTCCCAAAATCCAAGGCTATTACCCATAAATTTTAAGGCTAATAGCAAATAAAATGGGGTTGGATATGAATAGACCAAACAGGTCAGAAATGAAAGGCTAATACCCATCGAAATTGGGCTAGTCAAATCAGGATCAATATTTCCCAAAATCAAGGCTATTACCCATAAATTTTAAGGCTAATACCAACTACAATGGGCTTGGATATGACAAGACCAAACAGGTCAGAAATCTAAGGGTAATACCCATCGAAATTGTGCTACTGTAGTCAGGATCAATATGTCCCAAAATCAAAGGCTATTACCCATAATTTTTAAGGCTAATACCAACTACAATGGGCTTGGATATGACAACACCAAACAGGTCAGAAATCTAAGGCTAATACCCATCGAAATTGCGCTAGTCGAGTCAGGATCAATATGGCCCACAATCCAAGGCTATTACCCATAAATTTTAAGGCTAATACCAACTACAATGGGCTGGATATGACAAGACCAAACAGGTCAGAAATCTAAGGCTAATACCCATCCAAATTGGGCTACTCGAGTCAGGATCAATATGTCCCAAAATCCAAGGCTATTACCCATAAATTTTAAGGCTAATACCAACTACAATGGGCTTGGATATGACAACACCAAACAGGTCAGAAATCTAAGGCTAATACCCATCGAAATTGGGCTACTCGAGTCAGGATCAATATGTCCCAAAATCCAAGGCTATTACCCATAAATTTTTAGGCTAATACCAACTATAATGGGCTTGGATATGACAAGCCAAACAGGTCAGAAATCTAAGGCTAATACCTATCGAAATTGGGCTACTCGAGTCAGGATCAATATGTCCCAAAATCCAAGGCTATTACCCATAAATTTTAAGGCTAATACCAACTATAATGGGCTTGGATATGACAAGCCAAACAGGTGAGAAATCTAAGGCTAATACCTATCGAAATTGGGCTACTCGAGTCGGGATCAATATGACCCAAAATCCAAGGTTATTACCCATAAATTTTAATGCTAATACCAACTACAATGGGCTTGGATATGACAAGACCAAACAGGTCAGAAATCTAAGGCTAATACCCATCGAAATTGGGCTACTCGAGTCAGGATCAATATGTCCCAAAATCCAAGGCTATTACCCATAAATTTTAAGGCTAATACCAACTACAATGGGCTTGGATATGACAAGACCAAACAGGTGAGAAATCTAAGGCTAATACCCATCGAAATTGGGCTACTCGAGTCAGGATCAATATGTCCCAAAATCCAAGGCTATTACCCATAAATTTTAAGGCTAATACCAATAAATGGGGCTTGGATATGACAAGACCAAACAGGTCAGAAATCTAAGGCTAATACCCATTAAAATTGGGCTAGTCGAGTCAAGATCAATATGTCCCAAAATCCAAGGCTATTACCCATAAATTTTAAGGCTAATACCAACTACAATGGGCTTGGATATGACAAGACCAAACAGGTCAGAAATCTAAGGCTAATACCCATCGAAATTGGGCTAATCGAGTCAGGATCAATATGTCCCAAAATCCAAGGCTATTACCCATAAATTTTAAGGCTAATACCAACTACAATGGGCTTGGATATGACACCACCAAACAGGTCAGAAATCTAAGGCTAATACCCATCGAAATTGGGCTAGTCGAGTCAGGATCAATATGTCCCAAAATCCAAGGCTATTACCCATAAATTTTAAGGCTAATACCAACTACAATGGGCTTGGATATGACAAGTCCAAACAGGTCAGAAATCTAAGGCTAATACCCATCGAAATTGGGCTACTCGAGTCAGGATCAATATGTCCCAAAATCCAAGGCTATTACCCATAAATTTTAAGGCTAATACCAACTACAATGGGCTTGGATATGACAAGACCAAACAGGTGAGAAATCTAAGGCTAATACCCATCGAAATTGGGCTACTCGAGTCAGGATCAATATGTCCCAAAATCCAAGGCTATTACCCATAAATTTTAAGGCTAATACCAACTACAATGGGCTTGGATATGACAAGACCAAACAGGTCAGAAATCTAAGGCTAATACCCATCGAAATTGGGCTAATCGAGTCAGGATCAATATGTCCCAAAATCCAAGGCTATTACCCATAAATTTTAAGGCTAATACCAACTACAATGGGCTTGGATATGACAAGACCAAAAAGGTCAGAAATCTAAGGCTAATACCCATCAAAATTGGGCTACTCGAGTCAAGATCAATATGTCCCAAAATCGAAGGCTATTACTCATAAATTTTAAGGCTAATACCAATTAAATGGGGTTGGATATGACAAGACTAAACAGGTCAGAAATCTAAGGCTAATACCCATCGAAATTAGGCTACTCGAGTCAGGATCAATATGTCCCAAAATCCAAGGCTATTACCCATAAATTTTAAGGCTAATACCAACTACAATTGGCTTGGATATAACAAGACCAAACAGGTCAGAAATCTAAGGCTAATACCCATCAAAATTGGGCTGCTCGAGTCAGGATCAATATGTCCCAAAATCCAAGGCTATTACCCATAAATTTTAAGGCTAATGACAGCTACAATTGGCTTGGTTATAACAAGACCAAACAGGTCAGAAATCTAAGGCTAATACCCATCAAAATTGGGCTGCTCGAGTCAGGATCAATATGTCCCAAAATCCAAGGCTATTACCCATATATTTTAAGGCTAATAGCAAAAAAAATGGGGTTGGATATGACTAGACCAAACAGGTCAGAAATGAAAGGCTAATACCCATTAAAATTGGGCTAGTCGAGTCAGGCTCAATATGTCCCAAAATCCAAGGCTATTACCCATAAATTTTAAGGCTAATACCAACTACAATGGGCTTGTATATGACAAGACCAAACAGGTCAGAAATCTAAGGCTAATACCTATCAAAATTGGGCTAATCGATTCAGGATCAATATGTCCCAAAATCCAAGGCTATTACCCATAAATTTCAAGGCTAATACCAACTACAATGGGCTTGGATATGACAAGTCCAAACAGGTGAGAAATCTAAGGCTAATACCCATCCAAATTGGGCTACTCGAGTCAGGATCAATATGTCCCAAAATCCAAGGCTATTACCCATAAATTTTAAGGCTAATGACAACTACAATCGGCTTGGATATAACAAGACCAAACAGGTTAGAAATCTAAGGCTAATACCCATAAAAATTGGGCTAATCGAGTCAGGATCAATATGTCCCAAAATCCAAGGCTATTACACATCAATTTTAAGGCTAATACCAACTACAATGGGCTTGGATATGACAAGACCAAACAGGTCAGAAATCTAAGGCTAATACCCATCAAATTGGGCTACTCGAGTCAGGATCAATATGTCCCAAAATCCAAGGCTATTACCCATAAATTTTAAGGCTAATACCAACTACAATGGGCTTGGATATGACAACACCAAACAGGTTAGAAATCTAAGGCTAATACCCATCAAATTGGGCTAATCGAGTCAGGATAAATATGTCCCAAAATCCAAGGCTATTACCCATAAATTTTAAGGCTAATACCAACTACAATGGCTTGGATATGACAAGACCAAACAGGTCAGAAATCTAAGGCTAATACCCATCGAAATTGGGCTAGTCGAGTCAGGATCAATATGTCCCAAAATCCAAGGCTATTACCCATAAATTTTAAGGCTAATAGCAAATAAAATGGGGTTGGATATGACTAGACCAAACAGGTCAGAAATCAAAGGCTAATACCCATTAAAATTGGGCTAGTCGAGTCAGGCTCAATATGTCCCAAAATCCAAGGCTATTACCCATAAATATTAAGGCTAATACCAACTACAATGGGATTGGATATGACAACACCAAACAGGTCAGAAATCTAAGGCTAATACCCATCGAAATTAGGCTAGTCGAGTCAGGATCAATATGTCCCAAAATCCAAGGCTATTACCCATAAATTTTAAGGCTAATACCAACTATAATGGGCTTGGATATGACAAGCCAAACAGGTGAGAAATCTAAGGCTAATACCTATCGAAATTGGGCTACTCGAGTCGGGATCAATATGACCCAAAATCCAAGGTACTTACCCATAAATTTTAATGCTAATACCAACTACAATCGGCTTGGATATGACAAGACCAAACAGGTCAGAAATCTAAGGCTAATACCCATCAAAATTGGGCTAATCGAGTCAGGATCAATATGTCCCAAAATCCAAGGCTATTACCCATAAATTTTAAGGCTAATACCAACTACAATGGGCTTGGATATGACAAGACCAAACAGGTCAGAAATCTAAGGCTAATACCCATCGAAATTGGGCTAGTCGAGTCAGGATCAATATGTCCCAAAATCCAAGGCTATTACCCATAAATTTTAAGGCTAATACCAACTATAATGGGCTTGGATATGACAAGACCAAACAGGTCAGAAATCTAAGGCTAATACCCATCGAAATTGGGCTACTCGAGTCAGGATCAATATGTCCCAAAATCCAAGGCTATTACCCATAAATTTTAAGGCTAATACCAACTAAATGGGGTTGGATATGACAAGACCAAACAGGTCAGAAATCTAAGGCTAATACCCATCGAAATTGGGCTACTCGAGTCAGGATCAATATGTCCCAAAATCCAAGGCTATTACCCATAAATTTTAAGGCTAATAGCAAATAAATGGGGTTGGATATGACTAGACCAAACAGGTCAGAAATCAAAGGCTAATACCCATTAAAATTAGGCTAGTCGAGTCAGGATCAATATGTCCCAAAATCCAAGGCTATTACCCATAAATTTTAAGGCTAATACCAACTACAATGGGCTTGGATATGACAACACCAAACAGGTCAGAAATCTAAGGCTAATACCCATCGAAATTGGGCTAGTCGAGTCAGGATCAATATGTCCCAAAATCCAAGGCTATTACCCATAAATTTTAAGGCTAATACCAACTATAATGGGCTTGGATATGACAAGACCAAACAGGTCAGAAATCTAAGGCTAATACCCATCGAAATTGGGCTACTCGAGTCAGGGATCAATATGTCCCAAAATCCAAGGCTATTACCCATAAATTTTAAGCTAATACCAACTACAATGGGCTTGGATATGACAAGACCAAACAGGTCAGAAATCTAAGGCTAATACCCATCGAAATTGGGCTACGAGTCAGGATCAATATGTCCCAAAATCCAAGGCTATTACCCATAAATTTTAAGGCTAATACCAACTACAATGGGCTTGGATATGACAAGACCAAACAGGTCAGAAATCTAAGGCTAATACCCATCGAAATTGGGCTACTCGAGTCAGGATCAATATGTCCCAAAATCCAAGGCTATTACCCATAAATTTTAAGGCTAATACCAACTATAATGGTCTTGGATATGACAAGACCAAACAGGTCAGAAATCTAAGGCTAATACCCATCGAAATTGGGCTACTCGAGTCAGGATCAATATGTCCCAAAATCCAAGGCTATTACCCATAAATTTTAAGGCTAATACCAACTACAATGGGCTTGGATATGACAAGACCAAACAGGTCAGAAATCTAAGGCTAATACCCATCGAAATTGGGCTATCGAGTCAGGATCAATATGTCCCAAAATCCAAGGCTATTACCCATAAATTTTAAGGCTAATACCAACTACAATGGGCTTGGATATGACAAGACCAAACAGGTCAGAAATCTAAGGCTAATACCCATCGAAATTGGGCTACTCGAGTCAGGATCAATATGTCCCAAAATCCAAGGCTATTACCCATAAATTTTAAGGCTAATACCAACTACAATGGGCTTGGATATGACAAGACCAAACAGGTCAGAAATCTAAGGCTAATACCCATCGAAATTGGGCTACTCGAGTCAGGATCAATATGTCCCAAAATCCAAGGCTATTACCCATAAATTTTAAGGCTAATACCAACTACAATGGGCTTGGATATGACAAGACCAAACAGGTCAGAAATCTAAGGCTAATACCCATCGAAATTGGGCTAATCGAGTCAGGATCAATATGTCCCAAAATCCAAGGCTATTACCCATAAATTTTAAGGCTAATACCAACTACAATGGGCTTGGATATGACAAGACCAAACAGGTCAGAAATCTAAGGCTAATACCCATCGAAATTGGGCTAGTCGAGTCAGGATCAATATGTCCCAAAATCCAAGGCTATTACCCATAAATTTTAAGGCTAATACCAACTAATACAACTACAATGGGCTTGGATATGACAAGACCAAACAGGTCAGAAATCTAAGGCTAATACCCATCGAAATTGGGCTACTCGAGTCAGGATCAATATGTCCCAAAATCCAAGGCTATTACCCATAAATTTTAAGGCTAATACCAACTATAATGGGCTTGGATATGACAAGACCAAACAGGTCAGAAATCTAAGGCTAATACCCATCGAAATTGGGCTAATCGAGTCAGGATCAATATGTCCCAAAATCCAAGGCTATTACCCATAAATTTTAAGGCTAATACCAACTACAATGGGCTTGGATATGACAAGACCAAACAGGTCAGAAATCTAAGGCTAATACCCATCGAAATTGGGCTAGTCGAGTCAGGATCAATATGTCCCAAAATCCATGGCTATTACCCATAAATTTTAAGGCTAATACCAACTACAATGGGCTTGGATATGACAAGACCAAACAGGTCAGAAATCTAAGGCTAATACCCATCGAAATTGGGCTACACGAGTCAGGATCAATATGTCCCAAAATCCAAGGCTATTACCCATAAATTTTAAGGCTAATACCAACTACAATGGGCTTGGATATGACAAGACCAAACAGGTCAGAAATCTAAGGCTAATACCCATCGAAATTGGGCTAATCGAGTCAGGATCAATATGTCCCAAAATCCAAGGCTATTACCCATAAATTTTAAGGCTAATACCAACTACAATGGGCTTGGATATGACAAGACCAAACAGGTCAGAAATCTAAGGCTAATACCCATCGAAATTGGGCTACTCGAGTCAGGATCAATATGTCCCAAAATCCAAGGCTATTACCCATAAATTTTAAGGCTAATACCAACTACAATGGGCTTGGATATGACAACACCAAACAGGTCAGAAATCTAAGGCTAATACCCATCGAAATTGGGCTAGTCGAGTCAGGATCAATATGTCCCAAAATCCAAGGCTATTACCCATAAATTTTAAGGCTAATACCAACTACAATGGGCTTGGATATGACAAGACCAAACAGGTCAGAAATCTAAGGCTAATACCCATCGAAATTGGGCTACTCGAGTCAGGATCAATATGTCCCAAAATCCAAGGCTATTACCCATAAATTTTAAGGCTAATAGAAATAAAATGGGGTTGGATATGACAAGACCAAACAGGTCAGAAATCTAAGGCTAATACCCATCGAAAATTGGGCTAGTCGAGTCAGGATCAATATGTCCCAAAATCCAAGGCTATTACCCATAAATTTTAAGGCTAATACCAACTACAATGGGCTTGGATATGACAAGACCAAACAGGTCAGAAATCTAAGGCTAATACCCATCGAAATTGGGCTAGTCGAGTCAGGATCAATATGTCCCAAAATCCAAGGCTATTACCCATAAATTTTAAGGCTAATACCAACTACAATGGGCTTGGATATGACAAGACCAAACAGGTCAGAAATCTAAGGCTAATACCCATAAAATTGGGCTACTCGAGTCAGGATCAATATGTCCCAAAATCCAAGGCTATTACCCATAAATTTTAAGGCTAATACCAACTACAATGGGCTTGGATATGACAAGACCAAACAGGTCAGAAATCTAAGGCTAATACCCATCGAAATTGGGCTACTCGAGTCAGGATCAATATGTCCCAAAATCCAAGGCTATTACCATAAATTTTAAGGCTAATACCAACTACAATGGGCTTGGATATAACAACACCAAACAAGTGAGAAATCTAAGGCTAATACCCATCGAAATTGGGCTACTCGAGTCAGGATCAATATGTCCCAAAATCCAAGGCTATTACCCATAAATTTTAAGGCTAATACCAACTACAATGGGCTTGGATATGACAAGACCAAACAGGTCAGAAATCTAAGGCTAATACCCATTCAAATTGGGCTACTCGAGTCAGGATCAATATGTCCCAAAATCCAAGGCTATTACCCATAAATTTTAAGGCTAATGACAACTACAATTGGCTTGGATATAACAAGACCAAACAGGTCAGAAATCTAAGGCTAATACCCATCAAAATTGGGCTGCTCGAGTCAGGATCAATATGTCCCAAAATCCAAGGCTATTACCCATATATTTTAAGGCTAATAGCAAATAAAATGGGGTTGGATATGACTAGACCAAACAGGTCAGAAATCAAAGGCTAATACCCATTAAAATTGGGCTAGTCGAGTCAGGCTCAATATGTCCCAAAATCCAAGGCTATTACCCATAAATTTTAAGGCTAATACCAACTACAATGGGCTTGGATATGACAAGACCAAACAGGTCAGAAATCTAAGGCTAATACCCATCGAAATTGGGCTACTCGAGTCAGGATCAATATGTCCCAAAATCCAAGGCTATTACCCATAAATTTTAAGGCTAATACCAACTATAATGGGCTTGGATATGACAAGCCAAACAGGTCAGAAATCTAAGGCTAATACCCATCGAAATTGGGCTACTCGAGTCGGGATCAATATGACCCAAAATCCAAGGTATTACCCATAAATTTTAATGCTAATACCAACTACAATGGGCTTGGATATGACAAGACCAAACAGGTCAGAAATCTAAGGCTAATACCCATCGAAATTGGGCTAGTCGAGTCAGGATCAATATGTCCCAAAATCCAAGGCTATTACCCATAAATTTTAAGGCTAATACCAACTACAATGGGCTTGGATATGACAAGACCAAACAGGTCAGAAATCTAAGGCTAATACCCATCGAAATTGGGCTACTCGAGTCAGGATCAATATGTCCCAAAATCCAAGGCTATTACCCATAAATTTTAAGGCTAATACCAACTACAATGGGCTTGGATATGACAAGACCAAACAGGTCAGAAATCTAAGGCTAATACCCATCGAAATTGGGCTACTCGAGTCAGGATCAATATGTCCCAAAATCCAAGGCTATTACCCATAAATTTTAAGGCTAATACCAAATAAATGGGGTTGGATATGACAAGACCAAACAGGTCAGAAATCTAAGGCTAATACCCATCGAAAATTGGGCTAGTCGAGTCAGGATCAATATGTCCCAAAATCCAAGGCTATTACCCATAAATTTTAAGGCTAATACCAACTACAATGGGCTTGGATATGACAACACCAAACAGGTCAGAAATCTAAGGCTAATACCCATCGAAATTGGGCTAGTCGAGTCAGGATCAATATGTCCCAAAATCCAAGGCTATTACCCATAAATTTTAAGGCTAATACCAACTACAATGGGCTTGGATATGACAAGCCAAACAGGTGAGAAATCTAAGGCTAATACCCATCGAAATTGGGCTACTCGAGTCAGGATCAATATGTCCCAAAATCCAAGGCTATTACCCATAAATTTTAAGGCTAATACCAACTACAATGGGCTTGGATATGACAAGACCAAACAGGTCAGAAATCTAAGGCTAATACCCATCGAAATTGGGCTACGCAAATCAGGATCAATATGTCCCAAAATCCAAGGCTATTACCCATAAATTTTAACGCTAATACCAACTACAATGGGCTTGGATATGACAAGACCAAACAGGTCAGAAATCTAAGGCTAATACCCATCGAAATTGGGCTAGTCGAGTCAGGATCAATATGTCCCAAAATCCAAGGCTATTACCCATAAATTTTAAGGCTAATACCAACTACAATGGGCTTGGATATGACAAGACCAAACAGGTCAGAAATCTAAGGCTAATACCCATCGAAATTGGGCTACTCGAGTCAGGATCAATATGTCCCAAAATCCAAGGCTATTACCCATAAATTTTAAGGCTAATACCAACTACAATGGGCTTGGATATGACAAGACCAAACAGGTCAGAAATCTAAGGCTAATACCCATCGAAATTGGGCTACTCGAGTCAGGATCAATATGTCCCAAAATCCAAGGCTATTACCCATAAATTTTAAGGCTAATACCAACTACAATGGGCTTGGATATGACAAGACCAAACAGGTCAGAAATCTAAGGCTAATACCCATCGAAATTGGGCTAGTCGAGTCAGGATCAATATGTCCCAAAATCCAAGGCTATTACCCATAAATTTTAAGGCTAATACCAACTACAATGGGCTTGGATATGACAAGACCAAACAGGTCAGAAATCTAAGGCTAATACCCATCGAAATTGGGCTACTCGAGTCAGGATCAATATGTCCCAAAATCCAAGGCTATTACCCATAAATTTTAAGGCTAATACCAACTACAATGGGCTTGGATATGACAAGACCAAACAGGTCAGAAATCTAAGGCTAATACCCATCGAAATTGGGCTAATCGAGTCAGGATCAATATGTCCCAAAATCCAAGGCTATTACCCATAAATTTTAAGGCTAATACCAACTACAATGGGCTTGGATATGACAAGACCAAACAGGTCAGAAATCTAAGGCTAATACCCATCGAAATTGGGCTAATCGAGTCAGGATCAATATGTCCCAAAATCCAAGGCTATTACCCATAAATTTTAAGGCTAATACCAACTACAATGGGCTTGGATATGACAACACCAAACAGGTCAGAAATCTAAGGCTAATACCCATCGAAATTGGGCTAGTCGAGTCAGGATCAATATGTCCCAAAATCCAAGGCTATTACCCATTAAATCAATTTAAGGCTAATACCAACTAATACAATGGGCTTGGATATGACAAGACCAAACAGGTCAGAAATCTAAGGCTAATACCCATCGAAATTGGGCTAATCGAGTCAGGATCAATATGTCCCAAAATCCAAGGCTATTACCCATAAATTTTAAGGCTAATACCAACTACAATGGGCTTGGATATGACAAGACCAAACAGGTCAGAAATCTAAGGCTAATACCCATCGAAATTGGGCTAATCGAGTCAGGATCAATATGTCCCAAAATCCAAGGCTATTACCCATAAATTTTAAGGCTAATACCAACTACAATGGGCTTGGATATGACAAGACCAAACAGGTCAGAAATCTAAGGCTAATACCCATCGAAATTGGGCTAGTCGAGTCAGGATCAATATGTCCCAAAATCCAAGGCTATTACCCATAAATTTTAAGGCTAATACCAACTACAATGGGCTTGGATATGACAAGACCAA
This sequence comes from Salix arbutifolia, assembly GCA_025169955.1. Taxonomy (NCBI): domain Eukaryota; kingdom Viridiplantae; phylum Streptophyta; class Magnoliopsida; order Malpighiales; family Salicaceae; genus Salix; species Salix arbutifolia. The sequence goes on along the minus strand of CM045917.1, from coordinate 31,905,054 downwards.
ACAGGTCAGAAATCTAAGGCTAATACCCATCGAAATTGGGCTACCGAGTCAGGATCAATATGTCCCAAAATCCAAGGCTATTACCCATAAATTTTAAGGCTAATACCAACTACAATGGGCTTGGATATGACAAGACCAAACAGGTCAGAAATCTAAGGCTAATACCCATCGAAATTGGGCTAGTCGAGTCAGGATCAATATGTCCCAAAATCCAAGGCTATTACCCATAAATTTTAAGGCTAATACCAACTACAATGGGCTTGGATATGACAACACCAAACAGGTCAGAAATCTAAGGCTAATACCCATCGAAATTGGGCTAGTCGAGTCAGGATCAATATGTCCCAAAATCCAAGGCTATTACCCATAAATTTTAAGGCTAATACCAACTACAATGGGCTTGGATATGACAAGACCAAACAGGTCAGAAATCTAAGGCTAATACCCATCGAAATTGGGCTACTCGAGTCAGGATCAATATGTCCCAAAATCCAAGGCTATTACCCATAAATTTTAAGGCTAATACCAACTACAATGGGCTTGGATATGACAAGACCAAACAGGTCAGAAATCTAAGGCTAATACCCATCGAAATTGGGCTAATCGAGTCAGGATCAATATGTCCCAAAATCCAAGGCTATTACCCATAAATTTTAAGGCTAATACCAACTATAATGGGCTTGGATATGACAAGCCAAACAGGTCAGAAATCTAAGGCTAATACCCATCGAAATTGGGCTACTCGAGTCAGGATCAATATGTCCCAAAATCCAAGGCTATTACCCATAAATTTTAAGGCTAATACCAACTACAATGGGCTTGGATATGACAAGACCAAACAGGTCAGAAATCTAAGGCTAATACCCATCGAAATTGGGCTAGTCGAGTCAGGATCAATATGTCCCAAAATCCAAGGCTATTACCCATAAATTTTAAGGCTAATACCAACTACAATGGGCTTGGATATGACAAGACCAAACAGGTCAGAAATCTAAGGCTAATACCCATCGAAATTGGGCTACTCGAGTCAGGATCAATATGTCCCAAAATCCAAGGCTATTACCCATAAATTTTAAGCTAATACCAACTACAATGGGCTCGGATATTACAAGACCAAACAGGTCAGAAATCTAAGGCTAACACCCATCGAAATTGGGCTACTCGAGTCAGGATCAATATGTCCCAAAATCCAAGGCTATTACCCATAAATTTTAAGGCTAATACCAACTACAATGGGCTTGGATATGACAAGACCAAACAGGTCAGAAATCTAAGGCTAATACCCATCAAATTGGGCTACTCGAGTCAGGATCAATATGTCCCAAAATCCAAGGCTATTACCCATAAATTTTAAGGCTAATACCAACTACAATGGGCTTGGATATGACAAGACCAAACAGGTCAGAAATCTAAGGCTAATACCCATCGAAATTGGGCTATCGAGTCAGGATCAATATGTCCCAAAATCCAAGGCTATTACCCATAAATTTTAAGGCTAATACCAACTATAATGGGCTTGGATATGACAAGACCAAACAGGTCAGAAATCTAAGGCTAATACCCATCGAAATTGGGCTACTCGAGTCAGGATCAATATGTCCCAAAATCCAAGGCTATTACCCATAAATTTTAAGGCTAATACCAACTACAATGGGCTTGGATATGACAAGACCAAACAGGTCAGAAATCTAAGGCTAATACCCATCGAAAATGGGCTAGTCGAGTCAGGATCAATATGTCCCAAAATCCAAGGCTATTACCCATAAATTTTAAGGCTAATACCAACTACAATGGGGTTGGATATGACTAGACCAAACAGGTCAGAAATCAAAGGCTAATACCCATCCAAATTGGGCTACTCGAGTCAAGATCAATATGTCCCAAAATTCAAGGATATTACCCATAAATTTTAATGCTAATACCAACTACAATGGGCTTGGATATGACAAGACGAAACAGGTCAGAAATCTAAGGCTAATACCTATCGAAATTGGGCTACTTGAGTCGGGATCAATATGTCCCAAAATCAAAGGTTATTACCCATAAATTTTAAGGCTAATACCACCCACAATGGGCTTGGATATGACAAGACCTAACAGGTTAGAAATCTAAGGCTAATACCCATCAAAATTGGGCTAATCTTGTCAAGATCAATATTTCCCAAAATCCAAGGCTATTACCCATAAATTTTAATGCTAATACCAACTACAATGGGCTTGGATATGACAAAACCAAACAGGTCAGAAATCTAAGGCTAATACTCATCGAAATTGGGCTAGTCAAGTCAGGATCAATATTTCCCAAAATCCAAGGCTATTACCCATAAATTTTAAAGCTAATAGCAAATAAAATGGGTTGGATATGACAGACCGAACAGGTCAGAAATCAAATGCTAATACCCATTCAAATTGGGCTAGTCGAGTCAGGATCAATATGTCCCAAAATCCAAGGCTATTACCCATAAATTTTAAGGCTAATAGCAAATAAAATGGGGTTGGATATGACTAGACCAAACAGGTCAGAAATCAAAGGCTAATACCCATTAAAATTAGGCTAGTCGAGTCAGGATCAATATGTCCCAAAATCCAAGGCTATTACCCATAAATTTTAAGGCTAATACCAACTACAATGGGCTTGGATATGACAAGACCAAACAGGTCAGAAATCTAAGGCTAATACCCATCGAAATTAGGCTAGTCGAGTCAGGATCAATATGTCCCAAAATCCAAGGCTATTACCCATAAATTTTAATGCTAATACCAACTACAATGGGCTTGGATATGACAAGACCAAACAGGTCAGAAATCTAAGGCTAATACCCATCGAAATTGGGCTACTCGAGTCGGGATCAATATCTCCCAAAATCCAAGTCTATTACCCATAAATTCTAATGCTAATACCATCTACAATCAGCTTGGATATGACAAGACCAAACAGGTCAGAAATCAAAGGCTAATACCCATTCAAATTGGGCTAGTCAAGGATCAATATTTCCCAAAATCCAAGGCTATTACCCATAAATTTTAAGGCTAATACCAACTACAATGGGCTTGGATATGACAAGACCAAACAGGTCAGAAATCTAAGGCTAATACCCATTCAAATTAGGCTAGTCGAGTCAGGATCAATATGTCCCAAAATCCAAGGCTATTACCCATAAATTTTAAGGCTAATACCAACTACAATGGGCTTGGATATGACAAGACCAAACAGGTCAGAAATCTAAGGCTAATACCCATCGAAATTGGCTACTCGAGTCAGGATCAATATGTCCCAAAATCCAAGGCTATTACCCATAAATTTTAATGCTAATACCAACTACAATCGGCTTGGATATGACAAGACCAAACAGGTCAGAAATCTAAGGCTAATACCCATCGAAATTGGGCTACTCGAGTCGGGATCAATATGTCCCAAAATCCAAGGCTATTACCCATAAATTTTAAGGCTAATAGCAAATAAATCAGGGGTTGGATATGACAAGACCAAACAGGTCAGAAATCAAAGGCTAATACCCATTCAAATTGGGCTAGTCAAGTAAGGATCATTATTTCCCAAAATCCAAGGCTATTACCCATAAATTTTAAGGCTAATAGCAAATAAAATGGGGTGGGATATGAAAAGACCAAACAGGTCATAAATCTAAGGCTAATACCCATCGAAATTGGGCTAGTCAAGTTACGATCAATACTACCCAAAATCCAAGGCTATTACCCTTAAATTTTAAGGCTAATAGAAAATAAAATGGGGTTGGATATGACTAGACCAAACAGGTCAGAAATGAAAGGCTAATACCCATTAAAATTGGGCTAGTCGAGTCAGGCTCAATATGTCCCAAAATCCAAGGCTATTACCCACAAATATTAAGTCTAATACCAACTACAATGGGCTTGGATATGACAAGACCAAACAGGTTAGAAATCTAAGGGTAATACCCATCGAAATTGGGCTTCTCGAGTCAGGATCAATATGCCCCAAAATCCAAGGCTATTACCAATAAATTTTAATGCTAATACCATCTACAATCAGCTTGGATATAACAAGACCAAACAGGTCAGAAATCTAAGGCTAATACCCATCGAAATTCGGCTACTCGAGTCGGGATCCATATGTCCCAAAATCCAAGGCTATTACCCATAAATTCTAATGCTAATACAATCTACAATCAGCTTGGATATGACAAGACCAAACAGGTCAGAAATCAAGGCTAATACCCATCGAAATTGGGCTAGTCGAGTAAGGATCAATATGACCCAAAATCCAAGGCTATTACCCATAAATTTTAAGGCTAATACCAACTACAATGGGGTTGGGATATGACAAGACCAAACAGGTCAGAAATCTAAGGCTAAAACCCATCGAAATTGGGCTAACTCAAATCAGGATCAATATTTCCCAAAATCCAAGGCTATTACCCATAAATTTTAACGGTAATACCAACTACAATGGGCTTGGATATGACAAGACCAAACAGGTGAGAAATCTAAGGCTAATACCCATCGAAATTGGGCTACTCGAGTCAGGATCAATATGTCCCAAAATCCAAGGCTATTACCCATAAATTTTAAGGCTAATACCAACTACAATGGGCTTGGATATGACAAGACCAAACAGGTCAGAAATCTAAGGCTAATACCCATCGAAATTGGGCTACTCGAGTCAGGATCAATATGCCCCAAAATTCAAGGCTATTACCCATAAATTTTAAGGCTAATACCCATCGAACTTGGGATAATGGAGTCAGGATCAATATGTTCCAAAATCCAAGGCTATAACCCATAAATTTTAAGGCTAATATGATCTAAAATGGGCTTGGATATGACAAGCCGAACAGGTCAGAAATCTAAGGCTAATACCCATCAAAATTGGGCTAGTCGAGTCAGGATCAATATGTCTCAAAATCCAAGGCTATTACCTATAAATTTTAAGGCTAATAGAAAATAAAATGGGGTTGGATATGACAAGACCATACAGGTCAGAAATCGAAGGCTAATACCCATTAAAATTGGGCTAGTCGAGTCTGGATCAATATGTCCCAAAATCCAAGTCTATTACCTATAAATTTTAAGGCTAATACCAACTACAATGGGCTTGGATATGACAAGACCAAACAGGTTAGAAATCTAAGGGTAATACCCATCGAAATTGGGCTACTCGAGACAGGATCAATATGTCCCAAAATCAAAGGCTATTACCCATAAATTTTAAGGCTAATACCAACTACAATGGGCTTGGATATGACAAGACCAAACAGATCAGAAACCTAAGGCTAATACCCTTCGAAATTGGGCTAATAGAGTCAGGATCAATATGTCCCAAAATCCAAGGCTATAACCCATAAATTTTAAAGCTAATACGAACTAAAATGGGCTTGAATATGACAAACCAAACAGGTCAGAAATGTAAGGCTAATACCATTAAAATTGGGCTAGTCGAGTCAGAATCAATATGTTCCAAAATCCAAGGCTATTACCCATAAATTTTAATGCTAATACCAACTACAATGGGCTTGGATATGACAAGACCATACAGGTCAGAAATCTAAGGCTAATACCTATCGAAATTGGGCTACTCGAGTCGGGATCAATATGTCCCAAAATCAAAGGTTATTACCCATAAATTTAAGCTAATACATCTACAATGGGCTTGGATATGACAAGACCAAACAGGTCAGAAATCAAAGGCTAATACCCATTCAAATTGGGCTAGTCAAGGATCAATATTTCCCAAAATCCAAGGCTATTACCCATAAATGTTAAGGCTAATAGCAAATAAAATGGGGTGGGATATGACAAGACAAAACAGGTCAGTAAAGTAAGGCTAATACCCATTCAAATTGAGCTAGTCGAGTTAGGATCAATATGTCCCAAAATCCAAGGCTATTACCCATAAATTTTAAGGCTAATACCAACTACAATGGGCTTGGATATGACAAGACCAAACAGGTCAGAAATCTAAGGCTAATACCCATCGAAATTAGGCTACTCGAGTCAGGATCAATATGTCCCAAAATCCAAGGCTATTACCCATAAATTTTAATGCTAATACCAACTACAATCGGCTTGGATATGACAAGACCAAACAGGTCAGAAATCTAAGCTAATACCCATCGAAATTGGGCTACTCGAGTCAGGATCAATATGTCCCAAAATCCAAGGCTATTACCCATAAATTTTAAGGCTAATACCAAATACAATGCTTGGATATGACAAGACCAAACAGGTCAGAAATCTAAGGCTAATACCCATTATAATTGGGCTAGTCGAGTGAGGATCAATATGTCCCAAAATCCAAGGCTATTACCCATAAATTTTAAGGCTAATAGCAAATAAAATGGGGTTGGATATGACAAGACCAAACAGGTCAGAAATCTAAGGCTAATACCCATCGAAATTGGGCTACTCGAGTCAGGATCAATATGTCCCAAAATCCAAGGCTATTACCCATATATTTTAAGGCTAATACCAACTACAATGGGCTTGGATATGACAGACCAAACAGGTCAGAAATCTAAGGCTAATACCCATTAAAATTGGGCTAGTCGAGTCAGGCTCAATATGTCCCAAAATCCAAGGCTATTACCCACAAATATTAAGGCTAATACCAACTACAATGGGCTTGGATATGACAACACCAAACAGGTCAGAAATCTAAGGCTAATACCCATCGAATTGGGCTAGTCGAGTCAGGATCAATATGTCCCAAAATCCAAGGCTATTACCCATAAATTTTAAGGCTAATACCAACTACAATGGGCTTGGATATGACAAGACCAAACAGGTCAGAAATCTAAGGCTAATACCCATCGAAATTGGGCTAATCGAGTCAGGATCAATATGTCCCAAAATCCAAGGCTATTACCCATAAATTTTAAGGCTAATACCAACTACAATGGGCTTGGATATGACAAGACCAAACAGGTCAGAAATCTAAGGCTAATACCCATCGAAATTGGGCTAATCGAGTCAGGATCAATATGTCCCAAAATCCAAGGCTATTACCCATAAATTTTAAGGCTAATAGCAAATAAAATGGGGTTGGATATGACAAGACCAAACAGGTCAGAAATCAAAGGCTAATACCCATTCAAATTGGGCTAGTCAAGTCAGGATCAATATTTCCCAAAATCCAAGGCTATTACCCATAAATTTTAAGGCTAATAGCAAATAAAATGGGGTGGGATATGACAAGACCAAACAGCTCAGAAATCTAAGGCTAATACCCATCGAAATTGGGCTAGTCAAGTCAGGATCAATATTTCCCAAAATCCAAGGCTATTACCCATAAATTTTAAGGCTAATAGAAAATAAAATGGGGTTGGATATGACAAGACCATACAGGTCAGAAATCGAAGGCTAATACCCATTAAAATTGGGCTAGTCGAGTCAGGATCAATATGTCCCAAAATCCAAGGCTATTACCCATAAATTTTAAGGCTAATAGAAAATAAAATGGGGTTGGATATGACAAGACCAAAGAGCTCAGAAATCTTAGGCTAATACCCATCAAATTTGGGCTAGTCAAGTCAGGATCAATATTTCCCAAAATCCAAGGCTATTACCCATAAATTTTAAGGCTAAAAGAAAATAAAATGGGGTTGGATATGACAAGACCATACAGGTCAGAAATCGAAGGCTAATACCCTTTAAAATTGGGCTAGTCGAGTCAGGATCAATATGTCCCAAAATCCAAGGCTATTACCCATAAATTTTAAGGCTAATAGAAAATAAAATGGGGTTGGATATGACAAGACCATACAAGTCAGAAATCGAAGGCTAATACCCATTAAAATTGGGCTAGTCAAGTCAGGATCAATATGTCCCAAAATCCAAGGCTATTACCCATAAATTTTAATGCTAATACCAACTAAAATGGCCTTGGATATGACAAGACCAAACAGGTCAGAAATCTAAGGCTAATACCTATCGAAATTGGGCTACTCGAGTCGGGATCAATATGTCCCAAAATCAAAGGTTATTACCCATAAATTTTAATGCTAATACCATACAATGCTTGGATATAACAAGACCAAACAGGTCAGAAATCAAAGGCTAATACCCATTCAAATTGGCCTAGTCAAGTAAGGATCAATATTTCCCAAAATCCAAGGCTATTACCCATAAATTTTAAGGATAATAGCAAATAAAATGGGGTGGGATATGACAAGACCAAACAGATCAGAAACTAAGGCTAATACCAATCGAAATTGGGCTAGTCAAGTCAGGATCAATATTTCCCAAAATCCAACGCTATTACCCATAAATTTTAAGGCTAATAGAAAATAAAATGGGGTTGGATATGACAAGACCAAACAGGTCAGAAATCAAAGGCTAATACCCATTCAAATTGGGCTAGTCAAGTAAGGATCAATATTTCCCAAAATCCAAGGCTATTACCGATAAATTTTAAGGATAATAGCAATTAAAATGGGGTGGGATATGACAAGACCAAACAGCTCAGAAACTAAGGCTAATACCCATCGAAATTGGGCTAGTCAAGTCAGGATCAATATTTCCCAAAATCCAAGGCTATTACCCATAAATTTTAAGGCTAATAGCAAATTAAATTGGGTGGGATATGACAAGACCAAACAGGTCAGAAATCTAAGGCTAATACCCATCGAAATTGGGCTAGTCAAGTCAGGATCAATATTTCCCACAATCCAAGGCTATTACCCATAAATTTTAATGCTAATACCATCTACAATCAACTTGGATATGACAAGACCAAACAGGTCAGAAATAAAAGGCTAATACCCATTCAAATTGGGCTAGTCAAATAAGGATCAATATTTCCCAAAATCCAAGGCTATTACCCATAAATGTTAAGGCTAATAGCAAATAAAATGGGGTGGGATATGACAAGACCAAACAAGTCAGAAAACTAAGGCTAATACCCATTCAAATTGAGCTAGTCGAGTCAGGATCAATATGTCCCAAATATCCAAGGCTATTACCCATAAATTTTAAGGCTAATACCAACTACAATGGGCATGGATATGACAAGACCAAACAGGTCAGAAATCTAAGGCTAATACCCAATCGAAATTGGGGAAATCGAGTCAGGATCAATATGTCCCAAAATCCAAGGCTATTTGCCATAAATTTTAAGGCTAATACCAACTACAATGGGATTGGATATGACAAGACCAAACAAGTGAGAAATCTAAGGGTAATACCCATCGAAATTGGGCTAGTCGAGCCAGGATCAATATGTCCCAAAATCCAAGGCTATAACCCATAAATTTTAAGGCTAATACCAACTACAATGGGCTTGGATATGACAAGACCAAACAGGTCAGAAATCTAAGGCTAATACCCATCAAAATTGGGCTACTCGAGTCAAGATCAATATGTCCCAAAATGCAAGGATATTACTCATAAATTTTAATGCTAATACCAACTACAATGGGCTTGGATATGACAAGACCAAACAGGTCAGAAATCTTAGGCTAATACCCATCGAAATTCGGCTACTCGAGTCGGGATTAATATGTCCCAAAATCCAAGGCTATTACCCATAAATTCTAATGCTATTACCATCTACAATCATCTTGGATATGACAAGACCAAACAGGTCAGAAATCAAAGGCTAATACCCATTAAAATTGGGCTAGTCAAGTCAGGATCAATATTTCCCAAAATCCAAGGTTATTACCCATAAATTTTAAGGCTAATAGATAATAAAATGGGCTTGGATATGACAAGACGAAACAGGTCAGAAATCTAAGGCTAATACCTATCGAAATTGGGCTACTTGAGTCGGGATCAATATGTCCCAAAATCAAAGGTTATTACCCATAAATTTTAATGCTAATACCATCTACAATCAGCTTGGATATAACAAGACCAAACAGGTCAGAAATCAAAGGCTAATACCCATTCAAATTGGGCTAGTCAAGTAAGGATCAATATTTCCCAAAATCCAAGGCTATTACCCATAAATTTTAAGGATACTAGCAAATAAAATGGGGTGGGATATGACAAGACCAAACAGCTCAGAAACTAAGGCTAATACCCATCGAAATTGGGCTAGTCCAGTCAGGATCAATATTTCCCAAAATCCAAGGCTATTACCCATAAATTTTAAGGCTAATAGCAAATAAAATGGGGTTGGGTATGACAAGACCATACAGGTCAGAAATCGAAGGCTAATACCCATTAAAATTGGGCTAGTCGAGTGAGGATCAATATGTCCCAAAATCCAAGGCTATTACCCATAAATTTTAAAGATAATAGCAAAGAAAATGGGGTGGGATATGACAGGACCAAAGAGGTCAGAAATCTAAGGCTAATACCCATCGAAATTGGGCTAGTCTAGTCAGGATCAATATTTCCCAAAATCCAAGGCTATTACCCATAAATTTTAAGGCTAATAGAAAATAAAATGGGGTTGGATATGACAAGACCATACAGGTCAGAAATCGAAGGCTAATACCCATTAAAATTGGGCTAGTCGAGTCAGGATCAATATGTCCCAAAATCCAAGGCCATTACCCATAAATTTTAAGGCTAATAGAAAATAAAATGGGGTTGGATATGACAAGACCATACAGGTCAAAAATCGAAGGCTAATACCCATTAAAATTGGGCTAGTCAAGTAAGGATCAATATTTCCCAAAATCCAAGGCTATTACCCATAAATTTTAAGGCTAATAGCAAACAAAATGGGGTGGGATATGACAAGATCAAACAGGTCAGAAATCTAAGGCTAATACCCATCGAAATTGGGCTAATCAAGTCAGGATCAATATTTCCCACAATCCAAGGCTATTACCCATAAATTTTAAGGCTAATAGCAAATAAAATCGGGTTGGATATGACAAGACCAAACAGGTTAGAAATCAAAGCCTAATACCCATTCAAATTGGGCTAGTCAGGTAAGGATCAATATTTCCCAAAATCCAAGGCTATTACCCATAAATGTTAAGGCTAATAGCAAATAAAATGGGGTGGGATATGACAAGACGAAACAAGTCAGAAATCTAAAGCTAATACCCATCGAAATTGGGCTAGTCAAGTCAGGATCAATATTTCCCAAAATCCAAGGCTATTACCCATAAATTTTAAGGCTAATAGAAAATAAAATGGGGTTGGATATGACAAGACCATACAGGTCAGAAATCGAAGGCTAATACCCATTAAAATTGGGCTAGTCGAGTCAGGATCAATATGACCCAAAATCAAAGGTTATTACCTATAAATTTTAAGGCTAATACCAACTACAATGGGCTTGGATATGACAAGACCAAACAGGTTAGAAATCTAAGGGTAATACCCATCGAAATTCGGCTACTCGAGTCAGGATCAGTATGTCCCAAAATCCAAGGCTATTACCCATATAATTTAAGGCTAATAGAAATAAAATGGGGTTGGATATGACAAGACCAAACAAGTCAGAAATCTAAGGCTAATACCCATCGAAATTTGGATAATAGATTCAGGATCAATATGTCCCAAAATCCAAAGCTATAACCCATAAATATTAAGGCTAATACGAACTAAAATGGGCTTGAATATGACAAGCCAAACAGGTGAGAAATCTAAGGCTAATACCTATCGAAATTGGGCTACTCGATTCGGGATCAATATGACCCAAAATCCAAGGTTCTTACCCATAAATTTGAATGCTAATACCAACTACAATCGGCTTGGATATGACAAGACCAAAGAGGTCAGAAATCTAAGGCTAATACCCATCGAAATTGGGCTAGTCAAATCAGGATCAATATGTCCCAAAATCCAAGTCTATTACCCATAAATTTTAAGGCTAATACCAACTAAAATGGGCTTGGATATGACAAGACCAAACAGGTCAGAAATCAAAGGCTAATACCCATCGAAATTGGGCTAATGGAGTCAGGATCAATATGTCCCAAAATCCAAGGCTATAACCCATAAATTTTAAGGCTAATACCAACTAAAATGGGCTTGGATATGACAAGACCAAACAGGTCAGAAATCAAAGGCTAATACCCATCGAAATTGGGCTAATGGAGTCAGGATCAATATGTCCCAAAATCCAAGGCTATAACCCATAAATTTTAAGGCTAGTACGAACTAAAATGGGCTTGGATATGACAAGCCAAACAGGTCAGAAATCTAAGGCTAATACCTATCGAAATTGGGCTACTCGAGTCGGGATCAATATGTCACAAAATCCAAGGCTATTACCCATAAATTTTAAGGCTAATAGCAAATAAAATAGGGATTGGATATGACAAGACCAAACAGGTCAGAAATCTAAGGCTAATACCCATCGAAATTGGGCTAGTCAAGTCAGGATCAATATTTCCCAAAATCCAAGGCTATTACCCATAAATTTTAAGGCTAATAGCAAATAAAATGGGGTGGGATATGACAGGACCAAACAGGTCAGAAACCTAAGGCTAATACCCATCGAAATTGGGCTAGTCAAGTCAGGATCAATATTTCCCAAAATCCAAGGCTATTACCCATAAATTTTAAGACTAATAGAAAATAAAATGGGGTTCGATATGACACGACCATACAGGTCAGAAATCGAAGGCTAATACCCATTAAAATTAGGCTAGTCGAGTCAGGATAAATATGTCCCAAAATCCAAGGCTATAACCCATAAATTTTAAGGCTAATACGAACTAAAATGGGCTTGGATATGACAAGGCAAACAGGTCAGAAATCTAAGGGTAATACCTATCGAAATTGGGCTACTCGAGTCGGGATCAATATGTCCCAAAATCCAAGGCTATTACCCATAAATTTTAAGGCTAATACCAACTACAATCGGCTTGGATATGACAAGACCAAACAGGTCAGAAATCTAAGGCTAATACCCATTAAAATTGGGCTAGTCGAGTCAGGATCAATATGTCCCAAAATCCAAGGCTATTACCCATAAATTTTAATGCTAATACCAACTAAAATGGGCTTGGATATGACAAGACCAAATAGGTCAGAAATCTAAGGCTAATACACATCGAAATTGGGCTAGTCGAGTGAGGATCAATATGTCCCAAAATCCAAGTCTATTACCCATAAATTTTAAGGCTAATACCAACTAAAATGGGCTTGGATATGACAAGACCAAACAGGTCAGAAATCAAAGGCTAATACCCATCGAAATTGGGCTAATGGAGTCAGGATCAATATGTCCCAAAATCCAAGGCTATAACCCATAAATTTTAAGGCTAATACGAACTAAAATGGGCTTGGATATGACAAGCCAAACAGGTCAGAAATCTAAGGCTAATACCTATCGAAATTGGGCTACTCGAGTCGGGATCAATATGTCCCAAAATCCAAGGCTATTACCCATAAATTTTAATGCTAATACCAACTACAATCGGCTTGGATATGACAAGACCAAACAGGTCAGAAATCTAAGGCTAATACCCATCGAAATTGGGCTAGTCGAGTCAGGATCAATATGTCCCAAAATCCAAGGCTATTACCCATAAATTTTAAGGCTAATAGCAAATAAAATGGGGTTGGAAATGACAAGACCAAACAGGTCAGAAATCTAAGGCTAATACGCATCGAAATTGGGCTAGTCAAGTCAGGATCAATATTTCCCAAAATCCAAGGCTATTACCCATAAATTTTAAGGCTAATAGCAAATAAAATGGGGTTGGATATGACTAGACGAAACAGGTCAGAAATCAAACGCTAATACCCATTAAAATTGGGCTAGTCGAGTCAGGATCAATATGCCCAAAATCCAAGGCTATTACCCATAAATTTTAAGGCTAATAGCAACTACAATGGGCTTGGATATGAAAAGACCAAACAGGTTTGAAATCTAAGGCTAATACCCATCGAAATTGGGCTAATCGAGTCAGGATCAATATGTCCCAAAATCCAAGTCTATTACCCATAAATTTTAAGGCTAATACCAACTAAAATGGGTTTGGATATGACAAGACCAAACAGGTCAGAAATCTAAGGTAATACCCATCGATATTGGGCTAATCGAGTCAGGATCAATGGGATATTTTTTATATCACAATAACCATATAAAAGATAAATTAAAATAAATTATCAGCTATAAATCCCAATAAACTCATAATATAAGGATTAGATTTTATAGGAAAAAACTAATAGCCAAAAAAATAAAGGATCAAATGAAAAAAAATGTGGATTACTATTGTAATCCACAATGCTAATAGTTGTGAAACAATGTTTTCTCTATATATTTTAGCTTTATACTAAATTAGATTTGTTCCTCGTGCTCCGTTGGGGGCAAATTTGTTTTTCAATAAAAAAGAATGGCGGGGTAAAAAAAATTAGACCCGAATAATTGGTTTGATTATTAATTCAAATAATATATATAAAAAGAGAAAAATGAATCATATACTAAATTAGATTTGTTCCTCGTGCTCCGTTGGGGGCAAATTTGTTTTTCAATAAAAAAGAATGGCGGGGTAAAAAAAATTTAGACCTGAATAATTGGTTTGATTATTAATTCAAATAATATATATAAAAAGAGCAAAATGAATCATATTAAAGTCATTCAGATGATCAAAGAACCCAATATTAAAAGGTGATGGAAACATAAAAAATATATTTTAAAAAAAAACATGTTAAATTAAGTGATCTCACACGCTTGCGATCATTTTGAATTATGAAAGAATCCAATATTAAAGGGGGGAATGTTACATGGGAGACTCATGTTAAACTTAGTGATATCGCAAACTTCGTGATCATTTTGAATTATCAAATAACCTAATAAAATATGGAAGTATAAAAAAATTATTTTCAAAAAAAACATTGTTAAACCAAGTGATCTTGTAAACTTTGTGACCATGAGCATAAAACTAAGATAATCTCATATAAAAAAAGTAGAAAGAAATGATTAAAGGATAAAATTGAAATAAATTAATTAAAAAAGAACAAAAAAATCAACCCATGTTAACTTTTGAAATTGGTGATTCTGGTAATGAACCCACAACTAACCCTATAGAATGCAAACCATGAAAAATAACAAATAAAAACTAAAAAAAGGAAAAATCCAAATTGGAAAAGGGAAAGAATATACAAGTAAAGTCATAAAACCCCTTCTAATCTATAAACTCATAATCCATAAAATTTTAGATCCATTTTCAATCAAAAAGCTTCATTTTCAACCAATTTTCTTTTAAAGGATGAAATTGTAAAAAAAAATATTAATAAAAAAACTTTAAAAAACAAAAAGGATAGTCGCAAAAAGAATGAGGATAAAAATTAACATAAAAACTTAAAAATGGAGAAATTCAAAAAAAATAATAAAAATGATCTAAAAAACAAATAGTAATCAAAAGAATGGAGATCATATTTGAAAAGTTGGAAAATTATAAGGGGTGAAAGTGAAAAACATTTACAGTTTTATAGATTATTTAAAATTTTAAAAATAGTAATCAAAACAACAAAGATCAAATATGAAGTAAAAAAAATTGAGGGGTCGGGTTGAGTCTTTTTTGAAGGATTTGATGTTGAATTTGAAATGTAGAAAGAGAAAAAAAAAAATGAATGTTGTGTCAAACCAAAAGCATGTTTAGTTCACGCGTCACTATATCATGTCAGAGGTGCTCAAATCTTCTAAATATTGTCATGATAAGCCATGTGTGGTGGCGAGATGACCTTATTTACACCACCTAATAACTTGTTGATCCTCAACACGTTAGTGTGACAAATATTTCTAAAATAATATTTAATATATGTAAATTATAAAAACACTCTTAGTAACCTTTAAATCTATAATTATCTAAAAAGCTAAAACAGCTCGGGGCGGTTACTATTGCTTCAGACTCAATGGCACTGTGGACTGGATTTTTTTGTCCGTGCGTCGCGCGAGTTCGTCCACCCCTTTTTTTTGTTTGTTTTTTCCTCTGATGAACAGTGTAGTGACGATTTTAGCCCCGGTAATAAGACAAAATAACGTTTTCGGCTGAGGGCTACGGTTGTAATTGCGCGCGTACGGACCGGTCCGGTCCGCCACAACCTTTTTTTTTAAATGGCTAAAGACTATTGTAGCCCCTAATAAGACAAAATTTATTAATTAGGGACAAGGCTATAACGGTAACTGACAATTATTATTTATATATTTTTTGAAATACTGTCGGTGCGTGCAGTTCACGCGACCGACAGTATTCCGCCTCACGTCCCTTTCAGGTGGCGCGTGCAGGCTCATAGAGTGGCCGGAAATGTCCAACCGGCGTCTTTTCCGGTGCGCCTCCGTGTGCTCTTCCTCTACACGCGGCGTGTTTTACCCAAACACGACCGTGGACGCGCCGGCTGCCGATTAAAGTGGCTGGCAGCATTTCTCTCTCTCCTGCACGTACAAGTGCAGGAGAGTCCCCCTTATTTATCTACTTTTCACTTCAGTCCCTTACTTTTCAATTTCATTTATGGTCCTGATTTCTTATATATAAGTTTTGATTTAGTTCGATTGGGTCCTCCGATTGGAATTGATTCAATGTCCATTTTTCAATTCGGTCCTCCTTCTTTTAATTTCCGGATTGGATTGAAAAGGATGAATTTATTCGGTACAGAAATTTCAATTTTTGCAAATTTGTCCTTTAATTGAAAATGTTAATAAATATGATTTGCATTTCAGCCCTTAAACTTTTAATTTTTTATTTTAATCCCTTTATATTGGATTTTTATTTCAGTCCTTATACTTTGATTTTTTAAAATTTCTAAAATAACCCCTATTTTTATCCATGTATATAAGTGTGTTTAACACAATAATAATAATAATAATAATAATAATAATAATAATAATTTAATTGTTTTTCTTACTTGCTTTTTTGATAATGTTTTTTTTTTCTTCGGATGATTTGATAATTTTTATTTTTTTGGCAGTAATAGCAAGGATAATTTTAATTTTTATTTTATTTCTTTATTTTATCTTTTGTTCAAGTTTCTAGCATGTTTTTAGTCTTTCATTTATTTTTGTTTCTTTCATTTTTATTTTATTTCTTTGTTTTATCTTTTGTTAAAGTTTCTAGCATTTTTTTTGTCTTTCATTTATTTTTGTTTCTTTCATTATTAACATATTAATAATAATAATAATAATAATAGTAATAATAATAATTTAATTGTTTCTCTTACTTACTCTTTTGTTAATGTTTTGAGTGTTTTTTTTCAGGATAATTTGATAATTCTTATTGTTTTAATAGTAAGAGCAATGATAATTTTAGATTTTCAGACTTTGATTTTGCTATTGTTATAGTAGGGTGTGTTGAGTTATTTTATTATATTAAATTTCGCATATATAAATATTATATTATATTTTTATTTTGATCCCGCAACGTAGAACATATATTTTTTTAAATTTTCAAATTAAATGATTTTTTCAGCTAATTAATTTTTTTTGTTTTATCATCAAGTATATTTCTTTATGTGCTCTTTCTTTTATTTTTTTATTGGTTTTATTGTTATTATTTTCAAGTTAGATAAATTGTTTTTTTCCTGATAATTTTGTTTTTTTTTTTTGGTCTTTTGTTAAAATTATTATAATTTTTTTAGTCTTTTATTTATTTCTGTTCTTTATTCATCATTAACACAATAATAATAATAATAATAATAATAATAATAATAATCCGAATAATAATAATAATAAAAAAAAATTTCTTGCTTACTCTTTTGTTTATGTTTTTGAGTGTTTTTTCTTTCGGGATAATTTGATAATTTTAATTGTTTTTGCAATAATAGCAATAGTAATTTTATATCTAATATTACTGGGGATAAAAGACAACTCAAGAACAAAAAATAGACAAATTTACCTAGGTTATCTACAATTAAAAAACGATACAAGTCATTTTTGTCTCGATTACACTGTTCCTTTTAAACGACAAACAAGTCATTATTATAAGTTTTAATATTAATTGCATATTATCGCCTAAAAATATATAAAGAGATAAAAAAAATGACCTCGGATTTTTTGCAGGAAAAAAAATAATATCAGCATTCTTAAATGCATTTCATATAATAATATGATGAATAAATCTTATAAAATAAAAAAATTGGCTGTGAATTTTAATTTTATGCTCTTTTGTTCAAGTTTATTTCTTAAAAAAAAAAAAAAATTTGGATTTTTAATATTTAAGATCTAATATTACCGGGGACAAAATACAACTCAAAAAAACAAAAGGTAAACAAATTTGCCTAGATTATCTACAATTAAAAAATATACGAGGTACTTTCCGTTTCGACTACACTGTTCTTTTTAGACGACAAATAAGTAATTATAGCACGCAAAAAATTTATATTTCTTTTTTTAAAAAAATTGCAATATTTTTATTTATAATGTGTCAGATCTAATAATACTGGGGGGAAAAGGCAACTCATCATTTTTTTTTACAAATTTACCTACGTTATCTATATTTAAAAAATATAAGAATCACTTCCCATTTCGATCACACTATATAGTATGTGAGACTAAGTATATGTATTTAATATTTATTGAATATTATCGCCTAAAAATATAGAGAGAGAGAAAAAAAAGACCTATGATTTCTTGAAAAAAAAATTAATTTTGGTATTCTTAAATATATTTAATATAATAATATGATGAATAAATCTTATAAAAAAACACTTTGGCTTTGAATTTAAATTTATATTTTAGACTCTTTTTGTTTTTCTTTTAAGAAACGGTTACCTTTTTTCACATGTTTTTTTTTATTTTTTAGTAATCGTGGTGTCCAAGTCAGTTGTTCTTTTTTAACCGGGTTTCTTTTTTTGTTTTTTTTTAACCAGAGTATCCGTGACAACAATTTCTAATAAATCATTTCACCTTCTTAGCAAATTTTCTAACAAATTTTATCAAAAGTTTTTTAACAATAGCAATATTCAATCACTTTTTGGTTGAAAAAAACCATTTTTAACAGATTTTATCAATTACAATTTTACTAATTAAATATTAACATAACAAAATACAACATTTATAAAATCAATCAATTTTCTACATAGATAAAAAAGCCTAGCGGAGCGGGCAAATCGGCTCGTAAAAACTAATGTAAAATGACGAAAAGAAAAACTATCATGAGATAGTTATGTTTAAGAACATCAAAATAATTATACTATATTGAAAAAATTAAAAAGATCAAAATGTTAATGAATAACTAGCAATATTATTATTATTATAAAGTTAAATTAATATTTTTACTATGTAATAAAAAAACAAAATTATTAATCTATTCTTGTACAATTTATAAAAAAAACAATTGTATTGGTAAAAAAACAACTTTACTCATTTCAAAGTTTTTTTTGGTCGGGAATAATTGTGTCATTTGACTATTCAAATGAATAGGTTTTTAAAGTGATAATAGCTTCGTTTTTTAGGTTTTTGTTAATATTCGGGTTTATGATGATATCTTAAACGTTTCGATTGAAATAACTTGAACTTTTGAATAGATGTGTATATGGTGGCATGATGATGAAAGTCCATGACTACGAGAGGATATTGATGGTGTCATGACAATTGCTTTCACTCACAATTAAAAAGAAGAGAAAAATATCAAATCCTCGATCACTAGTTAGGTTTAAAGGAAGAAATTAAAAATTGTTACGTGCCCAGTCATCTCACAGCACGAACAGAGGCTTTCGTCAAATTAGGCACGCCTAGTCATTTCATGGTCAGGACAGCTGGCTTTCATTGGGAGCGAGGCTGGTTAGTCTGGTCGAAGGGGGATGAGTTGGGTTGTTCAGTTTATATGAACTTCTAGTTAGTCAAGTCTAGTTAGCCAGGTCAGTTAGTCCAGTTAGTGTCAAACTCATGCCATGTGTAAGGCTGATGATAAGGCTGAACATGGGTTAGTTTAAATTGAGTATTATTAGCTGATAAGCCTTAGCTGTTAGTATTTTTATTAATCACGTCGATTGTGCTTTTTAGTATTTAAAAGGCATTAGTGGAAATAAAGAGGGGCAAACAATTTTCCCAACAATTAAAGCATTAGGAGGTTTTGGATTCCTCGAAATATCCAATTTTATTCTTTTTTATCTTCAAAATAAACCAGGAACGTAACATTGGTATCAGAGCCGACGTCCATGGATGAAGGAGCAGGAACTAGATATTCTCAACTGGCTGAAGCGGTGGCATCTATAAAGCAAAGCCAAGATCAGTATCAGCAAAATCTCCATGCATTACAACAACTAGTGCAAGGATTAGCTCAAAAATTAGATGTTGTGGCCTCACATGTGGAGGCAATGGTGCAGAACAAGGCTGCCAAAAATACTGGTAAACCTAAAGGGTTTACACAACAGATCACCAACCCTCTGTATGAAGAAACGGCTGGAATCCAGACTAGGACGGTTCTACAGACTCGATTCGGGTCATCACCTTATGAGGACTCCATGAAGGCCAACAATTCAACTCATACAGCAACTAAGCTAACCCCATTTGAATCAGTATCCAGTTACCCCTTTCCCCCAAAATTAATGCAATTCATTCCAGGCACCACAAAGTTACAGGAAGTGGAAAATACCTTAAAAACACGGGATGAAATCCTCAGTGTCCTCCAAGCTAACCTGCAGCAAACACAAGAAGGAATGAGAAAGGATGCAGACCGAAGACGTACAGATAGAAATTTTGAGGAAAAGGACTGGGTTTACCTACGTTTGCAACCCTACAAGCAGCAAACGGTGGCCCAAAAGCAGAACATGAAGTTGTCCCCACGATTATATGGATCAATTCAGGTGTTGGAGAAGGTGGGGAAGGTGGCGTATCGTCTGGATCTGCCCCTGAGTTCAAAAATCCCTCCCGTCTTCCACGTGTCCTGCCTGAAGGAGAAATTAGGGCAACGCCACCGACTGGTGGTCACCCTCCCTTCCAAAGACAAAAAAGGGGTCAATTGGCCTGAACCGGAGGAAATTTTTGTTAAAAAAAAAAAAAAAAAAAAAAAAAAAATTGTGATAGAGGCGTTGGTAAAATGAAGAGGAATTGGGAGCAGAAAAAGCTTTTCGGGTGGAGTATGTTGAGCTGGAGAGAGAGAGAGTACCCAGACCTTGTGGGCAAGGTCTTCTGAAGAAGGGGACATTGTTACGTGCCCAGTCATCTCACAGCACGAACAGAGGCTTTCGTCAAATTAGGCACGCCTAGTCATTTCATGGTCAGGACAGCTGGCTTTCATTGGGAGCGAGGCTGGTTAGTCTGGTCGAAGGGGGATGAGTTGGGTTGTTCAGTTTATATGAACTTCTAGTTAGTCAAGTCTAGTTAGCCAGGTCAGTTAGTCCAGTTAGTGTCAAACTCATGCCATGTGTAAGGCTGATGATAAGGCTGAACATGGGTTAGTTTAAATTGAGTATTATTAGCTGATAAGCCTTAGCTGTTAGTATTTTTATTAATCACGTCGATTGTGCTTTTTAGTATTTAAAAGGCATTAGTGGAAATAAAGAGGGGCAAACAATTTTCCCAACAATTAAAGCATTAGGAGGTTTTGGATTCCTCGAAATATCCAATTTTATTCTTTTTTATCTTCAAAATAAACCAGGAACGTAACAAAAAGATTGAGGCATGCAGGGGCCCTACCGTATGGAAAAAGAAATGGTTCCCACTTCTTACTCATTTTTCCCTTTAATAATATTAGTTTCCAGAATTATTATTACAAACTTACAAGAGTACAGGTAATAAATCAAGCAATTATGATGAGTAATAAAGTTGATACATTACTAATTATGTTTTAAACAGTATTTGTTTGTGTGTGTGTGTAAGAAAGTGTGTTTTTTTGCATTATAATTTGTTTTTTAAAGTATTTATTAAATTATTTTTTATTTAAAAAATATTACAGTGATTTAGATGTTTATAAATAACTTTAAAATGATAATATAAAAAATAAATAAATATTATTTTTAAATATTTTAAATTAAAAAATATTTGCAAAAAGATCTACAACACAATATAAAACACTCACTTATTATTAAACTTAATGGTGCCCCCACAACAATAATCTAACCTATATGCAATCAAAACAGAAAAGGAAAAATTAACCATATATCTCCTTTAATTCTCTTTCATAGAATTCTTTTTAAATCAATAATAAATAATACTTACAAATTATATATTACTCTAGATTTTACTAAATTTTAAAAACAAAACCCTAAATAAGTTTAATAATAATGTTAAGTTTCGAACTCTTTTTTTTAAAAAAAAAATTCTCCACAAGTAAAGATATTACAAGGCATTCTCTTTAATTGTAGCGTAAACTAGTTTAAAGATATTGTTCTTGTCAGGAAGAAAAGAGTTTGTAGGCTGTGGAAGATTGCAGATACAGTGCCTGCCAAACCCTAGATACAGCATTAAAGGGTTGAGTGGTAATGCAGATCAAATTAGGATGTGTAGCAGCAATTACACGTCTATTCTGAGCAAGCCAATTCCAGGTAACGTCCCTACCATTTGCATGCATATCTTGGACACGTTTTCTTTTTTTCAAGAAAAAAATCTCTCTTTTTCTTTTATATCTTGATAAAAGTGTTTTTTTTACTTAAAAACATATTAAATTAGCTTTTTGTTTTAATATATATATATAAACAAACAATTATTTAAAAATTATAATCTCAAACCACCTATAAACACAATATTATGCATATATATCTTGCAAAGTCAAATATTTCGAAAGGGACCTCCTCCACAATCCCTTCACTAATTGCCATTACTATTACCAGCTAGCTAGACCAATTAGTTTTGCACTACTTTTTCACCCACTTAAAGTAGACCTAAAGGGATATTACTGCTGTTCATCAAGACCAGTCTTTTTGTTTGCCTTCTCTTACGGGGCAAGGACTTCACTCACCCCTTTTAAATGAAATTAGTACCTTCATTCAAACGAAACCACTCCCATGCTGTATTAGAGCACAATGTCTCGTCAAATTGAATATCAATAATTTACTTTTATGTCATAATCATTTCAAACTCGAATTCAGGAGGAGGTTGACAGAAATGAATTTGTAATCTGGGTAAAAAAAAGAGGGCAATAACATCACCGACTTGATCATTTGTAATCTGTATAAATGAGGTATTGATGGACTAAATATAAATGAATGAATTGATGAAAAGAGAGACGCTCGTGTGGTAAAATGAAAAGGGACACTTAATTAATAAACAGTGGGGGTTTCATACTTCCGGGAAATTAAATAGTGATCAGGTTTAACCGTGTGTGGTTATAAAAATTTAGGATTGAAGGGTTTTTTTTTGTGATTTCAGGTTTAAATTTTATAATTATAAATATAATAATTATTAAAAATTTATATGGTTATTAAATTTAAAACTCATAAGATTAATTAAGGTATAAAAAGAATAATAAGCAAGTGGAGGGGAGTTACGGGAATGATTTAATGACCAATGTTAATGAAAAGTCTTGGCTTCGGTAATAAGAGGAAGGGACCACACTCTT
This sequence comes from Salix arbutifolia, assembly GCA_025169955.1. Lineage (NCBI taxonomy): Eukaryota > Viridiplantae > Streptophyta > Magnoliopsida > Malpighiales > Salicaceae > Salix > Salix arbutifolia. The sequence goes on along the minus strand of CM045917.1, from coordinate 31,881,707 downwards.
GTCTTGATTAACTCTTTAATCAACATATGCGTACAGCGAAAACAAACGAAAGAAGAATATTATTTAAACCTGGTTTCTACCCAATTATCAATACATCTCCTTACAAGTTGTATGATGTGTTTATAAGTGCGGTAGTGATTTTTTTGTTTTGTTTAAAAACACATGAAAATAAATATTTCATTTTTTTAGAATTTATTTTTGGATATCATCATACTGAAAAAGGTATTTTAAAACAAAAAGAAATCAGTTTTATTTTTAAAAAACAAAATAAAAGGATAAAAAATGACCTCTTGTCTCATTTCTCAACATGACTACACGTGTTGTGGGCTTGTCCTTTTCTTTTTAATAATAATAATGTTTAACTTAGAAGTGAAAGAAGAGAGCAGACTTTGAAACCACGAAGCCTAGCCCATGGGGTTATTATATTGAAATTGACGAGGAATGTGACATGAGGAGGTAGCGGCTATAGCTAGGTAGTATAGGACAAGATGCACTCGTGTGGTGTGTGTAATGAGACAAAATGCTTCCCCACTCCCCCTTCATCTTCCCCTTTTTTTTTAATTTTTTTGTTAATGTGATTTAGTGCCATACGACCAAGCCACATACTTCCATCCAATATTCATAGCCCGATGCCCCGCGCCCCGTGCCTGCCTCTGCTTACCTTTCTACTCATTTGTATAATCTCCCAAGAATCAAAGATGTCTATCCATGTTGGTAATTATAAATACCAGGACTCCATAGTATAGGGAACCCACCACTTTCCAAGCAAAATGTTGTCCCTTCCAATACATTCGATATCCCTATGCCAAGGGACTCTCTCTCTTTCATTTTAGGGTTTCGGGTTTTTCAATTTAATTAATCTTTCATCATATGATGTATGATCGATGCGCATGCATTCCCGTATGATGTGTTTTTCTCTATTAATTTCTCTTTGGGTCGATCCTACCTGCCGTTATTACCTTAGGAACTAGGAGGATGAAAGTAAAAGAAGAGAAATTGAAGTGAGAGATTGAATGTGTAGACACAGATATCTGTTGAGAGGGAGGGAGAGGCGTACAACCAAAAGCTCCTCCTCGTAGTTCCCAGAAAAGATGGAGTTTGGAAGGGAGAGCGAATAGAATCAAATCTAAAGGTTTGACTGTGCCCGAAAAATGAGAGCAAATTTAGAAAATGAAGTGGGGGAGCAACAGATTTACATCTCCCACAATTCACTCTTCCCTTCCCTTTCTCTCTGTTCCCTTGCCGACCCCCAATGCACCACCATTCAACTTGTCCTCTCAAGAGACTCGCTACCACTAATATTCTATTCTCCTCTCTCTCTCCCTGGAATGTGTGCGTGTGGAGATGTCACTTTACTTGGTCTTGATATCTTTTTCTTTCTTTACTTCCATGCCTATTTCTTCTTCTCCTCCTCCTCCTCCTCCTAAACCTCCACCTTTGCCTTGCACCTGGGCTGAGCAGCCTATCACGGCTACTTGTTCTTGCTAATGTTTCTGGCTGATTTTTGAATAATTTTGGTTTATGGCTGTCACACGTTGATAATGCTATCTGTCATCAAGTGACAGCCGACATCTCTTTCTTTCCATCTGCACATCGTACCCTTCCCCTCACACATACTCTCTTCTGTCTTCTTCCTTGACTGATTCTCTCATTTCCTTGGACTTAATTTGTACTCTACAAGCAACCGTCACATCACCTTCCCTCTACTTCCTAACTACTCCGGGTAAATTTCTCCCCCCCTTCTTCTTCTCTCTTTATTTATTTATTTATTTGATGGAATTATTATCAGTTTTTTTGGGGGGGAAAGGTTTCGAACTTTAGTACACTTGATTACTACCTTAATAGTGATTTCCAACATCTCTCTTTTCTTAATTTATTATTAATTAATACTACTTTCTTCTTCATTTTTTCAGATTTTCAAGCAACAAGTCAAAGTTTGGAAATTTGGTGAAATATGAATCCTCAGAAGAGGACTTAATTAGGCACAGATCTCTAAATGCTTTGGGAAAGATGCTTCTTTGATTGGAAGGAAGATACAGAGAAACAAACTAACAAACAGAAGAAAAGAGAGATTAAGCTTTCATTTTTTCAAGATTAATTCAATTGCACCAATAATGGAGAGAGAGGTTTAGAGGGCTGATTACGAGGGGGTATTTCAGCAAATCTGAACACCCAGATTAACCCCCCCCCCAAAAAAAAAAAAAATGAAGAATCAATGGAGGATATCACCACAAAGGCAACCAACCAAAGCCATGATTAGAATCTCTGGTTATGTGTTGCTGTTGCTGCTGTTAATTATGCCATTATCATCACAAGCTAGAGAGTTGTCTTCGCAGCAAAGTAGCAATAATGAAGCTGTGGGATTATTAGCCTTCAAGAAATCCTCTGTTCAATCTGATCCAAATAATTTATTAGCCAACTGGTCTCCGAATTCTGCTACTCCATGTTCATGGTCAGGCATCTCTTGCTCTGTTAATTCCCATGTCACCACTCTCAACCTCACCAACGCTGGTCTCATTGGAACCCTAAACCTCTATAACCTAACTGGGGCCTTGCCATCTCTCAAACATCTTTATTTGCAAGGCAATTCGTTCTCTGCTTCTGATCTTTCTGCTTCCTCTTGTGTTCTTGAGAGTCTTGACTTGTCTTCAAACAACATCTCGGACCCTCTTCCAAGAAGGTCTTTTTTTGAGTCTTGCAATCACCTCTCTTATGTTAATCTCTCTCGCAATTCCATTCCTGGTGGTTCCCTTCGATTTGGTCCGTCCTTGCTACAGCTTGACCTCTCTCGCAATACTATTTCTGATTCTACCTGGCTGGCCTACTCTCTTTCCACCTGCCAGAACTTGAATCTTCTGAACTTCTCTGATAACAAGCTTGCTGGAAAACTTGCGGTTACTCCCTTGTCCTGCAACAGTCTATCGATTTTAGACCTATCACACAATCTATTCTCTGGGGAGATACCACCTAGTTTTGTTGCAGACTCTCCATCTCTCAAATATTTGGATCTCTCACACAACAACTTCTCTGCCAGCTTCTCCAGCCTTGATTTTGGGCACTGTGGCAATCTTACTTGGCTCAGTTTGTCACAAAATAGGCTCTCCGGCATTGGATTTCCATTAAGTTTGAGAAACTGTGTGCTTCTACAGACGCTTAACCTCTCCCGTAACGAGCTACAATTCAAGATTCCTGGTGCCTTGTTGGGGAGCTTAACGAATTTAAGGCAGCTTTCTCTGGCTCACAATCTGTTTTATGGTGACATTCCTCTTGAATTGGGACAGACCTGTGGAACTCTACAGGAACTGGATCTATCAGCAAACAAACTCACTGGTGGCTTGCCGCTGGCTTTTACATCGTGTTCTTCTATGCAGAGTCTGAATCTTGGCAACAATCTACTCTCCGGGGATTTTCTCGCTACTGTTGTAAGCAATCTTCAAAGTCTGATATATCTGTATGTTCCATTCAACAACATTACTGGTACCGTGCCTCTGTCTCTTGCAAATTGTACCCAGCTTCAAGTGCTAGACCTCAGTTCTAATGGCTTCATGGGGGATGTTCCTTCTAAGTTGTGTTCCTCCTCGAACCCAACCGCACTCCAAAAGTTACTCCTAGCTGATAATTACCTATCAGGAAAAGTTCCGTCAGAACTTGGAAGCTGCAAAAACCTGAGGAGCATTGATCTTAGTTTCAACAATTTGATTGGACCAATTCCCTTGGAGGTTTGGACCTTGCCAAATCTTTTGGACTTGGTTATGTGGGCAAACAATCTCACTGGTGAGATCCCGGAAGGCATTTGTGTTAATGGAGGAAACCTCGAGACTTTGATTCTCAATAACAATCTCATCACAGGAAGAATTCCCCAGTCCATTGGCAATTGCACTAATATGATTTGGGTTTCCCTTTCCAGCAACCGGTTTACTGGAGAAATTCCTGCTGGCATTGGAAATCTAGTTAATCTGGCTGTTCTCCAAATGGGTAACAATTCACTTACCGGGAAAATACCACCAGAGATTGGCAATTGTCGGAGCCTTATTTGGCTTGATTTGAACAGCAACAACCTAAGTGGTCCTCTCCCACCCGAGCTTGCAGACCAAGCTGGTCTAGTTGTTCCTGGAATTGTATCTGGGAAGGAGTTTGCATTTGTAAGAAATGAGGGTGGGACATCATGCCGAGGAGCTGGAGGACTGGTTGAATTTCAGGGGATCCGGGCAGGAAGGTTGGAAAATCTTCCTATGGTTCACTCTTGTCCTACAACAAGAATTTATTCTGGCATGACAGTTTATACATTCATCACCAATGGCAGCATGATATTCCTTGATCTTGCCTACAATTCGCTGTCAGGAACGATCCCTCGAAATTTTGGTTCGATGAGCTATTTGCAGGTCTTGAACTTGGGCCACAATAAGCTAGGCGGAAATATTCCTGACAGTTTTGGAGGTTTGAAAGCAATTGGAGTTCTGGATCTCTCACACAATGATCTCCAAGGGTTTCTACCAGGGTCTTTAGGGACTCTTTCATTTCTTAGTGATCTTGATGTGTCGAACAACAACCTCACTGGTCCTATCCCTTCTGGAGGGCAGCTAACTACATTCCCTCAATCCAGGTATGAAAACAATTCTGGCCTCTGCGGTGTACCATTGCCCCCTTGTAGCTCTGGAGGTCACCCACAAAGCTTCACCACTCGGGGAGAGAAGCAATCTGTGGAAGTGGGGGTGGTCATTGGCATCACATTTTTTGTCTTATGCCTCGTTGGCCTTACATTGGCTCTTTATCGAGTGAAGAGGTACCAGCGGAAGGAAGAACAGAGGGAGAAATACATCGACAGCCTCCCAACTTCAGGCAGCAGCAGCTGGAAACTTTCAGGTGTTCCTGAGCCGTTGAGCATCAACATTGCCACTTTCGAGAAACCTCTAAGAAAGTTGACTTTTGCCCATCTACTTGAAGCTACGAATGGTTTCAGTGCTGAAAGCTTGATAGGGTCCGGTGGATTTGGAGAGGTATACAAGGCACAACTAAAAGACGGAAGTGTTGTTGCTATAAAGAAGCTGGTTCATGTCACAGGTCAGGGGGACAGAGAGTTTATGGCAGAAATGGAAACTATTGGGAAGATCAAGCACCGCAACCTGGTTCCTTTGCTGGGTTACTGCAAAATTGGAGAGGAGAGGCTTCTTGTGTATGAATACATGGAATGGGGGAGTTTAGAGTCTGTTCTTCATGAGAGGTCCAAATTTGGAGGATGCACAAGGCTTGACTGGGCAGCAAGAAAGAAGATTGCAATAGGCTCAGCAAGAGGACTTGCTTTCCTACATCACAGCTGCATACCTCACATAATCCACCGTGACATGAAGTCCAGCAATGTTCTTTTAGATGAAAACTTTGAAGCTCGGGTTTCTGATTTTGGAATGGCAAGATTGGTGAATGCCCTTGACACGCATCTTAGCGTGAGTACACTTGCAGGAACTCCAGGTTATGTGCCCCCTGAGTATTATCAGAGCTTTAGATGCACGTCGAAAGGGGATGTCTACAGCTATGGTGTCATACTTCTGGAGCTCCTCTCAGGCAAGAAACCAATAGATTCCGCTGAGTTTGGTGATGATAACAACCTTGTTGGATGGGCAAAGCAGCTGTATAGAGAGAAGAGAAGCCATGGGATACTGGACCCTGAGTTAATGACACAAAAACCTGGAGAGGCTGAATTATACCAGTATTTGAGAATCGCTTTCGAGTGCCTTGATGACAGGCCTTTCAGACGGCCAACCATGATACAGGTTATGGCTATGTTCAAAGAGCTTCAGGTTGACTCTGAAAGCGATATCCTAGATGGTTTCTCATTGAAAGATGCGAGCATTGACGAATTCAGGGAGAAGGAGTCTAGTTCATGATGTTTAGGTTTTATATTGGACTAAAAGGTTTTGTCTTTTGGAAACTTCGATCTGCTCTGCCTGTGATTACAGATACAGAAGTGGTCATTTGCGCTTCTGAATTGGATATGGGGTAATGCCTCGAATTTCAGCTACTGTAAATAATAGAACGCTGAAATGACACAGAGAAAGTTGCAGGAAAATGGGGAGAGAACAAACGAACGGGTCCTTTGGTTGCTCAATGACGGGTAGCTTATACTTTTTGTTTCTATTGATCATCATCTATATTGCAAAAGACTCGAAACTTTGTCTCTTCACCATTAGCTTCTTTATTCTGTCACAGTTTTGCTAACTGATGCTTCGCTATTTGTTTGTTTATTTTCCAATTATTGTTGTTTATAGGAAGCCATGATTTCAGAAATGAACACACTGTTTTGTAAAGTTGTAGTGATAGCATTGTTGGATAGTAAATCACAAGTGCATTTCTTACATTTAGTAGTAAACTTGCAAGCTGTTCGATTAGTAGATGATGTAGAATGGATTTAAGGAATTGATTCAGGAATATGATGATCCACAAGCATTTCTTTCTTTTCCAGTCAGCCTCTGTAACATTCCCACTAGCCATTTTCCTTTTTCCGCATCATCATGAAGGCTATATACTATACCGTTTCAAGCTGCTCAAGGTCCCTCCAAATCAAGTTGCAACACACGCCATCCATTTAACTGAAGCACCCCTGGGGAGGCGCTAAAGATTATTTAAGTTTCTTTTCAAGAACACGGCAGAATTTTTGACATCATCTTACTGAGATTCATTCAGAACGTAACAACAAAGTTTAGGGGAAAAGGCAGTGGTCTTGCAACATGCAGCAAGTCATATAAATGGAATGATTATATTCATTATATTCTAATTGTTGATAGCAGCAGTTGTAAACACGCAGCAAGTCAAGTAATGGAATCTCTTGCAACAACTTGTGCTTATCTCATTGCGCTTTCAAAGGACCCATTTGCAGTGTAAAACGGATAAAGAAAGAAAGAAAGAAAGAAGAACCTCTTTCTTGGTCCTTGACAGATAGGGTGACAAAAGCAAATGCTGGTGATTTTTGACTGATGGCATCCTGTGTGTTAGGCTAGGCCCCTATGTTTGCTTGTTTGATCAAGAAAGGTCTAGTTCTAGGTTTCTGTTTAGGAATATGAATCTTTTTAGCATTGTCAACATTTCTTTTATTTAGACTCCGGGACTCAAAACCCTCCCATGATGCTCTTGACAGAACTCTTGTGGTTGATAATGATGCATTTGTCAACATTAGCATGCCTGTAAACAAATCTTTCCTGACTCAAATTCTCCCTACCTAAAGTCCTTAGATTGCTTCTGATTTTAGGGAAGAAAAAAAATCCAATGTGGGCCCGCCATTCCTTTTTTCTTCAATCCATTTTTTTAATTTTAATTCCAAGATTTCATCTAGTCTCAAACCCGTCCATATAGCATTTTAATTCCTTTTTTATTTATTTATTTTTATATATACAATTATTTTTTGGTCAAGGATAAGATTGTTTCTGTTCCCTCTCGATTCTCATATCATCATGCATAGTCCCCCTTTTGTTTATTTTTGTGATGCAGGCCTTTTGTTTATTTTTGGCTTGTATGTGTAGATAGATGCCTGCCCTAGTCAAAGCATGATCTCCTGGACAGGGCTTCAATCCTTTTCTGTCTCCTCATTCAAGCCTGAATCACGATTGATGCCGTACAGCATTCATGACTTGGAAAGGCCCACGGACATGTACATATGTAGCCCAAGTATGATAGGTTTATAGGCTCCGTATGGGCCAAAACAGTGCTGATCCATAGCAGGGCTCTGGGGTCCATAGGGTCCACTGGAAACAGAATCTGGAGATTATTCAGTCATGGAATTCTGTCCAAGGAGAGGTCCCATTGACAGGAAATTCTCTGGCTCAAGTTTTACCCCCAAGATTGGCTCCCAGCATCCCAATCCCAGCCTTTTTGAGGCCCCACCAATAACTCCTTTTTATAATTTTCCTGGGTTTGTGACGAGAACGGAGACAAACAGACTGTGAAAGTCCATGATGAGAATATACCAGGCTTGGTCTCTAGCATGAATCAAGGTATGCTGGCAACAAATCACAAGTCCATGATGAGAATATGTTCAGAAACATCTCACAGGTATTAGCATATACATATTTCTTTGTCATGATTTCATCTCTGATATTGCTTCCATTTCTTAGTTTTTTTTATCTAATCACCTCAACTTCTTTTTTTGTCTGAAAGTAGTGCCAGTAATCTCCCAGGCATGTTCCAGCAGGAAGATAGTGTTGCAGGTGAAAGGTGAAATGAGTCCTGCAATGGGGGTCCACTTGTCAATCGGGTTTGATTTGTTAATAAAACATTGGTATTGTAAATGTGAAAAAGACAAACACTTGGTCAAAGAGTATCTTTTTGACTGGGAAGCTATGTGGGTGAGGTGAGGTGAAAGAAAGAAGTGCCCATCGGACATCTCCTTTCCTGCTGCATAATCCTCCTCCTCAAAATATATTAATTAATTAGTAATGCAACCAAATTTTATTTGCATAAAAGTGAGTATGGGTCAGATGAGATGATCAGAAGAAGCCTGAAATATGCTGTTTGTTAGCTGGTTAATGTGATGGATGATATGTGTAAACTAATCCAGGAGGCAAAGGGTGGCAAATTGCAGGCCAGGTTGAGATTAGGCCAAAACAAGAAGAAAAATCACAGACCAAACTAGCAATGTACATATACTTGTAATCAGTAAACAGAGTGAGTTAGATTGCATCATCAGCTTTCCTTCTCACTGGTAGAAATGATTTTTGAAAGAGATTTTTATTTTTTATATAAAAAAATTAAACTCAAAAAACAACAGCACAATGGTAAACTACAACGGAGTCAAAACCATCCTTAATTTGTAGAAAAAAAGAGTGAAAGTAGTATGTGTTGGTTGATAAGTGATACTATTGCATGATGATTTACCAACACTAGCTGGCTAGTTGCGAGTGGCATAGCACTGGTGATTATTGCTAGGTTGGACATGAACAGGGTAAGGAAGGTTTGAGGTCAGGAATGTTACAATTGCCGTCACCTTGATATCAAGATTAGAGAATTGGATCCCCCCTTCCACACTCAGCAGGAATATCATTATAATCCTTACTTTCTTCCAAAAAAAGGTGGTTTAAAAATGGGAATTTAAGCCTTTTCCATTTGTCCTCATCTTAGACTCCATCTTCTTTGGGAGCTCCGTTTAGAACTCAGGTCACTATGCAATGGAGTCTATCCTTTTAACCGCTCCGGTTATTCATTAAATAAAAGAATTTTGTGTGAAAGTTGATCTGGGTTTTTCTATCTGATAATAATAATAATATTTTTAGACCAGTTAAAAAAAATATAAACAAGCAATCGAGCTGATGCGTCAACGCTATCTCTTTCTTTTCTTTTTTTAAAAAATGATTATTATATTTCGACGAGAATAGATGGATTTAAATCCAAGTTCTTATTATTATAATTTAAATGAAGAAAATTATTTTAAACCGCCGTACGAAACAGAGGTGAAGTGGATGATGAGGAGATTATTAGGTGTAAATAGAGGATTGAGTTAGTTACAACATCTTTCACTTTCATAGGAGGTAAAACATACAGGTGTTAGGCACCTATGAAATTTGACACCCCAACGTTACACATATTTTCCATTATTGAATTTTGATTTTCCTCTTAATTTTAGCCCTAGCAGCCACTCCGTGATCCTAACTATGCAAAATCTCCTGCAACCCTCCCTCCTCTGCGCTCTCACCTTTTCATTTTTGACCAACCACCTCAAAACTTGCATGACAATACTGCCCTTGGACACCCACGTGTCGCTGTCTACTAGAAGGGCCCCACAATCTCTTGTTTATTAATTCAATGGCAGCACAAAGCCCAGTCCAAAACTGTGAAAACAGTTTAGATAGAGAATGCTCAATGCTCGATTAGAGAGTTAAAAGAAGAAGAAGATGCTGGAGGAGACAGTGGGATGGAAGAAGGTTAGCGTAGAAACTAGAAACAAAGAAGATGATGAAACATACTGTTCCATAAAGCTTTTGTTTTTTGCTTTCTTTTCTTTTTCATTCTTCAAAGATTCCATCCATTTCTGGTCCCCCACCATTCCATTTCCACAATCATCTCCTCTCCTTTTTAACCCTGTCTGTTGGTTTTTATTTCTGTTTTAACAAATTTCTTGACTGTATGTTAAGGTGATTCCTTTTTGTGTTTTTGGTTTTCAAAATCAATAAACATCATCATATCATTTTTGGGCTAAAACAAAAAAGTGGGTCGTTTCCATTTCTATTGAATTAAACAGAGAAGTGATCAAAGGAACCAGATTTCATTCATTAAAGGGTTAGGTTGGTGGTGGTGGTGTGGTGGTGAAGGTTAAGCTGTGGTGGGTCTTTTCCTAAGATATCATCATCTTAGCCTTGACTCCATAATCAATCAGGTAATCATTTTTAATCATCCACTCTCTCTCTCTAGTTTTGTATCTCTCAAATTTCGTATCTTTTTTTTTTTATAATTATTATTGTTGTATGTCTGACATGTATATCTTCCCTTCCATTTTAAGATAATGACCTTTAGCTTCACAATTTAAATCACTTTTTTAGTCTAAATTTTGGACTTCTTCTGGGGTGTTTTCTTCTTCTTTCTTATTTTGCGTTCTTTGGGTAATATCAAATGTCTTAGTATTGTTAGATCTTGATGGGAAATATCTAAGCTTGGATGTTATGTGTTTCCAAGTTTGTAAAGTTTTATTCATTTGATTGGTTTCCTCGATAAAACATCATCAAATTAAGAATGTTGTCTTTTATCATCCATTTGTAATATTATAGTAATGGTTGCTACTTTTTGGCAGCTAACAAAAATGGAAACCAGTTTGATCATCATTCTGTCCATTTTGTTCATTTTTCTCCTTCTTCTGGTAAATGTTTTGTTTGGAATTGGAAATCAGGCTGAGTTGGGTTCAATTTGAATATCTTACTGGAAAAGTCGTTACTTTATTGCCGAATCTCATTTGTTAACTGAAAAATACCTTGTTTGGTTGCATTTTTTGTTTTTGTGTTGCTTTCCAGCTATTGTTGCAGCTTGTTGAGTGAAAGTGTTGTTTTTGTAGCTTGAGTAAAACAAGAATTCGGTTCAAAAGTGTAACCTTTTTCGATCTTTTTTCTACTTATATGTCCTTTGCAACTAAAAGATTCAAATTTATGGGGGGGAGTTTCCTGGCATGTTTGTAATTTGTGATTCTTTCAACTCCTCGGACTGTATTTTATTGAACTATCTTAAGCCTTTCAGGAACTTAGCCGTCCCAACGCCTTTGACTAACAGCTGCCTCCAAGGTTTTTGGAGACATGGCTGGGACTGATGATAATGTTGCTATAATTGGTGACTGGGTACCTCCTAGTCCAAGCCCAAGAGCATTTTTCTCAGCAATGTTAGGTGATGATATTATCTCAAGAACAATCACAGAACCTCCTGGGGAGAATAGAAATGAAGGGCTTCTTCTGGGACAACCAGAGCAGATGACAACAGGAAATGCTGAAAAAAAGGATGGAGCACGAACTAGTGGTGCTCAGTTGATTGAATTGGGTTCATTTTCTGAGCAAAAATCAAACTCACGTGGAGGTCTTGTTGAAAGAATGGCAGCCAGAGCTGGATTTAATGCTCCAAGGTTGAATACAGAAAGTATAAGGTCTGCTGAAACTTCACTGAACTCTGAGATTAGGTCTCCTTATTTGACAATACCACCTGGTCTCAGCCCGACAACCTTGCTGGAGTCTCCAGTTTTCCTTTCAAACTTGGTAAGTTTTAGAATCTCAAAATTCTTACATGCTGTTTTGTTGGCCCTTGGCCTTTGAAGAGAAATATTGTTGCCACCTTTGAGAAAAATGGAATCTGAGTCGACAGTGACAAGCTCTCAAGATTTGCAATCAATGCATAATTCGAGTTAGATCAGAATAACAGAGAACTGAATCCAATAACAGAACTTATTAAATTCCAGATTGTTGCGCCAAGGCATTCATTCTGGTCAAGCCTTGATCAATATAAGCTCAATTAAATATAAGTACAACTTCTACGTTTGATTTCTGTATTTATTGCCTAAATACAATGTTCTCTTTCAGGGGTGGATCTCTTCTTTTCCATTTTCTTCAGATCTTGACAGATTAGGATTCTGATTTGTTACTTAATTTTATTGGTTGCTCATATAAATGTTAAGAAATCACTGGAAAATAGTTAGCTTTATAAAATAATTAATAATTTTAGCTCATTTTCTTATTTCCCTGTTTATTCAAGCCTTATCTCATCATGTTTGATGGAATTTTGGAGAACAGATACTTTGTGACAGCTTGGCTATAGATATCAATGTTAAAGTCAAATGCGCAAGTTTTAATTTTGTACTGCAGCTCAAAAACTATGTAGGCCATCTATCATGATGTTGTTTCTATAAATTATTGTCTTTTGCTCGTCTTTTGATATGGAATTAGGTTGACAAGCTATGGAATAAATATCTGTACACCAGAACATGTCTGAAGTAGCCACAGAGAAACCTTGATAAAACATGCTTTTCTGATATTTCCGAGGTGAAATAATTCAGTTCAAGGCTTTTCTATCTGGCGATGACAATTGTTTGAGGCTCACTCAGTAGCATCTTCAATTTCTAAAAATTTTCTCTTGCCATGATCAATGCTGTATTACATTAATAGTGCATTTGAAACATTAAACATTTTTTTTCTGAGTTCTTCTGCCTCGCTCCCCAGGCGCAGCCATCTCCAACTACTGGAAAGTTTTCATTTTTTCCAAATGTTAGCAGTAAGAGCTCCACAGTGGGCTCCGAGCTTCCTGACAAAAGTAAAGAAACTTTCTTTGAAGATATCAATTCATCTTCGTTTGCATTCAAGCCTTTGGGAGAATCGGGCTCTTCATTTTTCCTTGGTGGAACGAGTAAGGTAATTACACTTGGCAGTCTTGCCTTTTGACTATTTGTTTGGACTAAAAAAAAAAAACAGCACTTCAAGCATGAGAGACATTCACATGCAGTCATGCTGCTGATCATGTTAGTATTTTAAATACTGAAGATCTGCCACGCTTGATGAGATTTAGAAGGGAGTGGATGATATAAATAGGTAAATATTATGTCTTAGGGTTAATATTTGCCTTCCTCATACAGATAACTTCTGCCACTTTTCCACAGCAATCCTTTCCCGGTATCGATGTTTCTGTTCACTCTGAAAATGGTCTTCAGTCGAATGATGTTGAACCCTCCAAAGTTCAGTCTGAGAGTAGAAACTCCCTTCATTTTCCAGCAGAATTCTTAGGGAATACCTTAGCAGATCAGAAGACCTTTGATACTGTTGGTGGCAATGCTGAGCATTCTTCTCCTCTTGATGAGCAACAAGATGAAGAAGGAGATCAAAGAGCCACTGGAGATTCAATGGTTGCTGGTGGTACCGGTGGCACACCATCTGATGATGGATATAATTGGAGAAAATATGGACAGAAACAAGTAAAAGGAAGTGAGTATCCACGGAGTTATTACAAGTGCACTCATCCAAATTGCCCAGTTAAGAAGAAAGTGGAACGTTCTCTTGAGGGCCATATAACAGAGATCATATATAAGGGGACACACAGCCATCCCAAGCCACCACCCAACCGGAGGTCAGCCATTGGATCACTGGATACACAATTGGACATTCCCGAACCAGCTGGACCACAGATTGGTTCTGTTAATGATTCGTCTTGGGCAGGTACACATAAGGGAACTGTTGCTGGGGCTTCTGATTGGAGGCGTGACAATGTCGAGGTAACATCTTCAGCATCTGGGGGCCCAGGCCCTGAATTTGGGAATCCATCCTCCTCGGTACAGGCTCAGAGTGGAACTCCCTTTGAGTCAGCTGATGCCATTGACGCCTCCTCCACCTTTTCAAATGACGAAGATGATGATCGGGCTACACATGGCAGTGTAGGTTACGATGGTGAAGGAGAAGAATCTGAGTCGAAGAGAAGGTAAGCACTCCATCTCTTTGTTTTTCCAAGCATGCACCTCTCATGACATTATTATCAGCAAAAGATTTACTGATGTTGTTTGACATCTCAGGAAAATTGAAACATATGCAACTGAAATGAGTGGAGCCACCAGAGCTATTCGTGAGCCTAGAGTTGTGGTCCAGACAACCAGTGAGGTGGATATCCTTGATGATGGATATCGCTGGAGAAAGTATGGGCAGAAAGTTGTGAAAGGAAATCCAAATCCTAGGTTGTCAAATCAACATTGGCCTCTTGCTCAAACTCCCCACCCCGAAATAATAAAAATTCTCATTTCTTGTGCAGAAGGCAAAAAAAATCAATTGTTCACAATTTGAATTTGAAAATCGGGTGATTTTTTGCAGGAGTTATTACAAGTGTACTAGTGCAGGCTGCACGGTTAGAAAGCATGTGGAGAGGGCATCACATGACCTCAAGTCGGTGATCACTACGTACGAGGGGAAACACAATCACGACGTCCCGGCGGCTCGCAATAGCAGCCATGTGAACTCTGGCACCTCCAATGCCCCCCCAGGCCAAGCTGCTATTTCTGTTCAAACCCATGTTCACAGACCCGAACCATCACAAGTTCATAACAGCATGGCTAGGTTTGACAGGCCTCCTGCATTTGGATCCTTCAGCCTGCCTGGGAGGCAGCAGCTGGGGCCTTCGCCTGGCTTCTCTTTTGGAATGAATCAACCTGGCTTGGCCAATCTTGCAATGGCTGGCTTAGGTCCTGGCCAGCCAAAGATGCCTATCATGCCCATTCATCCATACTTGACGCAGCAACGTCCTGGAAATGAAATGGGGTTCATGATGCCGAAAGAAGAACCCAAGGTGGAGCCTGTGACAGAACCTAGTCTGAACCTCTCCAACAATCCAACACTGTATCAGCAAATCATGAGTAGGCTGCCCCTTGGTCCTCAGATGTAAAATTTTCAATTTCCTTATATTCTCAAACGTTTATTTATTGTTGTCATAATTATTATACGTTTTGTTGCAACGAAAATAGAAAACTTTAACTTCTCTAAATATAAATGGGCAAATACTCCGTTCTCTTTCCCTCCAGACGTGGTGCTCTTATTTTCGCATAGAAGCAATGAGGAGTATTAAATTAGTAGTGTTTTTAGGAGAGGGAATTTGTTTTTTCTTATATCTGCTGTACTCTGCACCATTTCAACAGAAAACCGTGTATCTTGGTCGGGATCGCCATATGATATTTTTTTAATCGTGAAGAGGTCGTGTATGCCTTGAATGTTTTAAATAACAGACAGATACAGTATAGTTGGAGAGATGAAGGTGATAGCATAAAATAAATATGCAATTTTTATTTTTATTAAAAAAACAGGAACACAGAACACATGCTCACGTCTCAATTTGTCTTGTGAGGTTTTGTTAGGAAGTCACGTGCCCCGTCTCAATTAGTAGGAAATCATTTGCTTATAGGTGTCGCGCTCGTAAACAAGCACAAACGCAGCAGTGTTTTCTTGTGCTGGTGGTAAATAACGAGTGTCATTTGATGTTGATGTGGGGGAAAGTGCATGGACTACCACTACCAGGGTAGTGCATGCTAATCCGGTTGCTTTTCGAGCTGAACCACAACAACGTTAAGGATCCTATTGCATTTTTTAAAACCAGATAGTATGAAATTGACATTAATAGTGTATTAGCAAACAAACCGTATTCTGTATGTTGCTCTCAATATAGGAGTGTGTAACATGGTCAAAATCCAGCATGGATATTCTAACGAGAAACATTGTTGGAATGACACAGTGGACAGTGTAACCCTCAGCAAAATTTTGCAGCGAATACAGTGTCAGATGATTTGGCAACAAAGACAATGTCAGTAGACGGTGAAGACAATATCTGCGAATTCGGCAACGCACATTGTATCATGCAAGTAATGGGGACTAACTTGGCATGAATGTGTGGGATAGACTTTCCAAGGTGGCAGCATGCACAACAAAACTGACAGTTAGGGACTGGCAGTTGAGACATGCAATGTAGTGGGTTGTTGCGGCAGTTACGATCATAGTTTCATGTGGGAAATTGATGTCCAGATCATGGGGGCATTCCTGCTGAACATGGGAGCATGGATGAGAATGCTTCTCAATGACACCAAGATCATGGGATCATAAGTCACAACCACCCATAAAGACAGGAGAACATGAGGGAGAATGTGCCCCACTACTTCCTAAAATATAGGGATAGGTAGTTGATGTTTGCAATTGTTTTGTACTTGTCTATAAATAGGCTAGGGATCCTTGACTGCGGGGAAGGCAGAGTAGCATGTAGAGCATGCAGAGTCTTGGGCATAGCATGCCGAGCTTGTGCATAACACATACGAAGTTATGTATTTCCTTTGTTTACGAGATTGATAAAGGTCGAGAGTTTTCCAATACATAGTGTGTGCTTACTTTGCATCCCTTTCATACTTATGTATTCTACTTGTCTCACAACAAGGGAAAGTGTGGGGCACTTTTCGAGTGAGGGGAAATACTTAGTTGTGTAGGCAAACACTAGTGAAAGGCAAGGAAAGGCTGAGTCTAGCAAAGGGTTGGGCTGTCGCACAATTTTATTTGTGAAACAAAAAATTTACCTTGTGACAATTGGTATTAGAGCACGGTTGTGTTTTTGGCAGAACAACTGTTCTGTTATGTGTTCAGGATGATGGACAATCTTGAAAGCAAAGACATCATAGTTGCTGATGGATTGGCAGATGTGGGAGTAAAGTCCAACGAAGGGACTGTTGGTGCTTCTCAATTTTTGTCAAGGCCTAAAGGGAAGGATGAGGTGAAAAGGAAGAAGAAGCAATTCAGTAGGGGAGAACCTAAATCTGCCGCTGACAATGAAAGATTAGATTGGAAGGCAATCGGTAAGGGTTCAAAAACTGAATTTATGCTCTTTATTTGCGATGAAAGTTACTTTGCTAGGAACTACCTTGGATGGGGTAGATTTGAAATCTATCTTGTGCACCCTGGTGACGGGAGAGCAGGGTGATGGAAGAAAGATAGGGATGTTTGGCGGTTGAGATGGAATTCAATCGTAGGCTAGCCTTGGGGTAAATGGCGTGGCCTAGTGCTTCAGAGAGACAAAATGTTGGATCTTCTATACTAGACCTATGCAACAATGTAGGGAAAGGAAGGTGGAATTATATGGGATTTGGTTGAAGAGTCGGTCTAGAGGTGGTTGTGCTACATGTTGTCTTGGGTTGGACTATAGAGAGTTTGGGAATTTTGGGCACATCAATAACCGACTGTGTAGTATCAAGAATTCAACAGCTAAGTCGCAGAGAGATTTGGTTGAGGAGTCAAACTAAATATATTTGGTTTGGCATGTTGCCTTGGTGGGGAGGCAATACAATGGTGTCTGTCCTAGAAGGTGGACAAATTGAGTGACAAATTCGGCAGCCAATTTGGGGTTTGGTTGAGGAGCAAATTGTCGATAAGGATGATTTGTTATGTTGTCTTGGAGGAGAGGCAGTACAAGGACTATTTTGTGCATTGTGATGATGGATGGAGCATGATGATGGAAGTAGAATAGAAAACCTTCATTGGGTTTCCATGTTGCTAGTTTTTGATGGACGACACAAGCAGCGAGATGGTGGGAACAACAGGGTTGTCATGTCAATGAAAAATTGTTGATGAAGTGTCTTGGGTGATATAGTAGGCATATGGATAGCAGGTTAGGGGAAACTTTAATGCTGGAATGCTACGTGTGTGTATGCTTGGGCGAGACTAGGACTTGCCAAAAGAACTTCACTGGAAAAAATATTGTTGACCACCAAAAAAAATCAGTTGTCTCATTTTGCTTGCAGGTTATATGTATGGAATAGTTAAGGAGGTGGGTGAATTTTATGGGGATTCATGAAATTGTTCAAAGTGGTTTCATATGATGTTGTTCATGAAGAAAATGATGGAAGTCTTGGATGCTTAAGGAAGTGTCTAAACCTTATGAAAAGCAGACTTGTGAGGTAAACAAATTGGCATGTGGGATTTCCTAATAAGGACAGATTGTGTATGTGTGGCTTGAGCAAATCACATACTAATTCTGGAAGACATAAGAGTTGTGTGATGATGGAATGTTGCACCTTTGTCTTTGTGAAAAGTTGAGTCTAGTAAGGGCCTGGGCAGCCGCACAGGTTTATTTGTGAAGTGAAAAATTTACCCCATGATAAAATGTATAATATAGTAATTGAGATATGATTTGATTTATTTCATAATTTACCCTTCCTTAATTAATGTCGAGGGTAAAAAACAAATAGAAATTTGGTAGGAACGGTGTCTAGTATCAAAAGGATTTGGAGGAATGATCAGTTTTAGGGATAATAAAAATAATTTTGAGTACCTAGACAGAATACTTTAGTTTTGGAACCAACCAAATCGAATAGATTGGAGAAAGTGCTATTATTCGAGGACAGAAATGACAATTAAAGAAGAAGGTAAATCATGTGGTTTTTTAATTGTAGTCGTAGACACAGATTACTATGGATTGTAATAGTGTAATTATTGGTTTGCCCCTTGGTGCATAAAATTTTAACTCTTGAACTCAGGGGCATTATAGATTTTTTCATGGGATCTATTGATATTCTCTAATTGTTTGGGGGAATTTAGGTTTCTTTCAGGTCTTTTTGTATAATAAAACATCATTTTTACCCCTACCAGCAGTGCCAACAGACAATAAATAGTTGACTACCAGGGATATTTTCTATTTTTTACACTAATATGAACAGTAAAATAATTATGTTGCCCTTAAATAAGACAAAAACCCAGAGTTTCTGGTTTTTAAATTTTTTCTAAGCAGTACAAATCCAGATAAGCCCTCAAAAAAGACAAAATCCAAGAGTTGGTGTAGGAGTGTTTAGATAATTTTATGTTTTTTTACTACAGAACACTGTTGGCACGTCTAACTGATGCGCCGATGGTTTTCTTCCTTATGCTTTTTTTAGGCGGCGTGCATCTTCCGGTGGTTCCAGATGTCCATCCGACGTCTTACAGGATGCGCCGCCATGTTCATTATATATTTTGTTTTCATTACGGTCCTTATTGCATTAATTTTAGGTTTGATTTTAAATCCTTTAATGTTTTTGGTATAGAAGTTTGATTTTTTTTTCAATTTTGTCATTCAATTCAAATTGATCATTTTTTTTTTCATTTTAGACCTTATTCTTTTAATTTTTATTTGATTTTAATTCTTTAATTTTTTTTATCTTTTTGAAATAGTCCTTATTTTTTACCATATTTATATGTATATGATCTTAGTTTTAATTTTTTTTTCTCTTTTGTTGAGGTTGTATTTTTATTTAAATTAGTCCTTAAATTTTAGTTTTTTGGTAATCATTTGAAAATTGATATTTCTTTTTTTTTTCTCTTTTTTATTTATTCTTCAAGTCAAATGATTTTTTAAGCTAATAATATTTATTTTTGTTTTGTCATTTATTTTATTTTTGGTTTGGTTTTTTGTTAACGGTTTTAGGTTTTTTTATTATTCAGGGTAATTTTGTTATTTTTATTATTTTTGTAATAATAATAATAATTTTAGTTTTTTTTTCTTGCTTGCTCTTTTGTTAAAGTTTTCAAGTTGTTTTTATTGCTCGGGATAATTTAATAATTTTTATTGTTTTAGTAGTAATGGTAATAATAATTTTAGGTATTATAATCATGGTATAATAGTGATATTATTAATAATAATAACAATAACAATTGTAATTTAATATAATGGTTATAGTGCTTATGATGCTAATAATTATGACTTTGATGATAATAATAACAATAACTCATAAAATAATATGAAAAAAAATTAATAATGATAAAAAAATTATAATCATTACATTTATAATGATAATAAGATTAATTATAATTTAAATGATATTAATAAAAATAAAGGTGTTGGTTATCATAATGATTATTATCGTAATAATGATATCGATAATAGCAGTAATGATGGTGATAACGATATTATTGCCAATAATAATTGGAATATTGATTATTTACAATAATGATTATAATGACAATTATAATGACTGTGACAATTTAACAATCATGATAATAACAATCAAAATAATTTATTAGTTGATGTTGTTTTTGTTAAAAAAATGTTTTTTGCGGCTTTTCTATATATCATACTTCAGATCTAATATCACGTAAATAAAAAATATATGAAGTCACACGTAAACAAAACAGGTGGAAAATTGGGTCAAATGATCTACAATAAAAAATATACTAGCCACTTTCCTTGCGCTTCGCCATAACTAGAATCAAATGTTTAAATTTTTAAAAAGTGTTAATGGTGCCAAATTTCTTTTATAATGTTATATATTTGAGCACAATAATCAACGTATGCAGAAATTTTATTCGGTAATGTCAAAAAAACTAATTATAGGACAATTTTTTGTGCTTAGTACTAATATTAAATAATTTAATTTTAAAGAAATAAGGTAAAACAAATTAAAGATAACATTCAGATACAAGATTTTTAACGAATACAACATCAAATGATAAATTAAGTAAAATTTATATTATTACCATTATGAATATAATTATTATAATCGCTTGGATTATAATAAAATTTGTTGTTTAATATTTTTTGTTTGATACTAATGTTAAGTCATACAATTTTTAATAAATAAGATAAAAAAAATTAAAAACAATATTGAGCCACAAGTTTTTTTCAAATCATTAATCCGAGATACTAGATCTGAAACATTATTTGCAGAGAAGTTGCAAAATTTAATTCTTAATAAATACAATACCGAATGATAAATTATTTGAATGATTATTCTTATTCTCATTATTATGATTGAAAGTAAAACAAAAAACAATATTATCATTATTGAAAAAAAAATGATATATAGAACAAAATAAAAATATTTGAAGAACAAAATTAAACGACAAAGAAAAATTAGTACTATTATCATTATAAGACATTACCAGAATATCAAACACAATATAAGTTAATGTGTTATTTTCTTTTCTATTTGCCTATAAAATTTTCAATTATTTTTTTTATATAAATTCATTTTATTATGGATAAGACATTGAAAATAATGATGATGATTATTTTAAGATATTTTTCTTAAAAACATGTTAGACCAATTATATATTTTGATATTTGTTTAATATTAACGTATTAAAATATATAAAAAAATAAACTAAGATTTTTTTAAATATCAAATTAATTTAATCTATGTTTTATGAAATAATTTTAATATAATAATATCAAGAATAAATCTTAAAAAATTAAAAAAAATATTTTAAATTTTTTAAATAAAAATCATTTTAAATTAAAAATATACAAGGTACACATAGATAAAACAGATAAAAAAAATACAGAGATAATATATCACTAACAATAAAATATTCACTATATATTAATAAAAAAAGAAAGTTTTACTCTCATTCATTATATCAAAGATAAATTTATTATGTTTTTAAATGCAAACTGCATGTAATATAAAGATAAACAGTAATAGAAGTTAAAAACCAAAATTAAAAATTAGGATATATAAATATGAATATAAAATAAAAACTATTCGCAGTGCTCGTTCGTTAAATATGAAAAAGCGTGGGGGCATGGAAAGGATAGAAGAGCAAAGAGAGAGAAGAACAGAAAATTAAGGAGTATAAGAAGTAATTTAATTGCTGTAGCAAAGAAGAAGAAAGGCGTTTATATATATGTATGTATGTATATATATATATATATATATATACATACACATATATATTTGATTTGATCTGATTTGGAATCTGGGAATGGAAAGAAAGAGAGAAACAATGGAAGAAGGCGATCAGAAGCATCTTCTCCTCAAATCCAATTCTTCAATTACACAACAACACGATGACCATGGCCAACAACCACTAGTACTTGCTGTAGAAAATAACGACTTGGAAGCAGCACAAGCAGGGGGAGGAGGATTCAACAGAAGCAGCAGTGATAATAGCAGAGGAGGACATAAGAAGTCTGCTGTTATCAAAGATCTGATTCGAGGTTTTTCAGGTCGTCGTCCCTCCTCCACTGTCAACAACAACAACAACAATCTTCATTATCATCATCTAGACGACGACGACGACGCTCCATCTATATCAGATCACAACCACCGCCAAAATCGTAATTATGACCACCGTGTTAAGAATATTAATGATCACAACGACGAAGACGACGTTTTAGAGAATGGTGCCACTCCTGAATGGGCCTTGCTTCTAATTGGTTGCCTTCTCGGTCTCGCCTCCGGTCTCTGTGTCGCCGCTTTCAATAAGGGGGTTTGTTTTTCCCTGCCTTCTTCTCTCTCTTTTTTTAATTCATCTGGGTGGATCTCTCTCTCTCTCTCTCATTCTCATTGTGCTTTGCTGCTCAGTTTCTACTTAATTTCTCAATAATTGGCTGTGCGTAAGGTTTATTATTATTATTGATTTTGCTTACTACCCAGTTCCCTGCCATAAGCCTTTTAACAATCAACTCTGCAATCACATCACATGATTTTGTCTCATATTGAAGAAGAAGAGCAAGGGAAAAGAAAGAAAAAAAAAGAAGAGGCTGCTCCTCTACACATGTTTCTTTCTTATGCTTTGTCATGCACTTATGTTTGCCTTGCTAGTTTCCTAAGGATTTCTGTCATTGATATTTTGGTAATGCTTCTCTAGGTTCATTTAATACATGAATGGGCCTGGGCTGGGACTCCAAACGAGGGTGCTGCATGGCTCCGTCTGCAAAGGCTGTCAGACACTTGGCATCGGATTCTTTTAATCCCTGTCGCTGGAGGAGTTATTGTTGGAATGATGCATGGCTTGGTTGAAATATTGGAGCAAATAAGGCAGAACCTTTCATCTCACAGAAAAGGTTTCGATTTGGTCGCCGGAGTGTTTCCTACAGTGAAGGCCATTCAGGCAGCTGTTACTTTAGGTACTGGTTGCTCTTTGGGTCCTGAAGGACCTAGTGTTGACATCGGCAAATCATGTGCCCATGGATTCTCTTTAATGATGTCAAACAATAGAGAAAGGAGGAATACTCTTGTTGCCGCTGGCGCAGCTGCTGGGATTTCTTCAGGTATCTCTCCTCTTTTACATGATAAGATATTGTTTCTGCTCATTTGCTTCCTTTAGATAATCACCATTTCAAAAGCCAGATATTACCTGGCTGTGGCTGGCTGCTTTGGTTTCAAGATCATCTATTTTATATATATTTACTGGCATCCGGCAACTTTTGGTCATTCATAGCCTAAAACAACACGACCTTGTATGGTCTGTCATTCACTTATAATGCAACTCGTATATCTATTTTTTTTCAAGTGAAGGTTTTAGATCGCACCTTCTAGTCAATGGAAGATCAACTGTTCATAAAAAAACTAGCCTTAAAGTAATTAACTTGAGCATGATAAGGCTTGAAGGAGTGACGGCACTTTGTAAATCTGAAAAATGAAAAAATGTGAAAATGACATGCTTGTTTCAGGGAGCGTATCTGGAATCAGGATGTTGAGACTAATTTCCTATGCCCATCAATCATGTGTAGTGCGTTCATTAGCCTTGAGGAGGAATCTTTAATTTCCAAACACAACTGAAATCTTCTGCAATCATCTTGTAGCTCTTATCAATCTAACTGTATTTTTTATCTCTGCTTCCCTGATGATCTGGTTTGTAAACAAAGTCATTTTCAAATCACAATATCTCTTCTGTTTCTATCCATTCTGCTCCAGCAAATTCTTATTTGAATGCCATTTTCTTTTTGCTCTTCTTGTTCAGGTTTCAATGCACCTGTTGCTGGTTGTTTCTTTGCTATTGAAACTGTGTTGAGGCCTCTCCATGCTGAAAATTCACCTCCATTTACAACTGCAATGATTCTGTTGGCTTCTGTAATATCATCAACTGTATCAAATGCGTTACTTGGAACACAATCAGCTTTTACAGTGCCATCGTATGATTTGAAATCTGCTGCTGGTATTATTCTCTCTTGATGCATTTATTTCTATATTTTGATGCGGCATTTGACATGAACGTGTCTGTGTAAAACACATTATAATGATTTTTCCCTTCTTTATTTTTTTTATCACCTTTTAACTAAATGAAGATAAAAAACAGTGAGGTCTTTGTGTGCAAATCCTATCTAGTAAGAAACTGGTATCACTAGCGAAATCTGACTATTTTTATTCAATTTTTGGTTTTGCTTTGCAGAATTACCCTTATACCTGATATTGGGCATGCTATGTGGTGTTGTAAGTGTGGTCTTTACGCGCTTGGTCACCTGGTTCACCAAGTCATTTGAGTTTATCAAAGAAAAATTTGGCCTTCATCCTGTTGCATGCCCTGCTTTAGGTGGTTTAGGAGCTGGAATAATTGCTCTGAAGTATCCTGGAATACTATATTGGGGTTTCACCAATGTTGAAGAAATCTTACACACTGGGAAGAGTGCTTCTGCTCCTGGAATCTGGTTATTAACCCAAATACTAGCAGCCAAAGTTGTGGCCACTGCTCTGTGCAAGGGTTCATTGCTTGTAGGTGGCCTTTATGCACCAAGTTTGATGATTGGTGCAGCTGTTGGTGCTGTATTTGGAGGTTCAGCTGCAGAACTTATCAATTCAGCCATTCCAGGAAATGCTGCCGTTGCCCAGCCACAGGCATATGCCTTGGTAATGTAATTTTTTTTGGGCTATCGTAACTTTTATGAGATGATATCTCTCTCTTTGCTGAAGTGCCTTTTAACTTGTGTCAAGTTGAATAAAGTATTTCAAATCTTTTGCTGTAGGTTGGGATGGCTGCTACCTTAGCTTCAGTTTGTTCAGTGCCATTGACATCAGTTCTACTTCTGTTTGAGTTGACAAAAGATTACAGGATAATCCTTCCCCTCATGGTAATTAGATTTACCTGATATTTTTCCAGAATAATCTTGATTGTTAAGATGTTTATTTTATCCTCCCAGTAATTGGGATATGTGATGGGATTACATTGATTTTTTTTTGTAAGGCTATAATATTCTTGGTCAAAACTGTGTTAAAATCAATCATAAACCTTATATTCCTGCATGAAACAGTCTATTTTGGTTTAAGAAACTGAAAAGTGTATTTTTGCTGCTTGTTTTCATCAATAATCTGATATCACTGCTAATGGGACTGAAAAAGGTTTGTTGTCACTCATTGGTAAATAGGTTATGTCATGGTCATCAGCACCATGTTCCCTATGTTTCCTGGCCTTCACATTTTTAATGCTAATTTATTTTTTCTTCCATGAAATGTGAGCAGGGAGCTGTTGGGTTAGCAATATGGGTTCCATCTGTGGCTGACCATGGCAAGGAGAATGAAACACCTGGTCCTCATAGTTTGGCTAAGGGTTATTCTTCTCTTTCAAACGATACTGATGATGAAGCAATTAATGAAGATTTGCTTGCAGAAAATCTCAAGGTTTGTATTTTTCTCCATTTTTTTTGTCCGGAGAATTGATTTATTTAAGAAATGAAGCTTCATGCTTATGTTATTCTTGTTATTTATTGTGCACCAACATCCCCTCTTCAGATAGAATTGTGTATTATTCTGAGGTGTATTATTTACTCTATTCTTTCCTGCTTGTTGCTAGGTTTATAAGGCCATGTCAAAGAACTATGCAAAGGTTTCAGTAAGCTTAACATTGAAAGAAGCTATAAAATATATGCATGACAGCAAACAGAATTGTTTGCTCGTAGTTGATGATGAAGATTTACTGGAAGGAATACTAACATATGGCGACATTAGACGGCTCTCCAAGACACCTAGTGATGCTTCCACGGGTGATTCAACAATCATAGATGTATAAAAGGATGAAGATAACTTTCTTTCTGCTCCTGTATGCTCTCCAGTGTGATATTTGAAGTATTTATTTGTTATTTGGTACAGGTAAATACCTGTCTTGTTTCCACTGTTTGCACCCGGGAGATAAGGTACCGAGGTCAAGGTCGTGGACTTTTGACATGTTATCCTGACACTGATTTGGCAATTGCCAAGGATTTGATGGAGGCAAAAGGCATCAAACAGTTGCCCGTGGTTAAGCGTAGCGGAGGCTCTCTAAAGGATTGGAAGCGAAGGGTTGTAGCTATCCTTCATTATGATTCAATCTGGAATTGCCTCAGGTTCTTATTGATTTTACTGTCTCAACTATAGCTTTCTTTCTTGTCTATAATTGATGCATGTTTCCTGGTTTCAAATTCTGTCTTTTTTGTCATGTATTTTAGACATGTAGTTGTTGGTCTTAGTTTCCTTTCTACATATGATAATGATCCAGTATTTGATCCCAAGGAGTTCTCTAGTTCTTGCATCTGTACACTGTAATTGTGAAACAAAATGAAAGGTCGTTGGATGAGTTGTATAACCCAGTCATCTTTTTGGCAAAAAGTTTTATGACTCTGGATTCCACCAAACTAGATCAACAAGTTGATTGTTGATGTTAAAAGTGTAGCCATCTGCCTTGGGAACTTCCAACCACTGAAATATCAAAAGTAACGTTTTTTTTTGCGTCAGCTCTATGACCGATGTGAAAATGGTTAGGTGATTTTGGCATGTTACATAACTCAAATATACCAGTATGAAGTATTTTTGTGCAGCTATATAATGGTTATACAACAATTTTGTTTTAGCTTAAGAAATGTTGAGTTTTAGGATCAACATGCCATGCTACATCTGTTGAATTTGCAGGGACCTGCTCTCTGTACAATAACTAGGATACCTGATAACAAGCTTGCTAGGGCATTGAATTTGCCTACAGATTTTGATTGTTGATTCTGTGTATTTCCTTCATTTTTTTATACAGCTTGTAACTGAAAAGTATGTGAACACCTTATCAGTGGACACAGTGCCATAGTGGCATATGTGTGAATATCAAATCGTTTTTTTGTGAATACCCTATTTTATTGACTAGGAAAATACATTTGTGTTATTTGATGTCAAGCTTCCTTTTTTTTTTTTTTTCAATATCTTGGAATCTTAATCCTTTTCTGTTTCCTGAAACATCTGTTTGGTTGAGATATCTTTCTCTGTTGCAGAGAGGAGATAACTCGTGGGAGATCACTCCATCAGAAAAGAAAAGAGAAGAATATTGAGATGATTGAAAACGAGCATTAATATGGTGGTGAAAGTGCTTGTCAAGTTTCAGAGTTTTGTGCACTGCCGCCGCAAAAAACAGGTTGGAAGAGAGACCTGGATAGCTGGATGTCTGTATTTTGGAATTAAGAAGTTAAAGTCTTCATATAACCAGAATGTATTTTGAGTCTTTTGGCTTGCTGGCTCATAATTAAATATTATGTGGTGGGTTTTGCCAATGCACAAAACTAGTTAGTAAATTGCACATCGGAGCTGTAATATCCTAGATACATTTCAATGTCCAAAACATAGTTAAAGTCAAAAAAAGATGGAGAAAAAGAAAAAAGGAAATACAGGTAGATAGTTCAACTCAGATCAAAATTGTGTTTGACTGCCAACGTGATTTTTTTGATCACTGAAGTCCCAACATGTCTATGGGTCTCCAAAATATTCTTCAATGATATATTGCTTCATTAAGGACAAAGAGATGCTTACATTTCACTGAAAAATGAAGATGGATTGTTGTTTTCCTTGTGATGATGCTTCAAGCTAGGAAAATATTCTTGTCGTGATCGGATGATAAATGATTACATGTTCATGTCAATTTTCTATTCTCCATAACTCTGAATTTTAGAGATTGGTGACAAAGTCTGAATTTCTTGATAAACATCTTTTTTTCTTTAGGTGCTATGAGGAGTTGTTATAAATTAGCATTGAACTTTAAATACAAAAATGTTTTTTCATAGTTTAAATGTTGAGAATAAATTATAGTAGTGAAAATTATGAACTGAGTTGTTTAAAGTGTAATTATAACCTTGAGTTTTCTATTATTTTTACTTGAGGTAGGTTTTATACTTTTTTTGTAATAAACATAAAATTATGATTATTGGGTTTGGAAGTTGTCACTTAATATTATGGTTATCAGAAAATTTAATGGTTTGTGAGAATTTAAATAAGAAAACTAATTGCATAAGAGTAAGATGCATCACCTTTAGTGCACCTTATTAATTGGGTTTGGGAGTTGTCACTTGATTGATTGTTAATGTTGTGACATGCACGACGTCTAGTGAAGTTGCCTCCTAAAATCGAAGGGTGTTTTAGGTTTAATCATAAAGTTATGATTATAGAATTCAAGAGACATCACCTAATATTATAGTTACTAAAAAAAATTAATAACATGTAAAAGATTGAGTAAGGAGATTAGTTGTGTAAGGAAAAAATGTATCACCTCAGTGTCTTACCTCTGGTAGGTGATATCGTTGATTGATTGTTAATCTAAGACATGTTTTTATTTGTTAATTTCATCTAAGGTTCAAGACAAATATTTCTTTGTGAGAAAGCTTTCATCTTATTGGGTTAAATCTTAATTGTTCCAAGACCTAAATTTTAGCATCACATTTGTTTTCTATTTTGTATCTTTAATACTTGAGGGTATACTTTATAATGTAGTTTTATATCATAAATATTAAAGCCTACAACTAAACCTCAATATTTTGAATAATAAAGTGACTAAACAAAATATTTGTTATGGAAAACAATAATCATAAACCGGTTATGATATTCATTCTATAAAATCTAAAAACATGTTAAAAGTGCAATTTTTATCTTTTAGAAGAATATGTATAAGAAAAAACTTTAGAATTTGATTGTATGCATGAAACAAATTTTTTTATACATTTTTGGAGTGAAGAATTTTTTAGAACTTTTTGGAGTTTTTGAAAATTTCAATAAAAAAAATGAGTACTTTTAATATCAAGTCAGTATCTTACATTATAGTCTACTACCCTAATATTAAATGAAATCCTTGATAAGAAACACATTTTGTCTTTTTAAAATGAGTTTTTGAATTATTTTTTGATATTTTTGGAGAAAAATTAGGAATTTTTAATATCAAGACCATATCTAACCGTATAAGTCTATAGTTTGATTTTGCATAAAATTATTAAAAAAACATGTGAGACCCATAAATAATTCTAAAATGATCCCTGAAAATTTCTAGGTTTCTTTTTTAAAACTTTTAAAGGTTTATTTGGCTAAACACACAAATATAGAGATAAATTAAAGCTAAAAAGAAAGACATTAGAGTGTGTTTGAAAAATACATGTTTATCCAAAAGGTTAGATTGATTAGGCTCGAGGCCCCTGACCCAATAAAATCTTTTGCTTTTTTATATGAGATGAGATGGACTTAGTTCAACCCACATGACCTCTTTGTTGGAAAAAGATAGCAAAAGCAAAGAGTGAATTAATTCACGTCTTTCATGCTAAATGAGTTTGGGAAAAAGGAAATAGTGAACTTGTTAGACCAGAGGTGAAGGTTGACAACTAAAAGGAAGTGATATCAATGTTATTGTGCAGGTGCTGCTAAAGTTGGGTTTTTGCTTAAGCTAAAATCGTTGTTGGAGAAAATATCATCGTGGTTGAATAAAGGATGAATTGTTCGTAGCTGGTGCTAGAAGACTAAGAAGGAAAGAAGATGTCAGTGGTGGCTAACGATGACCTATTTGAATAAAGTAAATATGGTGGTCTTCTCTATTACCATGGTTTGAAACTTGGAACAAAAGGGATGTTAATAGTTGGTGCACCATGTAAAGGCTTTGGTGGGTAGTGGGGGAAGTGATGGAAGCTAGTTTTGGTGTAGTTTGTATGTGAATAAAGAAGGAAAAATGACATTTGACACTTAGACACTTGAAACTAGATTTGTCAGATTAATTATAATTAATCTAATTCTTTTATTTATTAATTTTTGTAATTAAATTTCACAAATATGACTGTTAGAATAAAACTAAATATTGAACAATCATATTGTTTCATTAAAATGATTGTTCATTGAACAATCATAAGTCTGCCTATATATACAAAACAGAAAGACATTAAAAAATCTATTTTCTTCCTTTTATCTCTTCTTATTCTTTCAAGAGGTTTAGAGGGCTTAGTTGTATCCTTGAGGTGTTCTTTCTGTGTGAAAAAAATAAACACATTAAAGACAGTGTTCTTTCATGCCCCTAAGTCATTGTTCATATTTCTAATTTGTTTCCGTATCAAAATTCTCTAATAATTTTAAGGTGTTTATCCATGGAGACAAAGTGTCAATGCTATTAAGGATCTTTAATAACGGGTCTCAACCCTATTCCACTAGTTGTTTTCTTTACCATGTCTTTAGATATTCTTTTTGTGAGCGAATCCACTAAATTACTCATAAACTTCACATAGACAATGATGATTACTCCATTTATAATCAACTCTCGAACATATCCATGTCGAATACTTATATGTCATGATTTACCATTATAGATATTATTGTACGCTCGAGTCATAATTGCTTCATTATCGTAATATAAAGAAATAATTGACATAAATTGTGGCCATAACTTAATATCTAACAACAGATTTCTTATCTATTCTGCTTCTTTACTTGCAACATCCATAACAATAAATTCTAATTCCACAGTTGAATGAGAAATGTATGTTTGTTTCTTGAATGCCCGAGATGTTTCCAGGAATTCAGTTTCCTCATTTTTCAATGTTTGACAACCATCTGAAAAGTTAGTCAAAGGAAACTAAATTCCTTAACTTTTCAGTCAACAAGGAAATTGAAAGAACCCGTAGGAAAGTGTTTTCCTTTCCTTATCAAAAGGAAAACACTTTCCTTTATTGATAAAGGAAAATCATTGCTGTGTCTGCTAGTAGATTTAGGTATAAATATTTATTTCTTAATGTTTATTTGATAGATATTAAAGGGATAATTGTCTTTACCCATAAAAAAACTATTTATCCAAAATACCCATCAAAATATTTTTGTATCTATTTATCTTTTAAAAAATACTTCATACAAAAAAAAAAACCCAAATATATAACTCTTAACATAAACTAATTTGGCTTTCTTCATATGAAAAAAAAAACTTATTTTAAGCTTTTAAAATTGAAAAAAATATATATTAATAAGTTTTACTTAAAAAATATTTCACAAGCTTATTTCTCTATAATATGATATGACATATATTGTTGTATTTTATAAAATAAGCTATGTATGAATATAGGATATAATAAAAAAATTCATCATTATACTTTTTAGATTTCATTTTTTTATTTTAAGTGATTAAATATTTTATATTAAATATTTTATATATATTAGATAAACTTGAAAAAAAATTAATTTATTAATAAATTATTTTCCAGTTCATTTTCCATAACACAAACAAACACTGGAAAGTGTTTTCCAGTTTATTTTCCATAACACTGCCAAACATCGGAATTCACTTTCCAGGAATTTATTTTTCAAGAATTCACTTTCCTCGGAATTCACTTTTAAAAAAAATCACTTTCCTGCAAACAAACGGAGCCTTAGACATCTTTTCGAGATTTGAAAAAAGGACAATTTAAAGAGAAAAAGAAAAGAGAAAAGAAAAAAAGAAAAAAACTGAAAACTGAACCTCCAGCAATCCAAAAGCCGCTCACCATCAGCAGGATCAGCAGGAAAAAAAAAAGGTTGATATCGTAGAGTTGTTATACGTGTCTACATTTCCTTGTTCGAAAGAAAGCTACAAACTTTGTGATCGATTTGGCCTTAAAGTTCTTCCCTTTTTATTTACACCCTGGATAAATTAATTATTCGACTACTCTGAGGATTTTTATTCTTCATTTCTTTGTCATGGTGTAGATGGTGATGATGGGATGTTGAAGTGGGATCTTCAAACCCTAATAACCACACCTTTGGATCTTCTTCTTCTTGTCTTGGACATTTACACTATACCATCCGTAATAGCAAAACACAAGCAAGGTCAGATTTTTAGAGAAGATCCCTCTTCATTTTTGAGTATCAGATTCTGGGTGTCCTGGATTTGATTCATATTTTGACGATTTTCATCTGTTGGTTTTTTGATTAAGTTTACACAATTGCACTGTTGTTAAGATTAAGTTTACTTTTTTATTCCTAGCTACCTGCCTTTTACTCTACCATATAATCTCTTTCTGGGATTTTGTTTTCCTTCTTCTTGTTGTAGCTGATTAAAATGAGAAAGACTTAGTCTTGTCTGTAAATTCCCTGATTGAAGATAGGTTGATTACGGGCTTGCTGCTCGGAGCTACTATCACCTATGCTACTTGTATTGTATTTGCTATCATGGGTTTTCATTCAATTTTGTGACAATTGGTTGCTTGTAGGGTTTATATCAGAAGCAGGAACATGCATGCTAGGCATAGAAGTCCTGGAAATGGATACAGGTCTGGTCCCATGGGGGTGGGCGTGGGTGCATCCAGGATATCACCGGATACTTCAGCTAGAGGCCATGGCTTTTACAATTCTGAACACGGAAGCTTCAATAACCGTGGCTTTGGCCGTGGCCAGGGCCACCCCAAATCTTTTCGTCAACCTCCTCAGCCACCGCCACAGAAAGGTGACATTTTGATGGAAGCTGGTAGGCTTGCAGCTGAGTATTTAGTTTCCAAGGGATTGTTACCGCAGAGTGCAATTTCTGGTAAATGGCAGAATGGTGGTTTCAAAATGCAAGCCGGGGATTATCAGGACTTTAGGCAACAAGAAGAACTTGTGCATGAGGGCCGAACATCTGCCCATTATCGGCTAGGGAGTGGTGCTTCTGATACTGGACTGGGCAGGAGAAGATACCCTGATGACATCAATTTGAGAAATCATGTGAAAGGAAGGAGGAGAGGAGAGCATTACCGGGGTTATAGCTCAGATTGGGGTAGAGAATACGGGAGGAATGGGCCATTGTCAGATAGGAATAGAGTGTCCCCTGATATGGAGGGGCAGAGTGATACTGTTTCTGATCACTGTGAAGAGCAGCAAGTTAGCAATGATGTTGGTGATGGAATGGAGAAATCTGGTCTGAGTGGAGTGGCACCAGAAAGTGAAGAAACTGCTGATATAGAATCAGGACTGAGCAAGTACAACCACCCTGATGAAACTGGCTCCAAGGCAAGTTCTTCTAGTCTTCTGAAAGAAGAGACTTATGGTGAACCCTCCAAGGGCTCTGGTGATCCAGCAAATTTAAATATTGGGAACGGGGAAATAAAGGATAGCAATTATGATTATGAAACTGAGAAACAGATTGTTCCAGAGGATTTACCTATCCAGCAGAGTGCCATGGAGGGTGATATCTCGGGCAAGAATGGATCTGATTTACTAACTTTGAGCAAGTTCGCAAATGTGCCAACGAAAACACGGTCTACATTGTCATGTAGGTCCTCCAGGGTTGATCAAGCTCCCAGTAATGAAGTGGAAGACATTTCTGATGTTGGGCATTACAAAGGAACTGAAGATTCACTTCAAGATGGTGTGGACAATGTCTCTGCAGCTGATGTGCTAGCAAATGCACCTCGTGATTCAAATTGTCCCAACTCTGAAATAACTGAAGTAGCTGTTGTCCTGTCCGCCGAGGATGTGGATGAAGAAGGCCACGGGTATGGTTCTGTGCAGGGAAAATGTGTGAGGTCTCATTCTTTTCCAGTTAGAGCTTTTACACATGACAATGAACAAGAATCAAGCCTGGGGCCTTCAGGTTTTGGAAGGTCCACCTCAGTCAAAGAGCGAGGTGAGAAACGGGCTGCAGAAGGCAGTGATTTTAGCGAGGTGGTGAAGAAACCTAGAGAATGGCTTCCATCCATGGTTAACACCACTGATGAGCTCTTGCACCTCTCTAATTTGAATGAAAATACAGGGACTTCTCTAGAAGAGAGGGTTTCACCTGATCAGCAGGTTACCATGGCTGCTACTCAAGACAGTTATGTTAGTAATTGTCAATTTCCAAGAACTGGTGCTGAACCAGGAGTCAAGTGTGCACAAGAGAAGCAGCTTTTTCCTAGTTCATTTAAAATCGTTGATCTTAATCTCATGGAAACATCTGATATGAATGACACTCATCGTGGTGATACAGTTCTCACATATCCATCTATTACGACAACTGGAAAAGAAGCACCACAGGTTGACATTGATTTGTCAATGAGTAATTCCATCGTGTCTAGTGAATATGCTAGACATTTGACTGATGGTAAGGTGGTTGAAATAATTGATTTAGAGAATGATACCCTGGAAGACAAGGATTTTGATAGATCACAAAGAAAGTATGTTCCTCTTATAATTATTCATTCTCTCTGCTCTTATATGTTTCTCAACTAGTCAAATAATAATGGCAGGTACCTTGCTAGAAGCTTACATCATTATTGTGTTTATGATATTCTCATATGAGTTTGTTCAGATCCTGGATGTAGTTTTCTTCTACCTGATCCTAACTTGTCCACTTTCTTAGGACGGAGATTGCATTTAATGGGACAGAAAGTTTTCCCAACCATTCACAGGATGTTGGTAATGTTACTGATGTTCAGGATAACTATGATGGTCTTATGCTTTCAGAGTTTCTCAACGATTTCTCAAATTGTACCTCTGTTCCGGAGAACATAAATCCACTGCAAAATGAAATGGGCCTTGACAATGGAGAGGTATGATAGAAGTAGCCTATTAGCATGAATAGAACATGAAAACTAAGTGGCCTTTCTTTGAATTAAAAAAGTAAAATCTGAAAGAATTTTAAGATGTATGCATTTTGCTACTTGATGCTGTTTGCATTCCATTCATATTCCAACCAATTGCTTCATTAAATTTAATTCTATGCATATGATCTCATGGCATTTATGTGGCACTAAGATTTAGAATTAATCTTCTTGGTAGTGGAAGGTAGATAAATAAGTACATTTCCATCATATAGTTGATGAATAACTCACTTAGTATTACTGATTGTTTCAGGGGACTCTTGGTGATGATGACTCGATTTATATGTCCCTGGGAGAAATACCATTAAGTATGCACATATTTAACTTCTTGGTTTGATTTCTTATAAATCTAGAGTTTATGTAGTCGATCTGCCTAACTCTAGTGTTAAATTGCATGCTAATAGGCTGCTGTGCAAACACATTTTTACCATCATTAACCATCTGAGGTATATTTGATGATGGGTGTTCACATTATTGTGAAAAAAATCTTTTTCGACTATAAGACGTGCATAGATCTATAGATAACTAATATATTTATACATAATGGCTCTATTTGGATCTCAAAAGCATATAAATTGGAGAGGGAAAGGATTATAAAGAAACTTCTTTTCCCTTTAATAACTTTCTGACCTCTCTGTTTCTCCATGACATTCAAATGAAAGCTGAAGTCTTTTACCAAAAACATGATGTGCACTCCAAACAATGTGTGATTTTAATTAAAGCTGGGGGAATAGTAAATCATGATGCTGCATTAACTTTATTTGCTTCATTTTTGTTTGAAATGAAATTGACCGTTAATCAATTTAAGTGTACTCCAGGATTCCAGGGTGCTTGATAGCCTATAAACGATGTTTTGCTTCAAATTTTTAGACCTTAACAACCTTCACCAAGAAAAAAGGTTTTCTTATTGATCTACTTTCAGGTTAAAATCATCTCCTACAATGAAACTTTATACATGTCTTCACCAAATTTTTGCCACGTCATTGAGATGCTATATGAGAATTGGATGAGTTCTTTTCAGTTGCATCACTGTCTTCATCATAGAACTTAAAATGGTAATACCTTAATAGTTATCTTGTGAAACAAGCAAATACAAAGAGATTTCAAAGTAAAACTAAAAGGCTGCTTTAAGTTCTTGTAAATTTGGCCTACAAGCAGAAGTTAGCTACTCAGCAGGGGCAAGGATATTTATATATGCTAGCTACATAAAATATAATAGGAGTGTGTATTGGTTTAAAAAGCAAGTTTACAACATTGATGTCCTGTGAATGTCAGATAAGTAATGTCTATATGAAATGATCCATTAGATGGCTGGTCCTACTAGTTCATTTTTAATCACTCTCCTTGACTAGAGGAATCCAGATTTCAAATGCATAGCGGAACTGTTTGGTCAACTAAGAAAACGGTTGTAATTCATACAAGCATGTTAAATCATATTCATTAATGCTGTATTTTAGGCAATTCTCATTCATCTTCATCAAGCAGCACAACAATTTTGTTTTAACACGCATGCTGCCGATGTTCTGAGCAAATAAATAGCCTATCAATTTATCAGTTAATATTTTGCAGCATCTTGTCTGACACCATCTTTTTCTACTCAACTAAGTCTCTTAGTTTTTCTTGTAGGCTTCATACCTGCCTGGAAGCAGCCAACGCCACAGGAGTATGAGAAGCCCTTTTGATTCAGCGTATCTTTGAATCGGCAAGGACTAATGCTTGGTATGCTTACTATCGGTCAATGGAGTCTTTTGTTGCAATGACTAGCTCAATCTGAATGCCACTGTCCTCCGCCTTTTTTTCTTCCTCCCTTTCTATGTTGTTTATAAATAATGCAGGAAATCACTTTCCTGGTAGGAATTTTAGGAATGGTGAATGATTTTCTTTTATTTGGCTGTTGGGATTCTTCATTATATGGTTAAAGAGGTTTGTTGTATTGATTAAGAAATCAATCTGCCTTTTTTCTTTGTTCCCTGACCCGGTTTATCAAGGCACAGGGTATCACATGGATAAGCTTTTCTTGCAGATTCTGAAGGGGCATGTTACATATGCCTTCTAGGTTCGTTCTTTGATTTCAGTTCCTCCAGAGGGATACTTGGAACTCAGTAGTGAATATTGCTGAAGTTTTTGATTCCTTTGACTTTTCAACTTGGTTATTTAAATAAAGTCATGGTGTACTCTTCAAATAACCTCAAGCATATACCAGATTTGATGTAGCTTTCAAGTGCAAACAGCAGCTTGACATTTGGCTTCGAATTAGAGATTGTATTGCCTGTGAACATATTTCTTATTAATTTGCCTTGTAGTTTCCAATTGCCAGTTCGTCGAGCGACTTCATTTCTTTTTCTATTTTGTTTCCGTGTGCATTGTGCATCAGCCACCGCAGCTGGTTGCAAGTTGCCTTGGGAGAAATGTCGCCTCTCAATTATAGATGCATAGAAGGATGAAGCCTTTATGACAGAGGTACCTCTTTATGGGCAACATTCTTATGCAGGCACTCCTGGAAATTGCATTTTGGTGATCAAGTATTCTTTTACATGATTATGTACCAAGCTCTTGCTTTGCATTAACTTACGTGGTGCCAACCACCTATCACTACTTTCTAACTCACCAATTCCATGTACAATAATCCTAAAATTTCTAACAAGGAACCGCCTATCACTCCTTTCCAACTCGCCTATTCCATGCACAACAATCCTTAAATTTCTAGTGAAGAACAATCGGCTATTCAAAGTTTCAAGTGATTTACATATATGTGTGTGTAGTCATGTAAATGGAATGGGCTGATAATTTCAAGAGATGGTTTTCGTTGAAGTCATGCTGGACATGATAATTCTGCAAACAACAGCGACTGTTGCCTCTTTATAAGATGAAACTATCAAGGTAAGTTGGTTCTGGATGCTATGGAGATGGATTAGGACTGGATGAAGGAAGCAACTAAAACTGAAATAGTAATGTACCAATGGCCATTCTTCATCTGCACTCTGTACTCTTATCCTATTTTCCAGGATTATTCACTCGTTTCGCTGAATGTTTGTTGAGTTTCGGGCTTAAATTACGCATACATCCAGTGTTAGTAAAGCCACTTTTCCAGCCTGTAGTTGATGATGACGAAAGTTCCCAGTTACGTGCTGGCATTAGTTTGGTGGGTCTTGACTGAAGGAAGACTCGATAGCGGTGTTGTCTCAAATAAAATGGGCCCATAGTGCTAGCTGCCCGAGGTCAAAAGAGAATTCAACTGGTGTTAAGAGAAGAGAAGAAAGTTAGGCTTGAATTTTTGCATGGCAGGATTGGAATTATCTTCTACCATCCCTTCGTTCATAGCCCATGCTCATGAGAGTCATGAGATTTGGCAAATCACTTGATAGTAATTAATAGAAGCTCTCGAATGCGAGAATGCTGAGTTTCTCTTCTTCGTCGTCGTAAAAGAAAGTGCTTGAATTGTGCTGCCTTCACAGGTGAGAGATCAGCATGACACGTGCGGGGTGAGTTATGCAATGTAAGTGGCCCAGCTAGGTGTTAAACGGCACAGTTAGATGTCTTTGTCGAGCTGGGAAACGATCGATAGACATGGATGGAATTTGAAGTTTCTTGCAGGAAAAAAACTGCATGGTTACGTTAAGCGAACACCACCTGAAAACGACATCTCCTTCAATTAAGCAATAAATAATGCTATTAATCCATGGAGTCCTTGTGGTTATGTAGCTACTATTGTTAAGCAAACACCACCTGAAAACGAGTTATTTTAGTAGTAGTAATGTACACATATAAATTATTTTCATTGGTAGCAGAAGAATTAGATTTATGCTATGTTCTTACAAGCAGAATAGTAAGGTAATATTCCTCATTGATTTTCTTTATGTGACTGACTGGTGCTCAATCCGTTCTATATATTTGATCAATACGATCCCTAAAAGCAGCATCTATTTGAATGGAAATCGACGTGGTGGATTACAGCTAGTTTTGTTGTGTATATAATTCATCATGGAATGTTTTGGACTTGCGGGGCTTCATAGTTTCTATATCTAGCAAAATGTTAACTTCCTGGCTATTCCCATGAAGCTCCTTGGACTTTTTGACAAACTTTCAGTTTTCTGAACCTGGATCAGAATTTCTTGGAGTTTTCCTCTTTCTTTATGATGATGTTCGTAGTGGCTACCTTGTTGTTTCCTTCTAGTTTGTTTACAGGGTGATGAATAATGGCTGGTTATAATAATTCGAACATGTACAGTCTTAGGTTTCTTTTGCGTGGTTTTCAAGGGGATGGGAAAATGGAAGCTTAATTAATTGAAATGAGTGTTTCGAATTGTGGTTTGAAGCAAAAATAAATCATTTAAAAAAAGTTTGTAATGAGATTAAAAATAACAATTTAAATTTAATAACCATACACCACATATTTTTTATGAGAAAGATTCATGCATGATTGTAAACCTCGTATTAGTCGGTCTAAAAACCTAGCATTTCCCATTTAATTTATAATTTAACCGAATAAGTCATAATTAAGTAATGGTCAATTTATCTAGCTTCCACACAACACAATCTGTTGGCATGAGTATATTGACTAAAATATAAAAGGTGTGTGTAGGTGTTTTACTGTGTAGTGCACTGTAGCATGTGAGTTAATTCCACACAACAGTGTGCTGGCGATTTTACCCTCAATGATCTCAGACCGGGTGCAGTTGGCTGGAGTGTTTTTGATTTTTCATTCTCTTTTGTTTTTGTCTGCCGCTGCTGCCTTCACCCAAGAGGTTTTACAATTGAGAGGTAGGCTGGATTTTAGATCGGGCGTTCAACTGTAGCTCTAGATCTATTGATACTATTCACTGGCAATTTGCTCAGGTGCATCGCGCGCGCACGAAAACATCTATGCCTGACAGTTCTTATTTTTATCATTTCGGAGGGTAAATTTGCTCTTTAACTATTCATAAAAAATAAAAAAACAGCTGAAATATCCTTTTTCTTAATATATTTACATTAAACTGTGTATATAGCCTTTTTCTTAATATATTTACAAATCATATTCTAAGCAGAGAAAAAAATGACAAAAAAAGGTCTTAACTTTTCATCTTATAATGATCATGATTGGAAGAAAACAAACTATTTGACTTTCGTTAATTACTTTCGTTTAAGATTATTGAATCTCTTAATTAACTGATTGATGAGTTGCTAATCTCATTTTCAAATTAATATCATTGATTGTTAGGGTTTAGGCAGAAACCTAGCCATTGATAACAGTATGATCAAAAAAGAGTTTTTTGGTTAATAATCAGCCAAACTTTACCCCTTTTAGTGCTGACATTAACAAAACTTAGCCCTATATTCATGATAATACATGGACATGAAAGTATATGTTTAGTCAGGATCTGTAGATGCACCAACCGCCACTTTGGGGTGTTTTTTTGCGTTTTAAAAATATTTTTAAAAAACTAAAAAATTTGAATTATTTTTATATGTTGATGTTAAAAATAATTTAAAAATATATTATTTTAATATATTTTTAAATAAAATACATTTTAAATAAAAAATATTAAACACAATCATATTTAGTCTAGATCATAAACAGGTCTGCCAATAGGTAGCTAGCAAGCAAGCTTGCTTTAACCCATCAATAATTATGAAAAAACCACCGTGGAAAATTCATAAATACCCTTGGATCCGGCGTCTATTTTTTGTCATCTCGGGGGTTAATTTCGTAGTTTTACCGTGCCTAAATTCAAAAATATCATCCATGCCCCTTGGAAATTGCTAAAGTGCCCTCGAACTGTTTTATCTTATTTTGTCGTTTAGGGGGGCTATTTTCGTAGTTTTACTATACAACAAATCCGGAAATACCATCCATGTCCTTAGAAAATTTGAAAATTCCCCTGGTCTCGGGGATTCAAAATTTTCAACCCTGAGGTAAAATGGTAATTTTATTGTCGTAATGAATAGTAATCTGAGTTTGTGTGAACATAAATCAATCTACAAGAAAAGAGGGACACATTTTTTTTTATAGTAAATATATATATACACATGCATGGATGCATGTATGTATGCATGGATGCATGCATGTTATGTGTATGAATGGATGTATGTGTGCGTATATATATAAGACGTGTGTGATGTCTTCTGGTGGTGGAAACAAACCATCTGCTGTGTCACCTGGGGCGCCTACATATTCTCTGTCTCCCGATGTGATCCGTGTCGGCTTACATTGGTCAGTGAATCGCCGATGGACGATTTTTATTTTTTTCTCCATTTTCACTCTCCTACCGCCGAGAAATACACTTCAGTCCTTGAGGTTTGTGAATGTTTTATTTGCGTCCTGGGCTTTTGTTTTTGCTTTTATTAATGATTTTTTCAATGGAATTTTTGATTTGTTGTGATTGTGTCCTTCAATTGAAAATAATTATATATGTTGGTTTTCAATATAGTCCTTATTCTTTTGACTTTGGATTGTTTTGGTTCCTTTAATTATTTCGGTATGCAAATTTTAATTTGTTCTAATTGGGTGTTCCAATTGAAATGTTTTGTATATTTTACCTTTCATTTCGGTCCTTATTCTTTTAATTTTTTTAAATACTACACAACAATTTGTTCCATATGATTTTATGGTTTCATAGTTTGTGCAATAATCATAATAATTTTAGTGATTATTTTTTATTGTTTTTTTTGTAAAATGTTTATCTTTTTTATTTTATTTTTTGGGGCAATTTAATGATTTTAATTGTTTGAACAATAATATTGCTAATAATTTTAACTGCTATAGTCATGATAATGATAACAATGCAGAAATGAATTTTCAATGATATTTTCTTCTTTTTTTGTAGATAGAAAATTAACTATTTATTTTTGTTATTTGATTATTGTAGGTGTTTTTATAATTTATATTTGGTTTGTTATGTTTAATTTAAATTGGATAATAAAATGAACTAATTCTAATACAGTGAATTTGATAATTCAGGTATCTGAATCTTCTCATTTTTATAGGAAACTCGCACTCAATGGAAATTTTGTATATATTTATTATTTTGCCTAAATTTATATTATAATATAAAAAACTTTACATAATTAATATTTTTTGCATTGAAAAAAATATAATTTTGACCGCGGTAAAACACGGGAAAATGACTTTTATATATATAATAAATACACGCTTTGAAAGGTCTCTCTCTCTTCAAATTGATCATGGGGATGCATGGAAGGGAGATGTGAAGAACACAAAAAAAACTAAGAGGAAAGAGAGTAAACACGCAATCGGGATTAGTTTTACTTATATATTACATTTTTATTTTAGTCCATATTTTTTTCATTTCTAGATTGCTTTTAAATCCCTCAATGTTTTTGGTACAAAAGATTTGATTTTTTCAATTTTATCCTTCGATTGAAATTGAAAATATATTTAATTTTTATTTCGGCTCTTATACTTTTAATTTTTTATTTTAATTCCTTTATTTTTTTATATTTCTTAAATAGTTCCTATTTTTGTCCATGTTTATATATATGTGCTCTTAATTTTGTTTTTAATTTTTATTATTTTCTCTTTTGTTGAGATAGCATTTTTTTTTCAAAACTTTTGTTATTAAATTTTAGTTTGTGTTTATGATCATTTGAAAATTGATATTTCTTATTTTCTTTTGTTCTTTCTTTTGGTTTTTTTATTAGTTTTTTTTATTTTCACGTCAAATGATCTTTTTTAGCTAATATTTTTTTTTTAAAAAAATTTGTTTGCTCATCTGTTAAAGTTTTTGGGTTTGTTTTATCTTTTATTAAATTTATTTTCCCATTATTCGAGCAATAATAATAATAATAATTTTAGTTTTTTTTCCTACTTCCTCTTTTGTTAATGTTTTCGAGTTTTTTTCCTTGGGGTATTTGAATAATATTTATTGTTTTATCAATAATAGTAATAATACAATTGATATTTCTTTTTTTTCCTTTATTCTTTCTTTTGCTTTTTTTTTTATTTTCACGTCAAATGTTTTTTTAGCTAATATTTTTTTTATCATTTTTTTTTATTTTTTGTTTGCTATTTTGTTAAAGTTTTTGGGTTTTTTTTATTCTTTTATTGAATTTATTTTCCCACTATTCACGGAATAATAATAATAATTTTAGTTTTTTTTCCTCCTTCCTCTTTTGTTAATGTTGTTGATTTTTTTTTCTCGGGATAATTTAATAATTTTTTTGTTTTAGAAATAATAGTAATCATACAATTGATATTTCTTTTTCTTTTTTCCTTTCTTCTTTCTTTTGGTTATTTTTTTATTATTTTCACGTCAAATGATTTTTTTTAGCTAATATTTTTTATCATTTTTTTTTAATTTTTTGTCTGCTCTTTTGTTAAAGTTCTTGGGTTTTTTAATCTTTTATTAAATTTAGTTTCCCATTATTCACTCAATATTAAATAAAAAAAATTTAGTTTTCTTTCTTGCTTCATCTTTTGTAAATGTATTCGAGTTTTTTTCCTCAGGGTAATTTAATAATTTTTATTATTGTAGCAATAATAGTAATGATATTTTTAGATGTTAAGCCTTCGATGTTGCTATTGTTATAATATGATGTGTTGATGTGTTTTATTATATCTAATATTGCAGGTATAAATATTATATTTTAAACTAGCAAAATCTATTCATTGTTTCAATTCCAAAAGTTATAAAATTATTTCCTTAGCCTGCAATTTAGTGTGGGCAATTTAACTAGTAAAAGCTAAAATAGATCGGGGATTGAAACAATAAATGAACAATGATTTTTATTGTTCATCTAGACCTAGAGACACTATATAACAAATTTTTAATGGTCTTAATTTTTTTATTAAATACTATACATCTAAGCTAAATAAGCAACTTAAAAAATTTAAAATTGTATTATTTTTATATGTATTTATTTTACTATAGAGATGTGAATTCCAAGTATTACAAGCAGGAAGTCCTCCCTCCTGATTGAAGAGGAGAAATCAAACAGTGGGGGGTTGATAAATTGTCAACAATCAAGAGATGAGAGAGGTTTTGTCGTGTGGCATGGGGCAAGAAACAAGCCAACATGGGAGAGGTTGGGGAAATAGGAAAGAAAGGCCACACCCCCATTTTATATATATAAAATCAAAAATAAAGAAATGACATAAATCTTGGTGAATGTTGCAGCAGGGGTAATTATTGGTAGGCATAGACAAAATTACATGGGACGATGATAGCTAGCAAAGGAAGGAAGGAGAAGGACACCTTTTTCATCTCTCTTGTTAAAAAAAACAAAAACTTTTAACTCTTATTACCATCCTCAATTTA
Source organism: Salix arbutifolia (assembly GCA_025169955.1). Classification (NCBI taxonomy): domain Eukaryota; kingdom Viridiplantae; phylum Streptophyta; class Magnoliopsida; order Malpighiales; family Salicaceae; genus Salix; species Salix arbutifolia. The sequence goes on along the minus strand of CM045917.1, from coordinate 31,837,977 downwards.
ATAATAATAATAATAATAATAATTTTAACTCTTATTATCATCCTCAATTTAATAATAATAATAATAATAATGTTGGGATAAACACAGCCTCCCTCTGTACCTGCTCAAAACTCTATTCATGAGAGTGCAGTAATTTATATATTTACGTGTTTTAAATTATTAAATTAATAATTTTGTAATTTTTTTTATGATTTTAAATGTTAATATCAAACTAAAATAAATTAGTTTAGTGAAATCTCAAATAAAATATATTTTAATTATAGCTATAAAAATCACCTCTATATTAATCACACCCTTTCTTTTGGCTTGTTTGTTTTTATGTTTTCGGTTCTGTGTTTTGCAGATAAATTCATGATAATAATAATAATAAAAATTTACTCTAAAGACTTCAATTTTTGTTTTGTTGACAGAGAAGAGAGGCAGTGATGCGTCTTTTGATGTGTGAGTGGGTGGTGCTCTTCTCTCTCATTTATACCCTCTTCTCTCTCTTCTTCTCGGAGCACTTGTACTATTTCTCTCCTTTCCCTTCTCTCTTGTAAAGAAACTTGGAAAAGCCTAATTTTTCTCTTTCTTTCTTCCACTTTCTGCTCTTCCATACCATCCCATCTCAAAGCTTGTTGAGGTTTGTTTATCTTATTAATGATTATTTTCTCTTCGATTTAGTGTTTTGCTTGATTCTGTCTCAAAGTTGAAGTCTTTCGCCTTCAAGCTCCTATACGGGGGTTCATGTGATTTCATCACTGTCTTTCATTTCTCTCTTCCTTCCTTTGATTTTCCGGGTTGTTTCTGTTTCCATATTTCGAAACTAGTCAAGAGTTTCAGTCTGGTCTCTGGTCATAATACGCCTTTCCATTCTTAGATTAGATTTTCTCCTGGATTTTTTTGGTCAGTCACACTGTTCACTTTGTAAATATAGAGATGCCTGAAATCTTGGGGTCTCTCTCTCTCTCTCTCTCTCGATTTCTCTCAGATGGCTGCTCAGCTATCCATATAATTCAATCCATCTATCTAAAGTAGTTTCTCAGTTTCTTTTTGGTCCTCATCTTGTTTCATTCATAATTCACTGGCTAGCTGCTTCTCTCACAATATTCCTTGCTCCTTTTGGATTTTTGAAAGTTTTGTGTTTATGCAAATCACAACCTCTTAGAAAAGGTTTTTAATCTCGACGATTATCTATCTATCATCGTAATCATATGAGATTTGATTTGATTTGATGATACTGTACTTTGAACATTCAACTTCATCTTTTCTTTGTTTTTGTGGGTTTGTTTTCCCCGCATAAAATAACGCATACTCATTAAAAGTTTTGGGAAGAGTTTCAACATCATCTATGCTGAAGTGGGTATCTGTTGTTTTGCGAAAACTCAATTTTGGTGCTTTTCTTTGCTTGATCGATCAAAGCACCACAGGATGCTTCGGTTTCACTCATTCCCACATAAAATAACGTTTTCTAGAGACGAATCTCTCCTTAATTTTTAGCTAGCTACCCCCTAATCCTCCACTGATATTAATATCTTCTACTTCTGGCCATGGCCTTTGCTAAAAGTGTTAATGATCTCATGATTTCTTTCCTCTTTGTTTTTTTCTGTGATCTTTGCAGGCAGGTTAAATGGATGAAGATTCAAATGGGGTTGCTTGATTTTCTTCTTGTTCGGGTGTACAAATATAGATTCAAATAATGGTTTGCGTCTTTGCTGTTGCGGCTGTGGAGGTCAATCGCATGTGGCGAGAGTTCTTTGGTGGTGGGGTTTTTTGAAATAGAAAGAGAGAGAGAGAAGAGAGAGAGAGAGAGAAGGAAATACTTCTACTGCTACTACAAGTTACAAGTGAAGGAAAGAAAAAGAGAAGGGCTGTAGAGATATACTACTGGTTAGTAGCTATATGCTGAAGACTAAGAAGAAAGAGATAAGGCAAGGAAGATACAGTGGTGGAGAAGCTGAAGCTGCTTGTGACTGTTACAGAAACAGCACAAGAAGAAGAAGAAGAGAGAATAATAGCATCAGATGTTATCCATTGAAAACCCTCCACTACCTCATCCCTCATGCTCTTCTTCCCAACTGAATACTAGCGATGAGAGGGCTTCTCAGCTTCCCACCAGAACTAACAAAAACCTTCCTTCTCCTGATTTGTCAGAGGTAGTAGTAGTAGTAAATCTGCCAAACACAAACCCATCGCTTCATCATCATCCCTCACTTCCTACTTTCTCCATAAGGTAAAACAATTCGTTCTTCTTATCTGATCCTTTCTTTCAGGGATATAAATACTACTTTTTTTTATCTGATTTATTCATTTTTGTCGTGGCTCTCTTGCTTTGCTTTGCTGAGCTGAGCTGACCACTCCTCTTTCCGTTTCTCACTTTCTCATGGTGGTGATCTTATCAAAGCCAGCTAATCGATCTTCAAGATCTTTTGTTGGGCCAGATCCAGAGTTAAATGCCCCCCTAATGGCTCAGTTCAACATGGGCACACCTCCCATCTTGTCTCGAGTTTGGTCTTTGAAGACTTTTTCTTGCTTTGATTATAATGATCCTATTCAAGGCTTCTTCTTGGGGTTCTTGTGTTTGTGATTTTAATGGTTTTTTGAGTCAATACTCACTGCCTCCAATCTTTGTTAATTATTCTTGCTTGTGATTTCATGTCACTTTGAACAAACAATCTGTTCTTGTTCTAACCATATCATGCTGCAACCTGCATACTTTTTCTCAGTCGCTAGATTTTCGAATCCCCTCTTCACTTGGATTTTGCTTGGCTATTTTCCTACTGTTTTGGGTTTCACTTCCAGTTCCATGAACCTGATTTTCCCTTTCGAACTTGTTTTTAACATATGATATAATTAAGGGTTGCAGCTATGTACACAATAAGATCGTTATAGCCTACATGTATAATTTGATTTTTCTAGCTTGTTATAGATAGCTTGATCTTCGTTAGTACTAACAGAAACAGGTTTGCACTGCAGAGATTATGTATTTAAAGCCAGGAGCAAGGATATCAAGAATAGCTGGCCTTTTTCTCAAAAACAATTGCAACTTTGTTTGAAACATGGCGTGAAGGACGTGTTGCCACAATTTCAGCCTCTTGATACTGCAAGAAACCAGTTCTTTAAGAGATGTATAGGCGAAACCAGTTCAGTTGAGAAGGAAAACATCAGCAAAAGAAGCAATTCTGACAGGGAGGCTTCTAGGCCGGTCAATCGTGTGCTGCTAGACTCGTTTGATGATACTCAGTTGAACAACAAGCTAGCTGAATCCTGTGTAGACATTAGTTCATGTAGATCTGAAGAAGAAAATGATTTCCCATCCACAACAACAAGTGAGATAAATTCAGTTCCTGATAACAGGCAACCTGGATCACCATTAGAAACTCAAACTTTGGTCAAAGCCGCTGTTGAAGTTGAAGCTCCTGCGACGCACAGGACTGGAAGCGCCTCTAGGCCGTTGGCTAAGAAGTGCAGGTTGATTGTGAAATTTGGTGGCAGCTCTGATCGTAGCTCGGCCGAAGATATTGCTTCTAATTGTACTACTACATCAGAAACAATGGCTTCAAAAGTTTGTCCTGTTTGCAAAACTTTCTCATCCTCATCAAACACCACCTTAAATGCTCACATTGATCAGTGCCTTTCTGTGGAGCCAACACCGAAGTGGACTGCAGATTCTAAGCCAACAAGGTATAGAATTAAGCCGAGAAAGACACGGTTGATGGTGGATATATATGCTACAGCTCAATATTGCACGTTAGAAGAGCTTGATCGAAGAAATGGTACGAGCTGGGCCACCATGTCAAACTTGCCTGCTCAAGAGACTCAGAAGAATGACGCACCTAATGAAGGGAAAAAGCAAAGGGTGTCCACAATTCATCCTGAGGATGCTGGTGATGTAGGTCCAGTTTATATTGATGCAGATGGTACCAAAGTTATGATTTTATCTCAGTTTAATGATAGACCACCAGTAACAGAAGTAAGCGAGGATATTGGAGTAATGAGATCTTTGAAAGGAGGCAAAACAAGCAAATACATTTTAAAGAAAAAGAAAAACCGCTTAGCACAAAAGCATCACAAGTATCTAAAACTTGCTTCTCAGAGCAAAAAGATTTTGTTCCACAAGGCGCCTTGCGCTCAGGTACAGTCTCTTGCTCACACTACACATTCTTATTTCCCTTCCCAAACTTTATATAATCGCCAAGAAATTTTAGTATGTGATAGATCAGTTAGTTTTTGTTTTGTTTTCTAATGTCATCGAGAAGCTTGATCATGTTATGTTTTGGGGCAAAATGCATCTTGGATGCTTCATCTGGTATTGTGTCGCGTCCATCTGTGTAGTGTTTATGTTAGCTGTATGGAATTATTGTGCAGAACAATTGCTAAAACACTATATTTTCCACCTCAAGCTCTTCTAAAACATATTTTGTAGATTTCTAGTGATTATCCTGTACTTTAATTCACAAATTTTACACCATCTTTTGTTGCAAATTCAGTAACATAATATCAGCTATATACGACTCTCAATATTGCTGTTAAACAGATTTCTGGATGTCAAGAAGAATTTAACGGAGAGGGGAAAAGTTGTGAAAAAGAACAACGCATGTTGAAGCAAATCAATCCCAGTGATGGCGGGGCTTTAAGACCATGGATTTGCTCCAAACGAAGAGGTTTTCCGAAGAAGATTCCATCTCAAGTGGGTCATCAACCTGTGAGATGTAAATGGCATTTGGGTCAAGATTTGCTGGTTGAAAATGGTAGTCTTTCAGAGAGGAGCCGCGCTCAGAAATCTGTCATTTTGTCTGATAACCCAATCTCTTCTCATAGAAGCAATGAGAGGACGGAGAAGACATTCCATAAAAAACAAGTTAATGAGAGTATGGAGCACTCTCCTGGAAGAAAGATGGTAACGAATCTCCTAGTGAGAGACAGGATTAATGGCAAAGTGGATAAGTTGTTTCCACCAATGAAGCAAAATGCCAATCAGTTGAGCAAAGATGGCACTTCTATTCGTGATAGCTGTTTGCTAATACCTCTAGACTCTCCCAGGATAAAGGTCTCTTCATTAACCAAGAAGACCATCTATACAAATGCTGATACAAGTAATAATTCAGATACCTCTCCCATTGCTAACTCAAGATCATCCCGGAGTTCTCGTACAGTTGTATCGAAAGCAAATAGATTCTCCTCCTTCAGGAAAAGTGTACTGTCTGTCAGCAGCCAATCTTCTGTGACTGAATCCAGGCCCAGCAAAGTTAGGAGATGGTCAACCCTTGACAAGTCTGAAGAGCCTTTGACAACAGAAATAGATGAAGAGGCAATGGGCAGGCATTCTGAGGTTGATGAACAGAATGATTCGATGCAGGATCACACGGAAAATGTACTTGAAAGAGAAGAAATAACTAATGAGGTGTCTCTTGGTGGGAGTTACATCCTGGAAGCTAGGCAAGAAAAAAGATTGTCATGTAGCTCTGACAGGCTGGGAGCCTTTTCTTTGAGGAGCTCAAAATCTACACCTCACTATGGTCATGATGTGGAGATAAATGTCGATTCTTCAGCTAGAGTTGATGATGATGATTATTCACATAAAATTGATCCTCTAGAATCTCCTGGAACACAAGTTCCAATACATGATGACATTGTTGTTGAACCATCTTCCAAGACTTTGGATGGGAGGACGAGCACCTCTGGTACAAGTAAATCCATCGACACTGAATTCTATGAGCTAGGTATTTCTTCAAAGGTCCCATCAAAATGTCTTCGGTCTATTGAAGATTATGAAGGACTTTTAAGGCGAAATGATGGGTCAACTGGTCCAACTGAACCAGGTTTTGTTCACGACCAAGGGATGTTTTCTGCTGCTGAAGCTGGCCATGGCATGATGGGGCAAAATGCTGATATGAGGGTGGTGGAATTGGATTCTGAAGCTGCAAAAGTAGACTCTTTTCCTGAGGTTGATCCCATTCTTATTCCAGGACCACCGGGGTCATTTTTGCCAAGTCCTAGAGATATGGGCTCTGAAGATTTTCAAGGAAACTCATCATTGACTAGTAGCCAGGCTCAGTCATCTCCAGATCAGCATGATGTAGTTGATGGAGATTCATCAGATTCCCCTCTATCTGCAGCGTCGACCATCTCTAACTCCATGGCTGGAAGATCTAGTTTCAATTATTCAGAACCACCATTATCTGCAGGACATTATGTTTTTCAAGACAGTAAGAGGCCAGGCTTAATGTCTGCTGGGATTGAACCTTTGACACACAATGCTGTTGCACAAGCACCAGCCACAGGAGTTGAAAGAGCTAATTTCCCAGGAGAGTATGTGAAACTTGATAGGCTCTCCATTGAGAAGGAATCTTTTGGCGTAAAAAATGATCAGCCATGCTGTTGCCAAAGAAGGGAAAGATTTGCTGAGAGTGTTGCTCTAAATCACCAAGAATCACAGCTATTAAGGCGGAGGAAAATGCCGTCGATGACAGTTCCTTCTGTTAACAAGCAAATGGGTTACAATTCAAACCCAACCCTGATTAATTTGGATGTCAGGCCTGAATTAGTTCCCCTGAACAGTTACTCAGCTTCAGGATCTGAAAAGATGGCTCTCCCACTCATCAAGCCCCCCGTGGATCCTATTCCTTTGAAGGACCCTCCCAATAATTCTGCAGTGAGATTCTTAGCTCGTGCAGATGGTGATTCTGCTGGTCCATCTGCTTCTAATCCTATACTCAGACTGATGGGGAAGAACTTAATGGTGATCAACAAAGATGATAATGTACCCATATCAAATGGGCAGGTCCAACCTTGTTCCCAAACAATCAATCGAACTCCTCACTTTCCAACGATTTCTGCAGTCTCTCCTGGCAATATTCAGAATCAGGACAGTCATTCATTTCATTGCGTCACCCCGCAATGTTCTGCCATCTTTAGTCGGGATCCATACCAGACATCAGTTCAACGTTTTAATGTTGGGTTGTCCAACAGTTTTGGAAGCCGCACTGATCATTCTAAGCTACCCCGAGCACCATCGCAGGTACCAGCAGGCATGTTTTGTCACCAACAAAATGATGGTGGTTTTGTAACATCCATGAAGCCTCAGCAGTGCAAACATGATTATAATTTCTCAAGTTCTCAGAACACGCTAAAGAGAAGACTAGATGCGTTTCCTACGTGTTCAATGGAGAGAGCTACAGAAACTCCTGACCGCCAGTGCAAGCCTGCAGATTCGTCTGTCAAAGAAATTATCGTCATTGATGATGTTCCTGAGAGTCAAACTGTTGTGCTCAGTGACATTACAAAATACAATGAAGTCTGGAGGGAAAGACAAGTAGTTCCATCTGGCATCTCTGTTCCAACCATCCCAGTTTACAACATGAGTAACGTGAATCCCTTTACTTGTTATCAGTCACAAGACCACCCTCCACTTGGCGGAACACCATTGTTGCACAATGGCAACTGTCATGCAACTTCCACCAGGCTAGTTAATACGAGTCCTGTTAGGTGGGGTTGTCCATCGGAAGGTTCCAGCGTGTTGCAACAGAATCCTTTCGTGGCTGCATCAAACTCATCTGGTCATCCAAGATCGCTGTATTATTCTCCAAGCTTTTCATAGTCACCGCGGTTAGCTTGCATGATCAGTTCTGCGCAGTTATGCTTCAGCAGGTATACATCGAGGCACTGAAGCTCGTATAGCTACCGTTGCCTGAAACTTTTGGGTTCGGAAATGAATTTATAGAAGAAATAGTGGTGGTCTAATCAAAGACAAACCTGCATGAGTTTTGCAGTTGGGATCTCAGACGAAGTTTGTATTTATTTCTAATTTACTGATGTTGAGTCTATGGCACTTTTCTGCTAGTCAAGCAAATCTCAAAGCTTTCAAAAACTGGACAATGTATAAGCAAATCCTTGAATAATAGTCGACCTGGAACTTGGCTGAAAGACAACGGAGTCAAGTGTTCCTAAAAGAATTTTCCATCTCGTTTTAACTCTCTCTCTCTCTCTCTCTCTCTCTCTCTCTCTCTCTCATGATGTTTATTTCCTGTTTATACAATTATTCGAGCTGCATTTTATCATAGTTTCTGGTTTTATGCACGCGAGTTTTAAACGACTTACACTTACATTTGACTTTACATGAACATGCAAGGCAACGGGCATGCGTTTAAATAAAAGCATTTCTGAGGATACGAGTGAAGGGCACATGATCACTGTGTTTGCTAATTCATGGCATATGTAAATATGAGCCAGTAACATTAGTATCATGGATGGATAAATCTGTGTACTTGGAAGTCATTTTCATGATAGGGCATAATATTCTAAATGAGAATGATGCATGTCCAATGCAGACCCCCTTTATTCTTCTGCTAGCTAGAGGTGCTGAGCTTGCATAAACCCCATGCAATATATGATCATAATATTCACACAGCCAGTGGAGAGAGAGAGAGAGCATAGAGTATATGAGAAGTAAAAGATGATACATGGTGCATGATGGCCTGGCAAGGGGGGCCCTTTCCATGGATTGGAGGAGAGGAGAGATTGAGTTCTGTAGTTTGAAGCTTTTTAGGTGCCACAAGACTAGCCAGCTACTTAATTATTTTATTGCGAAAGACAAGTGTGGAAGAAAGGGTCCAATATCTGTGCTCTTAATTACGTGTGGGCCATCATTTGTCTTTTTCTTCATCTCTTTTACCATTCCCCTGCCCTTTCAAATCTTTTGAATGAGTGGGCGATTCTCTCTCTCTCTCTCTCTCTCTAGAGACTACCATGGGATAATACGTGGTTGAGGTAAAAAAAATAGCTTTGTTAAAAATAGTTTTAGTCTTAATTTATAATTAAAATTAATATGTACGGTTAAAATTATAGTTATATTTGAGGTTAAATGAAAAATAATTTTGTGTTTTTGATTACCATGTTTTTTATATTGCTGTTAATTTATAAAATTATTTTAAAAGACATACACATACATATTTAAAAAATCATATATATATATATATATATATATATTAAAACGTAATATTTCTTTATTTGGACTCGTTAGATTATTTTATTAACAACATATATGTATTAGGTCGATGTATAGTAGCCGTGACAATGTATATTAGTAAAACCGTATACGAAGACAGAGAGAGAGAGAATGGGTGAGGGGAGATTTGTGTCCAGACAAAATCCATCGTAGATTACAAGAACATCGACTGATCCTTATAGTTTAGAATACGCCTACAATACATTACTATCATGTACCAACCAAGAACACGCCACAATACCACCTCTCCCACTCCTTGTTTTCTGCATTCACCATCTTCAATTTTTATTGCTTAAGTGAGCATAACGGACGGGAATAATGAAGAAAAGGGATGGGATTAATAGTTGTGAACACCCAAGATTACATGACAAGGAATAAGATGACTTGGAGGAGAAATTATCACATGAAATTGTGTTCCCATTCCTATCGATAGGTCACCCAAACACATTCATCTCACCACGACGGGCGGTCGATGCTATACTAACATCTTATAGGCTAGACCTAGTTTCTTATAATGTAAAACATATATCAAGAAGTGTGAATAGTTTCAAACCTTGTAATTTATTTGCTGGGTTCTAGTCACCAATTGAATCAAGTAGGATCTAGCTCTAATTTCATGAGTTCATTAAATATGTATAAGCATGACTTTTATTTTAAAAGATGATAACTGTTTTTTTTAAAGTATTGAGACAACGATAGATTAAATCAATTTCAAGGAGCTTGTGTTATGGACTACATTAAGTTTAATAAGATTTTTTTTATTTTCTCTTTAATTATATGATAAAAATATAGGGTGACAACATTTAGCATCAACCTAAAAATATAAATTTATTTGAGAAAACGATAATCTTATAGAAAACAAACAAAAATAAAACATGTAGTTTATTTCTTAATCAATCTAATATTCAAGGATAGTTTAAAAAACAACAACTAAAAGAACAAATAAAAAAACAATATTTATTCATTGGGTCAACTCGTCAAACCTATAAACTAGATATAACACGTCAAAACCATGAACCAGGTTATGGACTCCAATGTGGTTATATTTGTTTTTCTCCAAAGATATTTTTAATAACTTAATGATAATAAAATTATACAATCATAAAATTAAACACCAACTTATTCTTGAGGACTTAATTGCCAAAACAATTGGGTCTTAGAGACAATTTGAGTGTTAATTGAAAGAAATCAAAGTTGGGGTTTAAAGTAAGACTTGGGAAAGCTAAAATAGTAAAATGAGAAGTTTAATTGCATGAAATTTAAATTTTGAAGATGAAGTAAAGACTTAATTGAACCAATTGCAGACCAAAAACTACCTCAAAAAAGACGCGTGACTTCGAGACTAGAATTAGTGGAATTAAGGGTCAAATTGAAGAACATTAAGAGTTTATTAACCAATCAAGGTTTCAATTAAACAAATCATAAGCCAACGAATGAATTGAAAAAGATGCTTAAATCTAGGGATGGAAGTTGAATTAGACAAGGGTGAAATTGAATGCAATTAAAGGTTTATAAGTGATTACGGGTAACATAAAATGAGATCGTAAGAGCAAAGGCTAAATTGAAGATTGCCAAATCTTAAATAAAAAGCCATAAGTTTTAGGGATTGCCCAAAACAAGGTTGTTCAACAACAATATGCATTTTCCTTGGCTCATCAAATTGGCAAACGATCGGATGCCATGTTTTTGACCACCTCTAAGGCTATAACCACTATTGTTCAACTAAGAAACATCCCTTTTACAACCCTATCACCTTGGAACCAAACATTTATGTTTCATGTTCTTCATTGATCATCACAACATCTTGTCTATGATCAACCCTTACTGGATGTTCAAGTGTTGTGCTGACTAGGTTGACACTTTTAAGAAAATAAATATAGAGCTACACACCTTTATATGAAGCAAGAGCGGATCCAATAGAAAGGTATACACCCTCTCTATCAAGTTCAAATGATCCCAGATGACGCTGATATCAGAGTTGCTCCGATACAGCCATGAAAGCGACTAGTTAATCTTGACTAAGACACTCACTTACACAAAACCACCTAACTTTTTCTCATGTTCACACTTAGAAACCGCCTATATGGTTATTATCAAGGGTTTAAGACTTTTTTTTAAGATCAAAAGGCTAAAAAACCTCCCATTGACCTTTAGTTTGTGATAAAACCACTAAGATTAAAAAACCAGTAAAACCAATAAGATTTTGGTATGTCAGAACCCTAACAAACTCATCTACAATCTCTGGTTTAACCTATAAAAAGGAGAAGTAATTAGGAAGAAAGGGAGGGAAAGTGATAAATGGAAGAAACTCTAGTTTGTGTTTAGAGAGAGAAAAAAGAGAGCATTGGAGTGTGTTAACAATCATTGCTTGAAGGTTACAAGTTAGTAAGGTATACTCTTACAGACTTTGAGGGTGAGATCCATGGGGTCTTCCATATTTATTTATTTTCTCATTTAAATGCAATGTGTTAACATGTTTAAATATTTTTTGTATGTTATAGTTACTTGGCTTAGAATATGCCAAATATGATAATTTATTGTTAATGTTTTTATATGTGTTAATTGATGCATGTTTTCAATTCCTTAAGCTATGTTTTAGACTTATAAAATATCAAAATGTAGATTTTAGAGCTTGTATTATTTAAGCATTCTTTGTGTTTTAAGTTGGTAATATAGTTTGAAAAATAATTTTGATTTTTTTTGTTTTTGTTTGGTCCATTTTTTTTAAAATATTTTTTCTGGGTTTTTAACATTGTTGGTGTTTTCTTGGCAAATTTGGGTTTTTGTTCTTGGTGTTCATCTGAATAACATTTGTCTTGAGTGCTAGTTTTAGTCCTAATTTTGATTCAATTTTGGCTTCTTCATGTTTGTATATCATTATTAGTAAATAATTTAGGGTCTTTATGCATTAACAATATATTTTGAGGATTTTTATCTTAGATATTTTTTGTTTGAGCTTCATTATACAAGTCACAATTAGATGTGTTGTATCAACATGAAAAGGGCAACCATACGCATCAAACGTCTTCCTTGAATGCGATATTTAGTCACTAAGAGACAACACACGCCATTATTTTTTTTATTTAAAGTATTATTATATTTCAATTAAAAGACTAAAATATCATCGAGACAATTTGTCAATTACAAAAAAAGAACAATATGAAATGAAAAAAACATTATTTTTTTATTTTGAAAACGTATTAAAAGCACCTCACCTTTTAGTTTAATTAATTTAGTTTTTAAGAAAAGTTTAGTAATTGTACTTTGAAAATCCATAATAAAATATAAGTACGTGCATAGTAAAACTCTAATCAGATTGTTTGCAATGCACTTCTACCACTGCATCATCTCCATCTTCCATCACATAATCATGATCATTACTGTAATTAAATAGGACTCAATGAATCAAATCGATAATATAGGACTCAATTAATCAGATTGAGATTATCTAGGGATGATTCACGTGACTAAACAAGCAAATACACAAAAGTCAACAATTTCTTACCTACCAATCCAAGCAAATAACAGAATTTGGATTTGAAGGGTTGTTGGGTCAACTGAAAAACATCCTAAACACCATGTCACATCCACCACCACCCTCAACCACCACCTATACAACCATCCCCATCTCCGCCGGGGACGTCATTTCTCGGTCACTCCAAAACTTCACCTCCTCCTTCTCCGTACTCCGCCCCTGGCCCGAGCTCTTCACTTCCGGATCCTTCACCCGACCTGACTCATTCGCCACTGCCTTGACCCAACTCCGGGCCAATTTCCACTATTTCAAAGTCAATTACTTGATAATCATCTCTGCTTGTGGAGCTTTATCTCTAATCGGGTCTCCAGTTTCCCTCCTAATATTTGCTTCTGTGTTGTCTCTCTGGCTTCTCCTCTACTTCTTTAGAGAAGACCCGTTGGTGTTATGGGGCTACGATGTGAGTGATCGCCTGGTTTTAATTGGTTTGATTTTGGTTTCTGTTTTGGGTGTTTGGCTAAGCCGGTCAGACTGGAATTTGGTTTGGGGTGTTCTAATTGGGTTTTTGGTATGTGCGGCTCATGCTTTTTTGAGGAACTCAGACGGGTTGTTGGTTGCCGACGAGGAAGCAGCTTTGGTCGGGTCAGGCTATGTGTCCGGTTCATATGGAGCTTTATCAGCATCTAGTGATGGTGGTCAATTTATCAAGTAAAATTGGAGTCCTTGAAAGGAACTGATTTACATAGTTTCATTGATTGCTTTATTATTTTACATTATAATGATTCTTGTGAAGAGTTTTGTGTGATTTGGTTTTGTTTTGTTTTTTTTGGAATGTGAAAGTTTGTCTCTTTTCGGTTCTTGAGACAAAATGAGACTGGAAAAAATTACTTATGACTTCAAGTCAACAATGTAGTTTAGTGTGAATCTCAACAATTACTGCCTTCCTGTCTTGTGATACCATTTTTTATGTAAGTATGTTTCTGGACATGGATAAGAGGGATTCTCCATTGTTTTCAATGTCTTGTTGTTTATGATAGTATTTGTGTTTTACTTTACCTTAGCTCCTTAATCTATTTATTTATCAAGTTATCTACTACTTAGGTAGGAGAAGGTATTAGATGTATGATGATGGAGGAGGTTATGAAACTGTCGTTGTAGAGTCTAGACCAGACACCTTCTATCTACTACACGGGGACCTTTTAAATTTTGACCATGCAGATTCAGACAAGTAACTTAACTATTCTCAACTACCACTTTGTTGTTATTTCACCTGTTCTTTTCATTCGATTGAACATCTTGTATATACAAAAACTGACCAAGGGTTCTTCAACTTGGAGTTGATGTTATGACGTGAAGTGAGAACTACTATAAATTATGTTTAACTTCATGCTTATATTTCTAACTAAACATAGGTTATTACCATGTAAGCAAAACTGAGCTCTCCATGGTACGATGTTTGGTTCTTTCATTGATGGAGATTACCAGCATCGCACTTTGCTTCTCATTCGATTTAGCCTTTTCAGCTAGTGTTTCTTGGGCAGCCAAAGTTTGAGCATGATTGTAGCTCAGCATCACAGTCCATATGCTTTACACAAGCCCCGCATAACTCTTCACGACTATCTAAATGACCACCTGAAAGTAGCAAATTTGCTCTAATCTCAAGTAAATTAGCCTTCAACAATGTCACATCTTGCCTGGTGAGAAGCCCATCATTTTCTTTTTTCCAACTAAGTGAACCGTGGCACAACTCCTGTATTGTTTGTGTACAAACCATAATAAGTTCAGTGGGAAATCTGGGTTTGTATTTGAATCTGAAGACAAAATGCCTACGACCATGGGTGAGTTGATCAAAGGGTTACCAGTTCTCTTTCTCCTTGCAAAACTGGGTGAGTTGATCAAATGGTTACCAGTGGGAAATCTGGGTTTGTATTTGAATCTGAAGACAAAATGCCTACGACCATGGGTGAGTTGATCAAAGGGTTACCAGTTCTCTTTCTCCTTGCAAAACTCGAGTTATTGGATGGAATCGAATGCAATATTTAAGTGGACAGCTGATTCTGGTAACAAGATATAGAATTAAGCCAAGAATGACGAAGTTGGCGGTGAATATTTGTGCTGCAGCACCTCATTGCATGTCAGAAGAGCTTGATTGAGGAAAGGTACAAACTGGGTCTCTATTTCAAGCTTGCCTGCTCAGGATATTGATCAGATAATGCTCTCAATGAAGGAAAAATGCAAAGGGTGTCACCAACTCATCCTGAGGATGCTGGTGAAGTAGGTCCTCTTTATATTGATGCAAATGGGTACCAACCTTAGGATTTAATCTCAGTTTAATGATCCACCACTAATTAAAAGTTGAGGGAGGATATTGGATCGAGAAGGGAAGATATTTGAACAAGGAAATGGCGTCAATGGCTGTACTTGCTGTGGAAGATCAAATACGTTGCAATTCTAAACAACGATCAACTTCGTTAATTTGGATGTGAGGGCATAAATAGTTCCTGTGAACTATCGCCCAGCTTCTGGATCTGAAAAGGTGGTTCTCCAGATACTTGAGAGGTTTTTAGCTTGTGGAGATACTGATTCTGCTAATCCATCAGCTTTGAATCCTGTACTTGGGATGATGGGCAAGATCATTTAATGGTGGTCAATAAAGATGATGATGATGTATAATGTAGGCATGCCAATTATTAGGCTAGTACAAGTACCGGCCATGTGCTCAAAATAACTCTGAAAATTTCTGCAGCGTCTTCTGGCAATACTCAGAATGAGAGCAGTCATGCATTGCGTCATAGAAACATGATGAAAGTTCCTAAAGGCTCTTTCTTTGGTCGGGTTGGGTTCCTCAGAGCTGGCAAATGCTTAATCAAAGGACTCCAAAGAAATGTAAACTTGCAAAAGATAATCTTCGTTTTGATAACTAGTAGTTGTAAACGTTACTATGAAGAGGACTAAATAAAACGGCCAGGCCAGGCCATGGACTTAAATAATAAATAACAATTAAGGAAACGGTGAAATCCCGATTTTGATCCCTTTGGGAATAACGATTCAAGTTTCAGGCAGGCAGATTGGAAAATGGGCTCGAAAAAGAGAGATGGAAGATGAAAGCATGTTTTCGTGCTGGAAAAGTGAGGATGAGGTTGAAAATCGAGATGAGAAGGAGGAGGAGTACTGTGAGGATGATGATTACAAAGGGTTGAGGTCTCTTTGGTCGCGAAGTGAGTGGTCAGATGACAAAAATATGACCCCCTGGCAGAGTTTGGACAAATGTGGGAGATTTTTGAGGACTATATCTAGAAACATACCTTTCTTCCGTAGTAATGTTAAGAAGGCTGTTGCATTCTACATTGAAAAGCACGTAGTACGTACTAGTAATTGCTTGTTAATTTCATTTTTATTGACGTTTTGATTTCCATCCTCAGGATTAAGCAAACATATTTACATGCATTATACTTTCATTCTTTGGATTAATTTCTTTATGAGTGTAATGTTAATCAAGGTGCTGATCTTGAGACTGTGGAGGTGGTGTCTGCACAAATGCTTTTTGGCAGGGACCTTGTTCATCATGTCAACTTCCAGGCTAAGCTTAAAGGTTCTCCTCATGATGGTGAATCTCTCTGCAAACATTCTTTTCTAAGTTGTGGTACGGAAATTACCTTTTATTCTTTGCTGGATGGAGGGAGATTATATCATTTATGCCTTTCTTTCTTTTAAAGAGAATGAAAGTGTAATTGATTCTCTGTTTGTATTGTATTAAATTGAAAAGAACAATGTTTACACAGATTATATACAAGATGATCCACTATATCAGGAGAGATTCTCGGCTACAATATTGCAGAGAATTCAATCAACAGCTCATGGATATCTCCTCATCTCCTAATATATCTCGTGCATATCTGGAATCATAATTATCTGGGATTCTTTCCTTCAATACTCCCCCTCAAGTTGGAGTGTATGTTGATCACTCCTAACTTGCCGAGCAACATGGAAAACTGGTTTGAACTCAGTGGCTTTGTGAAGATGTCTGCTGGTTGATCCTTGGTCCCTATATGTTCTGGCTGAACTAATCCTCTTTGCACTTTGTCTCGCACCACGTGACAATCTATTTCTATATGCTTCGTTCTTTCATGAAATACAGGATTTGAAGCTATATGGATTGCAGCTTTGTTGTCGCAGAACAATTTGACAGGTCGCTCATGTCTAACATTCAGATCTTTCAAGATGTATTGTAGCCACGTTATTTCACAGCACGTAGTGGCCATGGAGCGATACTCAGCTTCAGCACTTGAACGTGATACGGTGGTCTGCTTTTTCGTCTTCCATGAGATGGGCGCATTTCCAAGGAAAATGCAGTAACCAGTTGTGGATCTTCTAGTGTCCTTACAGCGAGCCCAGTCTGCATCACAATATGCCTTTAATTCCAATGACCCTTTGGATGGTAAGAGGATCCCCTGACCCGGTGCGTGCTTGATGTACCTCAATACCTTGTGTGCTGCTTCTAAGTGGGGTTGCCTGGGTTTATCCATGAATTGGCTAAGTATATGGACTGCGTATGCAAGGTCTGGCCGTGTGATGGTTAGGTATATAAGGCGTCCAACCAGTCTTCGATATTGAGAGGGATCTTCTAATAATTCTCCATCTCCTTGTGTAAGCGTCACATTTTGTTCAGCTGGAAAACGTGAAGGCTTAGCACCAAGGAAACCCGTATCTTCCAAGATTTCCAATGCGTATTTTCTTTGACACAAAGAAATCCCATGCTTGGATCTTGCTACCTCTATCCCAAGAAAATATTTCAATTGTCCCATATCTTTTAGCTTAAACTGGCTGGACAAAAAGCTTTTAGTCTTGGTGATGTCGTCTAAGTTGTTCCCTGCCAGAATAACATCATCAACATAAATTAACAAGGCTGTGAAGATCCCTTGATGATTTCGGACGAATAAGGAGTAGTCAGACCATGATTGCTTGAAACCAACTGATTTGAGTGCCGAGGAGAGTTTAAGGAACCATTGTCGTGAAGCTTGTTTCAAGCCATACAAGGATTTGTGTAGTTTGCAAACCCGAGTCTCCCCCTTTCGTCCGAACCCAGGAGGGAGCCGTATGTAAACATCTTCATATAAATCACCATTAAGGAATGCATTATTGACATCCAATTGGTGAAGATGCCAATTTTGAATGGCGGCAAGGCTCAGTAGGACACGAACAGTGGTGAGCCTAGCAACCGGTGCAAAGGTTTCCCGATAATCAATCCCTTCAATCTGACTGAAGCCCTTGGCCACCAACCTGGCTTTGTAACGATCAATTGTGCCGTCGGGATGATACTTTATTTTATAAACCCATTTACAGCCAATGGGGCGTTTGTGAGCTGGAAGGGGGACCAAACTCCAAGTCTTATTGGCATGGAGAGCTTGGATTTCTTGCTGCATGGCTTCCCGCCATTGGGGATCCTGGACTGCCTGAGAAAATGAGAGGGGTTCTCGAGAAAGAGTCATATTGGCAGTAAATGTTCTGTAAGGAGAGGAAAGATTATCATAAGAGAGAACATTGGAAATACTGTGAGCCTGACCTGGAGAAATGACCACTTCCGAGGAATTAGATTGATCGGGGCGTGAGGGGAGGGCTGCATCAATGTGAAAGCCTTGCAATGCAGTAGGCAGTCTCGTGGCGCGAGAAGATCTGCGGGGAGGGGGTGTAGGTGGTGGTAAGGCTGATGAAGGAGCAGGGGATGTTTCAAGTGTGGTATGGTCGGGAGGAGTTATGATAGGACAATTGTCTGTGGATGGAATGAGATTTGGAGGTGGGGATGGTGTAGAGAAATCTGGGGGTGAAGTGGTAGAAGGGACAACGGTATGTGTGGGGGGTGAAAGATAAGTGACTGGAATGGGAAGCAATGAAGAAGGCAAAGGAGTCTGACTTGTTTTGAACGGAAACACATGTTCAAAAAATGTTACATCTCTAGAGACAGTAGTGTGTTGGGTTGTTAGATTGTAAACCTTATAACCTTTTTGGCCATGAGGGTAGCCAATGAAAACACATTCATGAGCTCTAGGATCAAATTTGCTTGGACGAGTGGGGTGTGTGGACACAAAACATTGACATCCAAAAACTTTGAGATGAGAAAAGTTAGGCTTGGCGTTGAATAGACATTCGAAAGGTGTTTTTCCCTTAAGTACTGGGGTTGGAGTTCTATTTATCAAGTAGGCTGCAGTGAGTATGGCATCCCCCCAAAAATGTTTCGGAAGATTTGCTTGAAAAAGTAAGGCTCTAGCAATGTTTAACAAATGTCTATGTTTACGCTCAGCTACACCGTTTTGTTGAGGTGTATTGACGCAACTGGTTTGGTGAATAATGCCTTTAGATGAATAGAAATCTGAAATTTTGAATTCTGGGCCATTATCACTCCTGATGATTTTAACATTTTTGCTAAATTGATTTGCAACCAAGTGAATGAAATGGATAAGAAAAGTTCGTGCCTCAGATTTATGTTTCAACAAATATATCCATGTGCTTCGTGAATGGTCATCAACAAGAGTTAAAAAATATTTGGCTCCAGAGGAAGATGGGACATGATATCCACCCCAAATGTCAATGTGGATTAAGTCAAAACAAGCTGCACTACGTGTAGTGCTCAATGGAAAGGGTTGCCTAGTCAGTTTGGCTAAAGGGCAAATAGAGCAAGAACTGGGAATACATGATTTATTGAAGAAAAATGGAAATAATGAAGATGTTTTAGTTGAGGGATGACCAAGTCTTTGATGCCACAAATTGTCTGTGATGGTGGAAACTGCATTGCATGTTGCTTTCCGTGACAGGTTGAGGCAATAAAGGCCCTCCTTCTCAGTGCCCGTCCCAATCGTCTTCCCCGATCGTAGGTCCTGTATGAAGCAAAGTTGTCTGAGAAAAATAGTGATATAGAATGAATCGTATGCCAGCTTGCTCACAGATATTAGGTTGAGGTAGAAAATTGGGACGCAAAGCACATTATGAAGTACAAAATGGGAAGAGAATACTACTGTGCCAATATGGGTGACTGGTGTGCAATTTCCATTGGGAAGTTTGACCCAACGATTTTTAACTGGTGTAAGTGAGGTAAGGAGAGTTGAACTACAAACAATGTGGTCACTTGCACCACTGTCCAGTATCCAACAGATTTCCATATTTCTTTGGGGAAATTGGAATGATTTACTTGAGAGTTCCTCATAGTTTGGGATGTTACCAACTAGGTTGGCTGATGCAGACTTTGTTAAGAGTTGGCTGAGAAGTTGTTGGCATTCTTCTCGTGAGAAAGGAAATTCTGGCAAAGCCCCCTTGTCATGACTTTGTGGAGCCACATGATTGACCTTCGATCTTCCTTGACTACCTTCAGCAGTGTTCCTTCTCCTTCGGCAATACTCATAAGTATGACCTTTTCCGTTGCAATAGGTGCATTTCAGGTGTGCTCTGCAATTTTTCGTATTGTGATTGTTCATGTTGCATTTGTCACAATACTTACCCTCTCCATTCACTGGTGTAAAGTCACGAGTCACCTTCTTGATTGAGAAAGCAGATGCCTCTGCTGGTGTTGCCAATTTCCCAGTGAAAGTCTCTGCTTGCTTCTCATGGCGCAAAACCATGGCATAGGCTTTGTTCAGATTTGGGAGAGGATCCATATTTATGATGTTGCTTCTGGTTTGGGCATAGCTTTCATTGAGACCCATTAGGAATTTCATGGTCTTTTGTGTCTCCAGAAAAGTCTTCATTGTGGTGGCTGCTTCACAGGTGCAAAGCGGGAAGGAATTAAGTGCATCCTTCTCATCCCACAAACATTTGAGTTTTGTGAAAAACATCGTGACTGAATTGGTGCCCTGTTCACAGTCATGAATGGCATTTTCTATATGAAATAGAGAGACTGTGTTAGTCTAGGAAAATCTCTCCTTCAATTCTAGCCATATACTTCTTGCGTCTTTGCAATGGATAACACTGCCTGAGATCTCTTTTGACATGGATCCAAGCAACCATGTTTTCACAAGGATATCACATCGGTCCCATTGTTCCTGCTCATGGGAGTCACTCGTTGGTCTCCTGAGAGTTCCATCTATGAAACCCCTTTTGTTTTTGATAGTGAGCGCCATGCTCATCGACTGCACCCATGTTGTGTAATTGTCTTCCATCAATATTTGTGAAACAAGGACAGCCCCTGGTTGATCTGCATGATGGAGGAAAAGCGGATGATTGGATTTCTCCCATGTTTCTGAGGTCTTGGAAGTTGTTGAGCCCCTGTTTTGTTCAAGGAGCCTTTGATCTTCGTCACCTGCCATGAGGAATTTCTGGGTTCTTAGAACCACTGCTCTGATACCATAAAGAGAATGAAAGTGTAATTGATTCTCTGCTTGTATTGTATTAAATTGAAAAGAACAATGTTTACACAGATTATATACAAGATGATCCACTATATCAGGAGAGATTCTCGGCTACAATATTGCAGAGAATTCAATCAACAGCTCATGGATATCTCCTCATCTCCTAATATATCTCGTGCATATCTGGAATCATAATTATCTGGGATTCTTTCCTTCAATATCTTTGTTCTTCCGCATTGTTTGGCAGCGCGGCCAACCACGCAGTTGGCTTCACTACCACATGGGCACTAAGTTTACACATTATTTACATGCTCCAATCTCTTTCTATCAGCAGCCTTTTTCCCAAATTTCCTCCAGCAGCGTGATTTATGTTAATCAGAGAATTACAGTGCAATGAATTCATCATTATGATTTTATTGGTCCAACTAATCTTATATACTATGGATTTCTATTATCAGCAGCCTTGAGCCCTTTAATAGGAGATGGGAGAATTCTTTATTTCCAGGGTTTCAACCTTGATCTACAAGGAAATGTGTGATCAGGTCAGCATATTGTATGCACTTCATATGAATAATTGCTCCAGAATTATTTGTTGTTTTTCACCTGTCCTTTCCAATCCCTTTGCTTTCATGGGTTACATCCAAGAAGTGTTCTTGTTTCAATTTCTAATCTCTAATCCACACTTCCAAGGAATAATAATAAAAAAAAAAGGTCCAAATTGAACATCTTGTCATGCAAAATATACAGAAAGTGACAAACAAATTAAGCAACTTAATGGTTATGTTTCTAGCTAAAAACATGATTACAATGTGAACAAAACTGAGCTCTCCATGGCATCTGATAATCCATTCTTTCTTTGCTAGAGATTACTGGGATCATACTTTGCTTCTCATTCTAACCAACTTTGCTAGTGTTTCTTGGGCAGCCAATGTTTGAGCATGATCGTGACCAAGCATCACTGTCCGGATGCTTATACAAGTCCTGCACAACTCTTCACCACCATCAAAATGACCACCTCTAAGCAGCAACTTCGCTCTAGTCTCAAGTAAGCTAGCCTTCAACAATGTCACATCTTGCCACAAATATTCATCTACCCTTTGATGTCCATGGATGTTCCTTTTCCAGCAAAGCGAACCATGACACCAGTCCTGTATTTGAGATACAAATGACTTCTCTACTTCTTCAAGCACGTTAGTGCACACCTTTAGAAGCTCCAATGCTGAATTACACATCGAGAACGTTGTGAAGGCTCTAATTGCTAGCGGCACAGCTGTCTTCTTTATGTACAAAACCATATCAATAGCCTTCAGTTGAACAAGCGGAGGCTCGGATTTGAATCCAAAGACAAGGAATGCAGATGCCCATAGATGATTTGTGTTGATGGATGGATTGCCAACTTTCCTCACTCCCTGGACTGTAGCCTTGGCTGCGGATAATCCCTCTTTTCTTCTTGCAAAAACTTGAGTTATCGGGTGGAATTGAATCCAGCAACCTGGCTGTCTGTTGGCTCTCCGTGCCAAGCCTAGTTTAACAAGAAGAGTGGCTGAATCTTCTTCGCTTTGAGGTGCTAATCCACACCCAGAGCAGCAAGAAAATGCGAGGCTCACGCATTTGGTCCATTTTCTGAATCCATTTCCAATTGCGGGCATTTTCTTAGCAGCAGTGGCCAGCAAAGCTGCGGAAATTGGAGCTGGGGCGAACCAAGCACCAACAAGAAGCATTCTCGAGGCCAGAAGGTTCTTTCTTCCATTGGTTTGCTGTAAGATAATGAAACTGAAATGGAGAAGTTTCATGAGGAAAGGATTGCTCTTACAGTACTGCTCATCACTCATGCTCATAAAGGAGTAAGTAGAACCATCTGCAACCGGAATTTGGTTCACAGCATCGAAAAGTGCACATGGAGAAATTGCAAGCTCAGAAAGAAGTGATCCAACCAACCACAAGCCAAAGCTCAACCTTCCCAATTCCTCGTCAAACCTATGAAGAAATTGAAGCTCCTCAGTTGGATAATCTCTTTTCCTTTTCCCTCTCATTAAGACCATCGCATCAGTCAATTCCAGTGGTGGCAACTGCATTATGTCAAAGTTCATCGTCTTGGATAGTCTTGTTGTGATGATCACATGTGTCCCTCCAGTGTTCCTTGGAATCAAATCATGCAGATCCTTCCCTTCCCACCATTCTCTTTCTGTCTCAAGGTTGTCAATAATGAGCAGATATGGCATGTCTCGAAACAATTCCCTTTTGATTCTCTCAAATGCTTCATTTTCTTGCTCTTTAAAGCTTCGAATCCTTCCCCTTTCCTTCTCGGCATCAGCACTCACATCCAACCCCAAATTCTGTGATAGATTCAATAAGTTCTGCCTGAAATATCTAGCTTCCCCGCCAACCCATAAGACCATTTTATACCTCTGAGAATATCTATAAGCAAATTCAAGTGCAAGCTCTGTCTTTCCAATGCCAGCAACGCCATTTATACAAAACACACTGCTATCCAGGGTCTTGTAATTCCCACTTTTCGATTTCTTGTACTTTGATCTTTTCAATGAATTCCTTCCCGTAATTGGCTCCACCCAAGCCTCCAATGTCGGTTCTTTGCACTTCCCTCCCAATTCCAAGTTAATAAATCTCCCTCCCCGGCTGCTATAAGTGTCACTTTCTTCATCTGCTAGGCCCTCAGATTGCCCACTGGTTTCTCCTCTAATGATCGACATAGAATAATCATGTTCAGAATTATCAGTAGATCCAAATAATGCAGTCTCAATCTCCATAATCTCCTTCTCTCGTCCCACAAAACACTTGTTCCTTGGAAATGGAATCTCCTCAAATCCTTCCGCAGCTTTCTCGGCCACACTCTTTCGCCCGAGCTTTGCTCTTAATATCCCAGCAGCTTTAGCTACACAACTCCTCCAATTACCCTCGTTGACCTCCAGCTTCAACTCATTAAACTTCACTAGCCCGTCAATCACTTCTCTGCACTCTTTATCAATTGAATTGCAGTTGATAAGACCAGTGATCTCAGCAAGGCCCGTGTTGAAGAAAATTGGAGCCAGGTTCTTTTTCTGAGCGAAGAATCTAATCTCCTCCAAGCTGGGATGATTGAGGATGCTAGAGCTAGTCACGACCACAATTCCATAAGTCACAGAGCAGATAACTCTGTCAGCAATCTCATGGCTCTGAGTATTCGAGTACTTGGCTCTATCCGCAACAAAGCAAACAATTCCCTGAAGCTCTAGCTCTGATTTAAGCCACTTACAGAAGCGCATAAGATTAGGATTCTGACCGTGGTAGCCAATGTAAACATCACAGCTCCTGAGTTTGGCATTGGAAGCTGGAGAAACAGGCCCTTTGAAGGAAATGCGTGGGACTGGAAAAGAGAATGAGATTCTAGGAGGAGCAGGATCTGGGACTGGAACACAAGTAACATACTTGAGCTTGGCCTCTGTGGGGTCATCAGAATATTCATATTGGTCTGATGGGGGAGTGTAAGAGCTGCTTGGTATGTCATCTGATTGTGAACCACGGTATGATGAGAATGGTGGTGAGGAGTGGGAGACTGGTGTTGGGTTCTCAGGCGGGGTCGGGTTCTCTAGGGGTTTGGGGGCTATAGCCCTCGGTGATATGTACGGTGACTGCAAGGCTGAAACAAAGGCTGATGAAGGTGGTGACACTAGCGGGGAGTTATATGGGGATGATTCAATTGAGTTTTTCAAGTTTGGAGAATTTGAATCTGAATTCGAACAACCCAGGGAAGTTGAGATGTTTTTACCAGTTTTGCTGCCACAAGTAGAAATCTTGATGGTGAGGCCGCTAGGAGGTTCTTGAGGAAGTTTACCAGCACGCGACCCTTCTTCATCCATGGCCATGAATGCAACTTTTTCTTAGAAAGCTATGCTTAGAAGGCAATATTCTTCTCTGCAAAATTTTACCGCTTTAGTACCTCTATGTAGCTGTACTTGGAGTAATGTCACAGACTGGGAGGTGATAAAGGCCCTTCATTATTTGCATCCCATGTTCTTACAGGAACCCTATTTGGCTAAATATGTAGCAGTCAAGAAAAGCAGGGGAGCTCTTCCTTTCTTCATTTGATTTGATTCTCTGCTCCCATTCAAGCTGACAGTGATGTTAAAATGGGCAGTTCTGACCAATAACTATTGCCAGAAGATGAATGCAACAGTAAGGCTCACAAATGAGAAATTTGCATGTGGTTTGCGTACATATCTCCACTCATTGTGGGCCTCTGTCAGTCAGACTGGACACCTATTTTCTTCTGTTGGCCTCTCAGAGTATTGGTCAACATATGAACACTTGAAGATGTGGAACACTCGAGCTTTGTTCTGAAACAGTAGGTTATGATTTCATATATCAGACTTGTAAAACACAAAAGCAGCTTCCAGAAAGGGATTCAAATTGTGTCATTGATTAAACCGAGTAAAAGCAAAAGCTCTTTAGACCATGAGAAGCCAGTTAAATGATGCAAATAAAGCACAACACAATGAGCAAATGAAATTACCTTAACCTTTTGGTGCAAGTACGTGGAGACACGGAAGAAAAGAGAGGCCCTCCTTCGCTGCAACCCTTCAAAAATGCTCTCCCTGTCTCTCTCTCTCTCATAACAAGCTGTGTAGAAGACGAGGGAATCTAGTGTATGCGCCGGATCTGCGAGGTTTTTGAACATTAAAATATTAAACTAGTGCTTAAAAAGAAATCTGGAGAGCCCTAATGGCGCAATACTGTACAGCATTATTTAATAACTCGCCTAGGGCTTACCCTACGTATCCTTTTGTTTGATTTGCTGGACGCTCTAATCTCTCAATTCATAAATCATAATATAGAAGATGGGGCTCTCCTCTCTCTAAAAACTGTCACGGAAGCCAAAACAAGGGGTCAGAAATTTACTCAGAGAAAGGGCATCGGGAGGAGGGCAACCACAACTCAGTCCTTGTTCGTAGTGGGGGTGTTTTTTAGCAATGCTTTTCAAATAAATTAATCGATGCTTTCCCTGTCTGCATATGTACTTATCTGACACAAATTTGAAACCATTGTGCACTGGAAATTGGAGCCAAGACCAGTCCAACTACTTATATTTCCACTTGCGTAGGTCTCGATAGGCAAGGGGCCACTTTTTACTATATGTTACGCAGAATGTACATCTGGGCACAAAACCTAAGCATCAACAGCATATGAGAGACGTAGATATCTGTTAGGACCACATCAGCAGCCTTCGAGATTGGTAGAGTTTGTTCAAATTCTACTTCATCTCTGATCGCCATATTTGAATTTGCAGAGTTTCCTGCAACTTTGTTTAATGAAATTGATATGGCTTAGCGAATATTCAAATACAAATAGATAGCCTAACAGGTTAGCTGGATGAAATTAATCAATCAACAAGGCTGCGCTTGCTAAGATTGCGTGTGTCAACTCGACTCCTTGGCCCATCCTGAACCCTAAAGATCATCTCTTTCCTTACCATAAAGCCTTCTTCTTTAGCAGACATTATTATATATATTACTGCTTTACAAAACCCACGTATAGGCTTGCTTTAGCCGAAACAGTCCTCTGATAGGCATGGATGGCTAAATTCAACCTCTCTTTTTAAACTTAATTAAGCAGCAAAAGGTGGCTGTTACAATCATAGCGAGATGTGTCATTCGATCTAAGTTAATAATATTGTTTCTTTTGACTTGAGGTCCTCTACCAGCTAGCTGCCATTATTATGAGCACCCTTTGCTTCTTCCATTTCTTTAGTCATCTCTTAGTTTGCTTTAGCATACACCATCGGGGGTCCATTTCTCTTGAATCATCACCATCTTCATTCATATAGATGCATATATTATATTATTCATTTCATCTTTAATTACCCTATCTTCTTACACCATAAAATATGATTGATGTATTAGCTGCTTCCTCTCTCTGTGCCCTGCTGCATGCCGCCCTTGATTTGTCTACCATGTACTTCATTTAAGAAATACAGTATCTATGCGTGTCTATACATACATACATACATACATACATACATACATACATACATACATACATACATACATACATACTCTCTCTCTCTCTCTCTCTCTCTCTACACACACACACACACACGGACTACATTTCTCAACGAGTTCACTCCCTATCAATCCATGCACCACCACTAACACTAATAATTAATTAGCAAGTGCAGTGTATGGGGATGACATAATAATCCTCCCAAGAAATTAGTATTTTTTTTTGTAATGGATAAGTAGGGCGAGCACTGAGAAAACTGATCTTTTGATACTTATTTATTTATATATTTTAAAATAAATGAACTTTATTTTTTCTAAAATCTAATTTTGTGTAGCCAAACTTCCCAGTGAATTAATTTTATCCAGCCAAATGAATTTCTTAAAGGAATTAATTCGGGATAAAAGAAATGAATAGGATAGTGGGCCTAAAATTGAGGCATATGGAGTATAGTTAAGGTAAAATAGAATTTTAATAATTAAAATCTATTTCAGATGGAGGAAATAATTTGAAAGAAGAAAAAAAGGATAATTAAAACAATCTCGAAAAAACAATGTTTTGTTGAAAGGGAAACTGGAATAAAAATCTTGATATTAATTTTATAAAATGAAAAGTCATTTCGAAAGAGGGATCACTCATTAGCAAATTGAATCTCCGAGCATACAAGCATGCCTATCCCGTTCAGATAGAATTAAGCTTTGGATGGGGTGGATAGTTGGGGCATGGACGTTCCCTTTTGGCCGGGAAACTGGAGGAACTCTATGTGATAATGTTTAAACAACGGGGTCGCCATCACTCGTCATGCATGCTCCCTATCCCCATCAGAAAGTTCATATTAGTTCTTAGGAAAACAGTGATCAATTGATGACTCGATCGATCGGGGCCAAATCACTGTAGTTTAGAATCTTGCCCCAGCCCATACTATAATGAAAGGACCTGGCAGAAATTATTTATGGTCTCGACCCCAGTACTGGTGCATGAAGTTGTTGATGGAGTGCAAGCGTCGATATATCAGAGTGCCAGTGCCTTCTCTTTTATTTCCTTCTGAAGATTTTGGTTTAGATTAAACTAAGAACTAACCCAGCTCTACTTTATCTCCAGAACTGATGATTAATTCTGAATACAAGTCAGATTAAAGCTTCGGATTTATTTGCTGGGAAATAATAAAGATTTAATCAGGGTATTAATTAAAAAGGACCAACTACTTACAGTACTGTATGCCATAAAACAAAGTATATAAGCTTGTTATGTGGGAATCTTGGATGCAATGATATTCAAGTTCTGAAAAGAGCTAGCGATCGAGCAATCACCTCTCGTACGTACAACACCAAGCATATGCTATCATCGATCATTACATCTCGACGTCGATCTCGCACATTGTCAAGAGATTGCATGTTCAAATTAGTAATTAAGCAGGCATGAACACCATCCCTACATGTTTCAGAGCAGACAAGAGAGTGCAAAAAGAGCCAACAGTACTTCAGATCAAATCTAGTCCTGCGTGATTCAGACCTTCACCAATTCAGTGGCTTAATTACTAATCAAAAGCATTTCTCTTAGTTAGAATTCGTAATATGAAATAATCTTTGTATTCAATTGATTATCCACTCTTACGTACATTGCAAGCTCATTTATAGCCAAATTACAATAGTAAAATAGCAATTACAGAACCTCCTTTCTTCGTACTTTACATGACTCCTATTTTAGGAACTTAACGGCCATATTACATTTCTGTATTTAACACTCCCCCTCAAGTTGGAGCGTAGATATTTATCATGCCCAACTTGTCAATTGCGTTATAGAACGCCCGTCCGGAAACTGTCTTTGTGAGGATATCGGCTAGTTGATCTTCAGACCGAACAAACGAGAGTTGTATGATTTTTCGATCAAGATTTTCTTTAATGAAGTGTCTGTTGACTTCAACATGTTTGGTACGATCATGCTGAACCGGATTATGAACAATTTCGATAGCTGCCTTATTGTCACAGTGTAATTCCATAGATGTCCCATAATCAATTCTCAGGTCTTGTAATACTTGTTTAACCCATAGTAATTCACACACACCATGAGCCATACCTCGGTATTCTGCCTCTGCACTTGACCTTGCGACTACTTTCTGTTTCTTACTTCTCCAAGTGACAAGGTTGCCTTCTACGAACAAAAAATATCCTGATGTCGATCTCCTATCAGTCTGATTTCCTGCCCAATCCGAGTCTGTATACCTTTTAATATCTTGGACCTCCTTTTTAGAAAATAGAAGTCCTCTTCCTGGTGCACTTTTCAAATACCTCAAAATCCGGTATACTGTTTCCATATGCTCTT
Organism: Salix arbutifolia; assembly: GCA_025169955.1. Lineage (NCBI taxonomy): Eukaryota > Viridiplantae > Streptophyta > Magnoliopsida > Malpighiales > Salicaceae > Salix > Salix arbutifolia. The sequence goes on along the minus strand of CM045917.1, from coordinate 31,808,864 downwards.
CTCCTGGTGAATGCATGAACTGACTTACCACACTTACTACATAGGAGATGTTTGGTCGAGTATGTGATAAGTATATTAGTTTTCCCACTAGCCATTGATAACATCCTTTGTCCGCTAGCGTCTGATCTTCTGCTTGTCCCAGTTTGTGATTCATTTCCATAGGTGTATCTACTGGTTTGCATGCAAGCATTCCAGTTTCTGCCAATAAATCTAACACATATTTTCGCTGTGAAAGATATATCCCCATTTTTGACCTCGAGACCTCAATCCCTAAGAAGTACTTCAGTTGTTCGAAATCTTTCATTTCAAATTTCGATGCCAAAAACTGTTGTAGAGCCTTTCTTTCTTCTGGATCATCTCCTGTTAAGACCATATCATCCACATATACTATTAGAGTCGTTACCTTCCCTCCTTTGTGCTTTATAAACAAAGTATGATCTGAATTACTTTGCTTATAGCCAAACTCTTTCATCGTGGATGAGAATCTTCTGAACCATGCCCGGGGTAACTGTTTTAACCATATAAAGTGTCACGACCCGATTCCTGGATCCGTGACCGGCATATAGATATGGTTCCCCTCCAAGGTTCCACACCTATGCGAACCCAAACTTACACACAAACTTAACATTTAACTTTCAGAGTTCAACGCAGCGGAAATAACAAGGTAAACTTTATAACATAATTCGAATGTCTTAATACAAAAGTTGAGTAATCTTATTATAATAGTGGAGTGCTAACTAGACATAGAAATAAAAATGTCAATAACAACCCAAATAATAAGTTCTGAAATTTCATCGATAATGATCTGCTAACAAGCTACGAGCCTGAAAATAATAAATAATGAGGGGGTGAGTTCAACAACTCAGTGAGTAGATAACATCTAATATACACATGCGAGATAATACAACAACGAGAAATATATTATCGAATCAACTCGGGGTTCTTGCAAGAAGATTTCTCAAATAGGTCATATCAAGGAGAATAATAGGTAAAGCTCGTCAGACAATCATAATGCAATGAGCATGAGGCTCCAGACTGTGGGATGATCAATCCGCATAGGTTGGTAACTTCCCCGACCAACTAGGATTTCAGATACGATGTGCACAAAGACTAACATTCCCCTGTTAGCGTGGATATTCTGACTGACATACCGTAGGTATGTGTATATATATATCATAATCAAACAGACATATTCATATCTCAAGGCTCAACTCATGACATCAATCAAATGAGGAGCAATCAATTCACAAACAGATATTGGCTCATATCAAGAACATATATTCAACAATTGATTATGCTTTATCGTAGCAAGAATAGTACTTAACGTATATATTATCAAGAAGCATAATCCAAATACTATAAAATCAAATATTTATAATATTTCTCATGCATATTAAATATTATCCACTCACCTGACTCAAAAGCGATCGAAATTCAAAAGCAGAATATTGACGGAATCCTACTGACGTACCGCGGACAGAATATCAGGATTATCTGAATATATACAAGAAATACATACTCAAAAATGACTCAAAAGAATTAGAATACCTTTATTAAACATATCTAAGAGTTCACTCATAATCCTATGTGTTTTGAATTAAACTATCAATTTCTCGCAAAACCTAAAAACAATGGTTTCTTTCTAAATCTAGTTCAAGATACACAATTCATAAAATTAATAATAATTCATCAAATAAGCTTCTATTATCCATCAAACCCATCTGAAATACTAATATTTCACTCCAGGGACCAATCTGTAATTTTCCAAATTTCAGGGACTAAACTGTAATTTTCCAAAGTTCGAGGACCAAATTGTAATTTTCCATCAAAAGGACTAAAATGAATTTTCATCATCTTCAACCTAAACCCAGAATTCCAGCAAGGGATTTTCGAAATTTCTCAACATTATTTCACCATTTTTCTCAATATTTTCTTAAACCAAACACATCAAAATCTTCAAAATCACTTACAATCAAACCTATTAACCATTACTCAAACCATTAAACCCTTAACATCTTAATCCATTCATCCATCAAATTTAAATAAAATCTACAAACCCTAATCACCAATGCAAGCAATTAGCTTAACTATTAAACAATACTTTTACATAATAACACGTAGACATTACCTTAATATTTATTTCTCCTCCTTCCTTCTCCTTTCCTCTTTTCTCTTCTTCTCCTTTCTTCTCTCTTTTGACTCACTCTAAATTTTCAGATTGCTTCTCTTCTCTTCTTTTTCTATTTATATTTTACTAGTTACTATTGTATCCTTAATTCATTTATACCTAATCTTAAGTCATTAAGGGTATTAATGCCTTTTTTATTCAAAGTTTCAAAACCCTAAAATTATTTTCCTATTTAGAGTTTCAAAACCCTACATAAAGCCTTCTTTAATTTGCACATTTTCGTTTCTCGTGAGCACCTGGTTTTCACTCCCAGCGGCAATTCCATATAAACTTCTTCTTCAAGATCTCCATTTAGGAAGGCATTCTTGACATCAAATTGTTGTAAGGCCCAGTCTCGATTCACTACTATCGATATGAGAATCTGGATTGTGTTTATTTTTGCAATCGGGGCAAAAGTTTCTTGGTAGTCCACCCCATACTTCTGCATATATCCCTTTGCTACTAACCTTGTTTTGTATCTATCAATGCTCCCATCTGCTTCCAACTTTACTGTGAACATCCATTTACACCCCATACTAACCTTGCTTTGTATCTATCAATAATCCAAGTACTATTCTTTGTAATAACATAGTGTGCAAATTCGTTTTCGATGATATCTGGATGAATGTGGATGAACTGTGATTTCTAGAGAATGTGGATGAATTTCTAGGTTTGATGTGAACAGTAGGTGTTTGTAGGTTGCTAGGATTTCAGGGTTTCAAAAAAAATTCGATTTGAAAAAAAAATCATAAAGAGATTCAGAGTTGCTCTGATACCATGTTAGAATTCGTAATACGAAATAATGTTTGTATTCAATTGATTATCTACTTATAGAAAGTAGAGATGATTATGAATGAATTATGGATTCTATGTTTCACAGTTATCGATTGCTGATACATGGATTACATATTTATAGCTAACAGTAAAAGAGTCCTAATCTATTTGACTCTTAACAGAGTCCTATAGTGTTTATACATATTAATTCTAATCCTTATCTTATCACTGTTATCCTAATCTCCTTCACTGTCTTGATCTCCTTCAACATCTTGATGACTGCAGGTGCTGGGTCTTCGGGATTCCACATTATCTTCTACACGCCCCCTCAATCTGAAGGGGAGTGGGTGCACATTCAGATTGGCTAAAGTTTCTGAGAATTTGCGAGGGGATAATGGTTTTGTTAGTGAGTCTGCGAGCTGATCTTTGGAGGAGATAAATTGAACTGTGATTTGTTTTTGCTGCACTTGATCTCGCACATAATGAAAGTCAATTTCAATGTGATTTGTTCTAGCATGGAAGATAGGATTGACTGTCAAATATGTAGCCCCAATGTTATCACACCATAGAACCGGTGTTACTGAGCTTTGTAGATTAATTTCCTTTAACAGTGACTGTAGCCATGTGATTTCAGAAGCAGCATCCACAAGTGACTTGTATTCGGCCTCTGTGCTGCTGCGAGCAACTGTAGCTTGTTGCTTGCAGCGCCAGGAGAGGAGATTTTTGCCCATGAAGATACAATAAGCACTTATAGACCTTCGATCGTCCCTATCCCCTGCCCAATCTGAATCTGAATAAGCTTGTATAGCAGAGGAGGATGATGACCGAATGAACAGGCTAGTGGAGATAGTGTGCTTTAGGTAGCGTAAAATTCTTTTGACAGCCTGCCAATGTGGTTCTAGTGGATGATGCATGAACTTGCTGACCTTGTGGATGGAGAAGGAGAGATCAGGTCTTGTGAAAGCCAAATATTGTAAGCTTCCAACTACTTGTCTGTAAAGGGGAGCATCAGAAAATGTATTGCCATCATTTGCAGAAAGATGACAGTTAGTGGACATTGGACTTTTGCAAGGCTTTGCTTCGTCCATGTGTGTTCTTCTTAGTAGGTCTGCCACATATTTCCTTTGTGTGAGATATAAACCGTCTGTGCAGCGTAATACTTCCACTCCCAAAAAGTAATTAAGGTCCCCTAGTTCCTTGACAGCAAAGTCGCAATGTAAACACTGAATAATATGATGAATGGCAGGATTAGATGCACTGGTAATTATAATATCATCAACATAAATGAGGACTAATACTATAACATTATCCCTGTGACAAATAAATAATGAAGGGTCAGATATGCTAGCAACAAAACCAATCTCCCGCAATTTGTCTGTGAGCCGAGAGAACCAAGCCCTTGGTGCTTGTTTCAATCCATAAATGGATTTATGTAGGCGACAGAGATGCTCAGGATATTGGGGATGGACATAACCCTGTGGTTGAGTCATGTAAACTTCTTCTTCCAAGGTGCCATGAAGAAAAGCATTTTGTATATCAATTTGCTTGATGTGCCAGTTGGAAGAAACCGCAATGGATAAAACAGTGCGAATTGTAGCATGTCTCACTACAGGACTGAATGTTTCGTTGAAATCAATACCCTCTTGTTGATGAAAACCTTTGGCAACAAGTCTTGCCTTGAATCGTTCTATGGAACCATCAGCCTTTTTCTTGATTTTATAGATCCAACGGCAGCCTACAATGTTGGCAGTAGGAGGGGGAATAACCAGTGACCAAGTAGCATTGCGTAAAAGTGCATCAAATTCATTATCATTTGTAACCATGATGATTTATACTATAGCCAATGAAAACACATGACTTGCTCCGAAAATCTAATTTATGTCTGTTATAGGGTATAAGGTTTGGCCAGCATGCACACCCGAAAACTCTTAAGAAAGAAAAATCTGGGACCCTGTGATGTAGAATTTCGTATGGTGACAGATTTTTGAGTATTGGTGTGGGTAGGCAATTTATTATAAAAGTGGCGGTGGTAAATGCATCTTCCCAGTACAGTAAAGGTAATTGGGAATGAGCTAATAAACTGAGGCCTACTTCAACAATTTGGCGATGTCTTCGCTCATTAGAACCAATTTGTTGGTGAGTATGTGGACATGCAATACGATGGGCTATGCCATTTGTTTGAAAATATTTGTGAAGTCGACGATACTCACCCCCCCAATCAGATTGAATTGCTTTGATTTTCTGGTTAAATTGTTTTTCCACATGGCATTGAAATTGCATAAAAATATGCTCAACATCGGATTTCAATTTGATTGGAAACAACCACAAATACTTAGAGTAATTATCGAGAAAGCTGACATAATAACGAGCACCAGTAGTAGAAGCTACAGATGCTGGACCCCAAACATCAGTAAAAATTAAGTCCAATGGAGATGTAGAAACATAATTGGATTTATGAAATGGCAAGGCATGACTTTTTGCCAATTGACAATCAATGCATATAGAGTGCGTGTTTGATTTATCAACTGTCAATTTATTAGAGGACAACACTTTTTGGACGACTGGAGAAGAGGCATGACCAAGGCGTCTATGCCATTGATCAGACGAGACACGAACACTGGAGAAAGTTTGAGGAGACGGGTTCGTTGACGCGAAACGGTATAAACCATCAAGAACATGGCCGCGATGAAGGACGATCCCCGAGTAATCCTTCACAAGAAAGAAATAGCCATGAAATTCGAAATAAACGTTATTATCAATGCAGAATTTTTGGACAGAAATTAGATTTTTCTGAATTTCAGGAACAAGGAGTACATCATTTAAAAGGAACGAGTGAGATAGAGTATGAAGAGATGTTTTGCCAGTTTTAGAGATATGCAAACCTTGGCCATTACCCACTTGCAGCTGATCCGATCCATTGTAGTCATCACTCTTGAGGTCTAAATGGGTCATATCGTGAGTAATGTGATGTGTTGCACCGGCGTCCGCATGCCAATCATTGTCTCGGCTATGGGTGGAGAGGAAGGCCTATTTATTGTGAGGAGAAGAAGACTGCTGATATGTGAGATCAAAACGATGGTAACATTTTCTTGCCGAATGTCCTTGTTTACCACAAACTTAGCAGATAATAGTAGAAGTATTGTAGCTATCGGTTTTGTGAGAAAAGGTATTCCCATTACGATAAGAAGAAGAGTGATGTTGGCCACGACCCCGAAAATTATGTCGAAAATTATTTCTGGGTTTATTGCTGGAATAGCCTTGATGGCGTTGTGCAATATTAGCCTCAACAAATGAATTGGTGGAAGATAGATGATGACGATAGAGTCGAGATTCTGTAACAATAAGAAGAAAATATACCTCCTCAATGGTGACTGAGTCAGTTCGGGCATAAATTGAGGAGACAAGGCTGTCATATTCATGCCCTAAGCCAACAAGAATATATGAAATAATATCATCGCATCTCAGGGGTTGTCCAGCCATGGCAAGTTCGTCAGCTAATTTCTTGACAAACAAGAAGTAGTCATTGGCAGATTGACTGCCCATTTTGGCATTCGCAAGTTGAGTACGAACCTGGATTGTGCGAGCTCGAGATTGAGAAGAAAAATTTGTTGCGAGTGCCTGCCACACTTGATGAGAAGTTGAATAAGAGACAATTTGAGCTAAAACGTTTTCTATCATGGAAGACATTAGTGTGCTCAAAATTAAGCTGTCCTGTCGCAACCATTGATAATGCGCAGGATTTGGAATTTCAGTGACTGAGTTGGTTGCAGGATGGGAAGTAGTGAGAAGTTTGGGAGGACAAGTGACAGTGCCATCAAGATAGCCAAATAAGTCTTGGCCACGAAAGTAGTGTAGTAACTGTGTTTTCCACAGTGGGTAATTGTCTGGTGTTAATTTTAGAGAAACAATATTAGAGATGGGAATTATTGTTGGACAGACTGGTGAGGCAGGGGAGGAGATTTGAGTTGCAGAGGAAGAAGGAGAAGAAGACATGATGAGACGTTAGTCTTTTTAGTGCTCTGATACCATATAGAAAGTAGAGATGATTATGAATGAATTCTGGATTCTATGTTTCACAGTTATCGATTGCTGATACATGGATTACATATTTATAGCTAACAGTAAAAGAGTCCTAATCTATTTGACTCTTAACAGAGTCCTATAGTGTTTATACATATTAATTCTAATCTTTATCTTATCACTGTTATCCTAATCTCCTTCACTGTCTTGATCTCCTTCAACATCTTGATGACTGCAGGTGCTGGGTCTTCGGGATTCCACATTATCTTCTACACTACTCTTACATTGCAAGCTCATTTATAGCCAAATTAAAATACTAAAATAGCAATTACAGAACCTCCTTTCTTCCTACTTTACATGACTCCTATTTTAGGAAATTAACGGCCATATTCTGTAATTTAACAATCTTGTTTAAAAAACGCATACAATAGAGCTAGGAAGCTGCGGAAGAAGCACCGCAGCCATGGTCGTCGGTGGAAGAAGTGAGTGGGGTTTTAATTAGCAGCAGTGAGTCGGCAAGTAGAGGCAGATTCATGCGAAAAACTGGAAAGGGAAAAGGAGGAAGTATATATCCTGCGAAAGAAGGAGGAAAGTCTAAATTTAAGAGGACTTGTACGCACAATCTGAGTTCCAAAATTCTAATGGTTACGTACGTACACTCTACTCAAGGGCTGTAAACTTGGACTAATAATTATGTTTTCAAAAAATAAAGAATGGGAGGATTCCTTCAACTAAAAAGAACAGTTAATTTGATCATAGAATTCAAAATTAACTTTAACATGAAGTGACGGCGGATAGACACCAAATTTATATATAGCTTTCATATATTCCATTGCATAATCACCACCCCTTCAACAAGATCGTTTTCGATATATATATATATATATATATATATATATTGATTCCCTCATAATCTAGGGTTTCTTTCTAATATTCTTGTCTGCCTTTTTTCTGAAGAGAACATTTATCCTAGCTTGAAGATTGAGTTATCCTTTATCCTAAAGTACATTCCATTTTGTTTAAGAAAAAACTCCAAGTTTTGCTTTTTGAATTTTAATCTTAATCTTCAAAATCCATATTTAAATATTAGGAGATGAATTGTACTTAAATATTGTATTCTTTAACTAATCCAAGCTAAAAATACAATGACAGTGATGAATCAGCACCAAGCTCATACACTAGAGTATAAAGATTTAGTTTAGCATAGCCTAAAATATGTTAGGATCATATTTTGCGGTCAACTAGTTCAAATAAACTTATCATTTGGTCGATTGGTTTCTACAAACTTTCAAGTGCTCTTCACGGATGATCAATGGGAAATCAATTAACTTGGTATGCCTAAGTGGTATACTAGTTGAGCTTATTTACTAGTTTTGATAGTTTTAAACTTGTGAATCTTAAACCGATTCAAAATATATCAATTATATTTATGCATGCAATGTGAAGTGTGTGAGTTCATTTTAGTTTGCTACTGAATAAAATATAAAAATTTACCAAATTATCTTAGAAGGTAAACAAGGACAGAGATTTCAACAGTAATGAACAGTGTTTTGCACTGTTCATCAAGACTCAGAGGCACTATGGATTGAAATAGTGAAATTATTATTTTGCCCCTTCCTTTACTGTGTTTTTAGCCTTGGGACCGGGGGTATTTTCATTTTTTTTCCTTTTCTGTGCACAATGAAATAATCATAGTACCCATGAAGAAGATAAAAATACGCAATTACCACTGAGTGCATTAAAGTTATTGCACATATTTTTTAAATGACTAAATACAAAAATACCCTTCAATAAGACAAAAATGAACAGTAAACCCCGGGGCCAGTGAATAACTGCACATGTTTTTTAAAATGACCAAATACGTATATACCCCCATATAAGACAAAATCCAAGAGTTGACTGCAGGGGTGTGCCGGTAATTTACTTTTTTTAATATATATTTTGATGCGGTACTATTAGCGCATCGTCGGATACGCCGTCCGTTTCCGTGCTCATGCAATTTTTAGACGGCACGTGCGGCAGTTTACAGCGTGCAAAAATACTCTACCGACGTCTAGAATTATTCTCCACCATGTTCTCTTTCTCATGGTGTGGTGCGTGGGGGTATATGATGGTAGGAGTCGTGCCAGTGGTCGGTTGAAGTTTTCACCCCTTTTCTCTCTCCTGCATGTGAAAGTACCTATCAACCCCCGTTGTTTTGATGTGTTTCAATTGCATCTTTCAATTCAAATTGATTATATATTTTAGTTTCATTTCGGTCTATAGTCTTTTAATTTCCGGTTTTGTGTTAAATTCTTTAATTTTTTCGGTATCAAAGTTTTGATTGGTTTCAATTTTGTCCTTTAAATGGAATTTATTATATGTGTGTTTTTCATTTCGACCCTTATACTTTTAATCTTGGATTTCATTTTAATTCTTTTATTTTTATATATATATTTTTTTAATGGTTCCTATTTTTGTCTATGTTTATATATGCATGCTCTTAGTTTTTGTTTCTAATTTTTATTATTTCCACTGCTATTAAGGTTTTTTTATGTGATGTTTAAATTTTAATTTGTGTTGGTGATCATTTGAAAAATTGATATTTATTATTTGTTCTCTTTGTTTTTTATATTTTTATTTATTTTTAAGTCAAATAATTTTTTAAAATCTAATAATATTTATTTTTGTTTTATCATTTATTTTGGTTTTTAAGTTCTTTTTTGTTAATATTGTTAGGTGTTGAAATTTCTAATTATTATAGATAAGGTATTCAAAATAATGATAATGAATATTTGTAAGTTTTTTTCTTATAAATATGTTGGACTAATATATATTTTTATATTTATTTAATATTAGCGCCTTAACATACATACATACGTGCATGCATGCATGCATACATATAAATGACCTAGGTTTTTTTGAAGAAAAAAAATTAATATCAGTGTTCTGAAATATTTTTAATATAATAATATAAGGAATAAATCTTATAAAAGAAAAAAAATATTTTTTTTCTAACAATAATTATGGTGTCATCGATAGTATGAACAATAATAATTAGAATATGAATTATTTATAATAATATTTATAATGACAGGTACAATAATTGTTATAATTTAACAATCATGATAATAATAATGACAATAATAATCAAAATCATTTATCAGTTGATATTATTTTTCTTAGAGGTTGACTTTTTCGACTTTTTTATGTATGCTATTTCATATCTAATATCATATAAATATTTTTTATGACCCGGGTTTAAGAAATACAAGTTTTTTCTAGTTAAGGGAGGTTTTATAGAAAAAAAACAAAGTAAAATTCATTAAAAAAAGAAAAGAAAAAGAGCACAACGTTAGCAGGAGACCGACACTTTTGTCAGGTCAGATGAGAGCACAGTGATGTTAGTGTTGAAAAAGAATCACAGATGATGATGGTGGTGATCCAATGGCCAGCAATGCCCACTTGGACACGTTGAGTTCGTGGGCCATCCTTCCCTCTTCCATGTGGCCCTATCTTCTCTCTCCACGTTCATTCTTTCTTTTTCTAACTAATATTATTTATTTTTTAGAAATACTAATTGTCACAAATAAAATAATTACAATATTTCATTCCAGCGACGGCAGGACGCACTGACTCTGTTCAAAATTGCAAATTCAAGCACAGTTTAGGATTTCTATTTCCTTTTGTTTTTTCCCATCATTCCATTCACCTTTCTTCTTTAATTTTCGTTCCAATGCTTCCATTTTTATTTTTATGGATATAAAAAGGTATGTCATTTTATCTCACTCTTTTTTCCCTTCAATTATCTCTCTCTTTTGAATTATGCTTTTTTTATGGACTTGCTTGATTCATTTAAATCTGCTCATGGATTGAAAATTGAATCATGTTATCAAAAGGGTTATTTTAATTCGATGCAAAGTGTTATCTATTTTATTCGATTTTCCAGATTTTGGACATGATACTGCTGGAATGATAGTTCTTTGTTCTTGATCTTGATCCAGAGAGACCACCCTTTAAACCTCTAATTTATGGATTTGGAGAGTGAAAGTTCTGCACTTGAATCTGTTGAAGATAATGAATTAACCACCACCATTCCAACTATAACCCCTGATTGTGCCTCTAATCATGGAGAGGGTGATGGTGATAACAGTAAGATAAATGCTAATGGATCATGTTCAAATGGGATAATTCATGACATGGGCACGAATGGTAATGATGATACGGATACATTGCCTCATGATGGAGAATTTAAGGAAGGTGTGGGAATTGAGCAAGTGGGGAATTCAGGGAAGTCACCGTCTTCATCGGCCATTTCTCCTGCTGGAGGGTCACCTCCATCTAAAGGATTTGGCTTGAAGAAATGGAGGCGAATCAGGAGAGATGTTGTTAAGGATGCTAGTGCCGATGCAGATAACAGTAAAGTTTTGAAACGAGTATTCTCTGGTGCTGTGAATCCTGCTAAACCAACAAATTTAAACCCGGTTGAGGTCTTGCAAAACAGTGATGGTTCTGTTGGATCGGCTAATCTATTTAGAAATGTGGCTCTTGGTGATGCGTTTGTGACCCATGGGTCTAGTTTGGAATCTAGATTTGTGGTTGCATCTGCTTTCCCTGCTGGCATGGATTCTGAGAATAGTGAGGATCGGAGTAGCAAGTCCTCAACAGCAGCTAGTGCTCCAAGGGTGAGGCATGACCTGCCTATAGTGTCAGGGTATGCATGGGACAGGAACAGGGTGAAAAGTTTGAGCGGGAAGGGCGTGGGTAGTTCAGCTCAAAGGGTTCAACAAGGGAAGGAATGGGTAGAAAATGGTAAGAAGCCTAGAGGAGAAAGGGTCAAAATCGAGAAGGAAAACTCTCATTCCAGCATGGAATCTGACTCAAGAAGCTCCAACTTTGTCTTTATGCAGGGTGATTATTCTGTGATCAGTAACGGAAAGCAAAGTGGAAGGTCAATGATTTACGATGGAGAAAACAGTGATGAAGCCCATGAAGGTGAACAACAATTTAGCGGGGAACTTCATTCTGGTTATGGGCAGGAGAATGCTGGAGATGTTTCAGAAGATGAATTAGCTGCAGAAGCATCTTGGACAGATAAGGGAGAAAAAAGGGTTGATCACCGACCCTCGGCAGATCAGGATCAGTGGGTTGAGTCTATACTTTCTCTCCAATCTGTGCAAAAAGCTCTTGAAAACGGTTGGTTTGACTATCTTTTATCAGATTCAATAATCCTTTTTAAATTCCATTTGTGTGCTATCATGTATTGTACTGTTGATTTGCAGTTGTATCATACCTCATAATTTGTTTTTGCTATAGCTGCTTGGTTTTAGAGGTTGACGGTTTTTTGTATATAGTCCTGTAAATGCTTCTTCCAGGTATCTATGTAATTGTTTTGCCTTTTCTCCTTATAGACACGTACCTAATTGATAGTAATCAGCATTTTTCAGTGATGCAATTTTCAAATTAATGAGAAGCATGGTTCTTAGAAGGAGAGCAGTAGCTTAGCAGACGTGCTATCAGTAGGATTTTGGTGTTATTTTACTAGACATATTTCAATTTGAAGGTAGAAAGATTTGTATTCCAAGGCTAATTCTATCCCTGCTGTTTATTCCTGTTAAACATTCAAAGATTTGTATTTTGTATTGTACTTGGTAAAACTGGTTTGCATGAGGACATGGTTAGCCAGTCTGTTCTCTGGGATGTAAATATTGATCTCACACTTTAGGTTGTGTTCTAACAGGCTGAGTGTTTCTTTCTCCGCCTGTATCTGTTTTTAGTTGGAACTTGCATCTTCAATCCAAAACTCAAAAGTTAGGGCATCCAATAAGAACAATCATCTCCTACTGGCTGAATGCTTCTTTCTCCCTTTGTATCAATTTTCAATCTGGAACTTACATTTCAATCTGGAGGAGTTGGGGTATCCATTTTTTGGACTCGACTAATCCTCCACCAACCCAGGCCCAGAGCCCTCCCTGTAAGAGATGTGCCTGGCTGAGCACAGGCCTTAAGGCCTGCCGGTGATGGTCAACATTGGGACTTGCAGTCTGTTGAAGTCAAACCCTAGTTTCCCGCTGCTATTGTTTGTTTAAATTCCGCTTACCTTTCCAATCTAAGAAAGCAAAAGTTAGGTGATTCCAGTAAAAACAATTATCTCCCTTTTATGCAATTCAGGATTGTTCATCTGGGCAGTCCAACTGCCAATTACTTTGACTTTAATTATCGATTTATAGTAAGTGTTGCTTGGAAGCAAGATATGGGCTTGAATTACATGGTCATCATTTTGAAGTGGCATTCATACTGTATTCCAGTCAGTGGCACATGGTGTTTTTCGCCCCATTTTATGTATGAAATTGATTCATGTCATGGGTAATTGTGGCCAGTCTCCTAATTTGGGTCACTTGTCTGGTGTTGAATTGGTTCCTGGTATTTCCTTTTTCCCTCTTCTGCTGATACCTCTAGATAGTATCTGTCCTTTTTTTGTTCAAGTAGTTGATGGCACATCTGTTGCGTCAGATGAATTTGTTTTGGATGAAGACCTTGTGTCCATTTTCTGCAAGATAAAATGGAATGGTAGTATAATAGCAAGTTAACTGAGTTATGTCTTCTCTTGCAGAGGTTAAAAAATTGGGGGAGATTGGGAAAGTTAGCGGTGTAGTGGAAGTTTCCTCTTTAGCTGATCCAGAAATCCATGAATCGAGCTTATATGAAAAGCTTGATTCTGAAAGTTTCAAAGAATCAAGTTCAATGGAGATCCAAGTGTTAAGCTTAACACAGAATGTAAAATACTTGGAAAGCAGCCTGGAGTTGGCAAAGGCTATGCTCAAGATGAAGGAGGTGATGGTGGCTGAACTGGAAGCCTCCTTGAATGGTGACAAGTCACCAAAAGAAGAATCAGCGAGTACCACAGAATTGCAACAAGAGAAATCTAGAGAGATTGAGAAGGAGGTAGAGGGCCTTTTCATGCAAAAGATCGAGGCTGAGATTAAGTGTCTGGCATTAACAAGGAGTCTGCAGAAGTTGAGAGTTTCTGCAGGTGATCCAATCACCCTATTCGAGGAACAACAGGCCCTGGCTGGTGAGCAAGTGCAGATGCTGAATAAGCTAGGAGAAGCAGAAATCAAGGCCGCGTCTCTAAAGAAACAAGCAGAGCAGTTAGAAAAATACTGTGGAGATGTTTTAGGGAATGAAGAGGTGGTGGAGATGCAGAGCAAAGCATGTAAGGTTACTGCATGTTTTTTCACTGAGTTGATTTTGCTTATCTTGGTTTTTTGGCTATTAGTGCTGCGGTTATCAACCTCTTCTGGGGTGTTTGTGCCCACTTGAATAAAACAAATAGGGGTCTTTTTTCTGTGTCCATTCTCAGCATTTCCAAGCAAAGATTGAATATCATATTTTCACGTAGAGCGTTCTCACCTTTTGGGGGGTTGGGGTAGAAGATGGGGCTGTCGTTGTAACAAAGTTTTTGATTTTCGTTGTCGCTCTTGTAATTCATTTTTCTAATATTTCTGTTGAGTAAAGCTCTTAAGATGATAGTCTTTTTCATCTTCTCCCTCCTCTCTATGATGGTGCCCCTTTTTTGAGTTGAAACTCGGATTGTGTTCAAGTTACTCTTAAACAAGCCAAATCATGTTGATTGATAAATAAAAAAATGGTCCAGGGGGGGATTGGGATTTTAATTCCAAGTTATTCTAGTGTCCAATGTTAACCGTGAAATGGTGCTGAGTCGTTGGTCTCGTATGAATGAAAGTGATAGTGGATGGCAGTGAAAAGAGATGCCTTTCAGTTTCTTGGAAGCAAAAACTATTAGAAGGTGGCAGGCAGGAGCTTGAAGGGACCTTGACTGCAATGATGGCGGCTCCGGCAGTTCTTTTTAAGATCTTCAGAAGGGCTTTACCAAGGAAAACACAATTCGAGCACACAAGAATAGATAGATGGATTTGTTGCATATCAATGAAGAGAATCAAAATAGAATTAAAACAGGGTGCAAGAGCCGCATTCAAATCCAATATATCACCAGTGTCAAAATATTTAATTATTTTATTAATTATATAACTAATATGAGTAATTATATAATTAAATATAAAATTAATAAAGCAGCATGAAAGTTATAAGATATAACTTTATGTTCAAATTTAAACTTCTAAAATTAAAATTTATTTATATGAATTTTTTCAATTTTCATTTTTATATGATACTTTTAAAAAACAGCCAATATTTAAAAAAAATTACTTTTTTAAAAATAAAAAAATCAAACTATGAAAAAATAACCGCCAACATTTCAAAATTTGGAAAAAACAATATCATATATAAATATTATCATAAACCTTAACATTTTTCTTTACCATTTTCTTCTTTCCAATCTTTATTTCATTTCATTAAAGTTCATAATAAATCACTTTGATTTCAATTTTATGATGTCTTTGATTTTGAGGATGACACTCTTATGTTTGCCTTCCATGTTGCTACTACAATGACTGCTGAAAAAGAATCAATAAATCAGGGGTTGAGAATAAAGTTTCGTGACTCTGCTCTTCGTCACAATATCATCAATCATCATAGAAAGGAAGGTGAATTAAGGCTATATAATAATAATTTTATTGAAACCCAAAATAAACTTAAAGTTTGTTTCAAATGATATTTATGATGAGTCATTATCTTTTTCCATTGAATTGCAAATGTAGTGGAAGTTCAAGGCCATTAGGAGCAAAGAGAAAATATTATGCAAGTAAACAAAAGTTTGCAAGAAAGGATGAAGGAGCGAGCATTTATGTGCGTGGACTTGTGCGATACTAGGATGAAGAAAAGCTTGCAAATATTATTAAAGCTTCCATAATAATGCATACTACAATTATTGAGGATAAATGAGCAAAGAGTCTTAGATTTGACCATGAATTTAAAATCAATTCCTTTATATTAGTGTCACATGGTGATACATCATACCTACATGATTTTGTTTAAACTTATAATCAAATTAGGGATAGAACAACTAGCTCTCAATTCCAAAAAGATTTGATTAAACATTTGTTGGGAAAATATGGCAATGAGTAAATGATTAATAGATTTTAGTTTTTTATGTTACCATGATTTTCAAGTATTTTTATGTTTTTTGTTGTTGTTATGGTTGTTGTCTTTCAAGTTAATTAATCCTATTTATTATTGTGGTATTGTCTTATCATCGTCTATTTCAAGTGGTATTTGGTTAAACCTGATAATTCTTGAGCTATCATAACCTAATTTGATGGATATTTATCTTAGATTTTAGGTCAGGTCAATCTCAGATCATCAAGTCATATTTTACTAGTATTTGTTGTTAATCCAAATTCTTAGGGCATGTTCTAGTTACTATTTTTATAGAAGTAGATTGGTCCTAACATGGCATCTAATTCAGTTGTTATTTGTCTTGGATTTCTAGCCTGACAGGTCAAAACCTATCCAATCCCATTTTAATGGGTATGCTTCTTAGATTCTTTTCTTGGTTAGTCATGGCCTAGTTCATTGTCTACTCGATATATTTTGGTTTGTTAGGGCCTAGTTTGGTGGGTACTTATCTTGAATTTTGATCCAAGTTGGCCAGACCCATCGAGACCCAATTCAATGAGTATTTGCTTTGACTTTAAGACCAGTTTATCTCGGCCTGTTGATGCCTAGTTTGGTGGGTATTTTCCTTTAGTTTCGGGTTTGGTAGGTCCTTGCCTTTCGAGACTTGTTTTGGTGGGTATTTGTCTTGAATTTTAAAACATTTAGGTCCTAACCAATGGATTTTTTTTTTTTATAATGTTTGTCTTGAATTTTGGAATTGAGCGTTAGCCTGATCAACATAACTAGAAAGAAAACAGAAACTTGATGTTCGAGCTATTATGGCCTAAATGCAAACTATTGAGCATATGAAGATTTGCTCTCCCAACATTTCATTCATGTATCTCTTCTTTTCTTGATAATCCGCATCACAAAAAAGATACAGTATAGTCGGAACCGTCAAGATCGGTCGACTCTATGTTTATCTTTCCATTTCGATAACCGCGTGAATGACCGCGTAAAGGCATGCAAGTATATAGCATGTAGATATAGCAATTCAACTTTTCAAATATTATGTCAATAAAAACACAATCTTGGAAGCAACAGCATAGTTTTTTTATTATTGTTGTTGGAAATGCAACTCACCTTAAATATAGGTGTGAAAAGGAGCTTGTTGGGGGGAAATTCAAGACAACCTTCTTGACCTTGAGACATGTATTTGTGAAGTTCAAACGTGCAGATTCCATATTCGATACCATCAGGAACTAGAATGATAGAGGCTTTGGTAATAACCCGAGGCAAAGAAGAAGAAGAAAACAAATTTTTGGCCTTGAATGATTGTCTTTTTTTTCTTGGAACTTCGAGCTAGGACACTGCTTATTCATATAGACTGGCGACAAACATGAGACGCAATTCAATGAAATGGCAATGGAAGGAAAGTAATGCCATGAAGTCCATGAATGAGGTTCATGCAAAAGCATGCATGTCTAATGTGGTCATTTTGGAACTAGTTTGAATAACTCCGCCATTACTTCGGTATATTTAAAAGTCATGACACCATGAAGTATATGATCAATAATGAAGATTATAATAGAGAAATTCTCGGCTATGATTGACGATAGAAATGTTTTTTCATGCCTGCTTTTCTGCCTCTGTGAGATTATTCCATGAGAGCCCAATCTTCTTGCCAATGACTTTCTCAATTCCCCATAGTTTAGGGGCTTTAGCCGAGCATAATTCTCAGCGAAGAAACAAGTGTAGCCGCGCGCTCATGTTTGCCGAGGAGGTAAATCTGAAGCACGAGAACCATGAGGCTCGTGAAATGTACGAGGAATATGGTATAGAACACCTTTAAACGGATCAGAGCCCAGGTTCACAGTAACCAGATATCCATTATCAAATTTTCCACCAATGATTCCACTCATTGAACAGCCAAGTTGTAAAAGATAGATTAAAAGATACAGACTTTTCCAGGAGATAAAAACACCGAAGGCAGGCCACTATTAATACTGCCAACCTTATTGATCGGAAGTTCATCGCCGAGCGCCGTTGATTATTCTGCAAATGAAATTATTCTGTTCAAAGCTATTCCTTACAAGTTCCCGTTATTTACCATCTGCAACTCAATCGTTTGTTTTTGGTGTGTTCTTTTTAAGTTCAAAGCTATTTGTTTTCATTTTTCACTTTAAAACAAAGCAGGGTGTTAATTATTCTGGTGCTTCAATTGAACATCACAGATCAAGGAAAGGGAAAGATTACACATATTCAAGATGATCATCCAAACCTTAAATTTCCAAAAAGAAGAACAGAACCAAAAAAGGCTCTCTAATGAACCACTATACAAGGCTTACACAAGTGGAGCACGATCAATTGAAGACAGAACAATAAATCTAAAAGCAACATGGGAAGCTGGGGTCCCAGTCATAGCCATTGCTGGCTGTGGCTAAGATGTAGTAGGCAACAATATGGCCAATGGATCCCCAAGCAAGAACATCAACAATGTTGAAACCAACTGGATCATTTGATTTCAGGAGGCTTACATATTCCTTGGCACGCTTATCTCCTGCCTCAAAGTGAGTCAAACCATTCTGCTCAGGCACTTGTTTTGCCACGTTCTCCCTTTGGAAGTTGAAGAACACAAACCTTCCCAAAAAGAGTGACACCCCTGTGCTCAAGCTTATGACCAATGATGGGTTAAGCTCTGCTTTCACAGCTAAGCTCCTTTTTGTTGTTGCAGTGGTGCTTATCTTGGAGAGGGAGGTGGTTTTGGCCTTGGTGAGCGGTCTAAGGCCTTGGAATGAGAGGTTGGACGGGGTGAGGTTGTGGTGGTTCTTTTGGATAGTGGGCGTGAAGAGAAAGCTAGAGGTTGCCATTGGTAGAAGTGTGCCTGCCTTGTGAGGTGAAGAGAGGTTTGGATAATGAGAAATTTGGAGAAGATGAGGTTGTGCAATGGTGGATAAAGATCATATATTCCACTAGTAGTGGTAAAGAGTAGCCGAGAGAGATTATGTTGTGAGGATGGAAATGATAGCAAGAAGATTTTGGCAGGTGAGTTGGCCTTGCTTCATTGGTTCTTTGTGGATTAGAGATTTTTGGACCTAAATGCCAACGGTGTCCCTGGAATTTTCCACACCACTGTCTAACCTCTAGTAGGACTTGCTGTAAAAAAAAAAAGACAGGCAAAATTTGAATGTTTGCCCTCGACTTGGAATCCCAGAATTAATATCGGAGATAAACTATAATTACTATTTATAAAATATAAAAAAAATCTATTTGAATTTTCTTTTTTCCTTTTTTTCTGGTCAGACACAATCACTAACAAGAAGCCAAAAACAAAGCCTTGGTGGGTTGCCTTTCCTGCTTAATCATGTGTAAATAAATAGACACTCACGTCATCCCCAAATCAAATGTCACTACCGCTCTAATCCCATCATCGAACTTTGGTGTTGTTCTTAATTTGTTGATCATCTCGAACAGCAGTAATTAGTATACTATATAGTTGTTATGGCTCCTAAATCAGAGGGGTCATTAGGGCAAGTTGACAAGAAACAGTTTCCTAATGGAAAATCATGTGGAGATCATAAAAGCGCAAATTGCTACAAGAAGAAAGTAAATTAAAGGCTCTGCTGCAGATGCTACTACCAAAATCAAGATGGTTACTTCCAAAGGTAGCAGTCTTGATCATACGATCAAGAAGATGATAAACTGGATGTTTGTAGGAAAAGGTGCCATAAACGTCTTAGATTCAATACCAGAATGGGAGGACCGAAAAGGTACCAGTCCAGGAGGGATGTCGCCTTCTTGTTGATAATTTTCTATGTTTCGTCAAGAATTGCACGGTCCATATCAGAAAGCATGTTACGAAATGTCCTCTACCGGAAGAAGCAGAAGTTTGATTTCATTTTCTTGTTCACATTGAATGTTACTTTCTAGCCTCCTGTACATTCCCTCCTTTCTACACATCTTATAATAACCCAACAACAGTGGCACCAAGACTAATAGAACCACGAGAACCTAAAATTCCACAACAGCAATACATATACACCTAAATATTATTCTACATTGTATGATTTTATTGCATTCCTCAATCCTCAATTGCATCGAGGAAAAAAAAACCATACAAGCACACATCTGCAGCCGACTCAAACAAAGGAGTCAAGGTATGAATAGTTCCGGCAACGGCCATACTCAAGGAGACTACCATATGTTCGATCCCACACTCCAATGTAAAGAGCCTCTGTGTCAGGACTGAATGACACACCAGATATCTCACCAAAGAAATCAATCTCCTGCTCCTTTTCATACCCATTTTTCACATCATAAACATGCACAAAATCTGCAGGCTCAGCCATTGCCATATATTGGCCATCAGATGTGAAACGAATTGACCGAATCGCACCAAGATTTCCCTTCAAAACAGCAACTGACTCGGACAGGTTTCGAGTATCCCAAATGCGGCATGTTTTGTCCTGGTTCCCAGTAGCAAAGGTTACCCCATCAGGATGCCACGCTGATGCAAAAGAGAAATCCCGATGCCCAGACAAGGATGCCACTGTCTGTAAGCATTCAAAATTCAAATTACCACGTATACTATGCAGAATTCATATTGAAAGTTGATGGCCAGGAAAGACAAGTACCTTTCCAGTGCTGGAGTTCACCAACATACCAGCTGGGTTGTCTCCGACAATTGTTAGAAGCTTTCCATCCGGACTAAGGGAAGTATGCTGCATATATGACACAAAAAACATGATATCACCATCAAATGTATCTACGCATGTTCCAGTTGTTAAAGCAATCTGGCCTCAGCCACCCCTACTATCATGAAATGCAACAACTACATCATCATGCTTCCCTTGGCAAACACATAACTCAAGAAAACAACATTATACAACCAGGCAAAATGGACTCAACATTGCAGAGACAAGGAAATAATATGCTTCAATGATGTTCTTTATACAACAAATTGTCAGTATGCCATCAAATTAACATCAAAAGTAGCTTATTCCATGAATGCTTGGCGTGTCATTCCTCACCCAGTGCCTAACAACCACTCGGTGAGAAGGCAAAAGATACAATACTGATAACAGTTGAATTACTTCATATGGAGCAACCCTTGCAAAAGGATGCAACAATAAATTAAATCCCAATGGATGATACATGAGCAATTTGTATAAATACAAGGCTCAGAACCTGTTAAATCTAAGAGGAAGACCTGACATTTTAAGTGCAGTACTAATCTGTATTTGTGGAAAACAGGATTTAGATTTATTACTAAGATCTGATCTCCTCTTTCTACAAGAGGAATCTAGCCTTTTATCTGAAAGGCCACTAATTCCATAATACCCACCTGCATGTGGTGACAGAGATGAAACTAATGAGTGGCATTGTTAGAGGAGTAATCAGTGCAAGACCAAGTATCACAAATTGTCGAGCATGGGTTTCGAATACAAGAAATAACATGGACAATAACCAAACTGGGTATTATTTACTCACATTCACGGGCCAAGGAAAACGGAAATGCTTTGAGAGCTGATATTTCTCCATATCAAAGTCTCTAACTCCACAGTCATTGTTTGAAGCAGTAAAGTGAACTGCACCACTGGCAATTTAAGCAACAAAGGTAGGTTATTTCTGCATCGAAATGTTATAGGCCACCATCAGTCCAATTGAAAATAAATACCTTGGACTGTCATAAATCTCAACAGCGTTGGTGATGGCATTATCTTCATAAGTTGTTCTGGAACAAAAGCTTACTCCAGGCCGATCTAGATGCTGCAATCCGGAAAAAAGCTTGATTGTTAGCCTTTATTTGTTACTACCAGAGAAATCATTAAAATCACATCCGAGAGGTGACATGATTACATTTTATTCAAAAAACTTAATGAAAAACTTTATCCTTCCAAGTGACAACAACAAGCTGAGAAGGTACCAACACCTCATACAAGTGGCATTTATCGACTAACAATGGTCACTCATTTTACGAAATCTCTTTACCTGTTTCAAGAAAAAGACTTGCAAAAGAAAGATCCTGAACTTACCTTGCAAATAAGTTCTCCCTGAAACCCTCCAGCAACTAGCAAATTACCTTTTACTGCTAGAGTACTAACTTGAGTCTGTGTGAATCCTTCCAACAGACTTCCAGGATGCTTCTAGAAGACAGAATAAATTGATCAATTTCATGGAAGAAATCAAAATCTAAATATCATCTGCAACACAGATAAAGAAAGTGGAGCTTGTTTTATCTAAGTTATTCTCATGAAAACTGACCTCAGTTGGTGCCACATGTCCAGAAACATCAAGAACGTCAGACTTGCTGCAAGTTAAGGAGGACCAGTGAGTGACAGAGAAATGTGACATGAGGTAGACATCATGCTTTGTTGTGGCCCAAACCAAGTTCCTCAACTGCACCACCAAAACCACAGATACATGCATGTCAGTCAATCAAACATCACAATCACTTCATGCCTATCTTCACCCAATCATAAAAATACAATATACTAGATGCTGACCCCATGATTTGTCACAATTTTCTCTGTAGAATAAAAACCGGCTTCTCACTAACCTGAAAATGAAGAATGGTTGATTTGACAGATCTAGAATTTCGTCTGAACTCATAATACAAGCCCCCTTTTTTAGTAATTTTGCAGTCCTGCATGCAGCAAGAGTATGAAACTGTTAAGTAATCTTGTTACACAGAGCACTTAGAAAAGAGATGAAATCAGAGATCACCTTTCTTGAAACTTCCCCGGAATGAGGTATGTTCTCATAGTTCTTGTATTGTTCTAGCCTTCTTTCCCTGTATTTCTCTCTAGTGACACTAAGCCTTTCCCAAGGAATTCCCTGGATGTCTTTTCCATTTCTAGCGTCGGCAGCAGACATGTCAGCTACTTTGTTATTCTGCATCAGAACAACACAAAAATGTTAAATCACTGAGGTAAAAGTGGCAATAATTGTCTAGGATTGCATGTATGAATAATGTAGTAGAGATCACAAACTGGGTAGTCATATTCATCAGCATCAGAGTCTGAGCCCATCTCCCTAGCACGAAATTCTTCGTCCATGTCATCATCAACATCTTCCATTTCATATTCATCTGCCATGTATTCAGCATCATCCCCTTGGTAATGGGACATATTTTACTAATGATTCCACACCTACCCAACAATATCAACTCAAGCCAATCAGTCATGCATCAACAGGAACTAACATAACCACACAGCAAAATTAACACACAGACTAAATGCAGAATTTAAAAAATTAAAATGCTTGGGAAAATCATAAAGCTGTGGATTTGTTGTCTATAAGAAAGAATGGATTATACGAATATCTGCATGTAAAGAGCACACAATTTCCCACATATATGATGTGCAGGAAATTTTCAGCAAAAAACAACTAAAACAGAACATCCAAATATATTTCCTCATATTCCATGATGATACATTGAAGAAACAAACAATAACAATCATTTATTCAATGAACAAGCTAGTTTTCACTGCTTGTTGGAACACAGTAGGTACTTGAGGTGGAATTAAATGTTAAATAACCAATAACAATTGCGCAACAACAGACACTGACCAAATATAGAAAAACTAATTCACCACACCTAAACAATTAACACCCAAGAACCAGTTATTACAGGGTGGCACAAAAAAAAATCATCCTATTCCTTTAGGTTAACCATTAATCTAAGCATTCGATAAGTTAGTAATTACAGCATTCCAGCATATCTCTCTAAAAAGCATCAAACATTAAACGGAAATTGATTAAAAGAAATTAAATTCTACAAAGAGATTTCCAGGTTCCCCATTTATATTTTCAATTAGTTGGTAAAAATACAGAATTAGCTCATAATTTCTCAATTCCTAAACAAAACAACATTACTAAACAATCCTGGCACCTGAAAATCGAAACCCCAATTCACCAAAACACGAAATGAATTTAAATTTCAGTAAAATTACGAGAACAAAACCAAACCCCAGCTTAATTACGATTACAAATACAAAAAGGGATCACAAACCTAGACTAAAAGAATCGATTGAAACCCTAAATTGAGAAACTATATAAAATAATAATAATAATAATAATAATAATAATAATAATAATAATAATAATAATAATAATAATAATAATAATAATAATTGTAATCGAGTTTTGGAAGTTACAATGGCAAAGTTGAGGAAACTTAAGATCAGGGAAGAGAAATAGGGCATGAAAATGAGAAATTGTACCTGCGTGTGAGAGTTGCAAATTAGGGGAGAAAGGAAGCTCCTTTGTGTGGATCTAGAGAGACAAAAATATCAGGGACTAAATAATAATAATAATAATAAATTATTTGGATGGATTATTAATTGTTTGTTACCCTTAATTTGTTATTCATACTTTAAATAATTGAATGTTAAATACATATAGCAGCGAAAATTTAGATTATAAATATTTTTAGCTATTGTTGCTCAACTACCGAAAAATAATCCCAATAGCAGCAACAACAAAGCTTTTCCCAAAGCAGCAACAACAATACAAAATAATAAAATATTTTACGAGAGTAGCCTTCTAATCTATATCTACCAGTAGCTGTAGATGGAGTACACAAGCTATTATTTATAGGTAGATCAGGGACCCCACTCACTAATTTATTTTTCCAATTTTCTCCTTCCATCAAGGAGATAATTGGCATTATCAATTAATTGATCCCCATGATCAAACCCCATGATCTATCTCCATGAATATCAGTTTGCATGATCAAGAACATGGGTGTGTCATGAGGGGCACAAAAGGTAATTTTCAACATTCTCCCACTTGGCCCTTATGACACATAAACTCCTTATTATGTTCTTTTCTTTTAACATGATCATGGAATCCTCTCACTCACATAAGGAATACTACACATGAATCATGGCGGTAGGATCATTATTTAATAACTCGTCTCTTCCATGTATTACATGTAAAATATCCCTTAAATAAGTACTATATGGGCATTTAAAACTTTATGAATAAACTTCCTATGAGTTATTTGGGTCCAAACTTTATTTTTATCCTCATGGATAAAGTAATAAATGTGCACAAACTTTATTACAATAACTTGACGTATATATATAAAATTAAGACTAAGTACAAAATGAATCAATCAATCCCATATGCTCCACATGACTTTTAAATAACTTTACCGATAAACCTTTAGTCATGGGATCCGCAATCATCAATTAAGTACTTATATGCTCAATAAACATTTCGTGCCTTTTGATATTATCTCTCACACGAAGGTACTTAATGTCGATATGTTTACTTCTGCTTCCACTTTTATTATTCTTTGAGAAGAATACAGCAGCACGATTATCGCAGAAGATCTTGATTGGTCTCTCTATAGAATCGACAATTTTGAGACCACCAACAAAAATTTTCAACCAAAGTGCTTGTGTATTAGCTTCATAGCACGCAATAAATTCTGTTTCCATTGTAGATGTAGCAACTATAGTCTGCTTGTTGCTTCTCCAGGATATAGCCCCTCCAGCAAGAAGAAAGATATATCCTAAAGTAGACTTTCTGCTATCTACACATCCCGCAAAGTCAGAATCCGAATATCCAACCACCTCCAAATGGTTAGTGTGTCTGTATGTCAAACTGTAATGTTTGGTTCCTTGCAAATATCACATAACTTTCTTTGCAGCTTTCCAATGTTCCAATCCTGGGTTGCTTTGATATCGACCCAACATTCCAACTGTCATTGCTATGTCAGGTCTAGTGCAGACGTGTGCATACAATAAGCTATCTACTACAGATGAATATGGATATCCTTCATTTGTTCCTTTTCCAATGCATTTCGAGGACATTGATCATTACTGAATCTATCCCCTTTAATGATAGGTGCTACAGAACCGTTATAGTTCTTCAGTCTGAATCTCTCTAAAACCTTTTCAATGTAGGCCTTTTGAGACAGTTTCAATATTCTTTGTTTTCTGTCTCTGTGAATCTCTATGCCTATGACATAAGAGGCTTCACCCAAATCCTTCATTTCAAAGTTTTGAAAGAGAAAACCTTTGGTCTCGTGTAGCAAACCTAAATCATTACTTGCAAGCAAAATATCATCTACATACAGGACTAGAAAAACAACTTTACTCCCACTGACCTTAAGGTATATACATTGATCAACAAGGTTCTCAATAAAACCATATGAGGTAATGACCTTGTGAAATTTGATATACCATTGACAGGAGGCTTGTTTCAGTCCGTAAATAGATTTCCTTAGTTTGCAAGCTTTCTGACTGTTATCATCATAACCTTCAGGTTGTTTCATGTAAACCTCCTCTTCAAGATCCCCGTTTAGAAAGGCTGTTTTCACATCCATTTGATGTAGCTCTAGATCAAAATGAGCTATTAATGCCATGATTATCCTAAATGAATCCTTCTTAGATACTGGAGAGAAGGTTTCATGATAATCAATGCCTTCCTTTTGAGTGAAACCCTTGGCCACAAGTCTAGCTTTATATCGTTCAACATTACCAGAAGCATGTGTTTTGGTTTTGTAAACCCATTTGCAGCCTATGGCTACAGCTCCCTTTGGTAAGTCAACGAGATCCCAGACTTGATTTTTAGCCATGGATTCCATCTCTTCTTTCATGGCATTAATCCATAATGTGGAGTGTTCTCCACTCATGGCTTGTGAAAACGTTTTTGGATCATCTTTAGGCCCAACATCAAAATCGGACTCTTAGAGATATACAACATAATCACTAGAGATTGCAGGTCTAATTATTCTAGAGGATCTTCTTAATTCTACTTGCTCTGTATTTGGCAGAGTCTGAGTAGGTTCAATCTGAACTTGTTCCTCATGAGTTGACTGTTCTGTAATTGATTGTGGTTCAAGGTAATCATTTTGAATTTCCTTAAGCACAATCAAACGTCCTTGAGGTAAAGGAGTTTCAGTAAACTCTTGTGTTTCCTCAAATTCAATCATTTGAGGACAAACACTTCCACTACGTTCAGAATCCTCTAAAAATTTTGCATTTATAGACTCAACAATTCTAGTACTATTTGAAGGATAGTAAAACCTAAATCCTTTAGAGTTTACTGCATAGCCAATAAAATAACCACTAGTTGTCCCTGAGTCTAATTTCTTCATGTTTGGATTATAAATCCTCACTTCAGCAGGACAACCCCATATGTGTAAGTGATTTAAACTTGGTTTCCATTCATTCCACAATTCAAAAGGTATCTTAGGAACAACCTTGGATGGGACCCAATTTAATAAATACACAGCAGTTTTTAAGGCTTCACTCCATAAAGATAAAGGCAACTTAGAATTACTAATCATGCTCCTTACCATGTCCATTAATGTGCGATTCCTTCTTTCTGCCACACCATTTTGTTGTGGTGTGCCAGGCATTGTGTATTGAGCAACAATGCCTTCCTCTTCAAGGAATTTTGCAAATTGACCTATCATTTGTCCCTTTTTTGTGTACTTACCATAGTACTCTCCGCCTCTATCAGATCTTACGATCTTAATTTTCATATCCTTTTGTTTCTCTACTTCTATCTTATAGGTCTTGAAAGCATTTAATGCCTCAGCCTTATTATTTAGAAGATAAAGAAACATGAAACTTGTATGGTCATCAATAAAAGATATAAAATATCTTTGACCATTTAAGCAGGGAGTAGGAAAAGGTCCACAGATATCAGTATGTATGATCTCAAGAATGTCAGAACTCCTTTTGGCACCTTTAGTGGTCTTGTTGGTTTGCTTTCCCTTTATGCAATCCACACAAGTACCAAAATTAGTAAAATCAAGAGTTTTTAAAACCCCATCATTTACTAACCTTTTGATTCTCTCTATGGAGATATGTCCCAATCTCCTGTGCCATAACCAAATAGAGTTCTCATTCATAAGACTCATCTTTATGCCAATGTTTGTATGTAATGATAAATAATTGTTCTCAAAGTTGGGATCTAAATCAATTTTGAATAAACCATCGATTTTTATTCCACCACCAACAAGGTTTTCACCTTTAAAAATACTAAAGGTTGAGTTGATAAACCAAAAACCATAACCAATAATATCCAATTTTGAAACAGAAATTAAGTTTCTTGAAAAATGCGGAATAAAAAATATATTATCCAAATCCAAAACATATCCGGATTTCAAAATCAACCTAAATGTCCCAACCGCCTCAACTTGAGAAAACAATTTATTTCTAGAATATACTTATTGTTCATGGCTTGGTGGTTTCCTTGTGTTAAGAAAACCCTGCATTGTATTAACAATATGGATTATAGAACCAGAATCAATCCACCATGTATTACTAGGAGCCTCAACAAAAAAAGATTCATGACAAACTAGAGATATGATATTTTCTTTCTTAGAAACATCAACCTCCAGGGACTTCAGTTGAGCAGACATGTCCCTCATTTCCATGATGTGCTTTCGCACACTTCTGGAACTCTCAAAGGTTTTGCTTGATAGCTTTTTTATTAGAGTGCTGGCTAAGGCTTTATCAGAACTGACAAATTGTTCCTCAACAACTTTGATAAAATCCTTAGCCTTGGTGCATTCTGGGATTGAACCCTGAATGCCCTTAATGACGCGAGATTTCATAAACTTGAGACTTAAGCGATTAGATCGCTCCCACCGTTCATGTTTAGCAATCTCTAGTGTTGTACTAGATTCCGTTAGGGTGGGTGGTTCGTCCTCACGGAGCGACAAATCAAGTTCCATGCACCCCAATGTAAAAAGCAAATTTTCTTTCCATTCAGAAAAATTATTACCATTTAGCATTGGAACTATTTCAATCAAAGTGAAAGAAATAACTGCAATTATCAAGGAAAGTAAAAATTATTTTATTACTATGAAATAACTTTATTTAAATTAATCAATGTTAATTTAATAATAAATTTCAACCTACCTGTGGGCAAAGGTTGCATCACGCATGAAATTTATTACTTATTAATAAGTCTAATAAATTTAAATTTTAATAAATAAAATTTTCCGTACCTATGGGCCTAAGATAAATTTTATTTCTTAAATATTAAATTTACTATCTTATTCTAATTAAGTCATAAAAATAAAAACATCCATGTGGGGATTAGCAATTAAAAATAATCTCAATAGCAGCAGCAACAAAGCTTTTCCCAAAGCAGCAACAACAATACAAAATAATAAAATATTTTACGAGAGGAGCCTTCTGATCTATGTCTACCAGTAAATGTAGATGGAGTACACAAGCTATTATTTATAGGTAGATCAGGGACCCCACTCACTAATTTATTTTTCCAATTTTCTCCTTCCATCAAGGAGATAATTAGCCATGATCAATCAATTGATCCCCATGATCAAATCCCATGACCTATCTCCATGAATATGGGTTTGCATGATCAAGAACATGGGTGTGTCATGAGGGGCACAAAAGGTAATTTCCAACATAATTATCATATACTTTTACACTGCTATACTCCTCCTCCTCCTACTATTATTTATTTATTAATTTTATTTGTACAATAAAGGCTTACACTTGAAACCAGTCCATCCAAAATGAATGGATGGTATCTACCATTAAAATTAGATGTTGCAATTAAAAAAAAAATGAACATAACAAAAATATATTGGTGATAAAGTAATATTTGATATTGTTATTAAATGGATTAATTTTGTGAGAGTTATCTTAGCATAATCTAATTAACTTGATCAATTTAAAGACAGCTCGCTTGACCAATAAAAAAAGTTTAAGGATGAAATTAATAAAAAAATAATGAAATTAATAGTAAAAACCTATCAACCCAACTTCTTGCATGGTTCAAGTTTTAAAAAATAAATTGTAAGGGATTTGCTCTAACATAACCAAGTCGACTTGATTGTTCTAATGATAACATGAACGATTGTTAAAACACTCGGAGGATGAAATTGAAAAAATAAAGTTAAAAAAAATACTAAATATTTATTACAGTCATAAAAACTAATATATATTATGTTAATTTATTTATAAAAGGAAGTAGTTGTTCTCAAAATATGAGATATAATAGATACCTAAAAGATGTTCGATGATGATACTGCATCATCAGTAGTGCTACTTAAAAGATGAAGATATGATAAGGATATTTGAAGAATAGGTTCATGAAGGTCATGGATAGTTGGCCCCTACATCCATAGATTGAAATGACTCAAAATAAAAATAGGGAATGGTTTTAATATATTTATATACACATATATTCTCCATCTTTAACCTTAAAGACCAAGTAAGTTTCTTCCTAAAAGTGGGAGGGGAGACCTGAGGGCTTTTCTATTGAAGCAGCTACACCAGCATCAAAATATGTTAATTATAATCGTGGTAGGTTTAACATATGTGTCGGTTAAAATATGAACCCTTGCCAGGGCATGAGTCTTGTTGGAAAAAATGCCAGCCGATGTTGATGGATTAGGTACTGACATTATTTGGATTTCTTCTTTTCCGGGTAGATTGTGAAAGTTGTTTCTGCAGATGCATCTTCTTCTTCATCATTGAATAGGGATTCAAGGGTAGCATCAGAGTCCATTTCTGAAAGAAGAGAAATCTTCTTAAAGACTCTGTTTCGTTTTTCCTGTCGAGGACAAGTTTTGGCAACATGTCTTTTCTTCTACAAATGAAGCATCTGTTTGATTTCTTTGTACCTCATTTGGCTTTCTCCTTAAAGAATCACCATTGCTTTTCATTTCTGGATTTGAATTTGTGGAATTGTAAGGGATGCTCTCTCTGTTGTAGTTACCAGAACATTTTTGTTGCAACCAATTCGCATGTTAAGCTTAAGGCGATCAAGTTTCTTGAGAAAGTTCATTTGACTGTACAATCCTTCAATAGATGTTTCTGTGCCATCTAGGATAATTGGCCAAGAGTTAGTATGGCTAGTTGAGGTCCTGTGGTTTGAATGAACAACACTACTTCATCTGAAGACATTACTCTTGTCTTTGCTTTTGATAAGCATCCCAGTTACCGATCGAGAAATTCACGGTTGATTCCACCAACAAACTCATCGATAAATAGGTATATATATATATATTCTTCATCGTTAGTAAATGTTTGCATGCACCAAGACCCTATAGATGTTTGTCAGGGACTCCTTCCATATATGAGGCAGTGAATTAACCAAGCATATGAAATCTATCATGCCTTTTCTGAACTGGGATGTCATCTGAGGTTAATCTTTCAACAGTGAAGCTTCGTGATATTAATTTTCCAAGTGTGAAAATGAAGCCCGATCGTGATCTTTTCCAAGTATTTTAGTTATATTGATGTTAACTTTTGAAATTATTTTAAAAAATACAAACACACACACATATATATATATATATTATTTTTTAAATATTGTAGATTTAATCATCATAATAATAAATGTAAATTAATGATTCAAGTAAATTAGACACTTGTTTTAATTCTCCCATCAAATTACTTGCAATTCCATCACGAACTAAATTTATATGTGAAGGCCTCTGCTATATATGTGGTAAAATATCATCAGGAACAATATTTGTGATCCATGCTGAGTTTTAGAATCACTATCTATATGTTGTAGATATATAATTCCAAGATCAAATCCAATTGCAAGTCCTGAATTTCATCCAGGGCTCTTTTGATCTTCTCAATTTTTTATCCCATAATCAATTAAAAAGCAACAAGGTTGTGGAGTAAAACGAAGTCACGCACATTTCCCTTTCATCAGGACTGATCTCTATTTATATATATTTTTAATTTTTTTTAATATGTTTTTTATATATATTTAAAAAAAAATCGGAGTGGGCCTGACCCAACTAAATGGGGCGACCCAGCCAAGTTGGGCCAAAAGGCCCAACTCTTATGGACTTGGGTTACGCCGAGAGTAGTCCAACCTAAGAGCTTTTTTAAAAAAAAAAGTTGGGTTGTTTCATTGTTCACGTATTGCGTGAACATTGTAAAGTAAATTAATTCACTCTTGCACTGTTCACGTGGTACATGAATAGTAGAGGGTGGTCGGTCGACGGTGACGAGAGCCTCACTTATCAATGTTGTCGGGTAGAGAAGATCAATGTGGTTCTTCCTGTAGTGGTGGCGTCAGAAATGGTGACCTATGGTGGTCAGGAGAAGCGTCACAAGGTTGTTACTGTTGCTTGACGTCGGAGGTGCGGGAGAAGATTGGAGAGGTGTAGGTGCTACCGGTAAAGAGAGGAGGCTGCCAGTGCCAAAAGAGCAGCTATTGGTGCTTGCCGGTCATTGTTTTTAGCGTGAGAGAACTGTTGACCGAGAGAGAGAGAGTGAACTATAACTGCACTATGGAGAGAGAGGGAGTTGCCAGTGGTCCTGCCAAGCCAAGGGTGGTTGTTGGACAGTGGTTATGCTATAAATTTTTTTATGTTATGTCATCGTCTTCTTCCTCTCTGTTATGTTTTTTTTTTTGCCAAAATCATTTGTTCTCCTCGTAGTGCATGAGAATCAAAATAATCAGAAATAACTGAGGGTAGTGAGTATTGTGTATGTGTTTTGGGCGAAAAGCATCAAAATGATATTTTTTGTAAATTGAGATTTAAACTTCAGTTTTATGGGTTCCACAATTATATAAATTATGGGACGAAATTTACCAAACATGTTTGACTCTAAAGCCTTTACCACATAAGTCATCGCAAAACCAAACACTCACTAAATTGGTTTTGTCAGTTCCATTCCATGCACCAATTAATGAAGTTCCAAATCAAGTTGATATATTAGGAATCATCAACCACCATTCATGACATTATCTAAAGTTGTATTTAATAAAGCAATGCCAATCTCATAAAATATTCTTTCTAAATTATATAAAGGAATTATAAAATGAGAGTATCAAACATTAAATAAACAAATTTCACTAATAAACTTTACAAATCTAATAATTTAAAATTTTAAAAAATTATTCTGTAAAAAGTTCAAGAATAGAATCTTGATTTTTTTAAATTTAGCATTAATCTTGATAGGTTTTAAAAAATATCTTAAAACCACATCATTTCACGAGCAATGTAACTATGTGTTTTTAATAAATTTATTAGATATTTTTTAATTATCCTATTATTTAAAATAAAGTAAAAGAAAACTTCATTCATTACAATCCTACCACGATCAATTCTCCATTGTACTAAAAATTGGCAAGAAAGGAAAAGGATTTTTGCCAATAATAATGAAAAAAGAAAAAATTAATCAAGAAGCCAAAAGGTAGATCCTTTCCATCATTTAAAACACATACCGTACCATTTCATTTCATCAAAATCACCGCTCTTACACAAACATCAAGAAAGTCACCGCTTCTGTCCTGTCTGGTTCCACGAAGCGCAAGCCTCTATTAGACTTGGGATAGTTATTGTTATAGTTTTTCAAAATGTTTTTTGTGCCGAAATATATTTAAATAATATTTTTTTATTTTTTAAAAATTATTTTTGATATTATCACGTCAAAATATCTAAAAACACCAAAATATATTCATTTAAAAAAACTTCAAAAAAGATGGCCGCTCTTCATCCACGTGTCGATATCATATCCATCCACGTCAGTGTGAACTACTCCTAGTCCTATCTCGTGCACACAACCACCTCACTCCTCCTTCAATTCTTCCCTCCTGTTTGTTTCCTACAAAACGCACAAAAAAGAAAAGAACAGAAAAAAGCTCAGGACTTTCCCGCAAAACTCAATGAATTTCACCACCATGAATTGAAACAGCGAAGACCCATTTCTGCTATGGCGATGCTATTAAAGAAAGTGTGGGAATCGGTGTCGAATAGGGCGAGTTCTTGCTCGACTTCGAGCATTGACTCGGTGACGACTCCACTGAGTCACACAGAATCATCATCATCCTTGGGAGCTTTTGATCGGCTTCCGATTGATGTGGTGTTGCAAATAGTGAAACTGGTGGGGCCAAAAGATGCAGCAAGATTGAGGGTAGTATGCAAGTCATGGAGGTCACCTGTATCTGATAATCGCCTGTGGATTTATTTTCTTCAAAATTATCACGATACCTGGGATTCTGTGTTTTTTGCTGAGACTCATCTCCGATCCGGGTTTCCTATCCAGTGAGTTTCTCGATTTTCATTTCGATTTATTTTTTAAAAAATACATAAAAAAATTTTTAGAACCTTTTGATTTCGTAGGAGGGATTGATTTTCATTTTTTTTTGTAAAATAAGATTTTTTATTCTTTAAAATTTATTTTTAATATTGATCGAAACAATATATAAAAAATAATTTTGAAATACAAAAATAAATATTATTTTAGACCATTTTACCGCAGTAAAAGTGAGATATTTTTCAATTATCGATTGCTTGGTTGTGGATGATTGATTTTGACTGTGAACTGGGAATTTTTTTTGGAGAGAGATTAGTGGATAATGTGAAACTTACTGGAATTGGAAATTTGAAGGGTTTTTTCTTTTTTCTTTTAAAATATGTGAAATGAATTTGTGATTTTACACAGGACATTCTCTAGTCCCACAACAGAGCTGTCATTCATGCGTATATATGGACAAAGGGTGCAAGCACGGGGTGCTGTTATTGTTGATGGTAAGCACTATATGTGTAAAACGGACTAATTCCATCTTGATTAACCTGATATTTTTGAAAGATTTTATGCATTTTTTTTATTCCACAATATTCTTGATAAAAGGTGGTTCGGGCTACTGCAAATTTGGCTGGAGCGAATATGCTTGTCCGTCTGGGCGGTCAGCTACTTTTTTGGTGAGCTTTTTCTTGTAACCAGCCATTCTGGCATTTGTGGAAGAAATTTTGCCAGAAGGATAATCTTTTGCATTTCTCATAATTACCAATGTGGATTTTACTTAATTTTCGACAACATGTAATGAAATTATCTGACGAGCAGGAATTTGGCAACATTGAATCTCCAATGTACTCCAGGCTTCGACATTTTTTTGTTACTATTTATAGCAGGTCCGTCATCTCCCTCCCTCCCTCTCTTGAAATTTGTTGGCCAATTCCACTTTTCAAACGTCCCTTTTTCATTTTTATCTTAGTGTGTGCGGGAACTTGAGTTATATGTAGAAAACCTGTTTCTAAAAAACCACCTTTGGGAGGATTTATACAAATTCCACTGGATAACTGATAGCATATAATTACATTTTGAACTTGTGGCATTCTGGTTTTAATCCTCGATATATGAATCTATTTTTGCTTTGTTGCCCCTATAAGGCTTTTTTCCTTTCTTTACTGCCTCTTGAACTTGAAGATGCTGAAAATATCTCTTAGTCTTTACAGGATGCAGGTAAAAGCATCTGCACACCCCATTGTTGTCTCCCTTCCACTTTGCCATTATGATGGTTAGCTACCACTTTAACTAAATTACATTGAGGAGTGTCTTTACACTGTTTTTTTCATTGAGTATCTTTTGAAATTGATGGCTTTATTCTATTATCTACTTAGGGTAGAAGAATTCTGTTGATCTTTTTGTCTGACCAGATGTTTCCAAATTTGAACTATGTAGTCAATTCATGATGTCAAGAATTTAGATTCGATGGTCTTATATAATCTATTTCCCTATACTTGCTCTTTTTATTTATGATTGCAGATACTGAATCTGCTAGAGCATCAAGAAGGCAACTAAAGGACACGATGTATGCAGTTCTTTTTGACATGAACGTCCCAGCTGTTTGTGCCATTAACCAGGTGTGTTGCCTTGATTTGTCAACTTATTCCTCTAGTTTCTCAATGTTTTCAACCGGTCAAACTGATATAT
Organism: Salix arbutifolia; assembly: GCA_025169955.1. NCBI lineage: Eukaryota > Viridiplantae > Streptophyta > Magnoliopsida > Malpighiales > Salicaceae > Salix > Salix arbutifolia. The sequence continues at coordinate 31,773,212 of CM045917.1, read as the reverse complement.
ATGTTAAAGTAAATGGGACTTATCAATAATGACAAGGACTTGATTATCATTTCATGGCAAAGATTTCTACGAATAGGAAGTTTCTGCTAAGTAGCTGCATGAAATGCAATTTCATACCCATATTGAAACGTGGGAAAACTTATTCTGTTACATGTTTTGTTGGTAATTGTTAACATTTCCTAGTTTCAGTGAGAGAATGTAAAGTTCTGGCATTGTTCTGCCTATCTTTTCACATTAATGTGATATGGTTGTTGATAAACACAGGCAACTTTAGCACTGCATGCAGCACAACGAACTTCAGGAATTGTTGTTAATAGTGGGTTTTTTTATAAACACAGGCAACTTTAGCACTGTATGCAGCACAACGAACTTCAGGAATTGTTGTTAATATTGGTTTTCAAGTCACATCTGTTGTTCCAAGTAAGTGATTATTTTCTTTTCTGTCAAAATGCACTCGTTGTTTGGAACTTGACCCTTGGCATATGTTGCATAAATTGAACTAGAAATAGGCTTTGGTTCATTCTTAATGCTATCCCTCTTGTGCTCACATTTATGATTAGAGGATTTGTAGACCTCCATGGTTATTGATGATGTATCGTTTATATTCTCTCTGATTTTCTTTCCCAAATATGTTAATCAATTGCACACGTTTCAACATGGCTTGTGTAAGCTGTAATATGCTCTTACATGCTTCACTCTTCTTTAAGTTTCTACCTTCTATAATAATCTTTTTTTATAGATGGTATGCTTCCAAATCGTAGGGATTTAGGATTTTGGCATTCTGACTTGCGTTTTACAGTTTTACATGGTAAAGTAATGCGTGCTGTGGGCGTAGAAGTCATGGGTGTAGGAGCTTTAAAACTAACAGGATTCCTTAGAGAACAGATGCAGCAGAATAATCTTAATTTTGAATCACTCTACACAGTTCGCACATTGAAAGAGGTATGCTATTTCAGTGTTTCTACTAGTTTTCCCACCATAACTAAAGTTCTTTTTAGCTGTGTTGATAACCCTGTATCGTTATTTCAACGGCGAACCTTTTTCTTCTCATGTTTTTTTGGGACCATGGAAATACAGAATCTATGTTATGTAGCTGCTGATTATGAAGCTGAGCTGTATAAAGATACTCAAGCATCATTTGAAGTCCCTGGAGAAGGATTGTTCACTCTTTCAAAGGAGCGCTTTAAAACAGGGGAGGTCCTTTTCCAGCCATGCATTGCTGGAGTGTAAGTGCATAACTTCCCACAATCCACTACTTTCATTGGACTCTTTTTTTTAAGCTTTCTCATACTGATGTTGTTCTTGGATAAGATGTATTTCAAACCCTAACGTGTATTTTGGAAACCTTTAGAACATTTCAGGCACTGTTTTCATTTAAATTGACGCCTTTAACCTGCACCACGTCCATATTATCTCGTTCACATTATTTCACAATCCAACAACCAAAATATTTTTGATACCTTTCACAATCAAACCATGATGGTTGGCTTAAATGTTTTCATTTGCACATGGTGCAGGTGTGCAATGGGTTTGCAGCAGGCAGTAGCTCTTTGCATGGACCACTGTCATGCTGCTGAATTAGCTGAAGATGATGCTTGGTTCAAGACTATAGTTTTGTCAGGAGGGACTGCATGTCTCCCAGGACTTGCAGGTGAAAAAAATAGAATTATGAATAATAATTGGGATGACACAAGAATCTAATCTAGAAAGTTAAGAAACTGAATAAAATTACAAAGGACGTGAGCTTATGAAGTATATGAACCTATATTTTTGAACTGTTTCCAGAAAGGCTAGAGAAGGAATTGCGAGGACTTCTTCCCCCGTCCATTTCTAATGGATTAAGAGTCGTTCCTCCACCTTATGGCGCAGACAGTGCGTGGGCTGGGGCAAAGCTTATTGGCAATGTAAGTTACTTCATCACCAAATATATAAATTATGCAAAACCAGCTGACATATTCACAGCTGTTATGTTTAGCTGTTGTCCATCCTGAAGTGACCATAGATGGTTTCTGCCAACTTTTGGGCTCTTGGTCTTCTCTCAGATTTGACTTTCATTCATGATCATGATAGAATATTCACCTTTTTTTCTATACAGTTGAGCACCTTTCCTGGGTCCTGGTGTTTGACGAAAAAACAATTTAAACGGAAGTCCAGATTTACCCTTGCATGGTAAATCAGGCTTGTATAGATCCGGCAGCTCCCGGGGCCCCAGTTATCATCTATAATGAAGAAGCAGCGGGAAAGAAGCCGAGCTCTGCTCGCATGGTCAAGACCAGACTTGTTAATTCCATTCCGTTCTGGTTGTAATGGGCGGAACGTTTCGTGCCATTAAAAAAACCAAGATGAAACGGCGTCGTTTTCATCTCGGTTTTAATTTCGGTCCGTTCCGGAAATTCCGGCTAAATTCCGGCCGGAACGCCTCAGAGTACCGTTCCGGCTCAAAATCATAATATTTCTTTTATTTTAGAACATTTTACTATCATAATATTTTGGAATTTTAGAGATGTTTCTAATTTTGAGATTATGTTTATTTGACTTTGTGTTTGTATTGTATAATTTAAAGTTAATTTATCTTGAATTTAAATTATACTTGTTAAATTAATATTTTAATTTTTTTCATATATATATATATGAACAGTATAACCCTGAAACAGCATGCCGAAACACTTCGAAACCAAAATGTTTCGTTCCAATAGAAAAACCGGAACGGTATTAACAACCTTGGTCAAGACTGCCAAAATTCCTTATTTAAATTTCAATTTTACAGTTTCATTTTTTCTTCCTCTAAAGTTTGTCTTGAATCCTTCTAAAGTAAACATCTTGATTTATACTTGTCTTTTGACTTTTATAATTTTGTTTTTAGTTATTATTAATGATTTTTTTTCTTTGTTTATATAGTTCTTGATTTATTTGATTACTGAATGCATGTTTATGTAAAGAAACACATCAAGAAAATCAATATATATAATGTTTTAATTGGAAAAAAAACACACGGCTAGTTAACTCTAGCTCGTGATTCACACTTTCTTTGTTCCAACTTGAACTGATTAAGAAGAAGTGATGTGGAGGTAATGGGATGGATGATGAACCTAGAGGCGCGGCGCATGGGTCATACGCAGACCGTCGTTTTTTCAACCTCCTCAGGTGAGTGCGCAAATCCCAAAAACGCATAGTTTCTCCTCCTCTGGTGGGCGGGCGAACGCATTAGATATTTACCTAAGCCGCCGGTAGGTCCTTTAGCTCCTCCTCCCACGGTAGCTCCATGACGCTGGTCTCTAACTAGAAAAGTAAAAGCTCGAAAGCTTCTGGTCCGGTGGGCCCGTAAAACTCACCGGGATAAGCGGTGTGCCCTAGATTCATCCTAGATTCACGATGAATCTATGTCCTCTCTTCCTTTGTTTTGCTTTACATACAGACTTGTGAGAAAAATCATTGGCAGTCTCGAACTGTATGGACACGTTTCGACATCTCATCTAATCTCTCTTGCTTTATTATGAACAGTTTACCCCACTGTGAACTCATGGACCGCGCCTTCCACCTCAATGAAACTAGACCCACAAGTTGTCTCCATTTCTTTTTCTTGGATCATCTTCCTTATCTTTGCAGCTTCTTCCTTCTCCCCTGCATTTGCAAACATGAGCCCTGCTAATTTGTACCGGTCCCCTGATGTCGGCTCAAGCTCCATCAAGTTCTCAAAGGCCCAAGTCCCTCTCTTGAGGTCATTGTGAGTTCTACAGGCACTTAGCAAAGAACCCCAGATGATCGAGTTAGGCTGTTCTGGCATTGAAAGGATTAGTTCTTCTGCGTCCGCCAGTAGCCCGGCACGGCCAAGGAGGTCTACCATGCATCCATAATGTTCAATAGATGGTTTTATTCCGAAACCATGTTCCATTTGACTGAAATATCGCCCTCCTTCTTCAACACAACCAGCATGAGAGCAGGCTGAAAGTATGGCCACAAATATGACTTCATTTGGACGAATCCCATCAGCAAGCATTTCATCAAACAGCTGGAAGCATTTACTAGCATGGCCATGTACGGCAAAAGCTGAAATCATAACTCCCCAGGTTACAACGTCTCTCCAGGCCATTTTCTGGAATAATCCATAGCCACACTCGATGCTTCCACACTTAGCATACATCTCGATGAGGGCAGTAGTGAGTTTAGTGCTCATCAAAACTCCGGTTTTATCGATGTATCCATGCACCCATCTTCCCTGATGCAACGTTCCTAATTGTCCACAGGAAGATAGCAGGCTCACCAGCGCTGCTTCGTTTGGCAGGATCTGTGAAACCATCATATCTAGAAAGAGAGCTAATGCCTCAGTGTGCATACCATTCTTTGAATACCCTGCTATCAATGCGCTCCAAGACGCCGCATCTCTCGCTGTCATGTTATCGAACATTCTTCTAGCCTTGTCTACACGACCCTCGCTCAAGTAACCTGAAATCATGGCATTCTTCGCAAGTGTGTTCTCTTCTGAGAATTCTCCAAGAACACGTTCTGCATCGTGTATGCTTCCTGAACTAGCGTACATATGAATTAAGGAGCTATGGATATAAGTATCTGGTACTATTCCTGCCTTAATTATCTGGCAATGCACTTGTTTACCTTCAAAAGGAGCTTTCAGATGGGAGCATGCTTTAAGGACAAAGGTGTAGGTGTAGTTGTCTGGTACAAGGTACCCAAACAGGAATTCTTTGTACAGCAACAAGGAATCATGAAGAAACTTACCCATTGTTAGGCCTCTAATCATGGTGTTATAAACAAACACGTCAGGAGAAGGCATTCTCTCAAAGATAGAAACGGCATAATAAACCTGCGACATCGTAGCATAAGCCTCGAGGAGCCTCCTAGCACATAAAGGATGATAACTAAGGAGCCCTGACACAACAAACTGGGCATGTAATTGTCTTACTTCCTGGAAGCTGTGGCACATTCGAAGTGAGATGATGGTAGCTGTTGTTCTGGATGAAGTTGTGAGGAGTAGATTTCTTTCCGTGGGAGGAGGAGATACTGCTAGAAAAGAAGCCATGCGATAGCAGCAATTGATGATGTAGACGAGGCTCTTCAACTCCCGCAACTGCAGCCAATGCTGCTTGCAGCTAGTCAAGGACGGAGTCGTCTTCCACAACTAGCTGAAACTTCATATTTTGCTTATATAATATGGTTTTTGATTAACACGGTATCATCTATCCATAGCCACACAAACAAAACCGAGAGATAAAAATGATGCATATGAAGACAAAGCCATGCCAGGTCCCCACATCGTATAGCACAAGCAATTTTGGCATGGCACAGACAAGTCAATATCTGAAGAAATAAACTAGTGGAAGCCTTAAATTTAAAATTTGAAGTATTTATAAGGGTAAAAATACATAACTCACAATTGATACAACCGAGCTATAGAAGATTACAAGCCAAAAAATAATTTGATTTCTTACAGTGTGCCTAAACAAACGGTTTTAGAGATAGCAGCGTCAGAAAACAACGAAAATCCTCTCCACCAAGGTTAAAAATAGATTACTGGAGAAAAAGAAAAACATTTTGGGGGGCTTCAAAATAATTGAAAGAACACTAAGAAAGCAGCTAAGAGCATCAGCAGGAGAAGCGGAGCAGGCATGATCTGACTCCCATTTTGGTCGTTGGCCAATTCTGATGGCGGCGGCGCAGGGCATGCAAGTCCCAGCTTCCCTTCCTTGCATTCATTGGCAAAGAGACCAGGCGGGTATTTGCCGTAGAGGTTAATGTAGCTGAACATGATCGATGCGCAGTCATTGGTCCCGTCATTTAGCACATCTGCGTACGGACAGGCGAAGTCCTTGAATGATCCGCAGCAGCGACTGGGAAGATACATGGGTCCTTTACATTGGCTTGTGATGATTGTATAGTTCAGAAACTCAAAGTTCACAGGGCAAGCTGGAGATAAATAAAAACAGACCATCAGCAATGGAACAACCCATCAAATTCTGGAATAGAATTGTGGGCTTCTCTGGCAAGACTTCAGCATTGTGTTGCCTATGTTTCTCTAAAAGTATTAAAAAGAATTTACAAGAAACTCGCAGTCGTCAAGACAATAAGCACAACATTTTGCATCTTGAATGAACAAATCAGCAATGGAAGACGCATCAGAGATCAACAAGATATGCAGTCATCACTTTAAATCACTTAGATCACAGAAGAAAACATAATGGCGATCACAATCTAGAGAACCCAAAACAAAATTTGACTAAAAATGAGCAAATAAAGGGAAGCAAGTGGCAGAGAAGGCAACCTTTCTTAGTCTGAAGTAGATTCCTGCCTGAAGAAGCATGAGATTCAAAGACACCATCTGCATCCCAATTAACAAAAAAAGGACAAAAAGCAATGAATAACATGGATCTAAGTGACATGAACAGAAAGCAAGGATTTTGAAACTGAAAGTGGTACCCGAAATGAAAGTGGAAGCGAAAGAAGGAGAAGCAAAGAGACCCGTCAAGACACCGATGAAGAAGACGAATGTAAAATACTGATTCAGCCCCATCTCCCTTGTAAAGTTTCAACCTCTCCTTCTTTATTCAATTCAATATATCTATCGACCTCTTTGGATTATTACTGTCTTCTTCTTCTTTCTCTTCTAAAGAAGAAGAGGTCTAGACAGAGACATAAAAGCATGTAAGAACAGCACAGCAAAGGAATGGAAAGAGAGATGATACTCACAGTTGAAAATAAATATTGCTATGAGCTGCTTAGTTGGGGTACAGCAAATAACGCGATAACTGGGGTCACCGTCGTCCAATTTCTTCTTCAAGTATATTGCTTTATTAATGAGAAAAACAAACACATAAATACTCAATTTTTCTGTAATTGTGATTTCTCTTAGCTGATTAACACATGGGTCTACCAAGACAGGCAGGCGATTACCTTGCTGTCTCTTGTCCTTCGTGGGGTTTTTTTTTTCCAACTTTTGTTTTCAACGGAGCAGCTTTCAACAGCTCTTCAAGCAAGTTGATAGAGTTTTAATAGGCAATATCAGCCGTTTCTTATCCTCACCGGCTCACCGTGATTATTCTGTAAAGTTTTTTTATAAACAAATATATTAAATGATTTTTTTAAAGTTTATTTTTTATATGAATATAAAAACATTAACAAACATAATTTGGAATGAAAAAATTTCAAAAAATATTTTTGAAATGTAAAAACGGATAGGATCTTACTTGGTATTAACTACACTAATCTAGCATAGCTATAATGTTAAGAAAATGCAAGAATGGAACGGGTCGGCTATAAACAATACAGCACAGCACAAAGTCAGGTCATTGATTTATATACACTTGCCATTTTATTTTATTTTATTTTCAACTCCAAGGAGTGGAGGCCGTGTATTGTGTATCAGCATGTGTAATGTTAAACTTGTTTGCCTGACAGTTTCATGGGTTAGAGGGTATCCAGTAAGCTTCAACTTGAATTTTTCCTCGCAACCTTTTTGTGCTTGTATGCCACAGGAGAAACTTGGATTGCGCCAATGAAGTTTCATGTGCCAATAACTATATTTATTAACATGTAATTCAAATCCAAAATATATATATATATCAGTCGCTTTTCCTCTCGGGTTATGTGTTGAGGCAAGAAAAAGAGAAGTTTCAAAGAGGTCAAGGAGATTACAGGAAGTATTTTGTACTATTGACCACTCAACACACATCTGATCCATCAGTCTTGTTACCAGGCTAGTTAGGGATCTAATGGTTTGTGATACAAGATCAGGCGTACTGGTTTCTTTAGATTGTTTTATTACCATAATCTCAAAAATAGTTTTCAGTGAAATACACTAATTCACATCGAATCATATTAAGTGTATGTATGTGTTTCACAATGAAAATCAAATAAGTTCTGAAATTATAATAGGCATAAAAGCATCTCTAACCACACCTCCCCACAATTCCAAACGGAAGTAACATGCCAACTCAGGTACTTCAAACTGTTTAGGGACCTTTATCCTTTCCCTTTTACCAAACGAGGTTTAATCTGGACTTCCGTCGAAATTGCTTTCAACCAAAGAATTAAAGAAAAAGTGTGGGCATGCCCTCTTTTCATGTTTTTTCCCTTACCTACAAGTCCAGGAAGACATGCAGTGCCCCCTGACAAAACTACAGTCTTGAACCAGGTATCATCTCCAGTTGATTCTACAGCATGACAGCGATCCATGCAAAGAGCCACCGCCTCGTGCAAGCCCTTTGTGTGCCTGCACCATGCTATTAACGAAACATTTGAACCAACCACATAGGCCTATTATTTTGATGACACGACGTGTAGAAAATATTCTGATTGTTGGATTGTGGAAAGAATCCAGACAGAGAATATAGGACACATGGGGCGTCCAAATGCATCATTTTTTCCCCTTTCTCCTCAAAACATTTGGGCTCGAAATAATTTATGCAAAAACAGCATCAATGTCTTGAAAGCTCCATGCTGTGACGGTAGAAAAAATGGGGGAAGAAATGGACTTACACTCCAGCAATGTGCGGCTGGAATAAGACCTCCCCTGTTGTGAAGCGCTCTTTGGAAAGATTGAACCATCCTTCTCCAGGGACTTCCAGTGATGCTGGTGTATCTTTTGATAGCTCAATTTCATAATCAGCAGCGACATAACATAGCTTCTGCATATTCATGATGCCACCGGAACACAGGGATAAAAACCTTAATGTCTAAGCTATACAAGACTGTAATGATGCAGGTGGTTTTGATGAGCTGGTTATGGATATGCTATAACTTGACTACATGGACAGCTCTTCCAGGGATATTTAGGACTAATGAGACAGAGCTAACACCGAAAAGAGCCTTTTCAATTAAGTTCAAAAGGTGTTCTTCAAGCTAGTTTTGTTATTTTTGCTTTTTATTTTTGGATTTCCAGGTTTATTCAGGTCTTCTATTGCATTCCAAGCTAGTTTATTCTTTTTATTTATTTGAGTTGTTAACTGAGAAAAGTATTTGAAGAGAAAATATTCGTTTATTTTTATTGTTTTTCTTGTGTTGTTTATGCCAACATCATGTTATCAAGACGATATAAATGGTTGAGCAAATTCAACAGGGTGGAAAAAATGCATGGCTTCTGGCAGGGTTAAATAGGGCAAACAACTTCAGAATGCACCATGACAAGAAATGGCAAACCTCTTTCAGTGTGCGAACAGTGAACAGTGATCGGAGATTCATATTGTTCTGTTGCATCTGTTCTCTAAGAAATTCTGTTAATTTTAGTCCTCCAACATCCACGACTTCCACACCCATTGTGCGCATTACTTTACCATGCAAAACTGCAAAACGTAACAGTCCCCACAATCTTGAAATCACAAGATGCCATTTTCAAACAAAGGATATGTAGAGAAGGTAGAAATTCATGTAAGAGCCTAGAACATGAAGCATATGTTACAACTTGCAAAAGCCTGGGTCAAAACCTGTGTAATTCCTTTAACGAATTCCGCAAGGAACAAATTAGACATTACGCACACAAGAAAGATCACATTCTTGGCATGGAGAATGAGCCAAATCCTATTTTTAGTTCACTTTATACAGCATTTCAATTTCTATACAAGGAGGAAGCATGGATCAAAAAGAAGATGATTGCTTACTTGGAACCACAGACGTGACTTGAAAACCAATATTGACAACGATTCCTGAAGTTCGCTGGGCTGCATACAGTGCTAAAGTTGCCTGTGTTTGTTAACATCCAAAAAACATTTGTGTGATTATAATAAGCTGGATAATACCAGAACCTCTAGATTCTGTCATAGGCAAGAGGAATCATTAACATCCATCGATGCAATGACAAAACGGTTCAATTTTCCACGTTTCAAGATGGCATTTGCTTACAGCTACACAGAAGAAAAGTGTTTTGCAGAAGAAAAGGAAAGAAACACGGATGATCTGACTTTGTTAGCACAATAACCAGTGGAATACATTGAGCAACTAGAGGAATGGGTTGATAAAATAGAGGCAACACCTGATTAACAGCACAAACAGCTGGAACATCCATGTCAAACAGAGCAGTGTAGATTGCTTCTTTTAGCTGCCTTCTAGATACTCTTGCAGATTCAGTATCTGCAATCGTAAATACATGGAGCAAGTTTAGAGGAGAGGAATACACTACTCAAAACCGTCGGATCTAAATTCTAGCGATCATGAGTTGACTGTGTACTTTAAATCTGGACATGTCAGGTCAGACAAAAAGGTTATTTGAATTCTTTCTTCTTTGATTAGGTAATAGAGAAATGTATCAACTAAGAATTTAAACACACAATATTTAGCAAGATACATTGCTCAAGAGTAAGTTAGTTTAAGTGGCAACTGACCATCATCATTGCGAAGTGGAAGGGAGAGGACAATTGGCTGTGTGGATGCTTTTACCTGCATCCTGTAAACACATGACATTGTTCAGATATATATACACACAAGTGTTTCTTTGTGAAATAAGTCACTGGGCAGAGAGAGGGAGGACAGACCTGCTATAAATAGTAGCAAAAAAGTTTCGAAACCTGAAGTACGATGGAGATTCGATACTGACAAATTCCTGCTCATCAAATAATTTCAGAATCAGAACAGGTTTGCATTTGGTATGTTTAAGCTGATGGAAGGCAACAAATTATGAAAAGAAACCTTAAAGCTGCTCAAGATCCTATTTTGCAAAATGGCTGGCCGATTAAAAGAAAATGCTCACCGAAAACGTTGCCGACCGTCCCGACGGACAAGCATATTTGCTCCAGCCAAATTTGTAATAGCCAGAACCACCTTTTCATTACATTTGTGATAGAACAATCAACACATGGCTAAAACTTTCAACAATCAGCAATTTCAGAACAATCGAACAACATTTGATATTTGAATAACCTTTAGCAATGTCACTGCAATACGAAAATTGCATCTTGCTATAAATGTTCTCGCACCTAATTTTACTTCAATTTTACAACTCCAGACTTGGAATTACATAAAAGTCTCACCATCAACAATAACAGCACCAGGGACATGCACCCTTTGCCTGTAAATACGCATGAATGACGACTTTGCTATGTGACAAGAGAATTTCCTGTTGTGAAATCACAATTCCATTCTCACAATTTAGAAGGGGGGGGAATCCCTTACCTATAAAAACTCAAATAAACAGTATACAGAATCCATAATTAAGCCATCAAAACCAGTTAAAGTATACTTGATTGGGCTTCAAATGAAAAGCACAAAACTTACTGTAAATTGGTTTCAGCGAAAAAAACAGAATTCCAAGTATCATGATAACTTTGGAGAAAATACATCCATAAACGATCATCAGATACAAGTGACCTCCATGACTTGCATACTACACTCAATCTTGCTGCGTCATTTGGCCCCACTAATTTCACTATTTGGAATACCACACAAATCGGTAGCCGATCAAAAGCTCCCAAAGATGATGGTGGTGGTGGTGATTCTGTGTAACTCTGTGGAGTTATCACTGAGTCGACGTGCGAACTAGAACAAGAACTCCTCCTATTCGTCACCGATTCCCACACTTTTTTTAATGACATTGCCATAGCGGAAATGGGGTTTCGCTGCTTCAATTCATGGTGGTGAAAATTCAATTATTTTCAAGCGAAACAAGCAGCAACGGAGAGGGAAAGTTGAATGAAAAAGGGAGTTGCTGAGGTCGTTGTGTTAAGACGGATCTGTGAACGCTGACATGGATGTATATGGTGGTGGCACGTGGAGGGGGAGCAGCTAGAGATTTGTTATTGCTAACAAACTTAGTTTTGTCCTTCCCTCGTGTTTTTGAGGTGAGAAAATGTGGGACCTGGCCAGACAGAAGCTATGGCTTTCTTGACGTTTGTGTAAGATGAAGATGAGAGAGCTAAGGAACCCAACAGGAGTTATGGAACCCGACAGGAGCTATGGCTTTCTCGATGCTGATCTAATCAACCAATTGGATCTACTTCTACTAACAACAAAACTTAGTCAAAGTCAATGGAATGTTTAGTGATGGTCTAATAGTGTATTTGTTGTTTTTAAAAGTGATTTTTGTTTAGAAATACATTAAAATAACTTTTTTTTAAAAGAATATTTTTGATATTAGCACATGAAAATGATCAAGAAATATCCAAAAAAAATAATTTAAAAAAATAAAAAAAAATCAATTTTTTTCAAAAACACTTTTGAAACTTGAAACACAGTGTTAATCAATACCTAACAGTATTTTTATTTTTTTTCCCAATCAAGATCAAGAAAATGGAGCTCCCTTGCTCCACTAGCCAAGTTTGCAACTCAGGCAAGCAATTGAGTGGTCATTTCCACTCAAGTCAATAGGATACATAAATCACATCCATGTCCTTTAGGGTTGCATATCACCCTCTCAAAATGCATATTGATTATACTATTGTACCATGCTAAATTGTGGTAAATTTTATTGGATGGTTAATCTTTATAACTTCATTGATTTTGCAGCATCAAAAATAATTTATACTGAGAGTATAGTTTAATTTTAAAAAATTTAAGATAAAATTGTTTTCTAATATTATGATACCATGATATTAGGTTTGATTGAATCAACTTGGATTAACATATCAAATTTATGACTCGGGTATGAGATTATGATAATCCTATAGAAAACAAATTAAAATAAATTATGAAATATAATTATCAATCAACTTAATATTGAATAATAAAATTGAAGGTCAATTAAAAAAACATAAAAAACGACTCAACTTAACTTGTCAAACTCATAACCTGAGATAACTTAAGGAATAGCAAATCAAAATAAATTCCATATTTCAATCATCATTCAGCTTATTGTTGAAGGATGGGATTAAAAAAAGAATCAATTAAAAAGAATATTAAGAAGACAATCTAAGTCAATTCGCCAAACTCATGACCAAAGTTATCAAACCAAGATAATTTCATAGAAAGAAAATAAAATAAAATCATTTGATTTAACCAAGTTAATATGGAGTCATGAGACTCGGATAACCTTATAAAGAGAAAATAAAAATAAATTATGAAGTTTAATTCTTAATCACTCATATTGGACTCATTGTTGACTGATGAAGTTTATAAAAGTTGTAATAAAAAAAATGACACAAAAAATGAGTCAAGTCAACTTAAGTTAACTTATTAAAACATTATCTGAGTCATGAGACTATGAAAAAAGAGCAATAAAAAGATCAAGAACTAAAAGTAACGACCATAAACAAAGAGAACAAACCTGTATTTTGGAGTTGCGGGAGAAAGAAAACATGACAAAAATGATTAAGTGACCAAAGTCACTTTTTCAACCATCATGCGACAATACGTGCACCGCCATGTGAAAGAGGACATGGTTGCGCGTCCGGTGAGACATTGAATGAACATTTTTCATTATCTAACGACGATGCACACGCCACCTGAAGGGAGCTTAAGGAAGAAAACAGTTGGCATGCCAAGCAAACACACCTGCTGTTTTCTGCAGAAAAAATAAAATAACATAAAATTACTTAAACACCCCTACAGCCAACACCTAAATTTTGTCTTATCTAAGAGCATATTCGTAGTTTTACTGTTTAGAAAATTTTGAATTACCAGAAACACCCCACCGACAACTCTTGATTTTTATCTTATCAAAGGATAATATTATTATTTTATTGTTCACATTAGTGTAAAAACTCAAAAATACCTCTAAAAAGTCAATTGTTTGTTGTGCATGAGCAAAACTATAGTTTTACTGTGGAAAAAACCTGAAAAAGACACAAATACCTCCATGAAATCAACTAATGTCAATCGGTCCCATTGAAAAATCAAAAATACCTCCAATGTCAAGAGTTATTTTTAACACACTAAGAAATAAAATAATAATACATTATTACAATCAACAATAATATGGATGTAATGCTACAGGATTTGTCCCTCAAAAAGGCTTATGCAAGCCGATGTGATTTGCCAGGTTATAGCTCTCGTGATTTGCCCTCAAAAGGGCTTCTGCAATCCGAGGCAAGGAATTGATTGGGTTTCTTATTTCATAAAGAAAATGTAATGGAAGTTTTCTTTGGCACGTAAAGAGTATGCTTGCTATTAAGCATTCCATTGATATTTTTGCAGGTTTTTCTCTACACCAATTCGAAGCTAACATCAGAAAGCACTGCTCATCTTAACTGCTATGACTTCTGTAAAGTATCAACAGCAACAGACATTACAATATTGATGAAAAATGGCTGATGGAAAAAAGATTTGACTGCCCCGTTTTTCTACAAGCAAAAAAAAAGAAAAAGCAGTCATGTTAATCGTGATGCTTCTTTTCAGAGGCCACCCACCACCATTGATGCCATATAATAGCTTCACATCTGCGCATTCCCGAAAATTCAGCTTCTGATGTTTCACTATAACTTAACTTACTCAGCAGAAAAATCTTCTTTGCTGCAAAAGAAGACCTCATCATTGTCACAGTTGCACCAGAAAACCACAGTACACATCAATTTAAACTGAAACGACAACACTTAGGCAAGTGAGAGATTAAAAACTGGGAAGTGGGAACAAAACAGTTCTCACCAAGGAGGGCCAAGGGTTCAAGCCAAACTAATCCTCATGCAAGGCTTGAATGTTAAAAAAAATAGTCTTCATTGATTAAGTTTACTATGGAAATAATCAATTATCACAGAACTACTTACACGACATTTAGACTCCCGTAAATTGTCTAGCAACTCAGCAATCTCGAGTTGCTTTACCACTGTAGCATGCAGTACCTGTGAGCACAACGCTAGCAGGAAAAAAATTGCATTCAATACAAATTTAAAAGGGCAACTTCCATACATTTACAAATTTTGAACCATGAAGATAGGGCATACTCTTTGTTTTCTCAAGGTCAAACTCCACAGACTTTATCCTCTCCAGAGAGTCTGTTAGCATTTTCTCTTTTTCCAAAGGGATTACAGCAGGCCTTTTGCTAAGTTCCTCGTATATTTTCTCTAGTCTCTGAAGACGATATATACATGGACGGACATGGTCGACTTCATTCATAGCTTCAGCAGCAGTTGAATGGACATCTGTGTTATGCTCCATTAAATTTGATGGATAAATGTTGTTCTTCCTTCTCCAATATTCAAATGGTAGACTACAACAAAGTGCAAATAGCTTGATCATGAATGATAACAAGGTTCTTGTCGCATTTGGGATACTTGTTTTCCCAACCTTTTCCTTGACAAAGTCAAACCAACAGACGAATAAACCTGAAATCAAGATATAAATCCAAAAGACAGCAGCAATAGAAGTCATTCAGCAACTATATGAATTGAAATCAATACTAATTCCTGAAGTCCATATCTATACATCCTTGTGCTTTGCCAAGTGAGCAATGGATTTATTGGATCTGAAATGAACAGGAGAAATTGATATGCAGTAAGAAAGCATGAACAAATACCTTCCAGATTTGATGCCACTTCACGGGGAATGTTCCCCAAATTGTTGATTTCAAGTGATTGGTCCTCGGAATACCCCCCTCTAAGCACAGTTTTCTCAGCCAGGGTAAAATTATTGTCACAACTGTAGTGGATACTTGGATCTGATGCCCTCACCTGCAGAAATCACAATTAATATACAAAATAAAGGATGTGCATGCATCACCCTCACACAAACAAGCACTCATGCAAGCAGAGACACGGACAAATTGGCATGCACACTCAGCCCCATGAGTCCAACAAGAAAGCAACTGTATAAAAAAAGGCTAGAGGCTCTACAACTTACTTCTTCACCAACCGGGGTCAAGCATGGAAATGTAGAATTTATTTGCCTGAATGGAGAAGAAGGATCATCAATATCTGAGCATGATTCTGCTGTCACTCTATCACTGCTTTTTCCCTGAAAGATAAAGGATAGCAAATATATAAGAATTAAGATATGCTGATGACCTACAAACACGATCAGTCATCATGAAATGGATGACTTGCCTTCAGAGGGCGTATCTGAATATATGAGTCAAATGCCTGCTTGTCATTAGACATTCTGGGGATTTCCGTAAAAAATAGAGGTTCTGCATTATGTACAAGCTGCAGAAGATAAAAAGTAGGTTAATTTCCAGATACAAGTTCAATATAAAAATCCAAGCCTCCTTTCATGCTTTATAATTCAACACACAGAATAGTACATGAAATCCTTATAGCATGATGGTCTACCTTCAATATTTCAGGATCATTCCAAGGACCTTTGCTGGATCTAAGGCATCCTCCAGCCGAACAAGAGCAAGAACCACCCAAGAAGTCTGGCAATTGACTGAAACAGGAAAGAAATACAAGACAAGTTATGGTTTCTCAACAAAAAAAAAAAGTGAGACAGTTATAACAGTAGATACACACTTTGATTCAATAACTTCCAGTAGCTTAGGCAGGGATCTGGGCTCTAAAACCTGCATTTCAGAAATTAAACATAGCAAATCAAGACAGCACGAAACGAATGGTGAGGAACTATATGATTACAGCAATATCCTTTACCTGTATCTTTGCAATGGTCTGTGCATCCAGAAATTTCTGGGCTGCAGGCCAAAGCATCTTCTTAAAGCCAGGACCAGCATTCACAATAAACATTCGATGCAATGTCTGTGTAATGCGTGGACAACAATTAGAAACCAATTAAACAGTGAAGAAAGAACCTATCAATTAACTGAGAATTTTGATACCTCAGGGTAATAATTGCTATCTATTTTCGTCACGGCACCCAAGAGAGTTGCAGAGGTCCGAGTAAAATTCTTAATGCCCTGTATTTAACATAACATTAATCACCAGTTCAGGTTCTGCAGACAACCAGATGAAACAAAAAATAAACAGCCAGTGAAAGTAGAGGAAGAAAGAAAATCTACCAACATCCTATACTCCTAGTGCAGCAACAAATCTCTCAATTGATTTAATAAAGACTGGTAGAAAACCTATAATAAGACTTAATACTCCCTAAAGCCGGATTTTAGAATAGATTTTATTGAACTATTTAAGGTGCATGGAGCAGGGAAAGTCATGGTTGACACAATTTTCCAAAATCCCAACAAAGAGTTAATTCCTGCTTACTTGAGATTGCTTATAAAGGAAAATTCAATTTAACATACCAAACCTTGAACATCCAAAATGGTTGTAGTAGAACATATCCGTCTCCTTGAAGCAACAGAACAAGCAGAGAATTTTTCCTGTACAGCCCTCTCAAACTCCTGGACATGGTACTTCAAATAACGTTCTATAGTGGTGATACGCATTAGTTTGCTAGGATGAGTTTTCCCAAGCCTCTCAATGTAAACTGGCCGGCCTTCCTTGTCAACTCCATGGTAACCGTGGGGGTAAAATTGCAAGACTTCCTCCAGCTCATCAAACTCAAAATCCTAACAATTGACTATAGAAGTTCAGTAGGGTTGTAGAATCAAATGATAGATGGAGTGAAAAGAAATGAAAAAAAAAAACATGTAATTCTGAATCTAGATTTAAGATCAAAACATTCAGTGCAGAACCGCAAAGCGTACACACATACAATTTCAAACAAAATAGCGACAACACATTATATACAATTGATAGTTATAAAAAAAAAAAAAAGCAATGAAACCAAGATTTTGTTGACTTTTACCAACAGATGCAGTTTGGAGCCTCCGTTTATCCTGCTTTTGACAGGATAAGGTTCCGAGATAACCACGCCAACGGCAACATGGTTAGCAGAATAAATCGATTACCTCTAGAATGGAGTCTGTCCCGTATTCTTTCCTCCAGTTAAGCATTTCTTCCCACATCTGGATTGTTTTATCAATGTTAAACTCTCTTGCTTTCAAAAATCTACAAGATTAACAATGACAGTGTCAATAAGTGAATGCATTCTAGTGGATTTGAACTGGCAAGCCAAAACAACTGTTCAAGTTCATAAGAGGGATTGTACTGTGTTCCAAAGATATGAATAGGCTGACCTTAACAAAGTATGATAGTCATCATGCCCAGGAGGCAACAAATCTCTTTCCAGAAGCTTTTGGCGCAATTCATGGACAGCACTCTCCTCTTTTGCATCCCTTACATCTTCTATGGAAACTGACGATACCCCAAAATCTATTATCCTTTTCCCTCTTTTCTTAAGAGAGTGGGTGAACTTGTTTGAAGCGTTCAAAGCCTTTTTCTTGAGATTACCGATCTTTGACCGTCGTCTTTCATCTTCAGAGTTCTCAAAATCTGATCTTCTCTCTCTATTTTCATCATGAACCACAATTCCTTCAGCACCTTCAATAGTTCAACATAGATTATTTCTGTTACTAGTAACCAAACAACACATGCGGAATCATCCTGATGAAATCAAGCATCAGAAACCATACCACTGAAAAGGATGTATCTGGTGAGATGACAATTAAACATACCTGACATTTTGCTGAAATGCAACAGGGAATCCTAACTTTCAGGCCACGAAAGTAGAACTCACAGCAACCCCGCCGACACACATGCCTCTCTAAACAGTCAAGGGCAGAAGCACAGTATGTGTTCCTATTATATTACTGCTGGCTTGCAGCAACACTGAAGCATTAGAAAATGACAACTGATTTAAATTCAAATCACCAACCCGTATACCTAAACACTAAATCTTTTCCAAAGCTATCAGAGTAGATAAAAAAAAAAAAACTTTTGGCAGCATGTGACAGTTTCTCTATCCTTGAATGAATCCAATCAAAATATTAAAGCACTCCAGTTTCCTCCGAAGTCTCCATCCATCAATCATAGAGACTTGAAAATTACAAAAAAAAAAAAAAGCAAACTTTTTATTCCTCTCACAGCCCTTCAGCTCACTAAACCACAATCTCTAAAATCAACAAATGAGAGAAAATAATGACCTTTCAAACCCCACAAACACTTAAATTAAATTAAACTAAAAATCCCCATGAAACACAACAATGCAGATACCAACTGTATGGATCTAACCATCCATTTCATTCAACCATTCACCCTTTTTTTACTCATTCATTCATTAACACACACAAAATAGAGAAGGAAGGAAAGCAGGTTGTTTTTTATTTTGATTTGGATTGAGTAGAAGGAAACTGAATGATAAAGAAGCGAAACGCACCAGAATCACCCAATCAATAAAAATAAACCAATATGTTCTTCCGTTTGTCTCAGTGACTGTAGATGAACAAAGGAATGAAGGATGGGTGGCAGAGAGAGGGGAGGAGAGGAGTAAATACCAAATACAGGAAACGAAACAACAATATCTCTCGAGAAGTAGTTACTAGTACAGTGTTTCGCTAAAGCTGAGAGAAACGCTAGCCACTCTCTCTCTCTCGCTCTGCTTTTACTTAGCCCACGTAGAGACGATTTGATAGTACGAAAGCATTTGTTTTTTAAACTAGTATTTATTTAAGAATTTATTAAAATATTATAAATTTAAAAATTATTTCTGATGTGAAAAATAATTTAATTTTTTTTAAAATAATTTTAAACCCACAAAACGTAACGTGTCTCTGTCACCCTCTACTTTCTTTACGTGTCCCTTCTTCTAATTCTTCTCCTATTATTTACCATTTATTTTATTCCGTTCATTTTGTAAACAGCAAGATGGACCGACATAAAAGAAGAAGAGGATATGTGCACTTTCCCTCCATTGAAGCATCTGATACCTCAGCTAAAAAGGAAGAAAAAAGGCATCCAATTCCTTCTCATCCAGCTAACAAGTATAAAAATCTCACGTCATAATTGGCTTCAGATTATTATAAATTGTTTTTGATCATGAAATGCTTGTAAGAAATCACGAGGAAGGGGGTTTGACGTGGCCAGCCATGATGCTTGACTCTCGGGCACGGAGATGTGACTGGCGATCCCTTTCCCCCCGTCCATGCATGAATAATAGTAATTGTTTTGGAAGCGAGGATTTCTCGGGAGTAGAGTGAGCGTCGCTTCCAGCCACCAGGTGACGGTTGCCTGAGTCATCACCCTGGTGGGGGAATCAATTTTTATTCGTCGAAGATGACCCTCCCGTCACTGTCTTCGCCTTGTTATTAGAAATGGGTTAACCCCTCTTTCAAGTTTTGCTCACAGATTCATCGTCGATATCGACCCTTCCTCTCTTTTATAGAAGCTGTCGTGAGAAAACGAGAAATGGAAGCGATTGGTCAGGTTTTTTATTGATTGAAAATGTCTACCATAATATAACATTTTTAAGTCTTTCGGGTACACAATAAAAATGTCTATATTCAACTCTTCTATTTTGTCTTATTGAGGATAGATTAGTATTTAGACATTTGAAAAAAATAAAAAATATTTGTAACACCCTCGCAGACAAACCTTGATTTTTGTCTTATTAGAGGGTAAAAGAGTTATTTTATTCTGCAATGAAATGTGAAATTACCATGGCACCCACTCCAACAGCTGTTGTTTTTTTATCTTATTTGAGGGTAAACTGGTTATTGTATTATGCAAAAAATATATAAAAAAAATCAAATAAATTATGACCCACCCGAAACAAACCGACCCAAAAATATTATTGTAATCCACGGTGAAAATACTCACAATCTACCGTAACACCTTGATCTATATTAGTATATGTTATAATTATTTAAGTTGTTACAAAATATTTATATTCCACGTTGAAAAGACTATTTTCTTTTTTTAGTTAAAGTATTTATTATAGGCTTTCAATCTCACATTGTAAATGTAATAACCTAATTTTCCATGATATTATTCTAACAACAATCTAGGCCCCAAAGACAATATTTTTTTTATATATATATGAAATTATCATCCATGCAATATGATTTTAACAGATATATATATATATATATATATATATATATTCATCCCAAATATAAAATCAAGATCATAATTAAATCATTACATTCAACAACAAAATAGTAATAAAAGTACATTAAAAATCATCGTAATTCCCATAAAAACATAACTACATACATTCATTTTACTTGAACAAAATACGAAAGCCCTATACATAAATTACTCTTGATGTGCATGTGAAGGTCCTGAAAAAATTATTCAACATAACAATATAAATTATTTAAGATTATAATGTTATGAGCAATAAAAATTACTTAAAATAGATTCTCACCATCCATACATATATTTTTTTTCTTCGTAAAAAATTTCATCTAAATATAATCTATCCAAAAATAATAAAACAATTAGTAATCAATTATGTGTTTCCCTTCAGCTTAAGTTTCTCTGACATCTCTTATGAAACTGATTTTGTTTTAGTCACGACTTCTTGTATACAATTCGATTTCTTACACAATTTTTTTTTACTTTGAACATTAAGACATGCAATTACACATCTCTTTTAGGGGATAAAAATCAATTTTGCCTCTAAGATATCATTTTTTATTGTTTTTCATGATTTGCTGAAACCGCCACAATGCTAGCAATTCAATCTCCCCTCGGACTTATGCTCATATCTTGAGTTTTGGAGCTTCAATTCTAGCAAAATCAATTTCATTAGAAAGATAACATTCCTGACTATAATTTATATGACGAAGTTGTCCCCAAAATAAATAATTTCCTAGGTCTAATTGTTGGTGGAAGTTAAAACGATGAATATGTCCATATTCATCGGCACACATCAATGACTCTAAACCATTTGAAACCCCCCATTTTCCTTCCACATGAATTATCTTTACCTAGTAACTAATTTATCACAATAATTTTTCAAAAAGAGTCACAAACTAATTTCTCCCAATTCCTCTTTCTAACGGCTAACCTCCACTTGTTCTACACAAAAACAACTTTTCCTTCCTATTTCAACATGATTTCTCCTCCAACACAATTTTTATCACCTTAATCTAATTATTCTTATACAAAAATACATTATCCCCAAATACTCCATGAACCCTCATTTATAAATTTGAAATTAAATGCATCAACTTCTAATCAAATTCAAATTAACTCCATAATCAACTTCATATTTCAACATGATAATATGGATTTTGATTTGTAATGAATAAAAAATTTCGACCTCTCTTTTTGCTTCCTCTAGCCGTCCCTCTCCCTTTTCTTTTTCTTGTTCAAGCTCTTATATAATGTTGTATGTCCTTATTAATCAAATTCCTTTGTGAATTAGACTAATTTAGGTGTGTTCTCTTAATTTTTTTTGGTTGAATTTTCATCTCTCCCTTCTCTTTTTTTCTTTATAGCAGCTGCCGGCCAATGAAGAAAGGGGGGGTTTCAAATTTTCAATTGTATTTTCATTATTTATAAAATTGACCCTCTTACTTATATCTTTCACTTTTGACCTCACATTTTCTTTTCTTTCAATTTTCTCCCCTTCACAATGAAACCTATTTATTTAGTATTTATTTATTTTTCTTGGGATTTTACAGTAAAACCAAGATCTTTTTCTAGTATTTAAATAGCGATGGGCTAGTAACCAACTAGAAATATTTCTGCAAAAGATTGGGGTGGGGTTAGTCTGTGTACTCTCTCTCTCTCTCTCGGTGGCATAAAAGACAATAGAAAAGATCAAGGAAGGAAGGGAGAGAAGGCAGCGAGAGAGAGAGAGAGGGAAGTCATTTTCAAGAAGACAGTGACCTCTCCAAAATGTCCCCACGTTCTCCGAGAAGGTTAACCCAACCCCAAGAAAACGCTCCACTCACAGGTCCCTTCCATGAATTCTCCCACTCCTTCTCGGATCTCTCTATACATATATTACTATATACATACATATACATATATATATAAACAGTCCCCACCCAGCAGCTAGCTAGTCTATGACTAAAAACGAATAATACAGAATAGATCTGCACACACCACAGTCTCTCCATGGATGTAGCAGCTAGCTAGGTCATAGACAATAGGCATGTTTGTCTCCAGGAGTGTCGGCATTTGCTGTAAACATTTCACATTCCTGGCTATGCGAAACGAAAGTGCCACCCCCCCCCTTTTCTTTTTGATTATTTCCCCCCTCACTTTTTTACTGCATTTGAGGTTCTACGCAGCATACAATCAATGAAACTGCACCCGCATATTATGGTGGAGGGAGAGGGAGAGGGAGAGGGAGAGGGAGAGGGAGAGATGCATTTATTATTTACTGCAACCGAATGTAAATAATATCTCTCCCCTATTGGCCGGACGCCATAGTTTTAGTGGAATCGATCACTCACTCATTACTCAATCACAAGCGTTGCTATAAATTTGCTACCATCTTAAAGTGCATATTACAAAAATGTCAATGTTATGGCAGAAGAACTTAACACCCAAGTTCTTTAATGATGTCTTCGATGGTATTAATATTTATAACTTTCACTGTGCTATCACGTTTCAAAAGCTTTTGAAGTATTGATCACATGGAGCCAGAAACATGTACCATCGAGAAGCTGATGTCGGAAGGTGGGGGGAACATGGGGCTTGACTTAGAACACAAGAGTCCAAAAGATGGCAGTTTGGATTGATTGAAGCAGATACAGCAGCAAGTCCAAGAGGGACTTCTCATGCAAGTTCCTTCTGCTCCATCATATGGTACTGTAGTCTGATGACATTTAATAATGCAGATTTTGGACCGCTCAATGGTTTTGGTCAATGTTGATACTGCGAGTGAGAGGATGAGAAAGAGAACAAAACACAAGACAAGGTAATCTCTTTTTATCTCAACCTGATCATCTGTTAATGCAGGCTTTTGTTTTGCACGCCTCTGCAATCTGTCTCTGATTTCTTTCCTGGTCTAAATGGATATCACCAATTTTACCATGCAACAGCTTCGTTTAACCTATCTAATGTCCCTTTCTGCTCTTCTTCTTGTTTCTGGTTTATCCTAACTGTTGAAAGTAAATGCCCAACTCCCCAGATTATTTACTCTTGGAAACTTGTTGGAACCCTCCATGGGGATTGAAGCCTATGGCCATGTCCCCTAGCACTAGTAAGAGCGCTTATTCAACCAAAATGCTCTCGATCCCTGCCGATTCCTGTGATTCTTACATGCATGAGATGAGATGATTGTGCAAGATTCGAGGATTCAAGGTAAATAGTAGCTGAGCCAAGGGCAAATGCCAAATTTAGACGAACATCCATATTCACGATCAACAACATTAGCTAGCCAGCTTCCTGCCAAGGTATTTGACGAGGATATTAAAAAAATCTGTGGGAAGTGAATAGATACGAGGAACACCCCTGCAGCAAATGGCCTGTCAGCTGGGCCCATAATTTGTGAAAAAAGAACTGAACTCGTCAGCTTCCATGTTAGCTTGCAAACTGGCCAAGGCTCATAAATGAAAAGGATCGGTGATCATCAATCTACACAAACATGTCCCCAACGCCACATTTGGAAGCCATCACAAATTCTCTGAAGCTTCAAAAACATATATTACCACAACATTGTCAGCAACATATGTCCTCCACAACCAATCAAATACGAACAAATACACTTTTAAACCGCAAATGGCAAAAACTTTATATAAATGCTTCTAAAATCCGAGCAACCAAACAGAGGCACGAAATCACCTTCATGGAAATGAAAACCCGCCAGAGTTAAAATCCTTTTTATTTTCTCAGTAACCAGACAAACACGGCATTAAAAAAACCCATTAAAGAAAAAAAAGAGATAAAATACCAGATCGAAATGAACCAAAAGAGATCGGGAGGGCTGTCTCTGTTCCTGACACGAATGCATTGTACCTGTCACCTTCTTATTTGCTTTTTAATCTTTTTTTTTCTTTCAAAGAAGATAATAATTAATTTTTATCTCTATCCCAATTACGTGGGATCATTAAAATATCAAGGCCTGGCCTAAGTTATATTGCATAGGATAAATATTGTATTTAACTATTCATCCCAGGGGTATTTTAGACTTTTTCCCCGCACTTATTGTCCTTTGTTGATTATTTGGGGTATTTACATCTTTTCCTCATTTTTATGCACAACAAAACTATAGTATAACCCCTCATATAAGACAAAACAGTGTTGATTGACAATAGTATTTTTGATTTCTTACAATATTTATGAAAAGTTAAATAATCATCTTAACAATAATGATAAGTTTAGTAATTGTTTTATTGCTTGCTCTTTTTGTAAAAGTGTTTTCTCTATATATAATGTTTCATATTTAATATCTCAGATTCATGGTTTGAAAAAATTATGTGGGTCAATATTGACTCTAATTTTTTAAAAATAATAATTCAACTAATTTAATTTTAAAAAATAAACATTATACCGATTGAATTATTAGTCACACAGTTCAAATAGGGACAACAACCATTCAATGTGCTGCAGAAAGCAAATGACTCATTTTTTATGGATTTTATCAATTGTAGTTTCACTATCTACCGATTGAATAATTAACCCAACAGTTAAAAAAACTCAACAATCAATTAGTTTGTTGTAGAAAACAAAGGACTCATCTTTAATAGATTTTATCAATTGCAGTTTTACTGTCGCAATACATTTTATGCACATACTCTACGTTGTATGAAAAAAATATTAATCGAATGATTAGCCAAGCAGTTACAACATGACCACTAATCAATCAGTTTGATGCAGGAAGCAAATAACCCATCTTTAGTGGATTTTATCAATTATATTTTTATTGTCTATCAATTGAATATCTAGAAAAATAGTTAAAACATGCTTAGCAATCAACCAATTTGCTGTAGAAAGCAAATAACTCATATTTAATGGATTTTATCAATTGTCTACTCATAAATCTAAGGGTGCAATTATCTTTAATTTTTCTATCTTATCTCTGTAAAATTATATTACTTCATATTAATATTAAACACAAAATAATTTTATAAATAACTTTTTTAACATTATTATATAAAAAAAACTCATACTCTTGACATTTTTTGAAAAGTAACAAAAAATTTAGTCCTACTTACGGTGAAGCTCAAGGCAAGTGCCTTGTTGCTCTTTAAAACTAGATTGTGTATGTTCCATAGCAATGGATGTTCAGAGGGTTCTATGATTGTTATATAAGTTAACAAAGTTAAAAAAAAGTTTTTTTTAAAAAAAAATAATATAGGTAAAATGCATAAAATGTTAATACAGTTTAAAGAATCGCAATTAATAACTATGATACGCTAATTACAAATATCATTCGTGACTTATGAGCCATTAATATCAATTGTGAGTCACTTGTTGCATATAATATTTGCAATTTTTCTAACAAACTCATCTTTGAATAATATAATTTATCATCAACTTTCTACCCAGAAAAATAGCAATTCATATAATTCAAATAACTAGTTTTCTAACATCAAAATACAATGCACATAAGCAACATATAACATATTCAATCGCAAATAAAAAAATTTGGTTGATAATTAACATAACATTTATTAGAACTAAACTAACTATACATATATTCATAAATCTTATAACATATAATGATATGAAACTATATCTACTAATCATCATAACTTGCAAAGAGTATTTGTGAACGAATTTAGAGCATCACCCTAAATTGAGGACAAGTCTGTAATATCCATGTAGGTGTGAGGAGGACCAATATTAAATAGCTCGTGGATGAACCTAGATTGCTCGTGTACATTCTTAGGATGTTTGTGGACGAACCAATATCCCCACTATTCATACAATAAGCAATATCATCTTTCACTAATGTTATTTCAAAACGCTCGACCTCTCAAACCTCTTGAAGTCTACAATGACATAAATTGAGCATAATGTTGATCACAATACATCTCATCTTAGTGACACCTTCGTGGATAGTTGATTCTACTTTATGAGCTTCATGTATGAAGTAATTAATCTATACACATACAATAAAAATCAATTAGTAATCATCTTCCATATTAAAATTAATATGATATTTAATAAATATAAAATAATATTGCATATCAATTGACTATGTCTTGGATTTTGGGGGTATAATGTATTGGATTGCATGAATATCTTGGAAAAACATGACCAAATTGGTGTAATGAAATGACATATAATGGACAAATATCATCTCATGTAAGTATCTATATCAAATTTTTGAATTATGTTCTTTAAAAATATTATCTCTCATTACATCCTATATAGATTAAAGTAAGACGCATGAATTATCAATCAATTCCTCTCATACTTACCTTGTCGACTAATATTGCGCAACTTGTCTTTAGTATCAAACTAATTCGATATATGTCAAGGTAGCAAAATTATTGTATTACCTTGTTTGAACGATGTATTTAAAAAATGTTGAAGCATTGCAACAGGACAATCAAATATTAAATCCCTCAAAGCTTATAGGTGAAACTGAAAATATCAAGTCATGTGAAAATATACTAACTTCCTTAGTTTTGATCAGCTTGTCCTCCCCGAGCCAGCAATTTCAGAATATATATTGGAAAGCTAATAATTATTTTATTCTAATTGTTGTGGACAACTAAGTGATTTAGTGGCGTTAATTTGCGCTTGATCAAGTCACATACCCACCAAAAATATTATTTAAATCAAACCGTAAGAACAAGTACACAATATCCAGGTATTATAAAATAAACTAAAAGAGATAAGGAATTAATTGTAGCATGTGAGTGAAAACACTGTGGATTGTAATAGTATATTTTTTGGGCCGGGTCGGTTTTTGGTTTAGTCGGTTCGGTTTGTTTATCGGTTCATTTATTTTTTTATAATTATTTGCACAGTAAAATAACATTTTAGCCCCCGAAAAAGACAAAAAACCTTTGTTTCCGGGAGGGGCTTCACGGGGATTTCACAATTTTGGAAAATGGCTAAATACTATTCCGCCCCCATATAAGACAAAAAAACATTTCCGGTAGGGTAGGGGTACCACAGGTATTTCCTATTTTTCAAAAATGGCTAAATACTAATGTACCCCCAATAAGATAAAATTGAAGAATTATATGTAGGGGTATTCCAGTAATTGACCACTTTTTTTATTATTATCTGCCGAAATTTGGGAGTGCGTGAGACGCACGCGCACGACGGTTTTCGCCTCACGCCCTCTTTTGGAGGCGCGTTCGGAGTACTTAGGCGGTGGAAAATGCGCTTTCGGAGTCTCAGACGATGCGCCGCCGTGTGGTCTTCCTCCCGGTGTGGCGCGTGTTGACATATCGTGGCCGTAGGAGTGACAGTGGCCGGTTAAACGTTTTATTTCCGTTTTCTCTTTCCTACACGCTAAAGTGCAGGAGAGACCCCTAAGTTTATGTCTTTTTCACTTTAGTCCTTTTACTTTTAATTTTGTGTATGATCCTAATTTCTATTGTATAAGTTTTGATTTAGTTCAATTGGGTCCTTCGATTGAAATTAATTATATATTTAGGTTTCACTTCGGTCCTCTTTCTTTTAATTTTTAGATTGAGTTTAAATACCTTAACATATTTGGTATAGAAGTTGGATGTTTTCAATTTTGTCCTTTAATTGAAATTGATAATATATTTGATTTTCATTTCAGCCCTTATACTTTTAATTTTTGATTTTAATCCCTATATTTTTTTTTATATTTCTATAATAGTCTCTATTTTTGTCCATGTATTTGATCCAGCAAATTCTATAAAAATTGTTTGCTCAACCCGCAACGTAGGACAAATATTTTTTTTTAATTTTGAAGTTAAATTATTTTTTTCAGCTAATAATTTTTATTTTTGTTTTATCATCTATTTAATTTTTTTATTTTCTCTTTTATTAAAGTTTTTATGCTTTTTTTTAGTCTTTGATTTAATTTTTCTTTTTTCAACAACAACAATAATAATAATAATAATTTTAGTTTTTATTCTTACTTGGTTTTTTGTTAAATTTTTTTGTGTTTTTTTGTCGGGGTAATTTAATAATTTTTATTATTTTGGCAGTGATAGTGATGATAATTTTAGATGTTAAGACTTCGATGTTACTGTTGTTATAATAAGGTATGTTGATCTTTTTCATTATATCAAATTTTACATGTATAAATATTCTATTTTAATCTCAACAGTTATAAAAATTATTTGTTCGACCCGCAACAGTGGGCAATTAACTAGTATATATCTATAATCAATCATCTAATTTTGGAAAACTAAAGAGAAATAGGCATTGAATTATAAAACTAACCTGCCAATTTATACATATAAAATTCCATAATATAAACAAACGTTATGAAACCGGGTCTAGCTCATTGATTTGACTCTAAACATCAATTTAATGACCGAAACTTAACTATATTATGATTCAAATTTAATACAAACTCATAACCTGATCAACTATATTTAATTTTAGTTTATTTTTTCAATAAAAAATAAATTTATCAATATGTTTCTTAGATCGATATGCATCAACATAAACACAGATCAACTCTTCTCGTGATCCAGGTTTAATAACATAGATTATAAAAGCAATTACTCGACTAA
Organism: Salix arbutifolia; assembly: GCA_025169955.1. Lineage (NCBI taxonomy): Eukaryota > Viridiplantae > Streptophyta > Magnoliopsida > Malpighiales > Salicaceae > Salix > Salix arbutifolia. The sequence continues at coordinate 31,743,979 of CM045917.1, read as the reverse complement.
TTAGATCTTCTCCACAGCTTGTTTACCGACCATGCAAGCAGGTCTCAGGTCTCATGTTTCTTGTCCACAGACACATGGACAAGCACATGGATGTCGTATTGTTAAAGGAAAAGTCAGAGAAAGTGGTCGTGAGTGGCAGAAGCACCAACGGCAATATAGAGAGTACGTGTAGGGTGTACCACAAAACGTGGCATTAACTCTAGCATTCATATCTTTCACATCTCCTCCTCCTCCTCTCTCCCTGTTTGATTTTTAAACAAAAACTGAAACCAGGGTTCTGTTTCTTTCATCATTCTCTTCCGTGGGTTTTTTTTTTTTTTGAAAATAAAATAAAAATTGAAGGGTTTGCTTTGCCATCTTTTGAGGATATCATCAGGAGAGAGCCTGTTTCTTGAAGGGTTTGTCCTGGCTCTTGATTTCTTGCTTATAGTGAGTTGTAATTTTACTTTCGTTTTAGATTGGATAGAATATTCCTATAGGGAGACTGATGCTTACAATCTGATTATGAAAGAATTGAACTAGAAGGAAAAGGTTTTCTTTGGTTTCATTTCATTTCCTTGTTAATCAAATAAATAATTAAGGCTACATGTGACTCCATTTCTTCTACACCAACATAAATCTGGCTGTAGAAAGCTGTGATATTGCTCTTCAATTCAATAAGGTTATCATTTATAATCATGGATCAGGTGCTCTGCTATTTTCATTAAATTTATGAAGTAATTCTTGTGTTCGTATACGTGTCTTGCATGCAAAACTTACTGAGAGAAGGATAAACTTGGTTGGATTGTTAATTAGTCAGATTTTGGAATGTTCAAGATACATGCAAAGCATACAGCTCTCGAACGATCATGAATTAAAATTATATTTTGTCTGGGGTCTGGTGTTTGATAGGCAAAGGATCATGTGACCCCCTTGTTTTGGTCAAGGGAGTAGTGGAGATCACGAACACCCAGCCCTGTATTTTCCTTCTTGACGTCTCCCTGGTAGAAGAGCTGTATATTTTGCTGTGCTAAGCTTGCTTAAACATGTCTAACATCTTCAATTGATTGTGTGAGCAGACGCGCACTGAATTTGCTTATATCCTTCATCCCGTTTCGCCTCGTTAATTGAGAATGGGGGGTTCAGTGGGAAAGGCTGGTTCACCTAAAAAGGCATGGGTACCGGAAACAAAAATGGAAGCAAAAGTGGTCGAAGCTATGCGGCGGAGGGAAACTCATGGAAGTTCGATAAAATCATTCAACAGCATAATCTTGAAATTCCCAAAAATAGACGAAAGCTTCAGAAATTGTAAAGCTACTTTCGAGCAATTTGGTAAGTCTTCAGTTTCACTCTGTATATTTTCTTGTTTGTATCTTTCATTTGGCTGTAAGCAAACATGAGACTCTAGGCTTTATGATTACATAAAATTTGATGGTTGATGCTCTAGATATTTTTATTTTTCTGAATCAAGTCTTAGCTAAATGATACCAGAGTACAGGATCAAATATCTTCCCAAGATTTCATCCAAAATACTGATTTCCAAGGCGGATTGAAGGATTGTTTGGCAATACAGATGATTAAAACAATGCTGCCTCAACTGGACAAAACCACAGATTAAGTTACAGCACCTTTCCCCTGATATTCGAGGGATGCCCTCGTGCTGTCATGATACGAACGCACAGAACTTACAGACAAACGCATCCCTTTTTCTTGTTTATTCACTTCCAAGTGGTAAGAGTTCGTTTTGTTTCTCTGCAGATGAAGATTCCAATGGTTCCATTGACAAGGAAGAGCTGCGGAAATGTTTCCACAAGCTGGAGACTGCATTTACAGACGAAGAAATATACGACCTCTTTGAGACATGTGATATAAATGAGGACAGGGGCATGAAGTTCAATGAGTTCATTGTACTTCTCTGTCTTGTCTATCTTCTCAAGGATGATCCTGCTACCCCTCAAGCTGTATCCTGAATAGAGTGGTTAACGCTCCACCTTTCTGATTTATAGCTACTGCCTTTTCATTTTCCGTAATATCCAACATGTTCTCGAACCAAACTTGGCAGGTCTAGAACTGATACTTTTCTTCATTTGGGATCAGGGTGCATATTCCATCCACCACATTGTTTAGCTTCTCAATTTAGTTCTTTCATAGATATCACACCTGCAGTCACAGTGTTGCAATGCCATAGAATCTGTTTTTCTTGTGATAAGGGCATCGATAAGCTGGTCGATATCTTGCCTTGCCGTTTTTGGCTTCTCCAATTAAAATAAACAGCAAAGATATGTGTTTTCTGTAGTATTTGTAATCCATGACATGTTAAGAAATCACGAATAGGCATGCCGGATTTGGAGGCCACATTTGAAACACTGGTCGGTGCCTTTGTGTTCTTAGACAAGAACAAGGACGGTTATGTGAGCAAGAGTGAGATGGTTCAGGCCATAAATGAATCCGGGGAGCGTTCGTCTGGACGAATAGCCATGAAAAGATTTGGTTAGTCTCTCTCTCCCTCTCCCCTCACTCGGCATTCCACTTCCATATATGTGTGCGTGTGTGTAAGAAGGTCTCTTGGATTGTATGTCAATTTTTGATAGATAGTCACATTCATGTGCTTCGTATGGCATTCAGCAATGAGAATAAGCTAAAACAATGCAGGTCCTTGCATGCAAAAAAGAAATTCCCTCTGTTTACTCATAGTTAACTAACGAATCCAGACAATTTATACTCGAGTTTATGTATTGATCAAGGCTTCGGTTTACTGATAATTACTTGTGATGAGTAACCTGTTCCACTTGAGCCACACAGGGGCTGGCAATACTTTTGCTTGAAGAAACACTAATGTTGGTCCTCAATTCACAATTGCAGAAGAGATGGACTGGGACAAAAATGGAATGGTGAATTTCAAGGAATTTCTGTTTGCTTTCACTACTTGGGTTGGAATCGATGATAATGAAGATGAGGAGGGAGGAGAAGAGAAGGAGGACTGAATCCATGCATGGCCAATCACCCTCTCCAGCTATCTACTAATAATGATGCCCTGAATGTATGCCAATTTTACCTTCTCCACCTCTCTACTTGACGAATTATGAGCGGACATTCACAAACGTAGAAAAGTTCTCACCTGTGTCCCTCTTCAATAAATGGTCAATACATTGTATGAGGAATTTTGTTCTTTCCATGCTTGTAGTGTACATAGAGTTTAAGTGGCTGTTTGGTAATCCATTTTTTTAAAAAAAAATGGTTTTTTTTTTTGTTTTAAATTGATTTTTTTATGTTTTCAAATTATTTTTTTATATAAAAATAAATATATTATTTTGATAAATGAAAAACCAATCAACCTCCGCTTTCAAACTGGAATACGATAGAATAACAGCCATGGACGCAAAAGATAAAAGAAGAAAGGCGGGGAGACGGAGCGAGAGCGCAGGACACGACTACTACTATAACAAAAATAATGCCCTCAACATTGCCTACTCTTGGCGGTACTATAACTACTTCCACACATGAATAATGCCCATCAAAACTGTCATCGCAAGCTGGTAGTACGGTCCAGTTTTAATTTAATACAATGGCGGTCTTTGGATTCCAAACTTTCCTAAAGCAAAATACAAAACCAAACCCCTGCAACTGATCCCGGTCCCATAATATGCGACCCTGCCATGAAACCTCCCCCCAAACAGAAGATAAACACACCTCATATAGAAACAAGTTAGAACTGGCACAGACAGTGCCAGTGCCCCGATCGCAGTCGGGAGCATTGGCTGGCACAGGAATAACCCGCGCTGTCAGAACCGCTGATCACTGGGAGAACTAGTCGACAAGCTCCAAGAGCCCGTTCAGTTCAAGAATCCATTACCCCCTTGTCTTGGCCCTCTTCATACCAAGGCTGTTGTTGAAGGGGGAGACAGAGCCTGACATGGGAGACCCTTCCTCACGAAATGTACCATTAAGCATCGCCAGCTCTCTTAGCTGCTGCTTTTTGTAGTAATCCTGTGATTCATCCTATGCATGAAATGAGAAAAACACAAAACATTAACCCTGGCAACAAAAGAACGATGCTTGCAAACTTATAGATGTAAGAAGGGGAGGGGGGGTTAATTTCATTTCCAAGCTATATATGAGCAAAGAAGGAATAAGTTAATCACCACAGGCTTCAACAAGTCTTCGAGTATCTCGCGCGCCTGCATTAGTCGGGCGTCAACTATTTCAACAGGCAATTCACCCTCAACTAGGATGTGGAGAGGTTCATTCAGATGCTCATACCCTGGTTTCCCTCTCATCATATCTTCCTACAAGAAATGAACAGTATATTGTTCGCAAATTTAGGGGGACATAGCATCACAATTTATGAGAGAAAATGGCACTGGTTGGATAGAACTGTTATACGTTTCGACCTGGATTCTTTTTTATACATAAAGTAATTTTCCAAAAAATTGAAAAATGCAGATTTGCATTATGCATATAATTTTCAAACAGCACATGCACATCAGATTTTCCAGAGACTAGCAGCTAGGACCACAATCATCTACAGGTTCCAGTGAAGATTATTTGATCTCTAATCTCAAAATAAAGTACTTCCGCTTCCTAGTTCTCCTCTACCTCAAAAGGTTGGAGTCGTACTTAAGGACCCCTATAAGTTTGAGACAAAGGTAATTCAACTAACAGAGGAAAATATTGTTAATACCCTGGCTGGATCCTTAATGCTGCCACGGCCTCTGATCAGAACACGGCACTCTGTGCTTGCTTCCACTCGCTTAAGGGAGTTTCCCCTGGGACCAAGAAGGCGCCCAACGAAGTTGTACTACAACAAAAAATAAATGTCAAGACGCTGCAGAAAAGGAAGATGCAAAAGGAAAAAATAAATGCAAGGAAAAGAGAAGATGATTTGTACATTAGGATATCTGTCAACAGGAATATCCACTCTGATGGTTCTCTTAACAATAAGACCAGATGAGCTACCTTGAGAGCTCAGCCAGTTTTGTGCTGATGAGGGATGTAAAATACCTGACATCTGCATAACATAATTCTAGATCTTGTCAAAAAACACAATCTACATTCTTTTGGCTTCCTGCTTTATACTGTGGGCAGAACAGTAATTAAATCCCCAAGGAAGCTTCATAGAGCACCCAAAAGCATTTCACAGCTCCGATGGAGTAGCCAACCAGAATATGTTTAAGACACAATAGCAGGTGGGGAAACAAACAAACAAGGCAGATGACATGCTAAGAACATGTTTGACAAATGAATCAAAAAAAAGAAGAGGCCCAAAGCAGGAATTATGTTGAGACATTCCCACCAAATATAATGAGAATAGAAGGCTCTAAACCTAGAAACTTATGTATTAGTGTGCTCAACAGCCTTGTCATCTTTTAATTTGGTCAAGGCTCAAGGCTATCTGCTACATCGCCATCATGGATTGAACAACCTTTTCAATTCAACGGTCAGGATTCTAAATAAAAGTGTACCAAACTTCATCTTATCTGGAAGCAGTTGCTTAATACTCAGTATGACATGCATCCTTCCGCGAATGAATTGCAAAGCCAAGCCAGGAGCAATTCTTTGAAATAAAAGGTATTAGGCCGTCAAATTTTTCACCAATGAGAAATAGAATTCATGTATTGGGTTTAACCATATAATTAAGAGTGATATTCAGGAAAGGTGTGCAAAGTTAAGATCTACTTTTCTCTGCTTCGTGATGTTAGCCTCAGACTCACTACCTGTCATGAGAAGCCTGGCAATTCAAACTACAAGCTTAGATATAAGTTAGCATAAAAGGTAAATATAGTCAGAAATGCTTCTAAAAACAGTAAATTTAGATGAAAAAAAGGTCATGTTAATGGTTAGTATCCGTACTTCTGATTGAAACCGTGATGCCCATCCATTTGCATCAGCTGCTCCATTTGAAAATATTCCTCCGGAAGCCAGAGGGCTAGCATGTTCAAGCCCACTTTGACCTAAAACTGACGCATTCCCCAACAGTGTAGTTACACGCAATATTTCTGCTCCAAAATGTCAATTTTCAAGAACAAGATGTACCAGTTAGCATTGGTTATTGGTTAGCAGTCACCACAAACAGACAAGACGGATTGTTAACTGAGTTAGTTAAAAATCAATGCTTGCCCCATGAAATACTTAAAACTTTCAGAAGAACATAGTCTGATAAGAAAAGGTTAAGGATCACAATGTTAAGTGATACCCTGGTGGTATATGCATAATTAAACAAACAAGAAAGTTAAAACATTATTTGCGCTTCAATTAGTTGGACAGAGAATTAAAGCAACTAATAAAATTAATTAATCAAGTCACGGAAGTAAAGAAACTCAAGGACAGTGTACATCTACAAATTTGCAGTCTGAATAAAAACAACACTATCTAATCAACACCATAAGTTTGCACCACTGCAAATAGAAAAATTGTTACAAGTGTTTGCTAGCAGGGAGAGAGAAAAAGAATCGGAAAAAAAATTACATATCGCTGCAAAAGTGAGGAGGATAATGTAAGAAATAAGGAGGGCAAATAAAACCAAGCCACAGAAGAAATCGCTTAGAATTAGATCAACCCGCCCATTTCAGCATCCGCGTCTGAATTTGCCAAACTCGGTGCCCAACATAAGCTGCAAGCAGAGTCTATAAGAAAACCAGGCAGAGTTTTAGATGACATTGACCATCAGCTTCTTGAGATGCCAAAGATGTCCCCAAGTGATAAATTACTTGAACAGCCAATAACCCAACTATCCCTAGCCCGCTCTATATATTGGAGGATCTCTTTCTGCACGATGAGTGAAAGATACTAAGCACACAGCCTCATTCCCAAAAACACAAACCAACCTGTTGGTTTTCTTAATAAATCTAACACGCTGTTTGTCATCGGTATTACCCGCCCCAAAACATCAAAATAGTGTCTTGCTTGTTGATTCAGATGTTGAATCCACACCAAAGATGATTATGCTTAACACACAGAAACCTAACACTAAAGATAAAATCCTATAGACTAAAAAAATGAATTTCCAACTCCTAGGAAAAAAAACCCTCAAAATGCTTTAAACCATGTCAGACACCAATGAGCTCTTTACTTCATTTGTGCACCCTCTTCAACCACCATCTACCCTATCACAGCCAATGCTCATAAAGGATTGCAAAGGAAAAGAACCAAGATATGAAGCAGGGAAGGAGTAGGATTCTAGACAGAGGATAAAGCCAGTACCACACATCTAGAGTGCCAATCAAGGGTGAAACTACAATGTCATATGAGAAATATCATAATGATACGACACACTATCCAAAAGTTTCACAAGAAGGCAAGCAAATGCAACTCAATCGACTGACAAAAGCAAATATGACTAGTACTCTAAAAGAAATCCCCTTATTTGCAAGTTACTATATACACTATCAAGTCAATCTGTTATAAAGTAATCCTTACTCTCCTCTAACAAGTCCCTATTAGATGCTTATATAGGGTCCACTTGGTACAAATATCTTTTTGAATCCTAAGAGCCCATTTGTACATCTAATGAATGCTTGCCCCAAAGCCATCATCATACTTTAATATAGGAGCTGTCAATAGTGAGTGTCATTGATGTGCTTAATGCTAATTTATACCTAGTCCATCAAACTAGACACGATATTCAAAATGGATTCGACCCGGTACATGACTGAAGTTTCCACTCACCTTAGATATTTTCCGTCAATTTTGTTAAATGCAAAACCATCCACTCCCTTCATCAAGAAAACAGAAATGGGAAGAAAAAAACAGAACTTGTGTGACCTGTCAATTGTTAAAGCCCTCTGAGTTCTACATACTGGCACAGTGAAGTTATATCTCCAGTAATGTTGCACAACAATCTAAACCTAATCATCATTTTACTTGCAGAGAGAAACATTAGGATCTTGTTAACTCCTCCACTTAATAGGAATGGCTTCATAAGAAATTAATTTGTAACATGTATGCAAAATCTAAATCTAGCTGTTCCCAGCTACGAGGACCATTCATAAACTGAGTTCTTTTTCATCATTTTATCGGAAGCACGACAAATAGAAGCACATCTTTTTCATCATTTTATAGGAAGCACAACAAATAGAAGCACATATGGTAAATAAGTATCTGCGATTTCGAGGTGTATCTTGATCGTCTAACGCCAGATATTAAATTCAGTTTCCATGTACAAGTGTCAACATTGCAGACACCATATATAGACAGCCACTTTCCACAATTGCAATCATTTCTTATTCCTGTAACCACAAAAAGAATCCAGCGGGAAAAATATCCATTTTTGAATACTATACATGTTTCGATCTACGTGCATGAAAAGGCGCCATGACAATGAAACTCACCTTGGTTCAACAACCGGTAGGTATTAGGAAGCACAGGCAAAAAGGGAGTAATCTTGTGACGCTCTGCCAACAACTCCGACAAATACCTGCTTGACAAAAACACATCAAGTATTAATATACCATGCAGTTGCACCTAAATCCTCGTACATACAATCACTGCCATACTAGAAATACAAAAGCTGCCACGAAAAACATGACTAATCAATCATTTAATAAATCTGCTACTATTAGAAACCATTTCATAAACTCATCATCCACAATCATTCGAATTGAGCCTCAGATACAAAACACAACAAAGGTTACAAAATTGACTGCTTAACACCACACACAAAAATTAACAGCAAAATGACAAAACGGGTAAAGAAGCTGATTTGATTCATACAGTAGCAAGCAGAGGAACAAAGCAAGTTACCACATCATCATAGCCAAATAAATCAATCATGAAATCCAGCAGTAAAGTCATCGATCAAACAAAATCCACAACAAAACACTACGGGACTCAAGACGAGTGATAAAAAACCTAGATCTGTTCAACTAAAATGAAAGATCTAGATCTCTCCAGATTCATAAAACAGACAGTTAAAAAGTTAAGAGAGAGATTATACTTCTCTTGCTCAACAACAAGAGCAGAGGAAGCTGCCGATGAGCGAAGAGCAGAGATATGAGGCGAGTGAGGAGCAGACGGAGACGGAGAGTAAGCCATAAAGCGACCAGCACCAACGCCGACGCCGCCAGTGGTGGCCATTTTATCAGTACTCCAATCAATATCCTTATACATGTCCGTTTGGTTAAATTTCAATAAATCAATTAAAATTATTATTAATATATAGAGTGAGCAGTAGCGAGCGGCTACCAGCAGAGAGAGGCAGGGAGAAGGAAAAATGATTTTTATTTTTTTTTCTTATTTTTTTGGGGGGGCTTGTGGTTATGGCCGCTACCAGACTCGCGGCTCCCTGTATCTTCTCTCCAGCGTCGGTGGAATTTGTATTTATATGAAAATAAAATAATATAGAAGGGGTCACCGGTTTTATTTTTCCTTTTTTATTATTTTATTTTTCGCCTTTCACTGTACACGGCACCTGTAAAGAAAGAAGAACAATCATGGAAGGTAAGGACACGTGGCACATGGCAGGAGCTTGAGGGGGAGTTTTTTTTTAGTCCTCGAAGTTGCTGTGCTGTTAAATATTCGCTGCCATCCTTCATGTACCAAACTAATTTCCTGAGTGAGAAGCAGTGTAATTCAGATAGTTTATTGTCAAACAATTTGATATATTTTGTTTTGCATCGCGTACAATACAATTTAGCACAAAAATACAGTGTACAGCATAATGAAAAAAAATATTTGAAATTAAAATAATAATATTTGAGAAAATTAAAAAAAAATTAAAAAAAAAAAAGACAAAATATAAGAATATTTGAAAAAAATTAATTCAATTCAATAAAAGAGTAAAAATCCTATATAAGATTAAATAGAACGACATAAATACCCTAAATAAAAATAGAAATATGATATGATATGATATTTAAATATAGTAAAGGAGGATGAAATTATTTTTAATAAATACCCTAAATAAAAAAGAAGAAATAAAAAGAAGGAGAAAAAATGTAAAATAAAATAGAATATCATAGATGTATGAAAGGAAAGTCAAATGAGTATTTAATTTAATTTTTTCAATAAAGAAAAAAAACAATGGTTTTATTTATAGGTTAATGACATGTTTGATGGATACCTTCCACCTCTCACAGCCTCACAACTTCAGGAAAATCTCACCGTACTTTCATTGACCGGTCCTATACGTGTCACCTTAGCAATCACCAGCTCGATTATCCCCCAGTCATTGACAATATATTTTGTTTACTAATTTAAAGACTAGAATAGTTTTCAAGGAGATGGCTGAGTAATGTATATGACTATAACTATAAGGACTAGAATAACTCTGTGTCGTGGCTCCCACCCTTGAGTTAGGTTGGGTAAATTTTCATGCAATAACATTATATTTTGTTAAATCTCCCCAACAACTCATATCAACAATTGAGATTACCAACAAGGTATTGCCCGGTGGTAAAAGAGGGAGCTTGTCTTCCTCCCACCCCAGGTTCAAGCCTTGCTAAGTATGCCTGTCATCCCCGCGGTGTCTTTCCTGCTCATTGGGCTTACAGGATGTTCAGTGGGCTCGGGGATTTAGTTGTGGTACGCGCAAGCTGGCCCGGACACCCCGATTATAAAAAAACAAAAAAAAAATTGAGATTTGAATACACACACTCTTATAAATTTAAATCCTCAGAAAATAATTGCACAAATACCATGAATTTGACATGGATTAGATAAGCAATCATGCTAGCCATACCGGTCTGTTTACAAATCACAAAAAAAGAGGCCCTCCTATTGCACCCGTTGGAAACTAGAAGGACTATGTCAAACAATACTCAAACACCATGAACTTCAATGTAATTTACCCAAAAGGAACACGAAAGAAAGGCACAGCAACGTTAGCAGTTTTGAGTGTTTACATACTTTACAGGTTCTAATTTGGTGGGATGGAGGAAACGATACCGTTTAAGAATCTCCACAGCAGAGAGTATCAAGGCCACAAAAAAAAGGTTTAACACAGTAAACCCTAGTTTTAATCCTCCCCTTAATTGGTAAATTGGCCTTCGATCCATGTCCTGATTGAGTGATTTTTTGTGGGTTTTGAAAGGTTCACTCAGTGGCTTGGAATTGCACTGGAACGAAGCTCGCTTCAGGTTCTGTTGATCAAACTGCTCGTGTTTGGCACATTGATCTTCATGGCCATGTAAAGTGCTTTCCCTTTTATTTCAAAGTTTGAAACTTTATGCTTTTTCTAGCTTTAAAGCTGGGTTTGATGGAATGTGCAGGTGGTATTGATTAATGGGTTTCTTTTAGTTTTGGAGATATCTTTATTTCCTGGGATTTTATTGTTGATTTTGTTGCTGTTGATGGTTGTTTAGGGAGAGGTGATTTGCTTAGAGATGTTTGCGTTTGCTGCAGGGTAAAATTAAGGATATTGAATTGAAGGGGCATGCAGATAGTGTGGATCAGCTTTGTTGGGATCCTAAGCATGCTGATTTAATTGCCACCGCTTCCGGTGACAAGACTGTTCGTTTATGGGATGCTCGTAGTAAGTGAATGCTTTGTTTTGAGTAGTCATTGAAATGTTGAATTTTGGAGAGCCTCATTTTCTTATTCAAGGCAACGTGAAGATATGCATGCTGCATTTCCTGCTTTCATCACTAGACTATTTGCAAATTTTTCTTACCAGAGAAACAATATTAGTTTACGGAGCTGCTTGAAGGCAGAAACTAATTTAGAAACAAACTTATCACTGATTCACTTAACATCAGAAAGAAGATGCTCACGTGAGCTTTGGCTTCTGCAGGTGGGAAGTGCTCACAGCAAACAGAACTTAGTGGGGAGAATATAAACATCACCTACAAACCTGATGGGACTCATGTAGCTGTTGGTAATAGGGTATGTCCTACACTGATATCTCATTTGAAAAAGTATATTCTTGTTTTTAGTTGCATGACCTTTATAGAGTTCCAATGCGTGATCATCTTACTCTGTCGTTGAATTCACTGAAGGATGATGAATTAACTATACTGGACGTTCGGAAATTTAAGCCAATTCATAGGAGGAAGTTCAATTACGAGGTAATCTCAAGTTCAGACAAATAATGTTTGTTATCTCCTATTTATATATGAGATTGCCTTAGGCATATGTTCCCTAGGCTGTCTTCCTTGTCACTTGATTTCGTAAGAGTCGCAGAGGGAGTCCCTCTCATGTCTATGGGGCCAACACATGTTACACGAGGATTGTTTCTGAGTCCCTCTCATGTCAAATAACTTCAACACACCAAACTTTTTTTGATACTTTTTTTTCTTCTAGGTAAATGAGATTGCTTGGAACATGACAGGGGAGATGTTCCTTTTGACCACTGGGAATGGTAAGAAATATATTCTGACTATTGAAATTGCTTTTCGTTAGATGTTCCTAGATAATTTTCATTTCGCTGCTTATGCTTTCAAGTATGTCATTACTTTTTTATCCAATCTGTCAGGTACTGTTGAAGTACTGTCATATCCATCTCTTCAACCTCTTGAAACTGTCATGGCTCATACAGCTGGTTGCTACTGCATTGCAATTGATCCAAAAGGAAGGTAAACTTTCAAGCTGTATGTCTTCTTTGTGAGCGATTCGCATGTGTCGACAGCTTGATACTAACAGTCTCATAAAAACATGTATGAAGCATGGAACCATTGATTAAACATCTTTCTACCGTGATAGATATTTTGCTGTTGGAAGTGCTGATTCCTTAGTCAGCCTTTGGGATATCTCAGAAATGCTTTGTGTGCGAACATTTACAAAGCTCGAGTAAGTGGTGATTATTTTTTGTTAGTATGCTGTGTATTTGGATGCTCCTCTTTCTCACATTACTTTGATGTGGCATAGTATAACCTTTTTGTAATCTCTCAGATGGCCTGTCCGGACAATAAGCTTCAATCACACAGGAGGTTTTATTGCTTCTGCCAGTGAAGACTTGTTCATAGATATAGTATGTATCCATGGAACTTCCTCACTTAGTTCTTTTCAATCTCAACCATTCCTTTTCTCCTCAATGGGGGGACATCTCTCCAGTTTGCTAATATTTTATACCAACTCATTTAACTGCTTTCCACAGCCCATAATCAAGAAGATACTGACATGATTTCTGCTATTGTTTCACAGTCCAATGTCCATACTGGGCGATCAGTGCATCAAATCCCATGCCGTGCAGCCATGAACAGTGTGGAGTGGAACCCCAAGTACAATATACTTGCTTATGCTGGGGATGACAAGAACAAATATCAGACTGATGAAGGTATTGAAATTCTTACTGTATTTTGTTTTTTGCATTAAAGCAGATAAAATCACCTTATTGTCTTCTTATGGCATCCATTGCAGGTGTATTTCGAATATTTGGCTTTGAGAGCGCCTGAATTATATTAGTGAAGAAGCACATTATTTTGTATACTGCATCCATTTTTGGGATTCTCCAAGATTGCTGTTATCCATTTGCAGGTGTTTTTCAAATATTTGGTTTTGAGAGTGCCTAAATTATATCAGTGAAGGGCACATTGTTGTATAATGCTTCTATTTTCGGGATTCTTCAAGATTGCTGTATTCCCTGTTAAATTTTGGTTCCGTTGATGTTGGATTTATGCAACTGTAGTGATCTCAATAGCTATACTTTTCTTTATGCGTCTAAATGAACCTTTTGGCAAGTTTTGTTACTTTCCATTTTGTATACGCTATTAAAAATATCTTACAGCATGGAAGAAAAGTCAGCCAATCAGAGAAGCAAGATTTCAATTTCTGAATAGAAAACTTGCCAAAAGTCAGCCAGTCAGCATGGAAGGAACTCTTTGTGCCTGATTGGGCCCTATGGGAGAAATTTAAACAATTAGCTTTCGAAGGAATGGTGCACATCTTGATTGTGGAAGGGTCAAGGAGGCGAGTGAGCATCAAAAGCAGCATGGCAGGAGTGGTTAGATGGCAATGCAATGGCTGAATATGGTTCCATGGAACGAAGTTTTCAATGCAATGGCTGAATATGGTTCCATGGAATTGATTTATGCAGTTTATCCTTCTCCGTACCCATGGCAACGTGCTAAAACAAAGTGTGCTAAAGTAGCTCGAAGCAATCTGTCAAGTGCCAACCAACGATGTCTTCTATGTAAGTGGTGAAAATTGGGTTTGAATTAGATTTTCAGTGACATTGATAAAAAAAAATGCAATTGTCTCAGTGACTCAGGGATGCTGCAAGATCCAATTTCTGAAAAGAAACATGAAAAACCTTATATTGATGAGATTTGATTTTTTCTAATTTGTACACGGCTAGAACTGCACCAAACAACACAAGCTGTGTTGCCTGGAAAAATACACAATACTTTTATCATTTATAGCCAAGCAAGGATTTGCAGTCGCGAGCAGCATGTGGCAACATAGCCTCGAAAGTGGTGGTCGAAGTTTTCGTTGGTGGGGGAGGTGATGAAAAATGAAATAAATTTGATGTCCCATAAAATGTCTTCTGTTTGCACACAGTTATAACATTGCAGAGAATGGATGCTGCTGCAAGATGGAATTGCTAGGGTAATTGAGCAGCATCCTTTGTCAGCATCCGCGCTGGAATTCAGGAAGAATCTGACCGATTTCCTTTTTAGCCAGTAAAATTAACCACCAAACAAATGATCGGACCAAAATGCTTCATCCCCTTGAGGAGATCAGAGACGCGATGACATCATCAAACCTCCCAAAATCCAGCACCAGAAACTCTTGGATGAATGGTGCAGAAAAAACCTGCTAAATACAAAACAGATCTATTTAGCAAGATGAACTAACATTCAATTACCAAGTTTCTTGTAATTGTTATTGGCATGAATCCGTTGTTACCTTCGAGTTCTGAATCAGAGATCTCGCCAGCAAATTCCACGTAGAAGTTGTTGTAGATTAAACAAGATCATCACAACCTGCAGGAACAAAGTATTCGGTCAAATCCCAACAGTTTAAAAAAGAATATCTACGGGGTAATTATGCTGACAAATCATCTGATACAGTTTTTACCTTCAGTCTGGGCACTAAGTCGGGAGAAACCTACAGGCTAGCAACCTTCCCTGGTCAGAATCAGCAAAGCATGAATTTGGAAGCAGGAAACACCAAACCTGTGAAACAAACAAGACAAATTGTAATCAAATACTGTGAACACCAAGTAAGTGGTTTCCATTTGATCTCAACACTTGAGCTCTTCATTCTCTTTCCACTCAGTGGCTCTTTTGACAAATCAAAACTAGCCCCTTTCATTCTCAACTCTTGAATACACCTAGTAAGAGCTCTATTATCATTCTTCTCTCTTTGCAATTGCCTCCACACCTTCCAGTACCGGCAAATCTTAACCTGAACCAAGAACACAAATACAAGCGAAGTAAAGACAGACACAAGAGAAGGTATCCACCACTTCTTGCAAGATTGCTCTTTACTGTCAACAGAAGAGGTAAACAAAATAGTTAAGAAAAGCCCATGAAAGACTAAAAAGAAGCAACAAAGTTGAAAGATTTCGCGCTTGATAGAGTCCATTCTCGACTCTTTCAAAGCAATTCTACGGCCAAAAAGATCCTCTTCTCTTTGCCATAGCTTGAGAAGCAAAAGATGGCCCGGGCTATTAGAAATTTCTGCTAATGGGTGGTTTTGAATTGCTGTGATTGAGTTCATGGCACATATCAGTTTCTGCTGGTGCTCTTCATCTACTGGGATTTCTACGATGTGGGCATCTTTCATTTCAGCCATTGTTGAACAGAGGTGAGATAAAATTCAAGAGAATTTAATTAGCAGATGCAAAGAGCACAGGAAAGGAAACAGAATAATGAAACTAGATGGTTTTGAAAAAAGTAATAAGAAGCAGAAAACCAAAACGGGAAAGTATTCTGATAGATTGCTTGAAGGAAGACTTGAAGAGAGATTAGATGGCTTGATTTTTGAGAGAGGGAGGAAGTTTTCTGATATTTAAATCGAAGAGAAACGCCTCGATTACATTTGATGCTCCAACGGTAAGATTTCTAAGCAACGGCTATCTCCTGGAAAGCTAGATAATGGGCTTGCTGCTAATTAGGGATCCAGCAATCCTGTCTGCTAGACCTAAATAGGGCTGGGCCAGTGAATTAGGGTTTGATTTAAGTTTATTTTTTAACAACTAATATTTACGAAAAAAAGGGTAAAACAAATGGTGGGAATTTTTATATTTTCTCATAAATTTTATTTATTATATGGTCAAATAGGATTTTATATTTAAATTTTTTCATGCGGTTTATTTAACATCGATCGAAGATAGATTTAAAGCACTTTTTCTAAGATTCTTCCCATTAAAACAGTGGCTCACAGACTCCTTGCCGTAGAAGGAAATGATAGATACCTCCTCCTCCTAGCAGAGAAGAGGTTGACGATCGAGAGCGTGAAAATGAAGAACATCTCACTTGCCACCACCCACTTGCTTTTGGTATCCATTGCAGTGCAAGTTCTAGCATTAACAAAGTAATTATACTTTCGTGTGCGTCCGATTAAATCTTTCCTCAATAGTCTGGAGTGAGATCAAGAACATCTTGTCACCATCTGGATGCATATACTTTCCTCAAGATCTGGTTCTCAGCCCATTTCAGTGTGAAAGAATTTTATTAGTAGCTAGAGGATACACGCAAACATATGATATAGATTATCAAGAAATGTTCTTACTAGAAGCCAAACTGAACACAATTTAGATATTCTTATCACTTGCAGCAAATCTAGACTGACATTTACATCAATTTGATGTAAAAAATTCATTTCTTCATGCATAGGCTTACAAAATCACTTATGGACTAAAACAGTCTCCCAGAGCATGGTTTGGAATATTTAGTTTAGAAATGCGCCTTGATAATTAATGTTGATGATATGCTAGTCATAGGAATGATGAAGAAGAAGAATTTTTCAGAATTACAAAGGTATCTAGCAAGTAACTTTGAGATGAAGGATCTTGGCAGGTTGAAGTATTTCTTGGGTATCGAAGTGTATAGATCAAAATGAGACATATTCCTCTTATAGAGAAAATATGTATTAGACCTATTAGTTGAGACAAGTATGTTGGAATGCAAACATGTGGATACACTAATTGTATAAAATCATTGTTTAGAGGAGTATACAGATCAAGTTCCTATAAATAAAGAACGATATCAAAAATTGGTGGGGAGACTCATCTACCTTTTACATACACGTTATGATATCGCATATGCTATCAGTCTAGTTAGCCAGTTCATGCACAACCCAAGTGAAGTATATATGAAGACAGTATTGCAAATACTTAGATACTTGAAATCCTCTCCTAGAAAAGGAATTCATTTTTCAAAGAATAATCACCTTAATATCAGTGGTTATACTGATACAAATTGGACATGAAATCTAACTGACAAAAAATGCACTTCAGGACACTTTACTTTTGTTAAAGGAGACTTGATGACTTGGAAAAATAAGAAGTAAAATGTTGTTGCCCTATGTAGTGCTGAAGTAGAATTCAGAGGGATGACTAAATATTATGTGAAAATACTATGGATAAAGGAGCTGCTTAAGGAGCTAGGATATCCTATGGTGACTGAGATGAAGATATACTGTGACACCAAAGCTACAATTGCCATAACAAATAATTCAGTTCAACATGATCAAACTAAGCACATAGAAGTAGATAGACATTTCATCAAACAGAAACTCAATGAGAAAACTGTGATTTTTCCTTTTATCAAATTTGAAGTTCAACTAACATATATACTTGCTAAAACAGTATTAAGTAAAGTGTTTCATTGCTCTCTCAACAAGTTGGGCATACGCGATATCTTTGCACCAACTTGAGGGGGAGTGGTGACAAGGATAACTATCAATTTAGAAAATATTACAACTTAGAAAAACTAGATTTCAGGAATAAGTTAGGAAATAGGTGTTATATTCCTATTCTTATTTCTCCATCCTTGAATAGGATTTATTGTACATATATATATACTAGTTCTATGCAATAAAGAAATAGATACAAACACTTATCTCTACGATTGAAAGATACATCTTCATCGTCATCATATTTTTCTTGATATACTTTGGATTTCTAGTAAGAGAAGATACAATACTGATGATTGAAAAGTTTATTACATCAATGTTTGGAAGAACAACAAGAAATTATGTAATTCTAGGCTGTAATTAATATGATAAGTCCTTATTTATATTTTTCATTATTTATCATTGCACAAGATATGTGTTATTGCCAATAAATGAAAGGTGTCAGCCTATTTTGTGTTGTAATTATCTTAAACAATTGGGTTCATTAGATCATCAGCTGGTATATCCCATAGCATGCAGTCTGTATTGAATATGGATGAGACATTTCTAATCTCTTTTCCACCCTCGGATTCTTCTCCATTTTCATCGTCAAGCTTTTCATGCAACCTGCCTTGTTGGTCACCTGCTGTGCATGTGCTTCCAGTGCACATACTCTG
Source organism: Salix arbutifolia (assembly GCA_025169955.1). Classification (NCBI taxonomy): domain Eukaryota; kingdom Viridiplantae; phylum Streptophyta; class Magnoliopsida; order Malpighiales; family Salicaceae; genus Salix; species Salix arbutifolia. Next base: position 31,725,611 of record CM045917.1, on the reverse strand, counting down.
ATTCCACGGTGACAAAGCTCCGTCGTTGCCAAAAGAAGACGGACAGCATAAAAAAGCATTCACTGATGATGGAAAATCACTGCAGATGCCTGCAAAATTGGGCGAGGTAACACCATTGGAGTCCCAGATTTTGTTTGGAGGCAACATTCCAGGTTCTTGCATAGCTCTCGATAAACCAAGCTTGATTTTCTCAATGGTATCATCATTTTCATCATGTTTAGTGGCAATATAAGGGGAGGAGGTGTTCCCTTGTGCCACAATCGGGTTGCATTGCTGCATCTGGAAGTCGATCCGCTTTTTGGTGAGGAGGTGGAGCATTTCATCTTTGAAGCAGCCAAGGGCTGCCTCTGCTAGGTGGCTCACCTGTGGTGTTGCTAGTGTGGTGGCGATCTCCGCCATGAGGTGGGAGAAGGGTTTGTGGGTAACCGGATCTATTCCCATGCCAGAAAGCTTCTTTTTCAGCTTGGTGTTCCAGTGATTTTTAACATCATTGTCTGTGCGTCCTGTAAGCTGAGCAGCAATCAATGACCACCTGTGATGCCATTTTGCAAAGTCATTGAATAGCAATTAGGTGTCTGAGATTTTGAAAACAACCTTGACAGTGGTATGTATCGAAAGATTGAACAGCATAAATTAATCGGTGTACCGGTTGCCAACAACAGAGTGAAGCTTGACAATGGTCTGCTCTTCCGCCTCCGAAAACTGGCCGTGCTTCAGATCAGGACGAAGATAATTTGTCCACCGCAGCCTGCAACTCTTCCCGCATCTCTGAAGACCTTAACCATACAAGTAAATAAATATAACAGGTTATAGCATAAGATGAGTGACGTTACGAAGAGCCAGCCAATACAGGTTGATGTGGAGGGAGGGAGGGAAAAGAGCAGCAGACAGTACCAGCATTCTTGGGGATGAGCCGCCAGTTACGGGTGCCGTGCTGGGCGATGTAGGAAGAGAGTTTGTTGTCTTCTTCAGGTGTCCACTGTCCCCTCTTCACGTTGTCCTTCTCACAGCATGGAATCCTGCCCATCTCTTTTGTTTATTCACTTAATTTCTTCCTTAAGAAACCCTAATTCTTGGCCTTGTATAGTTAATGTCTGCTAGCTAATGAATGGAAAGTAAAAGAAAAGACAGGCAGTAGAGAGATTCTCCGAGTGCCTCAGGTTTTGGGTAACCAAATTATAAAGAAAGGAAAACACAAGTGAAGAGTGTTAAAAGAAATGGTGATTGCATGGGTTTTAAATTAATTTGGAAAGAATTAAAACGGCATCAAAGACGCGTGATTTTATTAAACAATTCAACGCCGTTGAGGGTGTGAGAGGTGGGCCGGTAGCTCACCCACAAGACACCTTGGAGGTCAACTCTCTTTCTCTTCTTTCACTTGTTGACAATCCTTTGGATTGGAGCTCATTGCCAGTGTTTTCGGTTCGGTGGCTTTCTGCTTTGGTCACACAACTTTACCGCCTCCTCCGTGCATGGTGGTAACAGTCTCAAATTCCTTGACACCAGAACCAGGCATGAAGTTTAAGGTTGTTCCACGTACGTGCGGGTCATTATTTCCACACGCATAGCCTTGAGAGAAGAGGGAGTGGACGGGTTTGTTTTTGCACAACAACTTGTAAGAAGAAAGAATTCTATCGATAAACCTCAATTACTGTTTGAGTTATGGTTATTGGAGATTTACATGATTAAATTTTAAAGTTAGTAAAATTAATCGAGGTATATACAAACTGAACCGGACACCGAAATTAATAAAATAAAAAATCTATTGATTACTAGAGTAGACATGACTTAACTTTCTCTTTTTTTCCACTTCTGACTGATCCGTGCAAACATGGTACCTTTATATTATGCTGTACCATAATTTATTCTCGTGTTATGAGTGGATTAAGTTAACAAGATAATTTAAATAATAAACCAAGTTAACTCTTTATTATTATTTTTTGAGACCCAGCCCGTTACAAGTCTCAGGATGACCAGGCCAGCAACTCTGCATGGAACTACCTATTTGCATGTTTTCGAGGTTACCAAAACCCTACCTTGGTAAACAAGAAATCATGCAAATGTATTATCCAAATAAGAACTGTACCAGGAATTTGAACAGTGCCCGCATGACATGACAGATATCATGCGCATCAAAAAGTTCACACAGAGTGATCAAAGCAAGCACGCCCTTCCACGGCTTACATTTTGTACAACATTAATTCATAGGGAAGTGGGAACCATGCTTTAAACAATTCAAGGTTCCATAGAGCTGTGATGAATGAATCCAGTGATCGGCAAGTTAACTCTACAACCCAATTACCCAGACCCTAAACTAGAGCTAACCCCAGACCAGGTCTGACCCTATGGTTGTGTGCCATTATCGATGCGATAGAAAAATGGATTCTTTATCTTAGGGAAAGACACAGTTATGAAATGGACCACGAAAACATAAAAGATACGGAAATTTGGTGGTGAAGCCTAAATGGAGGGATTTCATTAACAAGACTGAAACTATAAGAACTGCATTGACCAAAAAAATAATACAGAGACTATATTAACAGTTATGGAAGAAACACGGATGAAATATATCGCCAATCATTATTATGAAGAAATGATGTTATTCAGCTTGTTACAGTCGCTCGTCAATAGAACGGGGTATGATTACAGTGGATAAAAGGAAAAACACAACAATAATCTGTTCTTGTTTACAGTGGATTCAGGATGCACATTTGGCACCCACGATGTGAGAGAGATCACCAGGGAATTCACAAACTATCAACAAGTCCATTCCAGTAATTGTTATGTGTATATATACACACACACAACCATGTTTGGGAAAAAGAAATGCCTCAGCAGAGAACACAGCTTCAAAGATTTTGAGAGATCACTAGCGCATTCACAAACTATCAACAAGTCCATTCCTGTAATTGGTACACACACACCCATGTTTGGAGAAAAGATATGCATCAGCAGAGAGCAAAGCTTTAAAGATGGTTGATATAAATCGTATTAGTTTTGCTAATCACATGGAAAAAGTTGCTTTTTGTTGTAGACAAAACACTTCATTTAAACAAAAGAGTACGGCGACAACAATGTAAATAATGTTTCAAGTTCATTTGAACAAAAGTGTTTAGCAAGAACAATGTTTCAAGTCTCACTTCTTGTTTCTTTGATCCAACAAATTATGAGTCAAAATCAATCTTTAATTTTGCTTCGTAGATAGTTGACAAATAAGTTTTCTTAATGTCAAACAACTAGATCATACCAAACACCTCCTAGAGCTTAAGAAATCTAACCATTCACTTCACTTTGGCATCGAGTCAAAAATTTCATTTCTGAAGAGAAAACAATAGTCATTTCATTGATAACAGAACTTAGTATCTCTGTTCAAGTACTCACACTTTATAATGAAGATACTGATCTACTGTGAGAGGCTTAGGACCACCAAACCAATTGATCAGAAATATGTCCTCGATGTCTAATTTGAAGAACTGGAAGTTGTGATCCTTAGGCCAACCTGTAAACCATCCAAAAGAAAAATATGCAAGCCTGCTAAGTGAGCGAAAGCCAATGAGATAAACAGGTGCAAAAACAAAGCTCTATTTTTTTAATATTTTCAGATTTGCAAAATATCGAAAGGGAAAAACAGAAAAAGGCTGTTGCTAATATATGAGCATTACCCTTCATTTCTTGATGCTTTGCAAACAGGGCAATTTTAGCTATTTCTGCTTCCTTGGAATTTTCTTTTAGGACCTTCAACTACATATTATGCAAGGCAATACTTCCAGTTAGTTCAACTTTCCAGAAAACTTGTATTCAACAAGCTACCACTTTTAAAAAAAAAGAACAGAAAAACAGCAGCAGCAAGACATCATCTCTTCTTGCTTAAGAACTCAATAAAGCTGCACCTTGTACCTTGATGGTGGAAAAGTTCTCAAATTAAGGAAATCAAGAGAAACTAGGGAGTAATAAGAACCTAAAATACAAAATAAATGATGAAATGTTTAGCATCCATCCATATGTGAGTTTCTTTAAAATGACAATTGAGTTTACCTATCTGATGCAGATGGAAGTGAGAATAGAATACGAATTATTTTTTTACGAGGTTTATTTATTTTAGTATAAAAGATAAAAATTGGAATTTTCCATGTTAGATTAATCCTATTAAATAATTTTCCTATCTTAGATACTCTGTAAAGCTTTAGGTAGGTGGGTTCCTAATCCAACAAGGAGATAGACTTTACTCTGTACTTTGGTTTTTGCTCTTTGGTGATGGCACCAAGTTTGTTATAAGATTGAGCTTTTGTGTTAGGAACTTATGACAAGATATGAAAAGGAAAGGGCTTTTGAACTAGAAACCAAGGGAAGAACTTTGGCTGGATTTGGCAAGACAAGTGGGAGGTGTATCACAGATTTTGAAATTCAGATTTTGATGCTGAAAGTGATCAGTCAAATGGTCGCTTCAATCTTTTTTATGAGGATTGTAAAGATGAACAAACCATCATTGATAGTTTCATTGGCTAGAAAAGTTTGACCCTTATTTTGATGAGGAAGATATATAACAGAAGCAAATTTTTCATGACCTAGTCAAGAAGAGAAGACTGAAGGCTGATAGAGAGATTAGCACAAAAAGCTCCATTCTCCTCTACGGTCCCTCCTGCTCCGTCTGAGATTGTGTATCCACCTTGACATTAATCCATACGCATTTGTAAGTCCACAAAACTACCTGATTTGGCTTATTCTTGTTATTCTTCACCATTTATTTCTTTTTTAGCTTTTATTCATTGTCTCTTTGAGCCCTTATCCTATAAAGAGGCAATTCTTAATCCTGTTTGACAGCAAGCTATGAATGAGGAACTTTTTGCTTTGCATAACACAAATACTTGATTTGGTTCCTCTAACTCCTGGTAAGAGTGTTGTTGTTTGTCATTGGAGTATAAGATCAAGACTAACTCTAATGGATCTATTAAGCAATACAAAGCTTGGTAGTTGCAAAAAGATACTCTCAACAGTATGATATGGATTATGAGGAGATATTTGCTCATGTTGCTAAAATGACTACTATTTATACTCTTATTGCAATTGTTTCAGTTCATCGATGGCCTATCTCTACACTTGATGTTAAAAATATCTTTTTGAATGGAGATCTTCAAAAAGAGATTTATATGGCACTACCTCCTGGTGTTTCACATGAATCTGGGTATGTCTGCAAGCTCAAGAAAGCGTTGTATGGTCTCTCAAACAAGCACCTCGTGTTTGATTTGAGAAATTCTCTTTTGTGATCTCTTCCCTTGGATTTATTTCTAGTAATTATGATCTTTTTGTCAAGAGCACCAATACATGTCATATTATTTTATCCTTATATGTTGATGACATTCATGATATTCTTTCTCGGTATATTCTTGAGTGGGCTAGACTTACTGATAATAAAACTGCAAATATTCTCGTTGAGGCTAACGTCAGATATTCCTCTTCTAATGGTTTACTTTTGTCAGATCCTACTTTATATCGTACTTTTGCTCGTCCAGATATTGCATATGTTCATGTTATTAGTTAATTTGTTGCCTCTCCTACTTCCGTTCATTGGGCAGTTCTCTGTATTTTGCGATATCTTCAAGGTACCGTATTTCAAAGTCTCTTATTTCCATCCAACTCTTTCTTGGAACGACGTGCATACTCTGATGTTGATCGTGGTGGTGATCCCACGTATCGCAAGTTTGTTACTGGTTTCTATATCTTTTTGGGTGATTCTCTTATTTCTTGGAAGAGCAAGAAACAATTTGTTGTTTCTCAATCTTCAACCGAAGCTAAGTGTCATGTTATGGCATCCACTACAAAAGAGATGTTTGGCTACTTGCAGATATGAGAGTTACTCTTTCTCATCTCACTCGTATGTATTGTGATAACCAAAGTTCTTTTAGATTGCCCATAACTCGATTTTTCATGAACAAACTAAGCATATTGAGATCGATTGTCACCTTACTCGTCATCATTCTAAGAATGACACCATCATTTTGCCTTTTGTTTCCTCTTATTTGCAAATTTCTTTATCGAGTCACATTCTATTTCCCGATTTCATTTTCTACTTGGCAAACTCTCGATGCTCGTAGCCGCCACATCATGAGTTTGAGGGGAGATGTTAAGAATATATATGTTGTGTTATTTATTATTCATTAAGGGTAGAATAGTCTCTTGTTTTAGTTTATATATAGTTCTTTTGTATTTAGGTTAACTTATGCATGTACTTGACATTATCATGAAACCCTGCCCTTCTTTTCTTAATTCTCTCTTTATGTATTTGAATTGTTTAACAGTTCTCTGACAACAATTATAGGTTTATCACACTTTCTAAAGTGTTTTGATGGTATTTTGGGTCAAAAGAGGTTAAAAAACAGGTTTTTAGCTCAATATTTCTTAAGCCCTAATTTTCCAGCCACTGTAGTGGTCGGAATTTGGGCAAGAACAAACATCGCGTCTTCTAATAATTTTTCTTCAAAAAAACATATCGTTTGCCCCAAGTATAATGAAAAAAAGGGTCCAGATGCGCAAACCTGCTATGCAAGCCCACACGTGGGCCCAACATAAATGGGTCAGACCTGACAGCACTTGACTTTTTTTGTTTTTTTTTCATTTTTTTATTATTTATATAAAAAATTTATATTTAAATTAATACTCTTTTTTATGTTTTGTGTTGATGAAGTATACTTTTGAAAATAAAGAATTTCTACTACAGATAATATTTCTATATATGTAGTCATGCATCATATTTTTATTTTATTCAATCAATTTAAAAAATACATTTTATATTTAAAGTTAAAAGATATGGGAGAAACATTGTTTGTCTGCACTCATTAGCATTGTGGGTTACAATAGTAATTAACATTTTATTTTTATTTTAACCCTTTTTTCCTTTGTTTATTTTTTTTCCTTGTATTATGTGTTTATTGGTATTTAAAGTTGAGAATTTATTTTAATTTATCTTTTATATTGGTTGGGAAATAAACTACATGATTTTATTCTTCAATCTTCATTTTAATTTTTTGGATTTTTCTTTTAATTTTCCATTTATATGGTTTGTTTAATAGTTGATAATTTATCTTTGTTATTGTATGGTTAAATAAACAATAGTTTAAAAAATAAATAAGTTAATAATCTCACTCGAGTCCATTACTCAGTTTGTAGGTTTAAAGTTTTGACCAGGATTACCTAATTAACTGGTTTGGTGAGTTTTCTCACCAAACCTTATGTTTTTTAAGGGAAAAAAAAATTATGTCATCATGTTTTTATTTGTCATACAAGTTGTCTTTGGACCTATTAAATTGATTAATTCATATTAGGTTAGCTCTCACATGATTTAATTAAAATCTTGAGTTAAACATAAAGCCGGATTAATATGTTTTAAGATCGAACTGCTTGATTAGATTTAGTGATACTACTAGAAAAATCTTTATTCTCTTGATATTTTTTTAAGTTTATAAAAAAAAAAAAAATAGTCTAGCCCACAATGGAGGACGGGGACTTGGCTAGTGTATACTCTATATCGTGTGCTATGGTTGTTCTTTTTCAGTTGTACCACTATATGAATGTCCTAATCAGAAATATTAATTAGAATGTCAAAGAAGAATCAGAAAAGTAGCAATGAAGTTTCTAGGCTTTGTTACATGTACATAAAGGATAGGCTGGTTGCTCTCCTAGAAAATGGTTCTTAAGCACCTTATGCCATATAATTCTTGTGTACACAGAAACCATATATCAATATGAATGTAAGATGCTTGATTTCGCAACATACCTTTCCAGTCAACGTAATTTTTGCACAAGAGGGGTTCTCAGGGTCTTTCTTTCCACAAGTTCCTAAAGGATACTCGCTGATAGTAAATGAAGACCTTTGGTCTTGTAATGCATTTTTCGCAGTTGGATCAAGAGCTGTCAAATAAAAGTATGGGATGCCACTACCTTCTCCAGGTAGCCCATCGCTATATGAAACAACATTCCTGAAGCACAAACGATGCATTAGAGCATGAGAATAACAAGTAAATCCAGAAATCTGGAAATCGATAGACATGGGTGAAAAACTTAATGATTTTTAGTCCACGAAATGTGACTACGTCTCACCACAATTGAATTATATATATATAAAAAGAGTATCACCAAAGTTGCCAATCTTAGGTAAAAATGAAAAGGTAAGGAAATATAAAAAAATGGTGAAAAGCTTGTTTTTAGCATGTTACCGGACGGTGAAACGAAAAGATGGTTTTACCTTGTAATGGTATAGATAAAAGGAAAACCTAGTTTTTATCATTTAATGGAGAAAAGGCACAGAGAAAATCCAGCAAATGTGTGATCAAATGGAAAAGCAAAGGTATAAAATGCTTATAAATGTGTCAAGATGACCAAAATGATTGGCAATCCCAGCAGACTTGTGTCCTTCAAGTATGAGTTGAGACAATCTCAAGTCAAACAATTAATTTGAGTAGTATCAGGATCTTGTAATTGTACTTGCAGAAGACCAAAACAAATCAAAGCCCCTCCAAAATATTTGAACCTTTCACAGTCAGTTTGTCTCTTGAATTGTTAGAATAAGAAAATAAGTCTCAAGATAACAATGAGAATAATACATTTTGTTAATCTCAGGCAAGAATCCTACCAGCACAAAAGTTGGAAAATGTTAAAAACAAGCACCAACGAATGGCTATATGCTTTCAAAAGGTCTCAGATGGCTACACTCAAATGTTAAGGCCTTCGCAATCTTGAGGGTCGAGACCCCAAGGCTGGTGCGAAAAAAATAGCACAGCTCTCCTTGCTTGAAAAACATATGAATAAAACCCGACACAGACCAGAACAGATAATAATAGTAACTTCAGCTCTCCTGTACATTTCGAGGACAGAATTTAATATTTCGAAATAAATGAGCTAGCAGAAATCATAACTCACTCACTCGTATAAAACAAAATTAGCATTCTCATGCTTCACCAAGAAATGAACATTTTGTCAATGTATCAAAGAGTTCATTCTGAAGGAATCACTTAAAACTCGCAGCTTTAATCATAAGAGATTAATAAAGAACTCTCTCTATAGCAAAAGAAATGGCAAAACATACCCAAATGGTGCTCCTCCCAGATCACTTGAAAGGGTACTGGAACCAGAAAAAGAAAAAGAAAAAGAAAATGACAATCAGAAATTGTCAAAAGCCAAACCATATCAAAATAAGCACCTAAAGATTAAAAATTTAATCAGCACAAGCAGTAAGGCAAATGATAAATAAGGAAAAAATCCAACTGAAATAAACTTAAGTATATAGGAAGTGAGGGGGGGAGAGGACATACTTTAAGACACCCCAAGAATTTTGAGAGACCAGCCAACGAGCTGATGCAGCAGCATCATTGGGATCAGGTTTATTGATTAATAATAACCTTCCCTGCACAGAATCTTGAAAGCCGACAAGGAGGAAGAAGAGAGCATAGAAACAGTTAGCACGGCTCCTGGTATTCATTCTTTCAAGGGGGAAAACCAAGACGAAGACCTTCTGCACAGTGACTCTGCTCTGTAATTATATACAGAAAGGAAAGAAAAAGAAGAAGAGAAAAAAAGATACGAAAAGGGGAAACCAAATAACTCGTTGCTGATGATACGATTAGTTGATATGCCCGCTGCTGTTTGATTTTTGTTCCTGAATTATTACAACATATGACAAAAAATAAAATGGAGAAGACTGTTTTACCCTTGATAACTAGTAGTACAAACCTGACCCGAGGGTTGATTTGAAAAGGGCAAAATGGATAATCGGATCGCGATCATAGCCATGGGTCAATCTAGGCAATCATTTTTATTAGAACGGAACGGTAGCGTTTTCTATCATGAAAGATTGTCTGGGTACTTGAGGATAGATGACCTTTTTAACAAGGCTTCTGGCATTCCATCTTGTTGCAGCAAAACCAAAGAAAATCTTCTTCTGCACATTGTGTCTGCTACGTGTTCATATACCAAATAAAAAAAAAGGAAACGAAAGAATTTGAAGATATATTTGGACTAGCTTATGCTTCCTCTGAAACTAGGTTCTGTTTTGAACGGTATTAAGAGGGCATCTTCACATTCATCTAATATATTAAGAAGAATTTAATGAGATTTTTCTTAATGCTGATGATGTTAAGGATAATATTTGATAGGATCAATACAACAGATACAATGCAGTCCTCAGCTTAATCTTGCTTTGATAAGCCCTCCAACTGATCCTGTAAATATAAATGTTGATACTCTGCTTATGATCGCGAGACAATTATATTTCATTGTTGTGTTTACCAAAGATACAGAGATGCCCTTATACAGGCTCAATACAATAATGCATATCCCGTAAAGTAATTATTTACCAAATCTAGGTTCCTAAACTATTGCAATCGTATCTTCTATACTAAGTAAATATTAATTACAAGAATCAATTGCGACAATTGTGCAGATGGTGATGACTGAGTATCTCAACAGTCCTCAGCTAAATCTTGCTTTGATAAGCCCTTCAACTGATCCAGTAAAAATAAATGCTGATACCAATAGGCAAATCATGCTGAAGGCTCGAAGCATGATCCACTTAGTTGACCATGCTTCAACATTTCTTTGCTTGAAGTACATCTCCACAGGGAAATATATAGTTAAGGTCCACAACTTCAATCCTCCTAACAGTCCAATAATCTGGTTGAAGTAAGGAAAGATCATTGCGATTGTCGTTGTTGATGCGACGTAGATTGTTCGGAAACATAGCCTGAGGAGGTTTAGCTGAAAAGCTGGCAACCAAGGCAATCTGCAGGTAAAATTCTTAGTTACAACTCTGCTGTTTGGGGAGTTCTCAGCAATCCATTTCTCAATGTTTGCAAATACTGGTTGAGTGGAAACCTGCCAAGACATTATAAATGAAGTCTGCAGGAAATTATTAGGAACACCCGGAGTTCATAGAGGCTCCAGATGCACTGGATAATGATGGCAACAGACAAAGTACCTGATAGCCACCAACTAAATGAAGCACGATACAAGCATTAGCAAGATCAACAAGCCAATATGACTTGGAAGAATGAAACCCCGTCAAGAGGTTCCCTGGCGTGTTTTCTCCAAAAGCTGCATAGCCAAAGCTTCCAAAACAGAGGTAGAAAAATGTTGTAGCAATGAATGCTATTATCGAGGCCTTCTTCATGGTCTTGTTTTCTGATGGGGGTGATTTTAAAGTATCCTTCATGCATGTTTTTCAAGTTCCACCATTCATTTAGTGTCTGATAATGTTTTTCCCCGAAGAATAATGTATATTTTTAGAATCAAAATTCATACCTGTATTTCTAAAGCAATCAAGGTGTACGGGTAGGCATATGCAATATCCCCGAGTGCTTGAGATATTTTCCAGACTTTATCAGCTGCACTATCAGCTGAGACTCCTGCAATCCCACCCTTAACATATCCATTTTCTGCAAGTTCAGTCACAAGGCAGATTTTTTTGGTACAGAACCAAGCAAAGATTCAAAGTAACATGATCTTGGACATAATTAAGATCTGCAAGGAAAACCCACTAGTTAATATTCACCAGCTAGACATAATTACTCTGTGCGTACCTATTATTTGTGCAAAACCAAGTACAGATCCAATAGAGGCATAGCTGACAGACATGATTGCAGCAAAAATTGATAGCCATAGTATGTGATGGAAATCTGGTATCTGAGACAATATAACCTGGACAGCTCCAAATAGTAGCATAAACAAGGTGCTAGCGCCTCCCTGTTCAGCTTCATGTCCATCTTTGTGGTAACTGTTCGATTTCTGAATTGCCCTTCATTAGAAAATTTAATGGTACTTTTATGAAACTGTGTTTCGTTAACATTGACAATTATTTCTTCACAAGTACAATGACATTGAAAATTAGATGGCAATGCAAAATGAGATAAAGGGAGCACTGATAATGAATTTGGGATTTGAGAGTAGCTTAACAGAATACCTCAAGCTGATAGCAGTGGTAACAGTATAAGCAATTCCTGTCCCATAAAAGCTTATTTTTGTAAGGATGCTGCTTATGAATCCATTCCTTTCCCCTGCATCCATGTCAAGAACCAACCGTTAAAAACTTAGAGCTATTTATTATACGTATCTGTTTCTTTATCATGATATTGGATTATTATACTCGTAATTAGCAGCATCGAATCCCTTGGTTTGCAAAAAAGTTTTTAGAAAATGTTAATTTTACCAGATATTTTTGTGAGATTAAATTCCCTAAAAAAAGTCTCCTGCACCAAATTAATGGACGCTGTCAATTGGTTTATAAAATATAAATCAAGAATTTCCGGGAAGCAACTCACCAATCATCATCTACTAAGTACTAATTACTTAGCTCTATATTCTGGGTGACATTTCACCAAGAAATATATTCTACAGCTAACTACAAGTCATCAGTAGAAAGTTATGGAGGGAGGGATATTCTCAGCGTCTTACCTAAAATCTCATGAACAGCTTCAAGGAAAGACCGGTTTCTTGTGGGACCAAATTCGGGATCAGGAGATCGATAGCAATCGCAGATAAGGAAAGTAGAGATAAGGGCGACTGAAGCAAAGAACGACATGGCTAAAGGTCCTGCAATCCATCCTAATTGAGCCATGCTCCATGCTAGAGATAGTATCCCTGACCCTATCACTCCTGTTATTATGTGCGCCACTGCTGTCCATACCGTCCCTTCAAAGTTCATCATCATTTGGAGTTAGGTAGAGGAATAAAAAAAGAAAAACACAAGATGTTTCCATGTGATCACACCCAGAGATAAATCAGTGTCTGTTTCTTTGAATATGAATTCTACATGTACTAGAAGATGATCTGAGAAGCAGCTCGGAAGAGATTGAAGAAATGAAGAGTGAAAAGACAAACCAGTTCTCTTGATGGTTGAGTTCGATGGCAGAGAACAGTACAGCAGAGGTGTCTCCTGTTCTCCAGCTTCTGCTCCCATGGCCAGCTACCAGCAGAATATTCACAGCTTGTCAGAGATCCAATCCATAGGCTGCAAGCAAAGCATGGTTTGTTGTATTTTAATTGGATTCCTTTGGAGACATTGACGTTTTAGTTTCCAGGAGTTGCTCTCTTGTCACACACGCACTTTCCAGGGACGACTTTGTTACCGGGTTATCCTGTTGAAAGCTAGACTGGGAACCACGCAACGATGTGGCCGATAGTGATTGAAGTTTTTAATTTATTATATCCACTAAAATTTGAATTAACTCAATGTTTAAGGATTAAATTGAAAATAAAAACAAAATTTGATAGGAAATAATGATTGAGGGTGAAATCGCCAAAAAATTATCTCAAATGACTTAAATAGTAATTGAAATAACAGGGACTAAGACAAATTTAAAAAACCAAATGAGGATGAAATTAAAAAAAAAAATCAAATGAGGATGAAATTGAAATAAATTATGGTTTTCATAATTAATTTTTGAAATAAAACAAATATCAACCAAAAGACTAGAGACAAGATCAAAAACTAACTCACTTCATCCGATAATAAAAATGATCACAGAACGTTTCTACGTATATTTGGCACTTACAATTCCTTCAACTGACCCAATCAAGCCTACAACCGATACAAGAAAGCAAACGAAGCTAAATGTTCTGAGAACAACCCATTTTCTTGTCCAGGCCTCTACTTTGTTCCGTACAAAATACATTTCTACTGGGAAATATATGGCCAGTGGCCAAAAGTTTAGGGCCCCTAATAGTCCCAGAACTTGGTTGAAGTAAGGGAAAACAGTGGCAATCGCGGTTGTTGACAGAACATATGCAGTTCGAAAACAAATCCTGAAAAGATTGACGTGGAAAGAAGGCAGCAGTGGGAGTTTGATGCTGTAGAAGTTGTTCAGAAATCCACTTCTTGGGAACTTCTTCGAGGACCAACGTTCGACAAACGTGAATACTGGTTGACTGAAGAGCTGACAGAAAACAAAAACATGTATCAAAGTTGCTCGAAAACTTATCAAACCGCAAGCTGTAATATGAAATCCTCGCCCAACTTTTACTTTTAAAGCAGGGAAGAGAGTAAAAGGGAAGAACCTGATAGCCTCCAACCAAATGTAGAACAATGCAAGCATTAGCGAAGCCAATGAGCCAGTAAGGCTCATAAAATCCAAGTCCTGTCAAAAGATTTCCAGGAGTGTTGTTGCCAAAAGCTGCGTATCCAAAGCATCCACAGAGGAGGTAGAATAATGTTGTCAAGAAGATTGCAATCATCGATGCCTTCTTCATGGTCTTGTTCTCGGGTGGAGGTGACTTCAAAGTATCCTTCATTTAACAATTTTCTAGTTCATCTTAGCTCTGGTAGTTCTTAGGATAATGAATTTTAGACAGTAGAAGGCAGACCTGAATTTCAAGAAGAATGAGTGCGTACGGGTAGGCATAAGCAATGTCCCCGAGAGCTTCAAAGACTAACCATAGTTTTTTAGCTCTGGTAGCAGCTGGGGCACCTGTAAGGCTACCCTTGATCATCCCATTTTCTGCAGTTAGAGAAAAAGAAATTTTAAAGGCCAGGAAGCCGACCCTGCAAAAACATGTGATCCATGTTTTATTTTACAATACAGCATATTTGTTGCAATTCTGAATCTTCACATATTTGTTCGTATCCCAGGATTGAATTTCAATTGCGAAAGCCAGATGCCTCTGATAATAGAGAATGAATAAACATCTACCTAGTACTGTAGCCAAGCCAAGTCCAAATCCTGTAAGAGAGTAGGCAAAAGACATGATTGCAGCAAGAACTGAAAGCCATTTTATGCTATGGAAATCTGGTATCTGTGATGTTACAATCTGAACAGCTCCGAATATCATCATATACGGAGTATCCTCGTATTCACATTTTGCATTATGACCACTTTCATGGTAACAGTTTGATCGTCGAATTGCGCTGCAATGTTGTTTGATATGAAAACAATGGCTCAGACTTCCCAACAAACGATACACTACGGCATGGCAAGCTAACAATAATGGTTCTCGAAAATTGGAATAAAACAACAAGGCATAAATCAAGAAATTCACCATGGAAGTACCTCATACTAGTCGAAGTGGTAATAACATATGCTGTGCAGATCCCATACATGAACAGATATTGAAACAATCCGCAAAGCCATGTCTGGGTTTTACCTGCAACGACACCACTCAAAATTAGGATGCTTGAAGGTAGATCATCTAAACACTTCCAAGCATGAATGGTTTAAAAGGGAGGGGTGTTTTGCTACCAAGATTCACCCTAACAGCATCCATGTAAGAGTAGTTTCGTGTTCCAGTGACAGGGTCAGGATATCTGTAGCAATCAGAAAGAAGCACGACAGAAAAATAGGTGACAATAGAAAAGCAAAGCATGGCAACTGGACCTGCGATCCATCCTAGCTGGGCTACACTCCAGGCCAAAGAAAGGACACCAGAGCCGATAACAGCCGTAATTATATGAGCTATGCAACTCCATAAGGTTCCTGGTTCAGTTTCCCGCAGGAGGTAAACTCAAGATTAACAGAGCACACAACAAAAAGTGCAAATTAGACTGGGAAGTTGGGAGCGTCATTACCAGTTCTTGTCCGCCCATCATCATCAAGCAACAAACTATTCTCTAGCTCATGTTTGACTGCCATGACTATCAAATCGAAGGGAGCTTCCTTCGAGAATTCTGGGCTCAACCACCCAACCCTCTGCCGAGAGCAACTGAGAGAAATAACAGCAGTCACAGCCCTTTCACTGTAGAAGCTATCACATGGGTTTCTTTCTTCTGTTACTGTTGACAAAGCTCGATGATGAGTTGTCACCAAACATTGGAACACCAGAACAAAAAAGGTTGCTCCTTTTTTTGAGTGTGGATAGGACGACAAAACCC
This sequence comes from Salix arbutifolia, assembly GCA_025169955.1. NCBI lineage: Eukaryota > Viridiplantae > Streptophyta > Magnoliopsida > Malpighiales > Salicaceae > Salix > Salix arbutifolia. Next base: position 31,709,764 of record CM045917.1, on the reverse strand, counting down.
CACAAGGGCCCATGTCCTATGAAACCAGCATTTCGAATTGGACAGAGAGACAATAAATATCCTCTTGTAATCTGCTCATCGTGTCTTCAATTGTACAATTTGACCTAATACACCACAAGTTTGAGGTAAAGAAACTTATTGAACCTTAACAAAGAAAGTAACACAAGGTTGAAGCTCGGGCCATAGTTTTCGGTGCCTACTAGATGCACAAGGAGGCAAACTACTGCTCGTGCAATCTACTACTCGAAACCACTTGCCTCTTCTCTCCTCAATTATGCTCGGTCAGAATTCCATTTCAAGCAATAATTATTGGTGGTTGCCCTATCAACAATCAATCCCAGCCCTTTGTTCTTAAAAACAATATTTGCATCATGAAAAATGACAGAATAAATAATATTAAAAAACATTGCGATCCCTTTCATTGCATCACAAGGACTGTATTATAGTTGCACCAAATCATTGAAATTAATGATAATAATAAATAAATAAAAATGGATTTGGAAATAATAATGTCAAAGGAAGAATTTTTACCACATGAGAAACCTCATATCACAATCAACAGAAGTCTAGTACAGGTGCGCAAAATTGGTTGTGTTGTGTTAGATGCCTCCTGTAGTGCCTTGGAAGGCATTCGAATTCTGATGACTTCTATAAAAAAAAACAAAAAAAAACTATCGATAATCTATTTTTGGGTTATTTTTAAAATTTATTATTTTTTCTTTCAAAATAATATCGAGAGCTTGATTGTATCCTCGTTGTGCTCAAGAACAAACAAATAATGTAGATATAAAATAAATGATTATTTGACTATTTAAGTAAGAATGAAGAGCAAGAGCACAATTAGATTTTGAATATGCCAATTTGATTTAATTATGGATCAAATTAAAAGTTCAATTATGTTTAAAAGTTAATTTGGATCCAATTAAAAATTGAATTTAGCGCAATGACTTCATTACACTTTAAATTAGTTTAATTGACCCTATTAAGGATTTAATTAATTGAGAATATTAGAATTTTAAAAGATTAAGTTTAGCTTTTGTCAAGTCAATTGATTGAAATCAGGGGTAAAATTGCAAGAAAATCAAAACTTTTGAGCCAATTATAGATCAAATTGAAGAAATACATGGTCAAGGACCAACTTGCAAAGGGCATCGAATTATAGGGACCTAATTGATTGAAAGCAGGGGTGAAATTGAAGAGAATTGAAAGTTTAATGATCAATCGAGGGTCAAATTGCATAAATCCTAAATCAAGGACCAAACTGAAAAAGACACTGAATGTCGATGGTGATGTTTAATTGGACAACAAATTAATTGCATAAAATTGAAAGTTTAAAGCCAATCAAGGGTCTAATTAAAACAATTGAAAAATGAAATATTAAATTGAACTTTCCCTAGTAAATGACACCATTTTGAAGAAGAAAAAAGAAAGACCAAATGATGCAGCGTCTTGTTATTATTCATTGTCTTCTTATGCTTTAGCTCGAAAAGACAACTCATTGGGTTACTTTGCAAGTACTTTTAACGATTGTCTCTTCACTAAATTTGACAAAATATACATCTAAATGATCTCATGATATTCGATCAGATCACAATATAATTCATTAAAGTTAAATGACACCACATCCATGACCCTGCCATCTTAAAGTGGGCAACTCAAACAGCCTTTAACTATCAAAATTTAACAATTTAGGATGATCATTTTCATGTTGAATGAATGGTTAAGATTTGTCCCCAATAGAAACAAGATTGCTCTCTTTCATTCCCTATTAATAGAGGTGGATTTCATGCACTGAGTATTAAGAAATTGAAGGCCAAAGTTTTTTTATATAAAAAAAGGCATTTTCTCTCGATTTTCATTTTCCTTCTTTCAACCCATTTTCTACATCTTCCTATATTGTGCCTTCATCGTAATTATTGCTACCAATCACACTTTGGGCTATGCAATACACTAGAAATATAGTTGGAGACTTTGTCCCCCTATCTTTTTCTTCTTCTTCTTCCTCACACCAGCATCAGTCACTACATGTATTTTTTGCATGCAATGATGGTTTACTTAACTAGTATGTCATAATGGGTTGGACTTGTTTCATCCTAACCTAAATGGTTAGGTAGGGTCCAGCCTAACCCATTAAAAAAACAGGGAGAAAGAGGTCAGGTGTGCTGGGTTGTTGTCAACCTAACCTCACCAATCTGGGCTTACCCAACCCATATAATAATACTAATATATTGTAATATTAAAAAAAATGAAAAATTCAAATGGGAATTTCAAAATATGTGTGCATTTATTGCTTGTTTTTCTACAATATTGCATAATAATGAATTGTAGATTTACACTGTAAGATACAAATTGATATTAAAAATACTCAATTTTCTCCAAAGATTCTAAAAAAAATAAAAACAAATTCCAAGGGTTATTCCAAAATATTTGTGATTTTATCGCATGTTTTTCTACCAACTATTTCCAATATCATGTTATAGATTTACATTGTAAGATACGTATCCGATACAAAATATCTTATTTTCTCTGAAATTTACAAAAAACAGAAAGATTCTCTATTTAAAAAAAAAAAACACAAAAAATATATTGTTTTCATGCCTATGATCATATCTTGAAAGTTTCTTGAGCATATTCTTGTAAAAAAATGTATTTTTCTCATGTTTTAAAAATATAAAAAATAAATATTGTAATTACTTTAAGGTTATCCGTTATTATTTAGCCAAAATATTATAAATCTTTCACCAATTATTTTTTCTTAATTAATATTCCAAGTATTAAGATTTAGCAATAAATTTTAATTTTTAACCACACCGTTAATTATACTCCCTTGAAATTAAAAAGAAAAAAGAAAAAAAAAAAAAGGATCGAGGTCAGTCCGTACAAAGACTTTCTGAATTGAGGTTTCAGGCCATGTCTATTTAATAACAGCTTCAGTTTCATGAAAATGTTTTCTCTCCGAACCAATACTAACAAAATCTTTCTCCAAGCCCTGAACTAAAAACAGAAAGAAATCAGGTTTTAATTTTCCCTCTGATTCCACAAGCTAACGCACATTTGTCACACCAAAGCCTTCATTCTTCCTTTCTAGTTCTGCCCACGCTAGGCCCAACTCTAGGCCCAACTATAGGCCCAACTATAGGCCCAATACTATTTACGATATGTTCTGGGCTCTGATACCCATCAAGTCCAATGACTGACTCGCTAACTCACAAACAAACTCACCCAGCAACACTCGCTGGCTCCACATTGCTGCTAGCCCACCTCTTTATTGCCGTGTAAGAAAAGGTGGGAGAGACTTGAGGCCAGGACATTGAAGCTCCCCAGCTGTATCCTGTAACAAAGCTCCTTAGCAAAGAAGCATTTCAAGATAGCAATACAAGCAAGAATCTTGGAAACAGACTGTACAAAGCTCGTGTCTTTGAACAGAAGACTACGCGGGAGAAAAGTGCATATAAGGTCATGAGAACTCGAATCTCTTCACTCCTCAAAATACTTCTGTTTTATATTTCAATGGCAGCTCCAGATCCGATCCAAGAAACCTTTCTCCAGTGCCTTTCTGCTCATTCTTTAACCTCCACGCCAATCTCTGAGGTCACATATTTCCCCAGCAATCCTAACTACTTGTCAGTTTTGAATTCCTACATCAGAAACCTTGTGTTCACATCTCCCACGACACCCAAACCTTTGTTCATTGTAACCCCCACTCATGTTTCTCACATCCAGGCATCAATCATCTGCTCCAAGATTCATGGCCTTGAAGTCAGAATCCGCAGCGGAGGCCATGATTATGATGGTCTTTCTTATGTGTCAACTGTGCCATTTATCATGGTTGACTTGTTCAACATGAGGTCTGTTAGTGTTGACATAGAAGATGAGAGTGCTTGGGTGGAGTCAGGTGCTACACTAGGGGAAGTTTATTATAGAATTTCTGAAAAGAGCAAGCTTTATGGCTACCCTGCTGGAGTTTGTCCAACAGTCGGCGTTGGAGGCCATTTAAGTGGAGGTGGGTATGGTAACTTGATGAGGAAACATGGTTTGTCCGTTGATAATATTCTTGATGCAGTACTAGTTGATGCTAATGGTAATGTTTTGGATAGAGAAGCGATGGGGGAGGATCTTTTCTGGGCTATTAGAGGAGGTGGTGGAGCTAGTTTTGGAATCATTGTTTCATGGAAAATTAAGCTAGTTCAGGTCCCTGAAGTTGTCACTGTTTTTAGAGTTGAAAGGACATTGGAAGAAGGTGCATCGGATATTGTGTATCAATGGCAGCATGTTGCTGATAAAATCGATGAAGATCTCTTTATAAGGGTAGTCCTGAATCCAGTTACTAGGAAGGGGCAAGTGACAATCAAGGCCAAATTCAATGCTTTGTTTCTCGGAAATGCACAAAGACTTGTTTCTCTAATGGACGACCAATTTCCTGAATTGGGATTATTGTCCAAGGACTGCAAAGAAATGAGCTGGATTGAGTCGGTGTTGTTTTGGTCCAATTATCAAATTGGTACATCTACAGATGTTTTGCTTGAGAGACATTCAACAAAAGAGAAGTACTTGAAGAGGAAATCTGACTATGTGCAAGAGCCTATTTCGAAGACTGATCTTGAGGGAATATGGGAGAAAATGATCCAGCTGCGAAAGCCGGTATTGACATTCAATCCTTATGGAGGAAAAATGAGTGAAGTTTCAGAACTTGACACTCCATTTCCACATAGAGCGGGGAACGTTTACAAAATCCAGTATGCAGCAAGTTGGAAAGAAGAAGGTGTTGAAGCTGTGGATCACAATTTGGATCTTATCAGAAAGCTTTACGATTACATGACTCCTTTTGTGTCAAACTCACCTAGATGTTCATATCTAAACTATAGAGATATTGATCTGGGTATCAATGAAATTGCCAATGCTAGTTATGAGCAAGCTAGTGGTTGGGGTACCAAGTATTTCAAAGGCAATTTTGACAGGTTGGTGCAAGTAAAGACCACGGTAGATCCTGAGAATTTCTTTAGGTATGAACAAAGCATCCCATCCCTTGAAGCTGCTTCTTGGAAGAATAGAATGGCAGAGTGAGCGGATGCCCATTTAAACAAAAAAAAAGGGCCTTAAATAGCTTCTTTGAAGTATTTTATATTTATCACGGATCAAAGAGAGGGACCTCCATTCTTTTCTCTGTCGAAGTTGTCCTCTTGTATTGGCTATAGGATTTCGGTGCGCTATAGTATACCATGCAAAATATTCTTTCACGATATCAGAAAGATTGTCTTATGTTTATATTCATTATCAAATGTTACCAGATTCAATATTTCCCTTTCGGAGGCTTGGATATGATGGTTCAGGTTTTCTTTTCAGTTCAAGGTAATTCATGATGAGGTTTTATGGCTCAAATCTTCTACAGTGTCAGCAATAACATGGTATCATAAGTTTAAATGGAGATTTCACTAGTTTGTAGTGCTCACCAACTTTCCAGGAAACCGCGCACTTCTCAATATTAATTTTCTTTAATGACTATTGATGGTAGAAATTTTAGTTGCCTTCTAGCAAGCAAGGAATCTGCATCCTTATATTAGAACAGCAAAGGAAAACATGAGGCATAAGAATCTCATCTTCCAACATAATATATGATTACTGTATTCAATTGGCAGAAATAACTCAGTAATGGCAGTCTCTCAGCCAAGTTTAGCACTTATAATTCCCTGAATTGACCCAATTAAGCCCGCTATCGTTACAAGCAAGCAAAAAAAGCTAAATGTTCTAAGAACAATCCATTTTCTTGTCCAAGCACCTATTTTCTTCTGCACGAAGTACATTTCCACAGGAAAATATATAGCCAGAGGCCAAAAGTTCAAGGCTCCAAGCACTGCCAAAACTTGGTTGAAGTATGGGAAGATCATTGCAAGGGCAGTAGTTGATACAACATATGCAGTTCGGAAACATAGCCGGAAAAGATTGATATGGAGAGGAGGAAATAATGGAAGTTTGAAGGTGTGAAAGTTATTCACAAAACCACTGCTTGGAAATTTCCTACTGAACCAACTTTCAATAAATGCAAACACAGGCTGGCTATATATCTGCAAACAGAACATAAGAAAATGCATAAACCATGAGCGAAGTGATCGATTTTATCAAAATCCATGGATTTCTCAAATTTTCAGAGAAAGCTCTATGCTTTCTGAAAAGCATCTTGATGATATGATGGCATTCAGAAATTCGTAATGCTGAAATAATAGTTAATTTTTTGTAAAAGAAAAATGAGATCCTCAAAAAAGTTGCAAATGTTGTTTTACTGTTGTTTTGAGAAGGAAAGAAAACTAGTACCTGATATCCTCCCACCAAATGAAGAACAACGCAAGCATTTGCCAAATCGACGAGCCAATAGGGCTCGAAGAACCCAAACCCTGTCAAGAGATTTCCAGGTGTATCATTTCCGAAGGCTGCATATCCAAAGCATCCACAACATAGGTAAAAGAAAGTTGTGATAAATATTGAAATCATCGAGGCCTTCTTCATGGTCTTGTTCTCTGGTGGAGGTGACTTCAAAGTATCCTTCAAGCAAAAGATTGGGTCGATTCACTTCAGTCCCCCAAAACTTGTTACTATTTTCTGCAACGAAAGTGAATTCAGAAAAGTAGAAGCGAAACCTGTATCTCAAGCAGAATGATGGAGTATGGATAGGCGAAAGCAATGTCCCCTAGTGCTTGAAAGGCTAGCCATAACTTATTGGCAGTGGTGGAAGCTGAGACTCCAGTAATGCTTCCCTTAATCCTCCCATTTTCTGCAATTACACAAGTTTTAGAGATAAAGTAGCTGCTTCTCCTGATAGAATATCCATGATTATCTTACATACTAACTTTGGTTGCCAGAAGAACAGTGATTCAAGGCTTTGTAAAAAGTCACTAATCTCTCCACACAGAAATTCACAAATTCTCTGAGGTTTCTATTCTTCTAAATACACAGCCTCAGAAACACAATGGAGAATTGAGCTTCGAGAGCTGTTTGCCGTAAGTGACTCAAAAGATGGTCTTTCTAGCAGAGCATGATGTCTACAAACAGGAAGGAGGAACTGGCCAGATTAGCAGCAATACCTATTACTTTTGCAACACCAAGTCCAAATCCAATGAAAGAGTAGGTAAAGGACATTATTGCTGCAATTACAGAGAGCCATTCCATGTTATGAAAATCCGGTATCTGTGACATTACTATCTGAACAGCTCCGAATAGCAGCATGTAGATGGTATCACTATATTCACATGAAGCTTTATGCCCTTCTCTATGGTAACAATTTGATCTTTGAATTGCTCTACATAAATAAATAAAAAACCATATATTAATCACATACAAATACCCTTGTCATCAGCATGAAATGAACTAGCAATCCACAAGGAAAAAAAGATGGGAAAAGAACCAACAAAATACAGGTTATGGAGACAAAAACATATTAAGACTTGATATTGCAAGGTAATTAATCCAGAACAGTCTCAAACACAAGGGATTAAAAAGGGTGTAAGACACAGAATTCAGCGAGGAAATACCTCATGCTAGTTGAAGTAGTAATAACACAAGCAACACCAGTCCCATACAAGCTCAGATATTGAAGCAAACCACAAAACCATGTCTGTGTTTTACCTGAACTATCACTACATCAAATTAGGAAGCAAATAACGCATATCCTACCTGGAAGGTAAACAGGGATTTACGGGACAAGCTCAAAGGTAAAGGGCATGTGTTTAACTACCAAGATTTACTCTAACAGCATGCATGTAGGAGTAGTTTCGTGTTCCGGTTACTGGGTCAGGGGACCTGTAGCAATTGGAAAGGAGGAATGCAGAAACGTAGGTGACAATCGCAAAGCAAAGAAAGGACACTGGCCCTGCTATCCAACCTAGCTGTGCTGCACTCCAAGCCAAGGACAGAACTCCAGAGCTGATAACAGCAGTAATAATATGTGCCACGCAACTCCATAAGGTTCCTGGTTGAGTTTTCCAGAGGCACCAAATTCAAGATTGAATTGGGGGGGGGAAATGCAGCAAACTTTAAATGCATAAACTGTTCCTTGGAAATTATTTTACCGGTTCTTAATGGATGCCCGTCATCATCAGAAGCAGCCATTTGCCAGTTCAAGAGGATGTTGGACTGAAATGATTATTCAATTCACGGCAGGAAATTATGTTCACTATAACTAGATACATGAACAAATGCAGATACTCAATATGCCTTTCAAGAAAAAGTTTTAATTATTTGTTCACCTCCATCCCCTCGGAACCTATATAGTTTTTCCTTTCACTTCGCAGCTAGCATTTCTGCAACAATTGCATTAGATAAGAAAATCCTTTGCTGGATTCTTTGTGGAGGAAGAGTGAAGCTATACTAAGCAGGGAATTCCATACAGATACCTACTTATGAACGTAATAATACCAAGAAAGAGTAGCAACTTTGTATCCAAGGTGCAATTTGATCTCATCCAAATGAAAGTGCATTTGTTGTTATAACATTAATAAGATGATTTAATTTGAATGAGTCAATCAACAAGGATTGGTTTCTAATATCCCAGAGATCCTACTGAGTTGTGTTAAATGCGCCTAGTTAACAGCTAGATGATATGTGAAAGAGGAACCGAAGATGAAAAGCATGGCATACTTAACCCTATGACTGCTTTCCTCTCTATTTGGAATTATTTTAAAGCTATACTCTAGTTTATTTGCAGCCAAGAACTTCGGAAGGATAACATTACAGCTCGCAATTATGCACTGCAATTGGCAGTCATCTTCATGTTTCCATATTCATTGCCTTTTCATTTACCTCACATCCAACTTCACTAATTTTGTACGGATTTTAACAGTATATCCATACATGACCAAAGAGGTGGGTGGCCAGTCTTCTCTTCAGACAATCATTGAAAGAATAACTGTCATTTCCATATTATCCAGTAAAAGTTATTTCCTCTTTCATCATAAAAAAAGGTTAGCAACACCTATTTAGTTTGGTGCTTGTTCCATCACAACCACCTTTCCAAGAATGTTTCATTTTGATTTTTCCCCTTCCTTCTGTACTTCTGTAATTACCATGCAATCATGAATCAAGAATTCAACTAAAAACTGGCAAGCATGACATAGTTAACACTTGCTGGGAACCATGATTCTTATCACAGTATTCCAGAAAGTCATTTTTTCCTGTAATTTTCACACCTGCAATGATATCATACAAGAAGTTGAATTTTCTAACCAGGAAAATGTTGGTTATTTCTCCTTTTAGAGGAGTCTTCCATTTTCCTATCATACTTGAATTCACTTCCCTAATACTGGCAACATAAATGACAAAATATTTTATGGGAGAAGACATTTGTTCACATGCTGACAGCTAGAAAGAGTTTGAAGAAAAGGACTAGGTCAAATTCTTGTTTGTAGCTCAAAAATCATCATCAATCAAGATTATACCTAGCTCAAAATTTGGCTTCATGCATGTTTATCAAGTTTCTCAAGGAATTCCATCCAATAGAAATTAGGATGAAAGCAGAGAAGGGTTGAAGTTTCATACCTTATGCTACTAGCAGAAGTGATGGTATAGGCAATTCCACACCCATACAAGCTCTCCTCTGCAAATATTCCACACACTATTTGGCTTCTATCTCCTGAATTTGATTTGTTTATGCTGTCAGAATTCTGAACTTACTACTTCATTAGAAAGAAAGAAAGAAAAAACAGTAAAGAGTTTGAGTACAATAGAGGCCACCGATTGTTTAAGCAATCAATATTACTGTAACGATATAAGACCACAACTCAACTCACGATGATTTGCTAACGAACGAGAACCAACAATTTGAAGTTTGTGGATGGAACAAATCTATGAGTATATACACTCACCCAGATACAACTTCACAGCTTCCATGTAGGACCTGTTTCTGGTGGGGCCATGTTCAGGATCAGGAAATCTATAGCAATCACAAAGAAGGTTTGTAGAAACTAGGGTGATAACTGCAAAAGCTACCATGCATAGAGGACCTGCAATCCACCCTAGTTGAGCGATGCTCCATGCAAGTGACAGCACTCCTGCCCCTATCACTCCCGTTATAACATGTGCTGTTGCAGTCCATATGGTTCCTTCAAGTATTAAAAAAAAACAATGAGCTCAGTGAGGAAGGGAGGTGGTTGCAGATTGCAGGAATCTCATTTTTCTATTTTTTTGATTTAATATACAATGAAAAAGCTTGACAACAAGGTCGTTGTAGTATAGTGGTAAGTATTCCCGCCTGTCACGCGGGTGACCCGGGTTCGATCCCCGGCAACGGCGTTTCTATTTTTTCCCCTTTTCTTTTGTGTTTTTGTCTGTCTATTTCGCAAAAACAAAAAAATTCAGGTGCCCCATTAGCAACCACCAATCAAACCCACTACACAACCCGTTATGGAAACCCTTTTTTTCAGATTCTTGGGGAAACCATTAACAAAAGAAGATAAAAACAAGCAAAGAAGCTAAACCCTGAAGCAGAATAATATGAATAATGACCATTTCTATCTGTCTCAACAATGTTGTCGAAGTAGAAGAAAGCATATGAAAACTACACATGGAAAGTTAACAGAAGAAGACTTAATACCAGTTCTTTTTAGAGATTCTTCTGGTTCATCATCAGCTGAAGCTGAAGAAAAGCTTCCAAGTAATGGCAACTCTTCTGCTGCATCACCCATAGGACCTCAATTTGCCAAACTTGAAGAATCAAACTTTGCCCTCTTTTGACAAGTAGTAAGAAATGTGAAGGACCGTGTCATCAATTAAATACTCGCATGTCGTTAGCTTAATGGATGATGGTCTTGTCCTGTCTCGTATGCCTACGCAGTTCCGCTCAAAGTACTTTTGTTACCTAACTTCTGAAAAATTTCCTACCTTTTGATGTCTATATTTTCCGTCTTTTGAGCCGATCATCTTGATTTAAGATAACATAAAACTAGAAGTCACATGGAGTAATGTTATTGTTTACACGGTTCTTTGTTTGACATTTTTGTACAAGAGAAAGAAAATGAGTTGAGTTGGCTGAATGGGATGCTCATGATTCCTTGTTAGGTGAATCTTCAACTCCTAAGTTGTGATTCAGGGTTAAATTACATGGAAAGCACTGTAAAATGTTGTTGCTATCATCAAGTTTCTTGCCCCTCGTTTTTACAGCAGTAGCAGCAGATTATCTCCATGAAAGCAGATCAAATTCAAAGTGGGATTTTCAAATTCAACTCTTTGAATAACTTACACCACGCAAGGCGATAGAAAGATGTTTGAATTTTCAACGCTTTCGCAAATTCCAACATAATAGCCAACAAAGTGTCTGTTTATGATTATGATTATACAATTCATGACTGGCTGGTGCCCAAAACCCACCTGAATTTCAAACAAACTAGCCAACTACAAGTCTTCATGGTAGCAGCTGAAACTGTATCCAAGTAGGCTTAGGACCTATTTGAAAATGCGATTGCGTTAACTTTTCAAAATATTTATCGTGCCGAAATACATCAAAATAATATTTTTTTATTTTTTAAAAATTATTTTTAAAATCAGCACTTACCCCTTCCTCTGCCACCATAACCTGCAAAATTTGACTCTTGAGTGACGCGCGGTGACATACCCATTTTTTGTTATTTAATGAGGGTGGAAAGTCTGGTGCTATTCAACTTTGTCAGCATATGGACTTGCAGGGCAAAAAATGGGTTCCCGTCCACATGATTAGTTTAACTCAATAGATTATTAGAGTTATTTTACTGTGTTTCAAAAATATTAAAAAAAAATGATAATTTTTTATTTTAAATTAAAAAAATGATATGTTTTAGATTATTTTAATATATTAATATCAAAAAATAATTTAAAAAAAAAACGTTTTAATACATTTCTAAACAAAAAAAACACTTTCAAAAACAACTTCAATCACACTGTAAAATAGACAATTAAAGTGATGTTGCCCTGCTGCGATTAACTAATGAGCAGTGATGGAAGGATATGCAGAAGAACACACGAGTTCCATTACAAAAATGATTTTTGGTTTTAAACTTTCTGCAATATAAACAATTCGACTTGTCATCTAAGTGGGCTACATAAGATGAAAACATAAGCTGGAGGACGAAGCCAAAAATCAGTAAAGATACCAGCTCCATACTATTAAATGAACAAAAATATATTGTTTTGGAATGTTTGCATATATACAGCAGAATATGATAGAGCAGCTCTTGATGATAACCCTCTTAAACTGGCTGTGGCCATGATTGTGGTGTTATGGCTTGCCTGCAAAATCACATTCACGCTCAAATCATAAGTGAAGGGGGAGGTAAGAGAATAGCAGAAAGTATTAGCCCAAGTGTTCAGTGGATGATAAGTTATTTGAATTGGAAAGCAACAAAAGGAGAGTGCAAGTGCTGATACCTTCAGGAGGAGGATCTTCATGAACAAAGAAACTTGCAGCAACAATTAAATAACAAAGGATGAGCATCAATCCTTTGAAATAATTAGAAGATCCTTCCTGCAGATGCAAAACATGAATACTTGAGAAATAGTCGGCGAACCAGACATAACGTGACGATTTATCGTATGAATGACAAGCTAAATAACAGACATGGAAGCCTCCTTGATAAACATGCCAACACATTGTGCATTCTGTCTCTGAATCATGTTCTCCTTTGTGATTTTTCTTTTTTCTAGTACATATCAATAATATTTTCTTCTCTAAATCATGGACATACTACCTGCAGGAAGAAGGCCACGACAATGACAGTAATGAAAAGAGTTGCAGTCTCAAAAAGTTGAAAGTTTAAATCCATGGGCTGCCCCATTATCCACCCAACAACCACACAAAAGGGAATCTGCAGTGATGACAATAACAAGGATCTTAGAAGGTACTATGCCAAAAACAACATCTTAGGTAATACAAATAACAAGAAGAAGCACGTTAGTTAATGCATGAGATGCACGTCACGTAAAAAATCTCCTAATCATACAAAAATGAAACAAAGATGATTGAAATAAAAATGAATCACGACATTCTACTGTACACTATCACCAGTTCAATGCGGCAGTAAAAATTCAAAACTTGTATGTCTTATTTTCCAAACTTTTTCGTTGTTTTTCAAACAAAAGAGGAGCAGGAGGGAGTTTGTTCTCTCAAACCAGTGGCTAATCCTGTGCCAAGAGCAAAAGATTACATCTAGATAAACTGCTCTCAGTGTGACTAGCAGTGAGTTTCCAGCTTCCATGAAGGATGAATTAAGAAATTATTGGCATTCCATTGTCATTGGATGAGGTTAAGAAAGGATATCATATGATTCATCTTCAGCATTTGCTGAAACAGAACACTTGGGACTACTTTATAGCTTTAAAGTGAAGAATTTCTGGCTGAGGATTGAAACTTATTGAGGCTAGGTTAAATGGGTTAATATAAGATGGTTTGCCCATGTCCAACATAGACCTACAGATGCACAGGAGAGGAATAGTGGTCATTGGGAGGAGGGTGAGGAAGATGAAAACTGGTCTGTGACTCGGGCTTGGTTATCCTGAAAAGGACATTCTAACCAAATTGCAGAGTTATTCAGGAGTTGGAAATAGTCAATGATTCCTCATTGCAAGAGATCATAAAATATCTGAAATTCATGGAGATCCAATCCGAATACATGCAAGTTCTAGCCATCAAGGCTGAATCTACTGAACTCTGATGAAACTAATATTCAAGAAAAGACATGAAAATCTAAGGGAGGATGTACGTAACAAATCCCTATCTTGCATTCAATGACTTGCAATTCTTACTCCAAACATGGATATTTGTGTCGATGAACCTATTGCGACTCCCAATGATATATCCTGCAAAGAAACTTGCAATAATGAGAGGGCATGGTCTGAAAAAATTACAAGAAGCTGAAATAAATTCAATTTCTTACAAGCTTGTCTTTCATAGCAAACATAATAGCACCGGCATGCTCAGCAGCATTCCCCACAATTGGGAGCAAGATAACCCCTATAAATGAAATTGGTATATTCCAGGTATGAGATGTTCCCTACAAAGCAAACCACCCACCAAACAAGCTCAGCAAAAAGTCACTAAATTGTGACCAATAAACTTTGATTTTATGGAAAACTGAAGTGGTATTATATAGATGCTCTTGGACACTATTTACATATATGCAAGAAATGAAAATTGCATCCTTGAGAAATCAACAGATCTCCACGAGATTATGAAAAGAAAAGAAAAAATATCAAGGTGGTCATCTAATAGAACAAGGAGAGAAAATGTCAAACAGAAAAGCATTACCTCTATGGCATCCACTAAATATTCTGATAGGATAGATATCCATGCTGTCATTATTGAAAGCCAAACAACTGCTTCCCATTTAGAAATCTCCGGAGTCTCGTCATCATCATTGTTGTTCTCCCCATTCTGACCCCCTTCCTGAGTTCACACCATTTATCACATCACTAGAAACTACCACCCAAAGTGCTAAAAATAGGCAGACACTCAATTCAACAAAAAATAGCCAACCTCGGAGAGAGGAATGTACGGATCTTTTTGGGTCTTTAATTGGAAAAAAAGGTAGGCAGCATAAGCCCCGAGCATAATGCAACTGCTAAATCTTGAAAGAGCCAGCTCTGACTTCCCGTAATGCACCTCTGTGTGTGTGTAGTGCAAGACAGCAGGAAAGAGTAGCCCCATGACCGCCATCAACAACAATCCTGAACTCACAGTAGCAGTTGCCTGCATGCCAACTTAGTTCAGCCGTAGTAAGAATGAGACAAGACAGCCAGATAAACATTTGAAAGAGAGAGAGAGAAAGCTAATATATGTACCTTGTTAAAAACCTGTTCCTTTCTGTTAAAAACAAGCCCGCCACAGAAGAAAGCACACCCGAGCACCAGCAACATGTTTGATAAAATTGAGCCTAATAATGACAGCTGAACAACACGTATCATCCCATTTCTCAGTGCATATATTGCTATGATGAGTTCTGTTGCATTTCCGAATGTAGCATTAAGAAGACCCCCAACTGCAAATACATTTCAGCATTTCAGAGATACAAAAATCGGTCAAAGGCAAAATTTACAGATAGAAGCAAACACTGAATGACATTGATTGTTATAAACATCCCATACTTGTAGGTCCAGTGTACATAGCCATCTGCCTACATCAGAGGAGAGAGGAAGCAATATCAGGTGATTAAAAACCAAAAAGTCATATAAAACT
Source organism: Salix arbutifolia (assembly GCA_025169955.1). Lineage (NCBI taxonomy): Eukaryota > Viridiplantae > Streptophyta > Magnoliopsida > Malpighiales > Salicaceae > Salix > Salix arbutifolia. Next base: position 31,694,577 of record CM045917.1, on the reverse strand, counting down.
TGAAAAGCAAAAGTCTGATCCTTACTCTGTAGCATAACCTAAACGCTCAGCCAAAGGTATTATACCCAACAGACTTAGAAGGAAGATCAAACCCTGTAATCAACCTCAAAATATTAATGAGCCATGCGAAACAACAAGGCATGGTAACTGAAAGAAAATATAGATAATTACAAACTTACATTATGCCCAGTCAAAATGTGGACGAGGATTGCAAGAGGGCCAAAAGGGATGAGCAAGTTTAGTTTATTTGAAAAAATCACAATCTTTATGCTCCTATACACAACATTCCTCCACATCTTACTAACACCAGGTTGGAAACCACCAGGAGCTGATCCATACTCAGATATGTGACCAAGTTGCATCTTTTGAGTGCTTAATTCTGGGCTAAAAAGACTCCGCTCCTCAAACCCATGCGGTGGCCCATTTTGAGTTAACGTTCCCATCTGTTACAATAAAGACAGCTATGGTTAGATATCAGTAGTATTTGTACTCAAACATATGCTTCCTTGCTCCATTATCATGCAACAAAATCAACTAAAGTTTCAATGGAGAATTGAGATATTATATGTAGAATGACCATTCAAGCGTGATATGCAGCAAAACGAGGATCTTACAGAGTTTCTTAGTAATGGTAATAGTAATAAAAAGAAACTGAACAAGCAAGCAACTTACTTCAAGTTGAGATTGAGTTCCTACCACTTGTAAATTTTGATCAATGTTATTGAATTATTATAAGCATAAATCTGACTCCGCGTCCATGAATGCGTGCGTGCTCACTGCAGTTTCCTCAACCTCAAATGAAAAGGGTCCTGGATTCACAAGTCAAGTAGATGCAACAAAACAAGAAACAGCATTACCAACCCATGCTCGCTGCCACAAACACGCTAAAATCCCCATCCTGTCAGCGTAAAAGCCATAAAAAATCAATCTTTAAGACAAAGTTTGGTTCTTTTTCATTCATTGCAAATTCCAACCCAATTTCAAAACAAAAGGGCGTAATTCAAAGCATAGAAGTGCACCTAATTACACAGACACGTGAAACAAACACAGCCCAATTGCCCCATAAGAAAAGCATCAAAAACCATACCCACATGGGCTCAATGCATAGGCAAAACCATGAGAACCCATATCAAGAATCCAATCAAATAACCAAATTAAACAAGTAAAACAAAAGATGGTAGGCATGATATCATGGGATCTGAAAAGGAACAAACCTTTATGGACAGTTGCAGAGCTTGTGAAGGATGTCAAAAAAAGAAAACAGCAAACAGAAGAGAAAGAAAACCCACCACCAAAATAAATCGTTTTCTCTCTTTTAATAATAAAAATTGGGATATAAATATATATAACTTTTGTGAGGGGCTGTAGCGATTGATTTGTCCGTCTTCTTCGCTTGATTTTTGGTTTTATTCAAGATAAAAAAAAAAGTTTTTTGCTAATTTAAGAAAATACAGTAGAACCAACTACACCAGAGTACAACAACAGTCGCAGCCCAGGATCTGTTTTTTTTTTTTCTGTTCTTTTTGGGGGAAAAAGAAGAATCTCTAAGTTGAGAATATCTCTTATTAAATCTTATTTATTCTCTGTTACTGTTCCTAATGCTAGTTCGAGTTCCTAATGATAGTTCGAGGAAGCTTCATGATGATGATAAATGAAGGCACGACCTCTCCTCTTTTTTAGTTAAATTCCTGCCTTTCACGATGGTTTATTTTTTAAATAATTTTTTAATTAAAATAATAATGTTTAATTTTTAAGTTTAATTTTTAATGTTAGCATATCAAAATGCTAGAAAATTAAAATATATATTTTAAGACAATAAAAAGGAAATTAGGAATGAAGTCATTATCAATAGCCAGCGTGTGGGGGAACGAGGCTGATATTTCAATGGAGGAATTTCGACAAGTCCTTCTTCCACTTGCAGCTAAGCCCCAAAGTGTTTCTTTCAGGCCGATCAATGTGTGTTCAAATCCATGCAATGTAATAAAAATATTATCTTCTCAAAAATGAATTCTTTAAAGAATACCAAACAAATTTCCACTGATATGATTGGATCTGAATGGTTAAAGATTAGCACCTTGTTCAAGAGAGCTGCAGTCCCTTCATCGGCAAACTGTAAGCCCAGCAGCGTGGGTGCTCGGCCCATTATCACTAGCCCAACAGTATGGATCCATGATCTTGGATTATTTAAGGTTATGGATAAGGTTTGCCTTTCCCACCCTGCACCATCCAGCTCCCTGGCAGCTCAAGACTCCCATGATTCCACTGAAATTGTTCAGGCTCCATATCTGGAGGAGACTGCACGATCAAACATGTATTTAGCAAATCAATTCACACTGGAAACATCATTACTTTTCGAAATCACCACTAATCTTGACTTCGGAGTTGTTTTCAAACTAAAGATACAAAGCAGCAGAATTTTATCAAATAAACTTGCTCATGGGTTATTATAATGGAAGGAAATTCTTATCCTCCTCTAGTGGTTGGCTACTTTCAAGGATTGATGGAGGTAGATTTCGCAGATATGATCTTCTCGATCCCATACCCCAGGCCAGCATTTCAGTCACTTCCGTGTTATCCCGAATTTGGCTAAATCTTTCAGACTAAAATGAAGTGTAGCTCTGTGCTGCATAGCAATTTTCTTGAAAGTTAAAACCAATTGCATATATATTTCTGATGATTCTCAGGAAAGATATGGAATTTAGGAGGTGTTGAGTTCGGGGTGTTTGACACGGAGGATAAGAGTACACAGAAGCTTGCCAGCCCTCCATTGAACAGGTGGCTTGAGCCAGTAAAAGAGAGGCTTTTTTTCATATTTTCTTCATCGTCCTTCCATTCTGTGTTGCTAAAGAATACTTCCTGCTGTTTTGTATATTAGCACTACGATTACTTGATTAACATATCCTCGAGGAGCTTAGCAGATTGTTGAACTATGCATTGCTGGATTAGTCAGAAGATCTTCTCTACTGGGCACAAAAGCTCTTTAGTTGAGCAGCTGTTTAGCCGACAGTACTCGGATATTCTGAAGACCTCTTAATTATGCACTCCAGCTTCTGGTTTTTCTTCACGCTACCTTGTATTTCAGTCTGCCCGCCTGTGGTTTCATTTTATGCAATTTACTCCTCATTTTATATTAATTGCCTCCGGATTCTTTATCAGCGTTGGAATTAGTATAGTAATTACCCATAATGGTGGTCATAATGATAATGAAAATATTAACAACGATGAGAATAAAAGTTATGATAATTCATGCAAGGTATTTTGTATTTAAGTCCCCGAGCGAGCGGCGCAGTGGTTCACAGACCCAAGTTCGAACCTCAGCAAAGCCCCTCGTAAGAGCACTGGGACAGCTGAAAGTTTACGCATGCCCTAGGCCCACAAAATATGATTTTCGGGTCATGTGGTTCCCCCATCCGAAAGGATATCCAAAAAAAAAGTATTTTGTATTTAATATCCCGGATTAATGATTTATCATCCGGGATTGAAATGATGCAGAGCGCAAGCATGCATCAAAGAAGCGTTTGGGTGGTCAAAAAGGCTATCATTTTTTCGCTCAAGGCTACAAACAAACAAACAAACAAAGCTCAATGGAGGAGGCATCGATCAAGATCACAAGCTGTCTTCTAATTCCATGTGCTGGCTGCTGAATCTTAAGCTGTGGGTTTTGGTTTTGCTTCCCAGCTATCCATACATAGAATCCATTTGGTGGGGCTGTTCTTGAGAGGAAAGATTCTGTTTGAAATTGACAAGAAACAAAAACATCGCATTCAAGACAGTTCTTGAGTGGATTGCACCCTACTCCTCCACCATAGCTTTCAATTTTAAAATACATTTCTGTAATAAATTCATAGTTTAGAATAAAAATATCACCAGTGGGCTAGGAGTTTAGTCCGCATGTGGTGTTGACCTCGAAGATGATTAAGAAACTCAAGAACACCAGATTTGTTAGCAACCACTTAATCATCCGAGACGATGAACTGGCTCCGATTATTTTTCTCCGTGTAGATCAATATGAGTGCAATGTCGCATCAAGTTTTGTTGGGTTATTTGATTACCGTGGGCTGGGACTTTATGGTGGGCCATAAATTTCACTACCCCCATCAAATCAAATCACTGATTGATTACAATTAAAGTATGAGTCCTCCTAAAGTTATATTCTAAAATAGAAAAGTCAGCTGCGCATGAAAAACACAGGGACTAAATTAAAAGATCTCGATGACCAAAGCGTAACATGATAACAATGTGAAGGGCCAAGCTATGAAGAGTAGCTACACGGTTCATACAATCTGGGACACTTGTCAGATTGGCCCTGCCCTACCAGACCCGTTTCCGCTAACTTTGTGTGGGCCTATCCTGTCCAGTTATTTGAATTATTATTATTTTTAACCTTTTCTAGGGCACTCTTCTACCCCGCAGGTCATTTTTTTTTCTTCCTTAAACACATAAAAATAAAGATATTGTGTGTGTTTTTCACAAATCAACCGGTCATCTCTCGGCTATAACAAAATTTAATTAGTGTGATTTAATATAATTTAACAAACATTAAAAATATAATTTGACTAAAAATAATTTCAAGATAATATTTTTTAATATTAAAATAACAATATATTAGATTAATTTGGATAAAATCAAGTTAAGATGCCAAATATAGGACACCGATTAGGAAACTATAATAATAATTCCATGTAATAAAATATGTTATGAATTTTCATCTGCGATCAATTTTATTTTATCCTAGTTAATTGCCCGCACTATGTTGCAAGCCGAGCAAATATTTTTTATAATTATTGGGATTGAAACAATTAATAAATTTTGCTAGTTCAAAAATAAAATATAACTTTTATACATGTAAGGTTTGGTATAATGAAACATATCAACACATCTTATTATAACAACGGTAACATTGAAGGTTTAACATCTAAAAATATCATTATTATTATTGTTAAATCAATAAAAAAATTATTAAATTATTCCGATGAGAAAAAAACTCGAAAACATTAATAAAAGAGGAAGCAAGAAAAAAAAACTAAAATTATTATTATTATTATTATTATTATTATTCTTGTTGTTGTTGTTGCTGCTGCTGCTGCGAGAATAGTGGAAAAATAAATTCAATAGAAGAATAAAAAAACTCAAAAACTTTAATAAAAGAGAAAACAAAAAAAATGAAAAAAAAATTATTATCTGAAAAAAAAACTAATAAAAAAACCAAAGGAAAAAATATATATATCAATTTTTAAATTATCATAAACACATACTAAAAATTAATTTTTGAAAAAAATGTTATCTCAACAAAGAGAAAATAATAAAAATTAAAAACCAAAACTAAAAACGTATATAAATATGGACTATTTAAGAGCTATAAAAAATTAAAGGAATTAACATAAAAAATTAAAAGTATAAGGACTTAAATGAAAACTAAATATATTATCAATTTTAATCAAATAAAAAATTAAAAAAATAAAATAAAGTATAATATCTATACATGCAAGATTCGATATAATAAAAATAATTTAGAGGAGAGAGAAAAAGTACAAGTTGAAGCATCGACCAAAAAAAAGTGTGAGCGAGCCTAACTTCCTGCTTACTAATCCGATGCTCTATCTACTGAGTAACATGCTTTTTGTTGTATATCATTGTGAAAAAATAAATAAATACCAATAAAATAGTGAATAAAACAAACCGAATTGAATTGACCCAAAAAATGAGCAATATTATTATAATTTATAGTGATTTATCTCACAAGTTACGGTAAACGAACTAACCACTTTTAATTTTAATATATAGTATAATAATAAAATTAATAAATAATTGAGTCCGCCGTTTTAGCCGCCCAATTCATGTCTTGAAAATATAAAAAATATTAAAAGATAAATCTATATACAAACAAAGTAGAGAAAACAAAACCACTATTAAATAAATAATATTTTATACCCCGTCTGGTTTATAGTTAATGCATCTGTTTCGGGGGCGGGGGCAAGTTACAGCCACAATTATCATTAATCATTGTGTTTTTCACACGTTAATTAACTTATCTCCAAGGTTTCTGTTGACTTCGAAATCATTTTTTTATTGACCAACTATACGAGCCAATCAACCACTAATAATCCGCGCTGTCGTTATCTACTAATAAAGTCTTAAATTAATAGAATCGGTATTAGCACTTCATGGTGGGCCATCACTTTTACTCTCTCTCTTATATTCCATCAAAGTCGAATTATTTTTTATTCCTATTACGTCGAATACGGTTTTAAGTGTGTGTTTAGTATTGTTTTTGTGGTTGAGATTTAGGGTCTGTTTGGGAGAGCTGTTGCAGTAGTTTTTTAAAATGCTTTTCGTGCTGAAATATATCAAAATAATATTTTTTTATTTTTTAAAAATTATTTTCGACATCAGCACATCAAAATTATCTAAAAACACCAAAACATATTCATTTAAAATGAAAAAAAAATCATTTTTTTTGGAAACGGCGGTTGAAACGCCATCCCAAACGGGCACTTAAGAAAACAGTTTCATGAAAAGAACTTTAACTGCAGTTCAAAATAAGTTTTGAAGTGTTTAGTTAAAACTGTGGTTAAGTTTGAGATTAATGAAAAACAATTTCGAGTGTTTGGTTACCAAGCTTTTTATATTGCTTTCAACTTATGAAATTACTTTGATATATATATATATTTAAAATATTTAATAATTATAATAATAAAATATAATTAATAATTCAAGTAAATTAGACACTTGTTTTTATTCTCTTATCAAACTACTTGTAATTTCATTACGAACTATAAATCCCTACGTGAAGGTCTCTGTGATCTCAGAACAACATATAATAAAATATCATCTGAAATAAAATTAGAATTACAAGAAAAAATTATATTATGATCTCCTTCTAATATATTTATTTATTATAATTATTTTTTAGTTTATTTTAATATTAAAAATATATTTTATATAAAAAAATATAATAAATAATAATGTATTTTTATATTTTAAAATATATGCCCCCGTCCCCACCCCCCATGTGACTCTAGAAAGGGTTGCTTTTTCTATATCACAAAGTTGTCCCAGTGCAACGCACGAAAAACAGTAAATTATTGCTTTCCGTGCAACTATGTTTCAACATTAAATAAGGTGATGCCTACATCTAAAAATCAGCTTTTCAATAATTACCAAACACCCAAATTCTCAATTTTTTCTAAATCTCCGGTGCAAACTCGATCCCAAACACACCCTCTTAGTTCACCATGAATAGAAATAAGAGATAAATATTTTTCTTATATAATAATAATAATAAGACAGAAATGCTTATCAAATACCAAGAACAGATTAGTTACATGAAAAACTCTCCAACTCATTTTTTTCCAGGTTCCTTGCATTTGAAAAACCAAGAAATTATTTACTGATGTATCGTTGATTTCGTGTTTTAAATGTTCATAAGAGAAAATTTGGATTTAATTCCAAATTATATACACATTATCAATTTCAAATCTATAAATTATTTTATAAGAGTATTTAACGTGAGCCTTTTATCAATTACTTGATTTCTTCATATTAATGTCATTTTTAGCACGAGATATGTACATTGGACGTGAAATGTTTGGGAGAGCTATTATTGTAGCTTTTCAAAGTGCTTTTCGTGCCGAAATATATCAAAATAATATTTTTTTATTTTTTAAAAATTATTTTTGACATCAGTATATCAAAATGATCTATAAACATCAAACCATATTCATTTAAAATAAAAAAAATAAAAAAAAAATGAAAAGCTGCAAACCAGCATTTGAAACGCTATCTAAACAGGATAATGCAAACTGTGGGAAACATTTGTGGTCAAATTGATCAAAATTAAAACTTCGGGATGCAATTGTGGTTTCCTCAAATAACAGAACTGCCATCTATTCTAGAAGGCTTGGCAGATGCGACAACTGGTGTCCTTTCCTCTTTGGTGGGACATGGAGCGACAATGACTTGGAAGTTACAGCTGACTAGTGGCTTCGCCTCCTCTTCTCGAAGGCCCTCGCGCGTGCCAAACATTTCACTGCATGTGTGCCGTTGGATTTGAAAGGGAAGAGGCCAGATCAAGGAAAGGAGAGTGGGATCATGACACTCTGTAGGCCGACTTGGCTTCTAGAAACTCTGGCACGTGCGAGACGAAACGTCTCGGCTGCACCGAAATGAGCCAGCCGATTTGATTGCCCAAAAAAAAAATACTGTTGCTTATTGTCATTGCAGGGAAGACTTCGAGGATGTTTGGGAGAGCTGTTGCTGTAATTTTTTATAGCTTTTTAAAAAGTGTTTCGTGCCAAAATACATCAAAATAACATTTTTTTATTTTTTAAAAATCATTTTTGACATCAGCACATCAAAATGATCTAAAAACACTCAACCGCTGGTCTTTAAAATAAATAAAAAATTGCAACTTTTTTAGAAACCATGGTTGAAAAAGTTAAAACAAACGGGCCGCTCAATCAAATTAACTCTTCTAACAGAAAAAATATTAACCATTTTTTATAATGAAAAAAAAATAATTATAAATTTAAAATATAATGTACATTAAATAATACATTTTTAAAAAAAATGATAGGATATTGGATGATATTTTTTAAAACAAATATTAAAATGGTGACAAATTAGATTGACTCAAGTTAGCTTTTCAAATATATAATATAGATAATAAAAATAAAAATAATAAAAAAGGTTGACATGGTGAAAAAATTAAGTTGGTGATTTTGGACGAATTCGAGAGTCTAATCATATCTTTATCACGCCCAAAAATAAAAGAAATACAGATTCAAGCCTAAAATAAATGATTATCAAATAAATCTGCATAAAAATTAAGTTGAAATGCATAATTAAATTTTTAATAGGGCAACTTGATTTAATCATGATTCAAATTAAAGTTTAATTATGTTTATAAATTAATTTAGTATCCAATTGAATGATTCAATTAAGTGCAATGACTTAATTACACTTTAAATTAGTCAAAATAATTTTATTAAGCGCTTAATTGATGAAAAATAAGTTTGAGAGCGTAATTCGAGTCAAATTTAGAAGATTGAAATTTTCAGAGATGAAATTTAACTTACAAATCTATCTTATAATAAATTAATTTAGATTTGAATTTGTATTTTTCTTTATTTTTTGGGCGTGATAAAGATATGATCAGACTCTCGAATCTGTCTAAAATCCTGAACTTAATTTTTTCACCATGTTATTCTTTTTTTGTTATTTTTATTTTTATTTCAAGTAGATTTTGAGAATAACCTAGAAATGAGTTATGATATTTTTAATAAAATAATATTTTATAAGTGTAGCTATAATAATTTGACAACGCTTATTTAATATAAAATGTTTTTTAGAGAAGAAATAAAATGTGGTTGAAAAAACTTTAATAATATTGCATGGTATTAATTTTTCGCAAGTAATGCTAAAAGCAATGGAAATGTACAGCTTGAATATTATTGTGAAATTTAAGAATTTCACTTAAAATATTAACCGGAATATACAAGTTTTTTATTATTATTTTAAATGCACAATAAACATCCATAGCAGGCTTGCAATGAAAAATAAAAGTAGAGTTCAAGGGTGATTTTGTATTTTTCATCATGTCGGATGAGCGGTGGTATGATATTTTGACCATGCATGAAAAATACGAAAAAATACAAAACCCAGAAGGCAAAAGAATTTGTTTCAACGATCTTTTCTCTTTATTACTATATTCACATGAGATGGAATTAAATCTTTTAATCAATTTTATCAATATTATTTCGGTTAGTGTTTTATTTTTTTAATTAGAACAAAATATTTTAATTTTAGAATGTTTCGACGCGCCGGTTGATGCTTTGTTTTTTCAATTGGAATAAAATATTTTAGTTTAGAAGCGTCGTTTTGGGATTGTAATATTTATGTATATATATAATTAAATATATTAATTAAAAAATAGTTCAAATTCAGAAATAAAATTATTTAGAATTGTGCAATTTAATCTAAAAAAATATAATAAAATAATTTTTCTGAATATGTATAATATTATGAGATTGTCATTATCAATCTTGCAAGGTCATTATATATTCTGATTGATATGAAATTTTAACATAGTATATATAAATATGTTAAGAGACTCCTTATAAAATTTCATCTCAATCTAATGGTTAGATTAAGAGATATGATTGATATTATAAAATTATTTATTTTAAAAAAAAAATATTATTTGAATAAACAGAACGAGCGTAACGAAACCGAAATGTTTTTGACGGTATTTGACATGTGTAGGACACACAATCGCGCGTGGGAGACACTCAATATACCTATTGATATACCTATTGGTAGTTAAAAATCCTCTTCTACTATATTTTTTTTATTTTGTTTAAAAATGAAATTTATTTCTGAAAATAAATAGATAAATTTAAAATAATATTTCTACTGTACGGTGTTGCATAGTATTGTTTTCCTTTTGTTTTATTCAATCAATTTAATTTGCATATCTTTTTTTATTATCATTTACTTGAATAAAAAAAAATATTTTAATAAAATATTTTAGCAAATATATTTTGATAAATATATCAGCTTATGATATTAAATATTCTAATTTATATATATCTTAATTTTTTTAATAAGTTATTATTTATATCATCACACATAATTTTTAATTTATCTGATTATTACATATGTGTATAAAGTTTTTAACTTTTACTTAATTTTTTTAACTACAATAACATGTTTTATTTAAAAAAAAATGTAACTCGCGATGATATAGTCACAACCTCAAGCCAGTAAGGAAACAGAAAAACAAAAACAAACTGTTTCTTCTAGAAGGTGTAAATTATATTATATATTATATATATTATTCTATTCCTCGTCAGCAACTGCAAACAGCCCGTTGGAAAAATCTCCAGCGACATAGACAACTGCCACTCCACAAACCCACAGTTTTCCCTTCTTCCCTTTTCAGATAAATAATAAATGAATATGTTTTTTAAAAAATAAATAAAATTGACTTCTATATAAATGATATAGATAACAGTCTCTCCCCCCCCACCATTTCACGCACAATTTCGCTCCAAAATCATCTTCTCTTATCCCCCCTTTGCCCCTTTTCCAATGTATGCCACCCCTTCCTCCTCCACTCTAACCGCCGCAGCAATCGCCGCGTCCGCCGCCTATACAGTCCATAAAACTCTCCTCCCATCATCGATCGCGACACCCTCCACTCGTTCTCTCCGGAGATTTCAAATCAAAGCCTCGGTCTCAACGTTTCCGGCCACATTCCGAGCCAACTCGAGGAATTCAGCGCTGAGTCTGTACGAGATACTCCGGGTCAATCCAACTGCGTCGCAAATGGAGATAAAAAACGCGTATAGAAGTCTTGCCAAGGAATACCATCCTGATGCGATGTTAGATCGTGACGACGAGCAATCGGAAGGTCTTGATTTTATTGAGATTCATAACGCTTACGAGACGCTATCGGACCCGGAAGCGAGAGCGGTTTATGACATGTCTTTATCGGCAGCGGCGAGGAATTTTTATAGGCGAGCGGCTGGATACTCGGGTGGGTATTATACGACCCGAAGATGGGAAACGGATCAGTGCTGGTAAAAAGAAAACGGAAAGCTGACATGGCCCTGGATTGGCTGGGTATCCGGGTCGGGTCTTGTTTTTAATTTCTTAGCTTCAGGCTTCTTTTTTTCTTTGTAGTAGCAGTGTGAACGTCACTGCCGCCGTAACGTGTAAAGAGGTAGATTTCGTGTTTTTTCCTTTTTAAAAACGAGATGCAATGTAAAGGAAGAAGAAGAGTACATACTTTTTTTATTTATTATTATGATTAATTTCCTTAATAATTTAAACCAGGGATCCCATGGCTGGCTGGCTGGCTGATTTCAAGCCGGTTATTTTATTAAAATAAGATGAACTGATTATTAAATTTGATCGGGCTATGAAACACAGTGGACATGGTGTAGCGGCGGCTGCGTGTGGAACCATCGATCGGAGACACCGAAGAGAAGATGTCCACTGCAGGCAGCACATGATGCCTCAGAAGGTTGCTAGAGCTGCCCGGTTGGCAAGCCAAGGTTTAGTAAGAGAGCCCAATTAGCCTTCGGGCCTGTTTAGGAATGTGGCTGCGGTAATTTTTCAAAGTATTTATCATGTCGAAATACATCAAAATAATATTTTTTTTATTTTTTAAAAATTATTTTTAAAATCAGTACATCAAAATGATCTAAACCACACAAATATATTCATTTAAACTAATTTTTTTTTAAATTTCGATCAAAAACAAGTGGAATCACAATGCTAAACGAAGACTTCAAAATTTTGTTTTGTTCACAAAAGGTGTAGGATATTCAAGGAAAGCAAAGACTGGAAATTCCATGTAATGAGGTTATTTTTGTGAAATGGGGGATGGGATCTTTAACCATATCCTAAATTATTTCACAGATAAGAGAGTGTATCATTTTGCCTCTACAAACTAGAAACTCCTTTCTTTCAGTAACTTCTACTGAATGGGAAAAATAGAAAATCCACGACCCCTATATATGAACCCCCAAATATTTGTACACAGTTCGTTCCTCCTCCTTCAAAACTCTGCCTTGCATCTTGCACGGTGGTCGACAATGGGAGCATCATTTCAGTTCACCAAGTTGGTAATTAACGACGTGCATGAGAACACGGATGCTTGCAATCTCAGCACCAGTAACACCAGGTGAGCTCTTTAAATGAGTCAAAATATCAGAGACTTGCTTGACAATAGGCTGTCCGTAGCAAACAATCACTTGGTCTGTTGGCTGTATGGCGGCCGCCACCGCTGTCATCCACTCAAGCTTCCGGGAAGTCTCTTTGCTTATATCATAGGCTAGCTGCTGTAGAAGAGAGAGTAATACTCCTTGGCTTAGAGGAAGAGGAGACAAAGCCATGATACCCTGCAAATCAACCTGGCGAAAATAGGGGGGCGAAATTAAATCGACGGACTCTTCTCAAGTCCATTTCAGAGTCGAGATAAGAACAACAATCCCAGCAGATTATCATGACACAAGAAACACAAAGGAATTGCGGGGGGGAATATGTTACAGCACCTATGAGAACAAGAATTATTTTTGACATCTTCCATTTCATATTTTTCAAATCGAAAACATGACAATGGAATAAAACTTGACATTTGCGAAGCAAACAAGTTTCATCCCATCACATCATTAAGTAGAAATACCTGACAACACAGCCAGGATACCATAGCCACATCACTTCTTCGTAGCGCAATAGTGAAAGCCTCCTCATATTTTTGTTCGGATATTAATCGTTTTAGCTCTTTTGTTGGATCCACAGGTGTTTCAACCTGAATCATCAACGGTGAAGGCTTAGAATTACCTCCGCGATAACAAATGATATTTGACAGTCATGAGCAGCTTAAGTAGTTCAGATCATAAAACATAACAAACCTTCTCAAGGAAGCTAGCCAAAGGTCCATTGCTAGGTTGTGCAGCCAATGGATTTGTTGCACCTGAGTTTGCTGCAATAGCTAACAGCTGTCTTTGACTATCAGCCAACTCTGTACTCAAGGTTTTTGTCAATGATGATGCTGAGTTGATGGAATCCTGCATTTGGTGAGGGCATAGGCAAAAAGAAATAAAATAATTCAGGCAAATATGAAGAAAAAAGAAGACAAAAGGACAATTGCAGCACATCTATTTGCTTTGACTTGCAATACTAAAAGCACAATAGCAACACATACTAAACAGCTTCATGGCAGTTACGGTCAAGATTCTGTGATACACCCTTACTCAAATACCCATAGTAAGAACTCAATGACCGAAAAGCACATCATAGCCTCAAGTCATATGTAATTGCCCTTTGATAAGTTCATGATCCCCAAGAACCTATATTTGGCTAATATATCTGAATGACAGATATACAGAGTAAAACAATTTGGCAAGCTGCTTGAAAAATTGGATGTTCATAGGATGAAAATATGATTATTCAGCACATGCAAACCCAAATTCAAAATAAACAGACAACTCTTGCTCAGGATCCATCCAATGAAACCCCAACATTTTAGTTTTCAATAAATTAATGTAGATTTCTTTGTAATGAATTCATAACATGGCACAAAAAAACACACCCTTAAAGTGAGTGCCAATGAAGAATGCGCAGATTCAAAATGCTGCTGGGTTGCAGCTGTATGCTCGACCATCCCTTTCCGAAAGGCAGCATCTACTTGATCAAACATAGTTTTGCATGACATCTCAAAGGCAGGGATTACTGATGCTTCCAGACCAGCCTTCAAGGAATCCTGCATGAAAAGTTATATAATCAACAATGTCTGACTGACACTCCCTGAATTCGTACCAAAAGTTATACAATGATGTAATACTCTTCAGGAAAATAATGTCGGGCATGCATTTTCAATAGAAAGCTATTAGCCAGTGTAGGACCACCAAACTAGGTCCATGTAGTATTTTGCAAAACAGATAGCTCTACCCTTTAGCATGTGTGAAAAGTGGCTACACTTACAGCTTGAGCTGGCAATATCTCGGTATCAAGCCCAAGACTTTTACCATTTATTCAGAGGCCCACTGATGTTTAATATTCAAAACAATTATGATAAGTTAACTTCTGCATACCTGGAGAGCTTGCTTGCCAGAAGTTTGAAACTGAGCTTGTATTTGCCTAGCAACAGTAGCCTCGAGTTTTGAGTTAACTGATTTCTCCAGTTGATTCACTGCCTTATCACCAACTCCTCTCTAGAGAAAGAAAAACATTAGTAAGAAAATAGTTAATTTCTGGAGAAAAAAATGCATCTGATTTTCAGATATCTTACCTGGAAAGAGTCGGCAATAACAGAAGAAACTGCCTTCTCAATGACTGGAGATATTGTGCGGGCTACACCTTGTCCAACTGATGCCAATTCCTTCTTCAGTGCCTTCTCTAACATGGCTGCCAAGTCCTTATTGATAAGATTCAAGATCAAACTTGTTATCTGCTGTGTGCGATCTCGCAATAACTTCTCATTCTTTGAATTCTCTTCTTGAAATCGAGCCCACAATGCATCAGTATTCGCTTTGATGGCTTTCTCAATGCTACGCCCCAAAGTGTTCTCTAGTCTTCTACATTCTTTAGAAACAGGAACTGCAACCATATTTGACATCTGCTTATTCATTTCCTTTTGTGTGATCACTAGCTGGAAAATAAACGGGAAGAAAGAACACCAATGTCAAACGTGGATGAGCACTAATTAAAGGACAATAAAGGTTTTGTGTATTATATTCTACGATGAAATCATAGAAACTAGAAAACAAGAATTTTATTTGCAAAATTGAACACCTCTATTAGCAAAGAATTGTGCCATGTAGCACAGAAGATCATGTATTGCGAAAAGACAAAAAAATCCCACCACTCATTGATAAGACCCAAGTGCCCACCAAGTCAATGACTGTGATATTATTTATGCTATAAGAATTTATTCATATGCAACAACAATAATAATGAAAATCTTCCTTAATTCCCAGCCAGATAATGAACAGGGACTAACAAAGGGATTGCAGCCAAATACAGTAGCACAAGGTTGTTGCTTTCAGCCTTATATGTTCCTTGTCAAATCTCTAAGTTTGTGACATTTTCTAGCAAGAAAATAACACATTCTACGTAAGGTAGGGTAATTTCCATGTGCAGAGTCTAAGCAATCACCTGATTAATTGACTCCTGCATAGCCGCAATTTGAGGTAAGGCACCCTCCACAGATAGGAGATTTGAAGCCCCAACAGGTTCATTCAAAGAATCTGTTGAATTAAAGGCACATGGAGATTGAGAAGATGAACCTGCTGCTTGAGAATTTCTCCCCTTCTGCTTCTTCCCTTTTGTACTTGGAGTTGTTGGCAGTGGAACAACTGTCGACACAGTGGACTCAGAGACTTTTCCAGATACATCTTTTGTTGAGTCATGGACTTCATCCCCACCTGCATGAGAAGGTGGGGCAGGGGACTCACTAATGCCAGCACCATCAACTTGTTCACGTTCCTCAATATTTGTGTCTGGCGGTAACGCACAACACTCTCTACTCATCTCAACACCAAGATCTGACGCCTGGGAGCAAAAGATTTTTTCCTTGTTTTCAAAAACAGGCCTTTTGGATTCCCCTCGAAGACTAAATTCATCATCTCGAGTGGATATTGTTTCACCAATTGTTTTAACTTCCACCTCAGCATTGGCAACATCATTATTAACTACATCTACAACATTCGAGTCAACCTCACTCTTGCCCTCATTAACAGTGGTAATTTCAGAGGATGAAGCACCCATTAAAATCTCAGAAGGGGTTATTAGATGAGTTGGGTGTTTAAATGTAACAGGAGGATTAAGAATGGTAGAATTATCATCTTGTACAATTTTCTTCTCATCATTCCTCAAGTCACTATCCAAGGATGGCACATCGGACAAATTTGAACAAATTGAGTCCATTTGCTGGTCAACTGAATAATCGATAGCTGGTTGATTAAAGCCTTGGTTGCTGGATGTAGGACTTGGCTCAAACATTCCCCCAGCTGCAATCTCGGCAATATCTCTGGACAATCTAGGTCTCAAAGGAAGAGGAGGTGATGGAACACAAACTATATCAGCATCACTAGTTGATGAGGGCAAGGCAATAGTTCTGGGATTCAAATTTGTAGGAGCATCTTGTTGCAGGGTGGTCACATCAACTGATGTAGAGCTCATAAGAACATCAGAATATTTACGTCCATGTGACTCCAGGGCAGCATATCCATCAGCATTAGGTGCACCAAGAAAAACATTGGAATCTGACCTCTCTGCACCCACATTTTCCAACAAAGGTGGCAGGCACTGACATAATTCCAAAGTATACTGTTGAATTGCCTGTGTCTGTACGCAATAAACTTGAGCAACAGATTGGCCATGCACAACATCACTTGTCCCAGTTAAACTCAAAATAGGCATAGTGACAGTAAACTCTGATATATAGTCCAAACGAGTTGATGCTGGATTAGGACCATAATCTAAATGCAAAGCATATATAGCATTCTTCTTTGCATTTGCAAGTAAAATAAGGCCCATTTGAGACAGCGCTACTACTTGATTGAAGAATGCCTCCTCAGCTCCAGGTTCAGCTGAACTCTTCAGCTCTAATGTCTGGGTGCAATTCAACGAATCAGAGCCGTTAGGCAGGAGCCAGCCTTCTTCACTGGCTGAGGCCCAAATCTTCATTTCTCTGTTCTGAGGCCCCTATTCAAAAGTTTTGGAAGATAGATTAACGGAAGGTGTAAACATTAGCTCCTATAAAAAATAAAAACTAGACTCTACAGTGACCAAAGCTCAAAATTAGATTTCTGAAGAGCCCAAATAATCAAATGCATGCCAACTTGCTTGACAAAAGCTCAGGTTTTCAACACCTGGCTACCACATTGTGATTCAAGACTATGGCAAATGAAAATAAGGATCTCAGTAAGTACTGCTGTGACAAGTATGATGTGATCTGGCCGGTCAGTAGCAGTCAGAAACGTGGCTGAATAAACAGGTTGGCCATCATGCGGTCTCAAAACCACAAGTGGTGATGTCTTGTGATCCTCCCAAATCTTTATCTGTCACACAAAATGCAGTTATTAGAAACCCCCTTCAATTTCCAAGAACAGTGAAAAACCAATAGAAATATGCACAAGGCACTCTAGGGATGTGAAAGCACAACATGCAACGAAAATGTCTCTTTAATTGCTATCAGTTCAAACTGGAATAAAAGCTTCATGACCAATAAATCCAGATAACACCTTAGCAATGCCATGGCAGGGAAACTCAATGCTGCAGGTTCCCTATTAGAAAACAGTTTTAGCTATGCAAAACGAACTATTTTTTACTATGATGAGTCAGGTTTTATCAATTTTTATTTCTCCTACTCAATTGATTGTGACAAGAAATGGACATAGAGAAATCCTAACTTAACCCATCAAGAAATTAGACATGCTGCCATTTAAATAAATAGTTTGAAGACAGAAATAAGTTATAGTTGCATAAAGAACTATAAGTATCAAGCGCATCCAAAGATAAGTACAAATACAAACCGTGCCATCCATGGAAGCAGATACCAAACGGGTGGTCATCCATTGGCACATTGACAAATCAGTGACTTCTCCATCATGTTTACCAACGAATTGAACCCCATCAATCAGCTTGTCAACAGTACATTGAAGGGGTGCCTCAGATGAACAGACTTCACCCTTTCCAACTTTGTTAGTGTCAATTCTCAGAACTTGTTTACCAACTCCAACTACCAGAATTTCCTTTAAAAAAGTGAAAGTATGGTAAGCAATATGACAAAAGCAACTTCGTGATCAAGAGAAACACCTCCATAAATTCAGTAGTGTTATAGAAACTCGTTCATAGATGATAAGCTGTCAAAGAATGCCATACCTGTTTATAGCAATGCCAACAAACCCTAGGGTTTTTAATTTCACCCTCACCAACTATTTGGACAGCAACAATAGTCTGTCCTGTAATCTGTGGCTTATCTTCCGCATCTGGACCTTCAGAGATCTTCCAGACATTAATCCGTCCATCTATGCCAGCACTGCACAGAAGCATGTCAAGTAACCCAAAGACAGTAAAAAGATGAGGAAATCATAGTATACAAAACAGGATGCTACCTAGCCAAAAGGTGAACATCCTCGGCAAAAAAAGCCATGTCAGTGACCCTCTGAAAGAACAAAACACCAGCTTAGATAATAATAATAATAAGCAGAGCAAATCAATAAGCTTCACCACTTTAAAAATAGTCTATTCAGTATAAAATAAAACTGGAATCCATAAAATACCCTAAAATGAAGTCATTATCGACGTTGATCATATCACGCATATCACATCATACAGGCACACAATTGCAGCAATGACATCATTTATGGTAAGAATTCTTACAGCAATGACAATGACACGACTCATGGTAATGAATTCTTACTGCAATAACAGACACAACACACCAAAAATCCCATGAACAAAACCCCCCGCAGCATCTAAATTGCATTTCAATCTCACAAAAGTATAACTTCAGTCATTTCTAAAACATCGCAGATAAAACCCTTATACATTATATCACCAAAACACGTAAACAACTCAAAATAAAATAAAATAAAAATAGGGTACAAGAATAATTGAAACCTAACCTGAGAATGAGTCCGAAACAAAGACCTCAGCGCGGTATTAATATTAAGAATCCTGATATTCCCTTGCTTCAACCCGTAACAAATATAACTCTTATTAACAGCAATTTGCCTTCCTAAACAGAGCTGAGGATCAGAAGAGTACTTAGTTATAGGCGTAACTTCAAGCTGGGGTTGCGCCTCTCCTTGCAATCTAACATTCACGTCATACACTACATTTTCACCCCCTACCCTCCTTCCCTTAGGAATCTTGCTACTAGTAGTGCTAGGCATCCTAATAGGCCCCGAAAAGTTATTATTATCATTGAGAGCTCCAGAAAAATCTTGCACAGGTGCGGCCGGCGGTGCTGGTGGGAGTGGCGGGGGTTCTTGATTTTGAGGGGGGCGGAGGAGGGCCATGATTTCGGCACCAGAACGATCTTGAAGTTGTTGATTTGGGGTGAGAGGGGGTGTGGGATAGGAGAGGGAACGTTGGGGGTGCATGTTAGCAAGAGGAGGTGGGTTGTTAGGGTTAGGGTTTTGTTGGAGAGGGTAAGGAGATTGAAATTGTTGCTGCTGTTGTTGGGGTGGGAAGGGAAAAGGGAAGTTGGGGTAGTGAGGGAAGTGGTGGGTGCCAGTGGATGGAGGGTAAGAAGGGGAAGGCATTTGTTGGGGTGGAGGAATCGTGATGAGATTGGGCGGAGGAGGAGGAGGAGGGGAGGAGGAAGGGTTTTGAGGTGGTGGTGTGGGTGTGGGCATGAAGAATTTGTGAATGTCAAAAGGAGGGGGAGGTTGCTGTTGAGGATTTGGAGATGCCATGGCGAGAGAGAGGGAGGGAGGGGAGTAGGAGAGCGAGAAGAAGATGGAGGTAAGGAAGGAAGAAGATAGAAGGAGGGTTTTTGTTTTTTTATTTGTCTTTTGAGGGGGGATTGGAAAAAAGGTTATACATAGAGGGTTAAGAAATACGTTCTCGGAAGATTAGGGACTATAATGGATATTGTTTTGGTTAGGATATAATCTGTAATATACATGAGTTTTTCGTTCAAGACATCCTCATCAACTCTTATTGTATGAAGTTACTTTACAGCTGCAATGTCTTAAGTTGTATATAGAGTAGACTCATCTCACACTCATTTTAAGTTGTGAAATGTATTTTTATAATGTTTAAATCATTATTTTAAAATACAAAACACATGTCGTCTCAATTATTATTTAATAAAAATACTTGTTCAAATACATAAACCATCAAGTTCATATTTGTTCAGATACCCGTAGTTGATTGCCCGTGCTATGTTACAGGTCAAACAAATAATTTTTATAACTGTTGGGATTGAAATAATTAATAAATTTTACTAGTTCAAAAATAAAAATATAACATCTATGTATGCAAGGTTTGATATAATGAACACATCAACACACCATATTATAACAACAACAACATCGAAAGTTTAACATTTAAAAATATCATTGCTAAAACAATAAAAATTATTAAATTACCCTAAGAAAAAAACTCGAAAATATTAACAAAAGAGAAAGCAAGAGAGAAAAAAGTAAAATTATTATTATTATTATTATTGCATGAATACTGGAAAAATAAATTCAATAAAAAAAGCCCAAAAACTTTAACAAAAGAGCAAACAAAAAAAAAATATAAAAAACAATTAGCTAAAAAAAATATTTGACGTGAAAATAATAATAAACAAACAAAAAAAAAAACAAAAGAAAGAAAGAACAAAGAAATAAAATAAGAAATATCAATTTTTAAATGATCATAAACACAAACTAAAATTTAATAACACAAATCTTGAAAAAAAAAAGTTATCTCAACAAAAGAGAAAATAATAAAAATTAAAAAAAAAAAACTAAGAGCACATACATATGAATATGGACAAAAATAGGAAAAAAAAAATGATCATAAACACAAACTAAAATTTAATAACACAATTTTTGAAAAAAAAAATTATCTCAACAAAAGAGAAAATAATAAAAATTAAAAAATTAAGAGCACATATATATGAACATGGACAAAAATAGGAACTATTTAAGAAATATAAAAACTAAATTTTTTTTTGAAAGTATAAGGACCAAAATAAAAACCAAATATACTATCGATTTCAATCAAATGACAAAATTAAAAAATCAAATCTTATGTACCAAAAATATTAAGGGATTTAAAAGCAATCCAAAAATTAAAAGATTAAGGACCGAAATGAAAATGCAATATATAATCAATTTCAATCGAAGATCACAATTGAAACCAATCAAAACTTACATAACAGAAATAAGGACCACACAATACAATTAAAAGAGTAGGGAATGAAATGAAAAGGGCAAAAAACTAGGGGGTTCCTGTGTAGTTTAGGGTGAAGGAAAGAGGAAAGGGAAAAAAGTTCAATTACTCACTATTTCGTCTCTGACCACCTTTTGATTGCATGCGTCACACTATGAGGAAGAAGACACAACGGCACATCCACTGAGATGCTAGATGCATATTTTCCGCCATCAGACGATGCCACACGCGCTACCCAAAAAGGACGTGAGACTGAATACCGTTGGGTGCGTGTGTTACACGCGCCGACAGTAACCGAATAAAAAAATATGGTCAATTACCGCAACACCCTTATAACCAACTCTTCATTTTTGTTTTATTGGGGGGCATATCCGTATTTAGTTATTTTTAAAAAATGTAAAATTCTTATGGCACCCCTCCTTACTAGAGTTGATTTTTGTCTTTTTCGAGGGATATAATGGTTATTTTACTGTGCAAAAAATATAAAAAATCAATAAACCGATGACCTGAACCGAATTGAAAATATATAATTACTGTGGCACCCCTCTCGACAAGGCCTGTTTTTTTGTCTTTTTAGAGGGATATAATGATCATTTTACTGTGAAAAAAAATCAGTAAATCGACAAATCGAACCGACCCAAAAAATGAGCAATACTATTGTAATCTATAGTGATTTGACTCACATGCTATAGTAAATGAACTTGAGCTCTTTAGATAATAGTGATGTGTTATTTTTTAAATTTATCGGGATATATGGTTAAAGTATATATATATATATATATTATCTTCAATTATAATATTAACAATGAAAATAATAATTCAAAAAATTTATCATTCATTGTTGTTTTTATTAAGAATTGGGTTCTGCAATCTCTCTAATTAAATATCTTAAATATAATATCTCAGATTCATGGTTTGAAAAAATTATGTGGGTCAATATTGTCTTTGTTTTTTTTTAATAATAACAATTCAACTAATTTAATGTCAAAAAATAAACATGATATCAATTCAATGATTAGCCGAACAATTAAAACAATCCCAACAATCAATCAGTTTGATACAGAAAGCAAATGATTCATTTTTAATGGATTTTATCAATTGCAGTTTTAGTATACATCGATTGAGTAATTAGCCAAATAGTTAAAACAAACGCAACAGTTAATCAGTTTATTGTAGAAAGCAAATAACTCATCTTTAATGGATTTTATTAATTATCTGCTCATAAATATGTTAATGCAATTGTCTTTTTTCTTTTTTATCTTATTTTTATAAATTTGTATTACTTCACAATAATATTAAACACAAAAAATCATCTTATAAATAATTTTTTAAAAATCTGTCCAGATTAAATATTTTAGCCAAATGTATAGTACTATAAAAAAACTCATACTCTTGATTTATTTTTATATTTTTTAAAAAATGATTTTGATTACCGCGAGGTATGAGTTTGGAAAGTGTTTGTTAAAATGTCCCTTGCTGGGCTTCAACTTTCAAGCCTGTCTGCTCGACTATTTTTCTGAACTTTTCCAGGTCCATTCCAAATACCCTGTTGCTTGAAGAACCCAAAACATGTCCCTGGTTATATCGAGATGAGAAATTGATGTAGAAAACCCTTGACCCTGATCTAACCTTGGCCAAGTTGAAAAGAAAGAAACAAATCCATGGCCTGATTAGCAGCAGCATGGTAAAAAGAATCCAAACCAGAAGAATTGACTTCTTCCAATTACTTGATAGTGATTCAAACCTGGACGGGAAGAACAGCTAAAAAAGGGCAAACCAAATCCAAACCCCCCGAGGAAATCTACGGAAAAAACAGCTCAACAGTTATGATATAATCAAATCAACAACACCCCTATCCCGTATGGAAAAGAAGAAAAATTTCACTCATCATTACTTTCCTTCGAAGCCACCACACCACCACGTCTCCACATCACGTCCAAATCCTCCCCACTAGCCACAAACCAGAGCCCACCACCTTGCTTTCACGTTTTCAACATCTCAAAACAAACCACCCTTTTCATATAATTAACTGCCTTGTTTCACAAAAAGAAAAGAAAAAAGACGATCAAGAATATCCAAGAAACCCTTATCAAGAAATTAAGATGTGTTGCGGAGGTAGAATGTGCATGCTGTGCACCTGTTTGATACTAGTGGTGATCGTGATTGGCTTATCGTTCGGTTTCGGAGTTTTCAAGAATGGGTTTCATAAGTTGAAGGATCACCTTGATGTTTGTGATCCTAACGCTATTGGCTCTCTTTGTGGTGGTGGTGGTGGTGGTGGTGGTGGTGGTAGAGCTTCAAGGCCTTTCCTGGGTTTCCCAGCTCCCCCTCCTGGCTCTTTCTAGGGATAAGAAGAATTCTCTCATTCTGCTGCTGTGCTTAGGGTTTCGAGTCTTTTTACGTGCACTCGTTTCTTAGGAATCTGTGAAGTGATTATTTGCTGGGATTTTTTTATGTTGGATTATTTTTTTATTAAATTTTAGTTATCCTAGTACATCGTTTCCCGATCCGGTCTTCATGTTCATCGTCACAGTGAATTGTTTTAATTAAATTCTATCTGTTTGCTTTTTGGAAGTACTGTTTATGATTTTGATCGTGCCCGATTAGAGATTCAGTGGCCATGTCCTTTCTTGAACTCATCAATTCCTGAAGAACTGCGTCAACTCGTTATACTTTTATTTCACTTTCTGGTTCTTCAGTGATGGATGATTCAATTTCATTCATGGAAAAGGTAGCCGGGGGCAGTGTTTGGTGTGAAAGGGCCAATATAATAATAGCATGATCCAAGGTGAATAAATGTAGATTTTTTTAGAGTTAGCAGGTGAAAAGTTGGTGTGCGCCCCAAACCTTCCCCGTCAAGGTGTGGAAGATGATGTTTGGGAGCTAAATTTGGTCGCAGGACACATTTTATGGTCGTTCGAGGGAGGTGTGGTTGGATTCAAAAACTATTTATATTTCACTGTTATACCATATGAATTCTTAAAAGGTTTACAAGAAATATTGATGATCCTTTTTTATTTAAAAAAGCAATGTTTAACAATAATAAATGATAAAACTCATTTCAAAGCAAATCTAACATTCAATGGTGATTTTTCATTATTATTATTATTATTATTCTGGTTCGCTATTACTGTTATTATAATTGTTACTATTATCATTATCAAAAGATGGAATCTGAAAATAAAAAAAAGTAAGAGTTAAGATTTTTGGAATAGGAAAGAGAAATAAAAGGGAAAAAAAGAATGAGATATCAATGATGAATCAATAATTTTTAGATGATACATGCACCTATAAAACAAAAAAAAAACACAATAATTAATTAAATTACATGATAAAAACATATTTTTGACTACCGGAGATGTTAGGCTTGTTAATTCTGTTTTGTTTCGGCTAGAATGGCCGGAACATTCCGTGCCATTAAAAAAATCAAGACGAAACGGTGTCGTTTTTGTCTCGGTTTTAATTCTGGTTTGTTCCAAAAATTCCAGCTAAATTTCGGCCGGAACGCCTCGGTACCGTTCCGACTAAAATCATAATATTTTTTTTATTTTAGAATATTTTACTATCATAATATTTTGGAATTTTAGAGATGTTTCTAATTTTGAGATTATGTTTGTTTGACTTTGTGTTTGTATTGTATAATTTAAAGTTAATTTATCTTGAATTTAAATTATACTTATTAAATTAATATTTTAATTTTTTTCATATATATATATAATTAATTATATATGAGAAAAATCAAAACATTCTATTCTAATAAAAAAACCGAAACGATGATCGAAACCGGTATTGACAATCTTATGTTATATGCGCCACCCAAAATTCATGTTGCCTTCCATACGATCGAGGTTTGCATAACTCACATTAATAAGTTTTCTTAACAAAAGTAAAATAATAATTAAATAGTAAATCATGTCATCACCCCTTACCGATCCAATACACCCATGGCTTAAAAGTTTTGAATTCCAAAGCAAAATTTATAATTTCACGTGAAATATACCCTTTGACCAGTTTGATCCAAATCCTTGTAATTTTAGTTATCCCGACTTACCCCACAAGTCACAAGGAAAGCAAAAATCCCAAAGCCGAAGATCAACTCTGGTCAAGCCAAAGCCCACCTTCTTCTCCTCTAAGAAATCTTTACTCCCTGGCAACCTTAAATACAAGCGCTCACTCTCACACAACACGCATGCTCGAAAACCCAGAAAAGAAAAGAAAACACCAAAGAGATCCAATCCTATCAAAGAAACATGAGGATCACTGTAATGACAGCAGATGAACATATCATTTCTCTTGAAGTTGATCCTCATGAATCTGTAGTCATTAATCTCTAAACCCCATTTGTTTATTCCAGTCATTTGAATAATACACATGCTTACCATTCATTTATTTGATTGCAGGTTGAAAACGTGAAAGCTTTACTTGAAGTAGAGGTGAAAGATCTCCTTCCCCCCCTTTTATTTGTATGGCTAGAGAAATCGGGTTGCTCGAAATTTTTGATCTTGTTTTGAAAAACCCAATTCAAATTTGTTCGCAATGAGTTCATTAATTGCTATATGTTCCTTCTCCGAAGCTTAATTATTGAAAAATTCTGTATCTTTACTGTTATTGTTGATTTTATATGGTGTGAGAGCACCCAAAGTTTTGAGATTTTCCATTTTCGGAATCCAATTCACCTTATCCTTACGCTAGAATTGTATAGTTTTAATTGAAGTGTGGAATTGTGCATTTTTGGGTTTGTATTCAAAGTATTGATTTTTGTTTTGTTTTGATGTGAGAGTAGACGCAGGTGCCACTCCAGCAGCAGCAGCTGCTATATAATGGGAGGGAGATGAGGAATAATGATAAATTAAGTGCATTGGGTGTCAAGGATGAGGATTTGGTAATGATGGTTTCTAATTCTGCTGCTATGAGGTATTTACACCTTTTTTTGTATTTTTTTTCCAGTTAAATTGCTTGCTCGGATTTGATCTGTCTTGTTTTTTCTTGGAATTTTGGATTGTCTAGGTCTTTTGTAGTTTGGTAACTTTCGGTTTGACTGCTGTTGCGATTCATGGAATTTTAGACTTTGGTTTAGTTTTTGCATTCTATCATGTTAGCTATGGATCAATTTGTTCAATATGGGCATTAGTGATCCTAACATCAGTATATTTGCTTAAATTTCTCCGGCTTTCAAATTTTCATGTTAAATGATATAAATTGCGTACTCTTTTACAGTGCCCCCTCCAATAATTTTGGCTTAAATCCTGATGGATCAGCTGTGAATCCTGGAGCTTTCCAGCAGCACCTTCGAAATGATTCTAATACAATGGCTCAACTATTTCAGGTAAGATGGATGATTTGTTTGTTCAGTTTTTCCTATCACCCATCTGAATCTGGAGTGTTGTGCAATTTCATGTTGATTTAATTTTTTAGTTCAGATGAGAAATATCCTGCAATCTAATAACTGGTTCCCTGTCACAAGAAGTTTCATTGTTGCTTGTCTGTAGTGTTAATTGCATGTATCCTAACCGCCGCCCCCCCCCTAAATGGTGCTATAAGTGATTGTTTGATGCTATCAATTTATATTGCAACAGGCTGATCCTGAACTTGCCCAAGTTGTTCTTGGAAACGATCTCAACAAACTGCAGGAAGTTCTCAGGCAACGCCATCGCCAAAGATCTGAATTACGACGTCAACAAGAAGAGGAATTTGTGAGTACTAGCTTTTACTGGTGGTTCCCTATGTTATTTATGGTGTCATGCCCTTTTATCTTAAGAAAAGTATTCCACCATATAATTATGTTATTTCAAATAGAAATTGATTGTAAATGTTGACTGAAGGAGATGATTTACCTATATTCTTTCTGGTTTGGGCTATAGGCCCTCCTTGAAGCAGATCCCTTTGACGTAGAGGCACAAAAGAAAATTGAAGCTGCCATTCGTCAGGTGAGTATTATTTAATTCTCTAATGGTAAAGGTGTCAGCAACAACTTACTAAAAGTATTTGGATATGCCTGTATCCTTTTGTATTATTTTGGCAACCGTGATTGCACAACTAATGTGAAGTCAAGATTGGGTTTTTTTATTGTCTGAAGTTCTAGAAATCAACTTGTTTTCTTCTTCTTTTTCTTCGTTTTTTTTTAAATAAAAAAAGTGGTTGTATGCTATGCAAGGACATGATGTGTGTCTTGCCCCTCCGTTTCTGGGAGATGAGTTCTTTAAAGCAATACATATAGCCTTTTGTTTTTAGTTTCCACTCAAAGGCTTCCACTACTGATTATCATGGCATGCATTTTTTTTGTCCAGATGCTTTTTTCTTCCAGTCTGTTTTGATGTTTTCCATTCCTGCTAATTCCAAATGCAGAAAGGAATTGATGAGAACTGGGCAGCAGCCTTGGAATACAATCCTGAAGCTTTTGCCAGGGTGGTACGTATGCTTTTCAACCTTGTGTAGTACAATTGAAGTTTGATTATTGGCTCTTAAATTTCAAGTTTCTTCTTTGACCTTTCAGGTTATGTTGTATGTTGACATGGAGGTTAATGGTGTCCCTTTAAAGGTAGAGACAGTCATGTAATCTTCATTTGTGTTTGATGTGTTTTCCTTGTATGCTTTCAACTTAATCAAGTTTTTTCTTGTAATCTTCATTTATTCCCCAAAACAGCTCTCATCATAGACTAGGACCACCACTGAATTTTTCTGCACAGTTTGATCAGTTTTCTCATGTGGGCATTGAGCATGTGTGACTAGGGATCATGCAAAACTATTTAGACATACCAATTTCTCTTTTTTGTTTCAGGCATTCGTTGATAGTGGTGCTCAGTCCACGATAATATCAAAAAGCTGTGCCGAGCGATGTGGGTATGTTCTATTCTTATGTATCTGTTCCTTTTCTATTGGTCAACTTCTGAGGTTACATGGTTGGAAAGATAAGTGTGTGATATAATAAGCCTACCAAGTGCTTTATGTTTTCTTCTTGTCAAGCTATCTCTTAAATAGCAACCTTGGTTTTGAGTGCCTGCATGTTTCTAATTAGCGTTGTTTTGATTCTATCAAGTGAATATATCTTAATTTAATGCCTTCTTGCAGTTTGTTTTCATGAGTGATGTTCACATACTTGCAAGAGGTTAACATGGAGGGTAACCTGTTTTGTTGTTGGCATGTCTATTCAGATTGTTGAGACTTCTAGATCAACGTTACAAAGGCATTGCTCATGGAGTTGGACAATCCGAGATATTGGGTCGTATTCATGTAGCTCCAATCAAGGTATATATCTTTGGGGCATCATTTCTTGCTTAAAGTCACGTGTGGTCATACATTCAGTTTCTACTTACTGTCATTCAGTTCGTGTACATGCTTGTTTAAATGTATGTGTTTGGACAGATACTTGATTGTGTAAGGCTATTTTACAGTTTTGTCTTGCACAATACGAATATTCTTCTATCATTTTCAAAGTACTTTTAACATGAGAAATAAGTGAGCAACAACTATTTATCAATTCTTAATCTAATACTGGCTGTTTGGTTATATATGGATACTTGACCAATTTGTACTCTTTATCTTCTCGTCTTTGAGATTTATGTTTTTATATTTGATAATTAACCACTTCTGCTTCTCTCCCAATTTGCATCTCCATTATTCTTCTTACAAAGTTTGTACAGGCGATAAAATTGTTCAAGGTTATTGGGCATGCATACTTTGACGTGAATGCAGTTTTTTTTTTATCTCTTTATGCTCATATTTCTTCTTTGTATGACCAAGTATTTAACCTCTCTGTTTAACTGAAGAATTTTTCTTGTGCTATTTTTGTTCACCATGTTTTTCTGTCACTCTCAACACGCAATGCCTGAAGCTGATTTTAATCTCTTTGTTTTTTTCTTTTTATTCCTCTAGATTGGGAATATATTTTATCCTTGTTCCTTCATGGTACTGGATGCTCCTAACATGGAATTCCTCTTTGGGCTTGATATGCTCCGCAAGCACCAGGTAGCATCATCACTGTCTTATATTGATGGCAATTCGGACCTTTGACTGTTGAAGTTTACCTGGATGCATTTGTTCTAATTTTAGCCTGTACATGCAGTGTATTATTGATTTAAAGGAGAATGTTTTGAGAATGGGTGGTGGAGAAGTTTCTGTACCATTTCTGCAAGGTTGATCTTTTGCTTTTTATTTTGTAGTGATGACTGTTTTTCTTCTATATGCTTGATTTCTTTCAGCTATTTGAGAAAGCATTTAAGTGGTCAATTCTTTTTCCACCTGAGAACTTAAAGCTGTGTTGTTTCAGAAAAGGACATTCCTTCTCGTTTTCTTGATGAAGAGAGGTTTTCAAAAGAAGCATCCAGCTCAGGAAACCCAGTAAGTCGTCTTAGTTATATGTTATTACTGAAATAGATCCTTGTTACTGATAGGTTGCTATTTAATCTGATTTTATGAGTTGTTTCCAAACACTAAAGAAAGACCTTCCTCTTTGAGCTGGTTGTATACTTTAATTTTGGATGATTTCTGAATGTACACTCTACTTGGATATAAGGATGTAGTTGTTTATATAAGAAGGTCTTGATGGGATTGCTTTATTTTGCTTGTGAAACAAGAATGATGGGCTTTGCAGAGGAGAAAATGTTTAGAGTTGCATTCCTGCATTTTTCAAGCAATATCTAGGAGTTTTACAGAAGAGAAAAGCTTAGAGTATTATTGGTTATCTCAAACATAAATCATATATCATGAATTGATGCTGACATCTGCTACTAATTTAAAAGCTAAAGTTTTGGCTTTGATACATCTTGATTTTTCAGGTGACATCAGGAATACCAGTGAAGAAGAATGATCCACCAGCTGGAGGTCAATCATCTGGTTAGTTCTTGTGATGTGATATATGATGTTGTCTAGGATACATTCTGCTGGTATTTTCAATACGAATTACCTGTTCAATTATAAGTAATCTAACTAATTTTGTTCGGTTATAAATTATGCAATTGCAGATAGCTGTGTTTTAACCATTACAGCTGTCTTAGATCTCCTACCTAGGCGGTCAATGAATTTGATTTTCTAACTAAATCTTTTCCCTTGGTGTTCCACAGGAGTTGCTCGTGGTGGCACGGCACAGGTAAAAAGAATCAACATTTGGTTCACATCTTTCTGCTTTGTTTCCTGTGGGAAATTTAGTCTGAGCTTTTACTTGAACAGTTGTTTCCTTCAGTATTCTCAAGTTGATCACGCATTCTTTTAAAATGCAACTTCATCTATCTATCTTAACATCTTTACTCTATCAGCCAATTTGAATGTCAATAATAGTTTTCTCACATATTGGCTGGCCAGGGACCTGACTTTGAAGCCAAAGTTGCAAAGCTTGTTGAGCTAGGGTTTGGAAGAGAGGCAGTTATACAAGCTCTTAGATTATTTGATGGAAATGAAGAACAGGCTGCTGGATTTCTTTTTGGCGGCTGAAGATTAACTTGTTTGTTCTTTCAACGATTATTCATTGTGGGAGCCATATTCATTATGGTAATCTAATAACTTTACAAATTGAAGAAGCTTTGTACCAAACAGAGTTTGATTTGAACAATCTATACCATCAAAACAAGTCTTGCAATTCAAATGGGAAGCAGATTTATCAGATGCTCCTAAACTCGGTTTATTTTTCATGGTTTTCGCATTTTAATTTCTTTTAATGGCAATTTCTTCTCGTTTGCATCAACCATAGAAGAATGCTCTTCTTTTGGGTTACGTTTTTTTTTTTTAAAAGCTATAAATTATAGTTTTTTTTCTTTTCTAATCAAGGTTTCAAAAAAGCATTTGTACTATGCATTAACCAGGCACTCGCAATACTTTGCGATAGAACACATTGTTAAATCACATTTCATCACATTGCCAGATGGACCCTTAATAGACACGAATCCGTGTAGGTCCTGGATCACAAGGATATGGCTCTAGGCTTTACATCCTCTTCCCTATTCTTAGCATAATTAAGAGATTGACAATAGTCTGTTAAATTTAGCCTCTGGAAATCGTTATGAGAACCAAAAAGTTGCTTTGTGCATCATCCAAGATGAGTTTCTTGCCTTGCGATTGCCTGGAAATTGTCTCCTGACCTAAAGGACCAGATTCATGCAGAAATAATTTTTCTTTTCAAGTGATTTGCTGGAGTTCTACCATTACCACGTTTAGCAACCGGTTTCCCAACCTAAAGCAAAAACTCAATCATGAATTATACTATGAATGCTCAATCTACTACATGGCCATGGAGCTTTTCAATTGACAGCATTCCCTATTGGATACACACAAGCTTGGATGCAGTTGCAGGTTTAATAGTAAGAAAAATTTACAAAACCCGAATTCAAGTTATTCCATGCAGGAGCAAAATTGCTGATGGAAGACAAGGTAATAAGGCATAAATACTCGATGATTTATTGTTTTAAGATAAGGCTATATTAAGTTATTAACAGTTATGCAATACGAATAGTTCAAGCAGCAAGCTTAAACTGAATAGCGTTGAGCTGTTAAAACAGCAAAATCATTGGTACAAAGACAACCATTGGCATAGCAATAAAGCGTAAAAGAGGTTAAATCAATTGCAAGTACAGAACGAAAAAATAATTCATTGTTTTTTACTAGCTGATACAACATCCCCGCCCAAAAGTTTCATGCTGAATCACTGTGGTACTCAATATCACAAAAATGATTAAAATCTCTCTGCCATTCTAGCCGTAACTTGTCGAAGTTTTGAGTATACCTTCCCAGCAGGGGATCCTAAAATGAGGCTGCAAAGAGAATCCCTCGCAACTTTGATATTTTGAAAAGATCCTAATATGTGAATCTTGGTGTCAGCAATCACAATCCTTGTCTTGGTTGCGTTTTCAATGGCAAATTTTGTTTTGCCACCTTTGCCAGACAGTCTCCCAATGGCCCGAGACAAATGCTCACCTCGAAGTGTTTTAACATCCTTAATTTCAAAAGATTCAACATAGAGCTCATCCAAACGCAAAAGAGCAATGGCATCTATCACATCAAAACCTAACATGAAAGCATGCACAAAATCTGCACACTTTTGTAGGTTACTTATGTCAGGCGTGTCTGATCTAGTTTTCAATTCAACCTTTCTGGCTTTGAGGTTCATTCGGATATCAATCTTCATTTGCTCATATACAGGAGTGTAGATTTCCATCCATGCTTTTTTAAGGGGTGTATAACGATGCGGCGGAACCGAGACTTTTCTAAACTGAACTCGACCATCAGACATCTCATGAGCTTTCAAAGGCTCAAACTTTGGCTTTGCAGGCAGAGCGCCCTCAGACTTCTGTTCACGTGGAGCTATTTCAACTTCCATTGGTGCAGGGGCTTTACTGGACAGCATTCTAACTGCACCGAAGGGACACCAAACTTGGGATATTAGATACAAGTTCAAGACGATATCTTCTTCAACTTGTGAAAATAAGAAAACATTGAAACTACTGATTTAATCAATTCTCTTTAACACAATGATTATTATTAAAATTAACACAAACATATACCATGATTCAATCATTAAAATTAACACAAACATTGAAACTACAGAACACCATATTAGATACAGAATCTTCTTCAATTTTCTCAAAAATCAAAGAAAAAACAGAAACAAGTGTATCAATTTACTATACAAAACAATACAAAAAATTCAGGATATATACTAGCATTAACCATTACATAAAGCTATAATCCTCAAAGTTATAATTTATTTCAAAATTCAAATTAATTGAACATACAAAACCTCCAAAACAGAACTCACAAAACCAAACCCTTCAAAGAAAGTTTAGATTTTTCCTATCAACCAAACAAAGAAAACATAAAATCAATACAAGTTCCATTTTTTTTTTTAATCTAATAAGAAACAGTACAAAAACGAAAAAGAAAGAGAGCTTACTATCTAATTTTGATACTTTGAAATTCAACGCAGTCTCCTTGCAGTCTCTCTGTGCTTGGGCTGCAAAGGTTGAAAATCTCCAAGGGGTTAAGATTAGGGTTTTGTCAAATAAAAAGAGCAAATCACGTGGCTATAAGTTATTTAGATGCTTGTAAATACAGCGCCGTTTTGTCCCCTTCATGTTGAGTGGGCTTGTACCTTGTTTAGGCCTAACTTGTAAATCCAAACTAATTTTCTAACTAGCTTCAAAAGATCTGGGCCATTAAGGGCCTGTTTAGGAGAGCTGTCGCGGTAGCTTTTCAAAGTGTTTTTCGTGTCGAAATAAATTAAAATGATATATATTTTTTATTTTTTAAAAATTATTTTTGACATTAGCACATCAAAATGATCTTAAAACACCAAAATATATTCATTTAAAATGATTTTTTTTACCAAAAGCTGCGGCATGGCAGGTGAAACGCCGTGCCAAACAGCTTCTAAGAGTGTGTTTGATATTGCTTTTGCTTTTGTGGTTGAGGTTTTAAAAAAACATTTTCATGAAAAGCACTTTTATTGCGGTTCAAAATAAGCAGTGAAGTGTTTGGTTAAAACTATGGTTGAGTTTGAGGTTGATAAAAAACAGTTTTGTGT
Source organism: Salix arbutifolia (assembly GCA_025169955.1). Classification (NCBI taxonomy): domain Eukaryota; kingdom Viridiplantae; phylum Streptophyta; class Magnoliopsida; order Malpighiales; family Salicaceae; genus Salix; species Salix arbutifolia. The sequence continues at coordinate 31,660,661 of CM045917.1, read as the reverse complement.
GTTTGATTATCATGTTTTTCATATTGCTGTCAACTTGTGAAATTACTTTAAAGTATACACACACACACACATATTTAAAAATTATTTTTAAAATTTTATAGATTAATAATTATAACAATAAAATATAAATAATAATTCATGAAAAAAACAGATATTTGTTTTTATTCTCCTATTAAACTACTTGCAATTTCATCATGAACAAATATTTTCCTTTCATCAAGACTGATCTGTATCTACATATATTTTTTTTAAATATATATATTTTTTAAATATTGGACTGGGTCGAGAGCAGGCCCAGCCAAAATTGGGCCAAAGCCCAACTCTATTGGACTTGGGTTGGGTTGAGAGCAGGCCCAGTCCGAGTCCAGCTTTAAAAAGCTGGGCGTGAAACGGTGCACTGCACTGTTCACGTGAATTAATTCATGTGCACAGTAGCGTCTGACCGACCACGACGAGAGCTTCAACGACCGATGCTGATGGGTAGAGGAGGCCGAGGTGGTTCTTCTTGTGGTGGTGAAGTCAGAAATGGTGACCTGTGGTGGCCGGCGGCGGTGTTGGAAGGTTGCTGCCTCCATGGCTTCTATGTGGCGTATGACTGTCTTCCTAGTGGCCATTTGGTTGTGAGCAGTCACTGTAGTGCCATCGTCTTCTTGGTTGTGCCATACATGGTTGTCTTCGTGCCCGTGTGTCCTGTGGTCGTGGCTTCTCGCATTGATCCATGGCTGTCTATAGTTGTGCCAGTTTTTAGGAAAGAAGATAACATGGTTGTCTGTCGTTACTGCAAGAAGCAGCCACTGTAGTGGCTTCAAGCAATGCAAATCGATCGCAGGAAAAATAAGAATTTTCTGCTTATTACGAAACACAGTTTCGATCATTTATGTGCTGGGACCCATTACAATTTTCTTTTGCTTATTTCGTTACCAAACGCCTCACAACTGCTTATGGATCGAACCTCCGGTTCGATCGCAATGCCAAACGGGCACTTAAAACTGATATAGGTTTGATTCGGACGGGCTAGGTTAACTTTTTTCTTTTTTAATAAAATATTATTGTTTTTATTTTTTCATGATTTTTTTATTAACATTTTTATCTAGTTACTCTATTTTTTTTTTATGAAACTTGACTTGGACCGGGATTTAATTCCATGAGTTCGGCACGTCTAGGTTTCTTTTAACTAAGAAGATGATATTAAATTTGGCTACATTGTAGTGATGTTTTATCTTAAGGATTCATATTCACACATGTTCTGATTTAATTTAGTTAATGTTGTTCGATACTGTTGAAACCGAACGACCTGGTCCGATATTTAAGAAAAAAAGATAAGAGATTCTTGAACTAATCAAGATCTAACCTTAAACTAAGATGTTAAAGGAGTATGAAGAATTTGACAAAGTCTGGCGTATGTGATACTTTGAGCTGTTGTCTGTTGATGGGATCGCTTGTTGAAGATGACTTCATTTGGTGCTGAAGAAGTGATCTTCAATGCTGAGTAGATTGAGTCAAGTTAATCACCAATAAGTTAGGAAAGTTAGCTGTAAATAAAGTTGCTATGGTCATTATTTTTCTGAAATTTGTATCAAAACTTGTCTATAAAAGAGTGATTCAATCAACAACATATGCATCTATTGTAGTTCAAACACAATTTCTATATTGCTGGTTTCTTCAGTGTCTTTATGCTGTCAAAAAATAACAAATTGATGTCAGAGCATCATTGATCTTCAGGGACCAACTTGAGTGAGAAGAGTAACCTATGAGAAACCCTTTTTCACTAGAAAAACACACTTAAACCTTCAATCATTTTCTGTGGCATCAGATGTTTTTTCACTTGTAGCACCACCAGTGTTTTCTGGTGAAAACTATCAAATATGGGTTGTAAGAATGAAAACTTACCTGCAAGCCTGTGATTTGGAATCTAAAGATCTGTCAAAATTTTATTTGGTGAATTGCTCAATGCTTTATAGGCACAAGACCAAAAAAGGGCGATAAGGCAAGAGGAGTCCATAGAAGGAGCCTTTAGAGCTACAATACAGGTTCAAGAAGAAGACAAGGGCAGAAAGAAGAAGAAAAAATATAAAAGAGCTGGCAGCAACAATAAAAGAATTGGAAACTTTCCTCTTTGTCAACACTGGAAGAGAACAAATCACTTACAGAAATACTGCTGGTGGAGATCTGATAGATGCAGAAAATATAATCAATTGGGACAAACAGATTTTTTTTTGCAAAAGCAGATCTAATCAGGAAGAAGGTGAAGCTCAAGTTGCCGATCAACAATAGATGGAGCAGTTGTTTGTGGCTACTTGCTTTGCTAGCAAACATGCAAGTGATTGTTAGTTTATAGACAGTGATTGCACAAATCACATTACGAATGATGAAAGTTTATTTAAGCAACTTGACAAATCAAGTATCTCTAAAGTCAGGATTGACTATGGTGAAGACATGGTGATGTACGGCGTCCGATGCTTGTCAAATGGCTGAACAGATTACCCAACTGTAGCTTCAGTTTAAGCAGCAACTATATCTACCCCAGGTGCAGTGAAATCCGGCTGCAAGAGGAGTTTTTCATTATATATAAAACAGAAAAATAAATGATCGTTCATCTTCAAAGCAAAGACTACCTACTTGCCTAGTGAATGAACTATTGAACTAATCTCAAGTATTGCTGGCTCAATGGAATGGAATCAGGCTCCCTTGATGAGAATTTGGCAATTGCTGGATTTGAATTCACTCCCATATCTGTATTTCCAGGACTAATTGATGCTGTAGATTTTCTGTTTCAACAAACATAAAAAGCATGCATGAGGATAGGCTAAAAGTTCATTCCCATATTCTCTAACATTTGCAGATAGCATCTCAATAGCACCAGCAAGCTCAGCCTCATGTCCCTAACCTGACAAAAGGTATAGTATGATTTTCCCAGCAACCTTCTTGCGATCCCTTCAGGAAACTCTGGCTGCATAATTTCATGCAAATAACTAATGAGACAAACATAGTGATTTGCACACCATGTAGATGTTCTACATTCCTGAATTTTGATATCCGCAGATTCGAGCAGTTACTTGTGCAGCTGCATCTTACCTCCTCTGGTTTGTACAACATAAATATTTGATCCTTTTGTTTTTAATGATATTATGTATTAAAATTATTTTTTTATTTAATGAAGTGATTATATAAATAGATACATGAAATTAGTTAGAGTAAATAAAAGTGATGAAAATACAGTTGTGTGTACTGAAATTGCAAAATACAATGAACATCTACGCATGCTTCACCACAAGAGGACTCTTGACATGATGGCCGTTGCTATCTGACCACGTAAGGTGGCCAAATGTGTAGTCTTTCGGCATGCCATTCATTACAGGCTTAAAAGTAACCATGAATTTTTTCTCTTCACCGGCTTTCTTGAATTCCAAGCTTGAAGGTTCAACGACTACTGAAACCTTGGGTGGCGCCTTAACTTTGACTGTGTATGTGCCTGGAGCCCCCACGTTCTTTAATCGGCGAGTAACAGTTACTGGGCCATTAAGATCAGGAACTGCGATTGAAGGATAGTTGAATTCAGCCAAACTAGCTTTCTCAGGACATTTATACGGTACACCTGAGAATTCTAGTATGAATGTACTGTTATAGCCATGGGCACACAAGAAGTTGAGATAATCAATCACGTTCGTGTCATATACTAGGCCAGGATCTGCTGCTAGATTTGGATTCACATGTCCTGCACCATATGCAAATGGTGTAGCGAGTTGGCCATCAGCATCGAGTATTCTCTTCTTGGAGTTTGATTTTGTTTTAGCTGCGCAGATAGAACAAAAGGAATTCGATCAGCAGGGCTGTAACAGCATGCTGCAGACTTTTGCTAGTTTAAATTGATCAAAAGTATGAACCTGTTGTCATGATTGCAGATTTAATAGCAGCTGGACTCCAATCTGGATGGATAGCTCTAAGAAGGCCAACAATGCCGGAAACATGAGGGCATGACATTGAAGTGCCAGACATGGTGATGTAAGGTGTTCTCCGCTTGTCAAATGGTAGTTCAGATGGCCCTACAGCTTCAGTGTAAGCAGCAATTACATCGACACCAGGTGCAGTGACATCAGGCTGCAAGATAAATTGTTCATTAGATGTAAAATTGAAAAACAATGGATAGTTCATGCTGAGAGCAAAGAATGACAAGTTAATGCACAGTTGAGCCAACCTTAAGTATTGCTGGCTCAATTAAACTAGGCCCCCTTGATGAGAATGCAGCCATCACAGGATTCGGCACGACTCCTAAATCTGTATGTACTGGACTAATCGATGCTGTGGGATTTCTATCTCAATATGCACAAATAGCATTGCAAGTCTCGAATAGTTAGTCTTTAGATTGACAGAATTTAAGAGAAAGGGAGCAAGCTGTGAAAAACAGAACAAAAAAGTAGTTACCTGGTCGACTTGATGTAGTTCATCACAGCTTGGCCATCAGTGTACGTGAGGTGGGCAGCAGGGAGCACATGAGGATCGGACAAAAGTTCACTTCCACTTTCTTCATCATTTGCCAATATCATCCCAACGGCACCAGCAAGCTCAGCCTCATGTCCTTTTCCTACTCTACTGTTAATTCCTCGAAGGCACACTATAATTTTCCCTGCAACCTTCTTGGCATCAAGCGTTCCGTTTTGGCATAGTTGACTGCACGGTTTCATGCAAATTAGTGACCTAGTTGTAATGGCATTCCTGAACTATGATACTAGTTACTTACGCATCTGCAGGTTGTGCTGTAGGAAGCCTCGCTTCTGCAGCATTGATCAATGGATAGAATTTCCCAGCTGGTAAGCTTTTACTTGCAACACTCGATCCCTGAAACGAGAATAAGGTTATAAAATGTGTTTTAGTTCCAAGTCTTGACAATATCTTAGCAGCGCAGTACCACTGATAAGCTTAACGACAGACAATTATGGTAGATAATTTTAGTCCTTTCCAAGAAAAGAATACCTTGAAAAGCTTCTTGTTGCCAAGAGTAACAGTGGCTGAAAACTCACGATCCAATGTGCTAGCACCAATCGTAAACAACCAGGGAGCCCCATGTGCTACAGACCCAGCAACTGGCCCGCTATTGCCAGCTGAAGCAACAACGGGAATGCCTTTCTTGACGGCATGGAAGGAGCCAATGGCCATTCCATCTTGCAGAAATTCTACAGGTTGACTCGGACCCAACGACATTGAGATCACATCAACTCCATCACCTATGGCAGCATCAAAAGCTGCCAAGATATCTGCATCAAAACATCCACCATTTTCTGAAGGCCAGCATACTTTGTAAGCAGCTACGTGAGCTTTTGGCGATCCACCTTTAGCAGTTCCATTCCCATAACCAAAGATGCCTGCTCCAGGAACAAAACTACCACCAGCTGTGGATAAGGTGTGGGAACCGTGGCCCTCGGTGTCACGGGCAGTGTTCCACTCTGCAGGGATTGGAGTAGGACTTGCAGAAGCAAAACCTTTGTTGAAGTACCTTGCACCAATAAGCTTTCTGGTATAGCACAAAAAATGTTTCGTCAAAATCTGCATGTTCAGTTCGTGTGAGAAACTTGATGAAGAAGAGAAAGAGAACTGACTTGTTGCACTTAAATCCACCTCCAGTCTGGCAAGTTCCCTTCCATCTTGATGGCACAGGACCCATTCCCTCATCATTGAAGCTCTTGGATTCTGGCCATACACCTGAAGTCATAGTACGCAACCAAAAAAATGTAAGAGCATTACAAATGGCGAAGAACCAATATGAACATAGTTAAAAATCTTCCCTCGGAGCTTCAAGGACAGAAGCTTACCAGTATCAAGATTTGCAATGATTACACCTTCACCAAAGTTTGCCTTCTTCTGAAGGGAGCTGAGGGTAGGTGCTCCATTTGCTTCAAATCCAATAAATTCCCATGAATGTGTTGTATGCAATATTCTTTCTTGGTTCTCGAAAACCGATATCACTCCCGGATTACCTACATTTTCCAAAGAACGAAACAATGAACCCGTTTGATCTTGGATTTTTTTTGAAACTCAAAACAAAGTTTTACGAAATAGAGAACAAACAGAGAAAAGCAGAGCGAAACAGAGTATCTGAAATTAGAATTAACATGCCAGAGAGAAATATACAAATTGTATCTCTTACCTTTAAGGGAAGTTACTTGAGCTTCATCGAGGTATGCAGCAAAACCATTTATGCATTTAGTGTAAGAGTAAATCAACACATCCTGGACATTCTCTTTGCTGCATATGAATGTGACAATAATGAATGAAGTTCAATAGTTTAATCGAATTCAATAACTTTTCAACAAAGCAAACCTCTCCAAGTATGATCCGAGAAGATCAAAGTGTGATTTTGTCATTTTCTGCACATAGAATTCTGATAAAGAACTCTCTCCAGCTGATGATAATGGGGAAAATGAAGACTCTCCCATGTAAACTATAAAAGACTGCATGAAACAGAAGCATCAATAACTCCATAACCAATAGCATCGACATGTAGGACAATGAAGGGGGAGACAATCTTGCCTTTTTGGAAGAACAAGTCTCGATGAGACAAAGGAGGAGGACATAGAGAACTAAGGGAGAGAACCTTAAGAGCCTCATTGTTTCTCTCTCACTTGCAAAATTTCCTTTCAGTGTAAAATCGCAATATGCTCTGTTTCCCCTGTTTTTAAACTCTGCTTTTTTTTGCCTATTCCATTTCATATTTAGTCAAATCTCACTTCTATATTTATGGTGTGGACAGCCAGGAAATCCTTAATTTAAATGGATAAGAATGATTCTAGGAACAATGCTAACACTGATTCAGCATGAACTAGTCAAGCATCGAAACAACTAAGGAACTCTTTATGTTCATATATTCTTTTCAAGTGAAAAATTTAAATGTTTATATAGAGCATAGATATTCATTATAAGATCATTATTTATTATTCAATATAAAATAAAATATTAATATATATTTGAAACACACCAATTCCTACAAATTTGGAATAAGTTATCTTCACTACCAATCCATGAAAATCTCTTACTTCATCATATGTTGACATCTTTTATTGTTTCAAAAATATTTTTCAAAATGAAAATCATGATGGCTTGAGAGATAATGATAAAAGAAAGTATTTTTGTAATTTAGATTGTAAAATAATTAGTGCTTTTTGTTAAGATAATAATATTATTTTATTTATTTATTAGGGTAAAATATTTTCTTTACTTTAGCTTTTATATAATCTCTTTGTATTTAAAATAAATAATTAATTATGCATTTAAGTTATTCATTAATAAAACTCCAATCTTTTCTTTTCCTTTTGAATTCTCTCTCTCTTTTTTTTTTATTATTTAACATTTTTCGCATACGATAACTTCGGATATGATCTTTATTTTTCAATATTTTAGATGTGATTATTATTTTTCTAGAAGTATCATTATAAAACTTATTTGTTTTCTCTTATCTGATATGATTTTTTCTTATTTTTATATTGTTTTATATTATAATTGACAGCCATCTGACCATGCTAGATGCCCAAATTCATAGTCTTGAGGCATGCCATCCATGATAGGCTTAAAAGAAACCTTGAAAAGTCGCTCTTCACCAGCTTGCTTGAACTCCAAGCTAGAAGGTTCAGCAACTACTGAAACCTTGGCTGGTGCCTTAAATCTAACCTTGCATGTTCCTGGAGCCCCTACGTTCTTCACTCGGCGAGTAACAGTTTCTGGGCCATTAAGATCAGGAACTGTGATTGAAGGGTAGTTGAAATCAGCGAAACTAAAATTCTCATGAACATGGCACAAAAATCAGCCCTAGTACTTGGTATGCCAAAAAAGGATAAAAGAAACAGAAGGAGATAACACAGCTAACAGGGGCAAAAAAACAACTCATGCCAATCAAATTTGGAAAAGCAATATAATGATCTATGTTCACTTCTCACTCTCTTTATCATCAAGTTAGACTTGCACTTTCCTAAAGTCTGTATTTTATTCACCTTTACTTTCCCCTGCTAGTTTTCTGCAGATGGTTTGCTTACATTCAACCCGGACCTAAATAGTTGTCAGAATAGATTCTGAAGAGCTTGCTGGAATATTTGTATAATCTAAAACTGTTGTCAGGTTGATGCCCATTTTTTTAGAAACTTAGAGTCTAAACTTGTCTTTCCACCGGCGTCAGGAGGCCAGATCGGATGGTGAGGCAGGAGGGAAATTTTTGTTATGATCATAGGCTGAGTTGTAGATTTCTGAATTTTGGATTGAAGTAGGTTTTGGAAAAGGTTGGATAACTCTCAACCATTCTTTATGAAATTGTTGTTTACTCTTCGTACATACCCACTCTGAAACCATTGAACAAGAATGAGGGAGACTTCTTGGAGCTTCATGGAGGATAAGCATCCAGCTTCTTGTTTTTTTGAGATTGTGAAAGCAAAAAAAAGGAATTAATACAAGAGAAGTGATGACATCAAGACATGTTTTCTTTCAGTACTCAAACAGTAAGCCTCATCGTCCAACAAACTGATCTAGTGAATTTACAAATGGTGTTTGCAATTTACTATAACATCTATGGGGGGGAAAATCTTATGTCTGTTAATTATTCTACTTTATCCACATCAATTGGAAAAGTATAGAAAAAACTTGCTAGTATAATCTCTTCTTATTTAGTAGTAGAAATGTCATTTCATTGAGACATTTTTTCTTTTAGTTAAAAAATAAGCATCATTTTCCAACAAATTGATCTATCAGATTTTTACACAGAATGAGGAGGGACTGTGAGCAAAATTCAACCTGCATGCACCTACTATTTCAATGATCTCTAGTAATGCCTCACCACCAGAGGACTCCTGACAAAGTGCTTACCATCTCCCCAAGTCAACATCCCAAATACATAATCTGTAAGCACGGCTTTCGGTGCTAGTTTGAATGTAACCTTAAATGTCTTCTCTTCACCTTTTTTCTGGAATTTCAAGATGGAAGGAGCAACAGAAACTGTCACTCCTGGCGGTGCCCTGATATGGATATTGTATGTGCCAGGAGATCCAACATTTTTAACTCTTCGAGTGACTGTCATGGAGTCATTGAGATTAGTAACTGTGATCGAAGGATAGTTGAAGTCTGCCAGGCTGAATGATTTCGGACAGGTGTACGGTTTATCTGAGAATAATTTGATGTTCTTCTTGGAATAGCCACGGTTGCATAAAAAGTTCAAGAAGTCATTAACAGTCAGATCATAAATCAGACCAGGATCTGCGGCACGGTTGGGCTGCACATGTCCTGCACCATCTGCGAATGGAGTTGCCCTGGTGCTGGTTGAATCCAATATTGGCTCCCCATTGTTATCTCTTGTTGTTGCTGTGGATGAGATCGATTAGTCAGCCGAACAATCAATGTCCAAAGATATATATTTCACGGTTTATCTGGTGAATTGTTCTTTACCAGTTGTCATTATTGCCGATCGGATAGCAGCAGGACTCCAATCTGGGTGGAGTGTTTTGAGAAGGCCAACAACACCAGAAACATGAGGGCATGACATTGAAGTGCCAGATTGAGTGTTGAATGGAGTCCTACGCTTGTCGTATTCCGCATCACTTGGTCCTGTTGCTTGAGTGAAAGCAGCAATTACACTAACACCCGGGGCAGTGATATCAGGCTGAAACAAACAGACCAGGTCATTATGTTCTCTTATACTGCACAGACAGAGATGATAAAAAAAAAAAACAATAAGCAAACCTTGAGGATTGATTCTTCGATAATATTAGGCCCCCTAGATGAGAAAGAAGCCATAAATGGAGCTGGCTTTGTTGCCAATTCTGTCCTTACATTGGATAAAAACGCCATAGGTTCCCTGCTTTATGCGCAGATACGAGCCTCGAATGAATATCAGAATTGTCAAGTTCGAAGAGATTTCTCAGTAAAATTGACATGAACTTACTTGGTAGAGTTGAGATAGGAAAAGACAGCTTCGCCATCTGTGAAGCTGATGTGTGCAGCCGGAAGCACATGGGTGTCGGCGATGATTTCGTTTCCAGAATTTTCATCATTAGCCAAAATCATCCCAACAGCCCCAGCAAGAAGAGCCTGCTGTCCCTTGTCTACTCTTCCATTTTCCCCTCGAAGGCATACCAATATCTTCCCTTTGACCTTTCTGGGATCAAGTGTTCCAGGCTTGCAAAGCAGGCTGCAAAAGTTAACTCAATTACCGACTCAGGCAACGCAATAGCAAAAGAGGTTACGGGTTCACATGCTTGGCTATGAAAATATTTCAAGCATTCACAGATTTGAGGCGATACTCACGCATCTTCTTCAGACTGATCAGCAATCTTTGCATCTGCAGCACTGATCAATGGGTAGAATTTTTCAGCAGGCAATGTTTTTTCTGAAAGACTTGCTCCCTAGAAATGAGAAAAAGATGATAAAACTTGTCAGATCGTTGGTTAGAGAAGAAATGTAGATCGATACTGTAAAAAACAAAGGTGTACTACTGAAAAACTCATCTCGAATGGCTGTGAAAATTGATACTGTAGACGTTAAAAAGGAAACGAAAAATACCTTGAGGTGCTTCCTGTTGCCAAGCGCAACATATATTGTGAAGGAACGATCGATTGTGCTAGCTCCGACTGTTATCAGCCAAGGTGCCACATTCGATACTGTTCCTGGGCTCGGTCCTGAATTTCCAGCAGAGGCAACAACAGTAATGCCTTTCGCAACAGCATGGAAAGAACCGATCGCAATGGCATCTTCTGAAAATTCAGCAGGATCCCCACCCAGGGAAACTGAGAGCACGTCAACACCATCACTTATGGCAACATCGAAGGCAGCCAAGATGTCTGCGTCAAAGCACTCATTACTCCCATTTATAGGTGGCCAGCACACCTTGTAAGCTGCTGCACGGGCGTGAGGCGATCCTCCTTTGGCAGTTCCATTGCCATAACCCAAGACATTAGCTCCTGGAACAAAATTTCCTGCTGCTGTTGATAGGGTATGAGTCCCATGGCCCTCACTGTCACGTGCAGTTTGGAAGCTTGAGTTGAGATGGCCAGCATAGGCAGCATAACCCTTGTTAAAGTACCTGGTTCCAATCAGCTTCCTAATTTTTTGGGGGAGGCCATAGGAAACAAGATGGTAAGGCAAAAGATGAAAAACCTGCATGCCATACGATAGAATGCAAGGCACTAGTAAAATCTTGAATATAGGCATGACGACATTGCGTTTGGAGGGATAAAAGCTTTCGAAAGTGAGCCCATGTATATAGCAGGCGGTGATGACTTGCAATGAAAAGCACCATCCCCACTATACTTAAAAAGGTTCTTGAGGGTGATGTCAGAAGCCGTATGGCATTTTAAAAGTGAACCTTTTTCCAATTTCAAGATCATTACTTTCTCATATATTATGCATAAGTGGAGGTTTGGCCTGCAGATTGTTTCTACATAAACAAAGAACTTTCACAGTTGTGAGATCACGACCACCTCCCGTACAGTCTAGGATGGAACCAAGCCATGTAAGAGTTTGACATGGTGAGAACTCGGAAAGTAATTTGCAAATCATGTAAAAGTTTTATATGGTAATGCAGATGACAGCTACATATCAGAAAAATTCTATCCGAAGTAAACATGGTTTTATTGGTTCTTTTCCAAGATTGGAAGTCAACTAATATCATGGCAACAGTGGATGAGAAGCTTCCAACAGAAATATATCATGGTTGAAGAAAAACCTGCGTAAGAGTTTTGTACATTAAACAAGTAATTAACAACAAGCCTTAAGTCCAACTAATTATCATGTGCAGGAAACAACAATTTCAATAGATAGAGAAAAAAAAACACATGAAATAATGTTACATGTGCACGTGAACAGGAAGATTAAGATGAATTGATGGAAGCTAATCAGTAATCACTTGAGCAGGATTATGCCAATTCGTGGAAAGAAAAGCAAGAAAACTCTAATCTGACAAAGCAAAGACTTCCACTGACTACGCCAAATATTGTAACAGAGAATTGATGGCAAGTGGAAAAGAACATGGACCTGTTGCAAACAACACCATCTTTGGTGTCATGCTGACAGATTCCTCTCCACTTTGATGGAACCGGACCCATTCCTTCATCACTAAAGCTCTTCGATTCCGGCCAAACACCTAGCAAATTCCATTTAAAATGGCAAGACATGATTATGCAATTGGCATGGCAACAGTAGCACATGCATTATTATACTCTGCCAAAAGGGAACAAAAGCTAGAATGGATAGTCAAGCTTTATTTTGATACTGGCCCTACCACTTACATATTCTAAATGTTTAAGACTCCAAGATAAAGAAAATAAAAATAAAAACCACAAGATTGGTAACAAGTTTCAAATTTCAAAACATCAGATTCTTATTTGCAGTGGATAAACCATGACAAAATTTATATTTTCCTTTTCACTTTTCTGATGAACATGGAGGAGTAAAGTGATAAGGGAGATTTGATGGTTAAACAGGATCAATTATGTCATTATCCTCAATTTTATCTCATTCCATGTACTAAAATACAAAATCTGTGGTCAATCCTGTTACCATAATAAAAATAAAGGGTGGTTGGTAGTATTTCAGCATGAAAATTAGAGTGATTGGAGGCTCAATTCCTCATCCTATTTTTGAGGTCTAGTCAACACAATAGTGACTACATTGCAATCACCTACGAGGCTGACAAGATTAATTGGGGTTGTGCAAAAACATGTAAACATCAAATCAAGAGCAAAAACTCATGCAAGTGATGTAGTTTCAACCATTTTGACTACCCAAATCGCTAGAATTACTTTATCAACAATTACAAGGATATAGTACTTACCGGTGTCGAGATTACCAATGATTACATCTTCACCGTATCTTGCTTTCTTCCAAAGTGAGTATGGAGGAACCACCCCATCTGCCTCTAATCCAAGAAAGTTCCATGACCGTGTCGTATGAAGTTTCTTTCCTTTGTTCAAGAAAACTGACACCACATCTGGGTGTTCTGCATTGATTAAAAACGAAAAACCATTAGCAGAGATAAGTACTGTATCCTGAAATGCCAGTTACAATCAAACCAGAGACAAAACAAGGGCATCAGAGACAAAACAGAGTCAAAAGACTTGTCTCTCATCCGCTAATAATTTAACATGGAAGACAAGAATGTGCGAGTTCGAGTTCTTACTGGCAAGTGCTGATGCCTCTTCCTCTTCTAGGACTGCAGCGAAGCCATTTATGTTGTTAGTGTAAGAGTAGAATATCTTCTCCCTCGCCTTCTCTTTACTGTCAAGTAAGGATTGCAACAAAATGAGCACAAGTAAGGGACAAACAAAGAAGAAATTCTTCACAGTATACGCATACCTTTCAGTGAGTGATCCCAGCAGTTCATAATGAGAATCTTTGACTCGCTCGATATCGGACTGAGCAGGCTCCAAGCCGTGTGAATGTGATCCCAGATAAACTACATAAGACTGGCAGGGCAAAATTCAACCTTAATAAGGCCACTGATCAAATATATTCCACTTTAGTTTCCAAAATGGAAATGATAGATTCAAGGAAGTCATGAAAATCCCATGTTGAGTTCTAGTACACAAAAACAATAATCATTGGAAGTTCATTTTGAAGAATCAAAAGCAGAGGAGCGATATGATCACAAACAGAGAAAAGAAAAACATGGTTGCTCACCTTTTGTGTGGCAAAAGTTAATGGATGCAAAAGAGAGAAGAAAAGAAAGAATGAAAGAAGTAAAGGAGAGAAGATAATTGAAAGAGGCATTGCTTTACACGAAGAGAGAGGTGTAAAGGGTCTCTGCTTTTCCTCTGTTTTTATACTCTGTATTTGTGATGGATTGGTTTTACGAATCAAAGATCCTTTCCGTTCTGATGGAGATGAACAAGAATGGAATGCATGCATTTTGCAGGCAAGATTCGAGTGATTTAAATATTCTTTCATTCAATTTCCGTTTTCCTTTCAGGATTGTTGCAGTTGTGATATGGATGTATTTTATTTTAATTAATTAAATAATTAATTAATTTATGTAACTTGTATTTTGACCTCCCCCACATGACCAAAAAACTGTTTCCTTTTTTTTAAAAAATGATTTGAATTTTACTATTACTATTATTATTATTATTATTATTTCAATAAGCACTTTAAAGTTCAATGACTCTTGGTGTGTTTTTTTTTTTTTTTTAAAAAAAAGAAGAAGAAAAAGAAGAGCAAACCCAAGATAGATGAGAGGTACATGCGATGAACCCATCACAGTTTTAAACCCTAAATGCAGAATTCATGCCCCTCAGTAATCATCAACGGCTCCTGCATACATCTTGTCCGAGTGCATTGGAGACACTGCATGAGAGAATGGATGCTTTTGGTTTTGCTGGGCGAGAAAGTAATTAATGATGTTTTTCTACTTATTCTTTCCGATTTAAATGAGAGAGATATAAATAAAAGAGGGGAATTTCACAACATCAAAGTGCCAAAATAAATAAATTTTAGGAATTTGATGTCCAATTTAATCCCCAGATCTGGAACCGTCCAATTTTTGTCCAAATTACTTTATTTAGAAGAAATTCCATTATATATTATATGAATGAGATATGCTGTCAAGTTGATTTTATTCCTTCCTATAAATGTGCTATCTATATATATTAGTGGGCTGGTTTGATGCCTTTATCCTATCTGTACTAATCTATTTTTAAAACTATTATCTAAGTATATATTTTTTAAAAATAAATAGAAAAAAACAGAAAGTGAAATTATTATTATTATTATTATTATTATTTTTGCTTGTTTTAGCACAGCACGACATTAAGTGGAAGTTGTGGTCTTTAAACTCGTTTTAGGTGTAATTGAATAATAGAATGGACTAAAGCTCATTTATTATTTTTATCTTCTGGTATTCCAAAAAAAAAAATTGAGTTTCATTGCAAGACTTAAAGAGGTGTTTGACACTGTATTTTAAAAGTGTTTTTGAAAAAAAATTAAATTTTTATTATTTACTTATTTTTTTTGTGTTTTTAGATCATTTTCATGTGCTGATATCAAAAATAATTTTTAAAACCTACAAAATAAATTTTAAATTTTTTATCATTTCACCACGATCTCTATACATATGCATGTATACGAGAAGTCAGTTTAATTCCGAGTGTAAATGAGATGGAAGGAGAAACATCTCTTGTATGAATGAAATTAATTTACCAACGTAATAGCCAAGAGCCTAGCTAGGGTTCTTCGAACCGACTCTTATTGGGCTTGCATGACTATTTTTGTGGATTTTGTACTCATCAAATGAAAGGGTCTCTTCATTTTTTAACACCTTGGGCTATGGCTCACAGAAGTGCCAAAAACTCGATGAAGATATCCTAATAATATTCCCTCCATATTCCCTTTCTTGCAAGAAGCTACTTCTTCCCTCCATCTCTCTCTTTATTTACTTGTCAGCTCCTACAAGAATCCTTTGCCATGATGGGTCTCTGGCATGATTTTTGGTTTCAACGTCAATAGAAAGTGGCCCTCGAAAGATGTTCCAAGAGGTGAGTTCATTGCTCCGGAGGATAGATAACATGCCCTTCTGCTTGTGTTTTCTGTCATGTTATTCCGTTTCCTTGTTTAAGAAAAGGAAAACAAAATTGTTTTTAGTTTCTTAGCTCTGCTTTTAGTACTGAAATTCTTGGAATATTCACAGAAAAATATTGCTTTTCTTGTTGCATAATCATTTGTTGCTGTGCTCTACTTGAACAATAAACATATTGCTTTTTTTCATTTTGATGTTACCTTGCTGTATTATATCACATCTTATTTTGGACCTGGTATTCTGACCACGAGAAGATCTTCTATCATTGTCATGATGTGTTCTTGTGTTAAATGTTCATTCCAACAATGAATTGACTAGATTCGTGTATAGAACCATGGTTTGTGTGTGAGATTCTGTTATGTTTTATGAACTCTAATTGGAAACGAAGGCCAAGTAGTAGAATCCCTTTACGTTTAGGACCTAATGGTGGTGTGGCTCCTGCCTGTTTCAATAATTGATGCTGCTATTTGCATAATTTGATCGATAGATTCGCTTCCTTGAGTTGAGTTTTGTTGAGTGAGGAGACGAACTGTAGCTACAATGAGATGGAAACAAGGCTTGAAGAGAGGCTGGAAAGGTGCAGTGGAGAGAGCTGCCTTAGGGGCAGTTTGCAGTGGCAAGCACAGAGGGTTAGAAAGAAAATGCGAGAGTGGGAATTGAGTTGAGGGGGTTCCCCCCTCCTCCATTGTTGAAATGTAGTTTTCTCACCACCCAATAAAATTGGCGTTAATCAGCCTATCCTAACAAGTTTGTCAAACATTATTAGCATTTTCACCTTGCTTAGCTTGTGTCATTCTACATCCTCCTTATTCTCTTCTGTTTTCTTGTCCTGATAAGAGGATTGCTCTTCTTGTTTTAATTAGCAAGATGGGTTGGCAAGTCAGATCTAGTGACAGTAATTAAGCCTGAACCAATGCTAAATGGTTTGGAAAATATGATTAGAATCAGCATTTTTTGAGTGCGCGTGTGAATCAGCTGCTTCATTTTATGAGCTTTATAGCTGATCTGGGTTCAACTCTTGAATTTATGAGCATTTGCGTGACTATATTCATGATATTCATGTACATCTATGCCATCTAATTTAGAAGAAGAACTAAGAAGAGTTGTATTGAAATTTGAATCATATCAAAGTATTTACATTTCATTCAAATCATTGTGTTCATGAATACACGATCCTCAATAACAAGGATAGAAGGTCTATGTCACGCAATCCAATATATATGTACATAGGGCATCAACAAATTCATTCTGAACAAAGAATAATCTTGATGGCACTAAATTTTCTAAGCACCCATTTCGTAAAATGTAACTGACTTAACCGCCCTATCATCTTCAGAATCCTTTCCAGGCATTGAGAACCTCATGGAAGACTTCAGCTATCAGATCCCTGTCTGCACATTGCATGAAGGAATTAAAATCATCTCGAATATCAAATATCTTACCGAACTTCACAAGATACCGCAGGCAGCTGGTCTTCAGTTTCGGCAATTGATATAAGGACGCGCTTTGTAGCCTCTCAAGGACGTTCTTTGTGTCTATATCTTCCAGAAGACTGTCATGGCATGCCTCTTTCAGGTCAGCAATGTCATACTTATCAGCTGCACCAAGAAGTGCCAAACGGTGGACAAGAAATTCTTCTCGCTGGATGTTCCCATATATGTAGTTGAGAAAAGCCTGGCAAGCTTCCATGGACATGTCGGAGATATTTATGGTTGACAGTTCCTTTTCTTTCAGGTCATGAGCGAACATGCTGTGGAAAACAGGAGATCTTGCAGCAAGAACAGCACGATGGGCTCCGATGCTTCCATCAGAAACATTAATTTTGATATCCGTGTGGATGCTTTCTGTTAACATTCTGCCAAGTGTTACAAGAGCTGTTGCATTTGATCTTTTTTCTGTGGTTTCTTCGTCCCAGATCGAGCAAGGTTCTCCACCCTATACATTTAATCACATATAGCAGCTTTTAAAATAAAGGTATAGCAGAATTCAAATAACAGTTCAAATCAAGGAACATACCCCTGGAGATGCAGCCTTCAAATCAAGGAATTCAACGTCGATAATGAATTTCCCTGTTGTTAGAGGAACATCAATGGCCCAGACGAAATCATCATTGTTCTTGAGCTGCTTATCTGTTACGTCTGCAGGAATATATTTACAATAAAACTGAGGCAAGTTGAGCATTTTGTCAGCAAATACCAAAACATACAAGAAACTGCTTTTCCTCCGCGGCAAAACACACAGCTTGGAATATACAATCGAGGGTATAGATCATCTACGTCATTCGCAAATTAGAATTGAAATAAAGGGTCAGAAATATCAGATTCAAGATGGCTAACTGAATATGTTCCATTATCATTGGAGAAAAACAAGATATGAACACAGAAAAAAGTATCTAAGAACTGAAGACAGAGTTTCAATTTATTACCTGGATGAATCAAAGCCTTGCGATCTCCAACGGAAGAAACAACTCGAATAATAAATGAAGCAATCGGAGGATTTTCACGTGTTAGATTCGATATCTCTGGATACAACTTAACAAACAATACCCGGTTCTTCTCCACGGATAGATGCCTTCAATCCAAAAGAAATTGTTAAACTCAGCTGATATAGTAGGATCACAGAAAACAATGGCCAAAAAGAAACTCACAGTACACTGATAAATCATAGCTATCTTACTCTCTCCTCCTTGGCGACAAAATTTAAAAGTAACCAAGCAAAGGATCATCAATGTACAGTACAGAAACATGTGCCTACCCTGTCTCTGCCATGGACCATACTCCAGTCTCTCTATCCAAAGCTACAGTCTCACCATTTCACAAGGATTGAAAAACCCCTACATCCCACTTCAAAATTACCCATTTCTAGGACCACTCAGATCATAAATTCCCACTTACAGAGAGAAACAACAGCAACAGTAGAAGAACTGCCAAAAAGATCCTAAATTTCCAGTGAAAGAAACCATCTTCACCAAAATCAAGAAAACAACAATCACACAAGACTCCAGGGAAAATTCTATCTTCTTGAAACAGAACAATAGCTAAACAATCTACAGTCGGAAATCAATCCATGGATGCAGAAAAAGAAAATAAGAAAGTACTAACCAATTCCACCTGCCAATCTTGAAGGGATCTGATTTGCGATAAGTACAAGAAGAAAGATTGTCTATCCTCCATTGAGCAAGACGAGAAGTGGTTTCAACTTTATAAGCAGAAGAATCTGTCATCCTAGCAAAAGCAAGAGCCACTGTAATTTCATGGATACAATCAAATATCCTTCCATCAAGAAAATATTCCCCTGCCTTTCCCAGGATTACTACTTGTACAAATATCTTGTTTTCCCTTACTAGAACTATAACTATCTTGATCACTCCTCTTAAACATAACCACAAAACGCAAAAAAGAAAAAGGACACAAAAAATGATTACAGTCACGGTCAGAAACCTATCTCTCTTGTTCAAATTCTTGGTACCGCACTCTACTTTCAACTTGCACTTGATGAGGTGATCATATCTTCTTTAAAGAAAACATATAAAGAAAGTTAGAAATTGGGGTGTGGTTCTTGGCTCTTGGTTTAGTTGCTTTTCAATGATTTCGGTCACGCAAGGGAATTGATTGGTGTTGCTTTACGCCATTGATGGTGAAGTTTATTTTGCTTTTTTTTTTTTTTTTTTTTTTGGCTAAGCCGAAAGAGAGAGACAAAAGAGAGGAGAGGTTTTTGTAGGCTTACACTGCACTTCAAGGGCAGGCAAGCAAGCAAGGAGGAGAGTTTGTGTTATTTGACGTTAAAGGCTATTGTTTGGTTTGTTTTTCTTCCATTAAGATATAAGATTGAAGACAGACGGCATCCTTCTTCCTTCAATAATTATTTATTTCATCATGTGCTTGTGTGTATGGAGGTTTACTTGTATGGTCGAGAAGGAAAAGAATTTGTGCGACATTTTTGAAGCTTCCAAGTCAAGATTATCATTTATTCTTTGTGTGTGTGTGTGAGTCACTCAATACTACTCGATGAGGATCATATAAATAAATTATATAAAGTGGTGATGCTATTATTCTCTGTATCTGCTAAAAAATAGGAGACTTGGTTCTTTATAAACATAAAATCTAAAAGATGTTTTCCCACGACAAAACTTATTTCAGCAAGACAATATCTCTTTAGACTTTAGAGTTTGAAAGTGAAATACTTTGATAGATGCATATGATTTATTCGAGTAATGTTTGCAATCGTGGAGAGTTTGAAGAAGAGTATAGCTAATATCTACAAAGGTGTGAAATTTTAATGATGGGAAACATGGAATATTGATCCAAAAAAGTCTCCGATGGATGATGATAAAAAACTAGAGATCTTCATAAAATGTCTCAAATTTCAAGTCAGAATTTGCATTTTTTATAAAAACCTGAGATAACCGAAATTTTACTCATTCATTTAATCCACAAAATACATTTTTCGGGATGGAATGCAGTCACATCCAAAAAATAATCTAAAAGAAAAAAGCTGTACATCATCGTTTTCTGATGTGCAAGCATCAAATTCCATGACCTCATCGCATCAAGTTCCTAAAAAAGACCTAAAAACAAAATCTACCCCTGATCTCCAAACAGATAGTAAATCAAGCCCAGATTTACCAGTAGGGGTTCAAAACACAGTTGGTGTATCATAGCTCAGCATTTCCCAACAGAGCGGGCGCATTTCCATTATTAAATAGCAAAAATGTAGTGCGAAAACATTTTCTTGTAAAGCAGGATGAGAGGAGAAAGGGAAATGTTGTGGGATCGTTCATTGGAAACTGAAAAAGGTAGGGTGGAATCTTGGATTCGTCTGTTGCTCCCCGAAATTAAAATATTGCAACTTACACCCTAAATCTCCCTTGTGATTGGAGGCTTTGAGAGGTGGGCAAGAGAGGTATCTATTTGTGGGACATGCCAAACATGAATCCATTAGAAATCCCAATATTACAAGCAATCTACACGATGACATTCAAAATGATCCCATCCCTACACTCAGGCAGTGATTTGTCTATGGTTGCTTGTGGGGCTGGACTGAAATCAATATGGAGTGTGAGTGTGTATCCCCCCTCCCCCTCCCCCTCCGTATGGGAAACATGAGTGGCTAGTGTGGGTGTTGATTCGAATCATCATTTTCTTCATTTGTTTATTGAATACAGCCACAGGATTATTGTTTTTTTTTTTGGTACGCGTCAAAAATTTATTGTTTTTTTTGGTTAAACCTTTTGGATTAGGTGGGGACTAATTGGATCATCTTAGCATTGCTGGGTAGTGATAATAGATTGTTAACTTGATTGGCAAAATGATTTGAAGCGGTCTAATTCGGCTCATGGCAAGAGATTGAATGAGTGGGAGGAGGACAAGGACTGCCTAATTTCATTTCTCTCTTGTGTTAGGTGGTGGTAGGTAACAATAACATATTGAGCTTGTTTATGTTCATCAAAATCAAATTAACTTACCTAATCTTATTGAATTTGAATCTTGTTGTCCGATGAATAGATCTCTTAATAATTTATAGATCTGGTTAAAAAAAAATATAAATCATATCTCAGAATTTCCTCTAACAAGTCTAATTTTTATTTATTTTAAAACAATGTGTATTATAAAAGTATAACCCAAAATTCAAAAAAACAAAAATAAAAATTTATAATTTCATGAGAAACAAAAATAAAAATGCATTGCCAGATGTACAATCAGTATAGTTTTTTTTTTTTTGGATAACCAAGATTTCTGGGCTAACTTTACATGTAAAATAGCTAATCGCTATATCCACTAAACATCCTGCAAGCTCAATAAATAAGTAAAATATCGCGAAGATAACAGACATATACAAATAAAATCCAACCCAGAAAAAGTCAGTATTCTTTCTTTCTTACTGGACGTGGAGATTATTAACATAGCTGTTAAAGTCTCAGTCTGACTTGTCAACTTAAAATTGAGCTGAGTTTTCCGAGCTTGAGCTGGCAACCCGAGCATCAGATCTCGGCCAGGTTAAGACATCCATGGGTAGGTGGCTAGTCTGGGCTCGAAGTTCGGAGCAGATTTTCAAGAATGGCATGACCCAGCAACTGGGCTGCTATCGAAGATCAATTTATCATATATAGTTTTTCTTTTTCTTCGTGGATTAATCATGGAACATGGACTGCGAATTCTCAGTTTAAGGAAATTAATAGATTATAATAAAATAAAACAGATAACACTTCAGGTATAAAAAAGATAGAAAATACAATTATAAGTCCATAAATTCTACTACTATGGTATGGGTGTCTATGCCTTTCGGTAGTGATTCCTCGAGTTTGTCCATGGATCTTTTACATCGAGAGAAGAAGTTGTCTTCTCCCCCTTAAATTTCTAAAATCTCCATAGTTTTGTCTCCTCATTTTAAGAAAACGTGGAGGGAGACGATTGGTTCATCGAGACCAATCAGCCTCTCATCAACTTGCATGTCAAAGCTGGAATGGTGGTTGAAGTAGGGCAGCCTTTGGGACACTT
The DNA here is from genome assembly GCA_025169955.1 of Salix arbutifolia. Classification (NCBI taxonomy): domain Eukaryota; kingdom Viridiplantae; phylum Streptophyta; class Magnoliopsida; order Malpighiales; family Salicaceae; genus Salix; species Salix arbutifolia. The sequence continues at coordinate 31,638,629 of CM045917.1, read as the reverse complement.
GGAAGCAAGAAATAGCCATTTAGCAAATCAATTTATTTTTACCTAAATAAAGCCTTCATCTTCCCTTTGATCTCTTCGATAATTTCTCAAAAACATCTGAAGTGGACTGCTTTTGTTACCCCACAATGCTTTATGAGTGGCCCCTGTGTATTTTCATCATGAAATGTGTTTTCTTTTCTATTTTACTATTTAAAAAAAACAAAATGAATTTTGATCGGGTGACATGCAAACCCGTCAGATCAATCGAGTCAATCTCGAATTAATTTGTCTTTCATTGACTTAGAGTCAAATAACTATTCGAGATTGAGTTTAATTAGGGTTTTTTTTAATGTATTTTGAAGTATTCAAATCGAGTCAATGAGTATTTTGGGGGTAGGAATTGCATCATCCTAGCATGGGGTAAACTTAAGTATTGATGATACATGAGATCATCAATGCGTTTGTCAACAAATAAATGAATTGATCTTAATTAAGCATGCAACCCCCTTTTTCTTCTTAATTCATAGAATATTGCATAAAAATATTTATAATTTTACACGTCATCTCCTCGGATTTTATTTTTCTTTATGAAATTGAATGCGCTTCTTATGTCAGCAACAAAAATAAACAAAATGATTATTTTTTCTGCTAGGCGTAAGGCTAAAGTACGTACAGGCTTGGAAATAGCCTTGTCAGCCCATTGATGGCATCATTTGGAAAGTGCATGGGCCTGTAGATTTGGATACCTCGAGGAGGACTTTTGTTGCTTCAAGAACAAGAAATTAAGAGCCCATGGGGATATGATTTCAGTGCCTTTTAAAGCGGATTTCAGTTCATAAAACATTAAAATAATTGTTCTTAACGATGTATCTTTGGGCTTATTATTTTACCCGCGCTGATGATGTTCATAAAATTATCAAAACTGTGTGCGGTTTTCACTGTAGCTATATATATATATATATATATATATAGTTCATTGTGGATTAGAACAGTGTAATTACTATTATACCATTCAGTTCATAAAATTTAATGAGTGGGTTTTGGGGTGTTTACGTATTTTTTTTTTCTTGAACAGTGTAACTATCGTTTTGCCCTTGGTTGCAGTAAAAAAAACATTAACTGTTTAAGGGTGTTATAGACATTTTGTTTTTGAATGAACATTTCAATAACTATTTTGATCTTTAATAAGAAAAAAACAGAGTTGCTGACATGGATATTGTTGGTTTTCCATTATTGGTGAGCGGTGGAAATACTGATTTACCCTCAGAAAAGACAAAAATGAAGAGTTTGTATAAAGGGTATATGGGTATTTGCATATGCATTTTTTTTTTGTAATTACACGTGCTTTAGAGGGTGTTTAGGTAATTGCATATTTTTTTTAAAAAAAATTGAGTAAACTGATGGTGCATCTTCCTGACGTGTCGACAATTGTTTTCCGTCCACGTCGTACCAACGACGCATGTGACATCTTGCGGTGATGCAACATATCCATCCGCTATCTTACCGATGTGCCGCATTGTCCTCTTCCATATGGTGCGCGCGTGTCGTCTCATGGGGGCTCAAGACTTGTCAGTGGTTGATTAATCTTTTTTGTTTCTTTTCTCTCTCTTGCAACCTCAAATGCATGACAATCTTTTTGTTTATGGTTTTATCATTTCAGTCCTTGTGCTTTTGATTGTTTGATTACACCCTTGTTTCTGCTATAGAAATATTGCTTTGTTTTAATTTTGTCCTTCAATTGAAATTGATCGTATATTTTGTTTTTTATTTTGGCACTTATTCTTTTAATTTTGAGTTTGGTTTTAATTCTCTTCATTGTTTCGTTATAAAAGTTTTGATTTGTTTCAATTTTGTCATTCAATTGAATTGATCATATATTATGTGTTTAATTTCGGTTTTTATTCTTTTAGTTTTTTATTTGATTTTAAATTCCTTTAATGTTTATGGTCTTTCTAAAATGGTCCCTTTTTTCTTCTTCAAGTTTATGTGTCTATACTCTTGGTTTTAGTTTTTAATTTTTATTATTTTCTCTTTTGTGAGGTTGTGTTTTTATTCAATTTAGTCCTTAAATTTAAATTTGTGTTGATGATAATTTGAACATTGATATTTTTTTCCTTTGTTCTTTTTTTTTTTATTAATTGTATTTGTTCTTCAAATTAAATGATTTTTTTATGCTAATAATATTTAGTTTGGTTTTCTCATTTTTATTTTATTTTTTGTTTTCTCTTTTGTTAAAGTTTTTAAGTTTTCTATTTTATTCTTCGAGATAGTTTTATTATTTCCATTGTTTACGCAATAATATAATAATTTTAATTTTTGTTTTTTTTTTGTTTTCTTACTTGCTCTTTTGTTAAAGTTTTTGGATTTTTTGTTTTATTCCTTGAGATAATTTAATAATTTTTATTGTTTGGGGAGTAATAATAATAATTTTAGCTATTATAATCATGATAATAATAGTGATGTTACTAATAATAATAATGATGATGATAGAAATAATAATTTATTGTAATGGTTGTAGTGCGTATGGTAATAATAATTATGATAGTGATGATAATAATAACAATGACTAATAAAATACTATGAAAATATTAATAATAAAAAAAACAATTATAATATTTGTCACGACCCGATTCCCGTATCCATGACCTACACATAGGCATGGTCCCCCTCCAAGGTTCAACACTTATACGAACCCAAACTTGAACCCAAACTTATCATTCATATTCATAGTTCAATGCAACATAAATAACAAAATAAACTTTATAATATAATTTGATTGTTTTAATACAAGAGTTGATTACATCTTTTTATGATTGTGGAGCACTAACTAGATATAAGAATAAAAATATCGATTACAACCAAAATAGCAGGTTCTGAGAGTGCAGCAAAAATGACCTGCTAACATGCTACGAGCCTGAAAATAATAAATAATAAGGGGGTGAGTTCAACAACTCAGTGAGTAGATAACATTCAATATACACATATGAGATAATACAATAATGAGAAATATATTATGAATACGACTTGAAGTTCTTACAAGAAGGTTTCTCAAATGGACATAACAAGAATGTTTAAGGTAAAGCTCATCAAAAAATCAAAATGCAATGAGCATGATGCTCCGTACTGTGGGATGATCAGTCCACACAGGGTGGTGACTCCCCCTGACCAACTAGGGTTTCAGATACGATGTGCATAAAGACTATCATTACCCTGTTAGCATGGGTATTCTGATTGACATACCAAAGGTATATATCATAATCAAACAAACATATTCATATATCAAGGCTCAACTCATGACATCAATCAATTAATGAGCTATCAATTCAGAAGCATATATTGGCTCATATCAAGAATGTATATTCAACAATTGATTATGTTTTATCGTACAAGAATAGTAATCAACATATATATTTATAATATTTCTCATGCATATTAAATATCATCTACTCACCTGACTTAAAAGCGAATAGAATTCAAAAGCAGAATGTTGACAGAATCCTACTGATGTCTCGTAGGTAGAATCTCGGGATTACCTGAATACGAAAGAAGACATACTAAAAAATGACTCAAAAGAAGTAAAATCTCTTTAATAAACGTATCTAAGAGTTCAACTCATAATTCTATGTGTTTTTGAATCAAACTATCCATTTTTCACAAAAATCTAAAAACAAAGGTTTCTTCTGAAATCTAATTCAAATAAGAAATTCATAAAACTGATAATGATCCACCAAATAAGCCTCCATTATCCACCAAACCAATCTGAAAAACTAATATTTCATCTAGGGACCATTATGTAATTTTCTTATATATTTAGGGTCAAATTGTAATTTTATCGAATTGAGTGACTAATTGAACTCCTCATAAATTCACAACTATACTAAAATTTTGCCTATAATTAATCCTCAATTCAGTCCATAATCTTGAATTTTATTCCAGGGACCAAACTGTATTTTTTCCCAAGTTCAGGGACTTATTTCTCCTCCTTCCTTTCTCCTTCCCTCTTTTCTCTTCTTCTTCTTTCTTTCTCTCTTCCCGTTTCTCTCTCAAACTTTCAGATTAAACTTCTTCTTTTTTTCTATTTATATTTACAAGTTTGTACAATTACTACAATACCCTTAATTCATTTTCACCTAATTCTAAGCCACCAAGGGTATTATTGTCTTTTTCTTTTAAAATTTTCAAAACACTACAATAATGATATTAATATAGATAATTTAAATGATATTAATCATGGTTGTTAAACTCGCGAGTTGCGATTTTGCGAGTCAACTCAACGAAACTTGTCAAATCAGGTAGAAAAATCGGGCCCCGTTAAAATCGGATAAAAATCATAAAAATTGGTCCGGATCATAAAATCAGACCGGATCGGTCTGATTTGACGATCCCAGGCGAAAATCTTCCTATGCCTAGTTTTCATCCCTTACCCAGTATGTGTTGAAAAATGAAAATAGGCGTGCCCCTACTCTCTCTATCAACTAGGCCATGCCTGCCCCCTGCTCTCTCTATCAACTAGGCCATAGGCCTGTCCCCCCCTCCCGCTCCCTCTCCCTCTCCCTCTCTCCAACGATGCAATTCATTGTTATTGGTTTAAATGGTTTGAAAAATCATTGTTATGGTTTGAAAAATTATTGTAATGGTTTGAAAATCAAATTTTTTAAATGCACGCATAGACCATTTCTTAGAAAATATTTTTTTTATTCTCATGTATTGATTTAAATATTAGCTTTAAAATTTATACTTAAAATTTTTGAAAAAAATAAATTTTTTATTTTTATTTTTTACTATAAATTATTATTTTTTGGTGTTTTTAGATCATTTTCATGTGCTGATGTCAAAATAATTTGTTGGAGTTGGAGCTAGTACTAGCAATATTGGTGTTGATATGAGTGCTAGTACTAATAATCTTTTTGATAGTGATGCTATTGATGCAAGTCTTGGAAATAACGAGGGAGATGAAAATGAGGTTGATTTTAGTTTATATTGCATGCCAGCTAAATATTTGTTTTAAATTTGTTAGTTTTTATTTAATAAAATTCTATGGACATTTGTTTTGTAATGTATTTTTAAGTTATTTTAAATCATGTATGAACTTTAACTAATGAAATTATATGGCCATAATTGTGTTGTATGGAAAAAATTTTGTACAGAAAAAATTTAGCTGTGATTTTATAATTTTTCTACCTATATGATTTTATCTGTGATTTTACAATTTTTGTACGGGGAAATTTCAGGTACAATTTTACGATCCGAGTTTTAGAAGCGACTTCGGTGTCGTGTCAAAATCACGATTTTGATAACCTTGATATTAATGACAATAACATTGTAAATGGGCTTACAAGTCCAGACTCACACAGGTGAGCCTTTTTTCCCTAAAATTAATGAGGTGTAAACGTCCATCATATTCTTTAACAAAAAAATAGATGACACACCATCTGATATCCCTAGAATCCAGTCTTGTGGTGGCTGAAAAAATAGGGTTACTAGTTTTTTTTCTTATAGAAACCTATTTCAACATATTTCTGACCCAAAGTAGCCTGGAAACCTTACTAAACAAATCCATAACCTTAAAACACAAAACAAGTCTCATCAAAACCCAAAATTAACCTGAAAAAAGAAATCTTCCTCATCCTATATCTATTTTTTTTATGTACTTCCAAGGTTCAAAGACACCAAATTTGAACTCTCCTCATCATACTAAATTGTTTGTTATAAAAATCAATCATTTTGGTGGTTAGAATTGTCATAACAATAACTTTCTTTTCCTAGGCTAGAATATGGTGGGCCTCTCTCTCTCTTCACACCCAAAAAGACTAGTCAACCATTAGATTAAAAGGATGAGGGGCTAAAATATACTTTTCTAATAAATTCTAAAGAACCACTTATGTTACTCAAGTTTTTCATTTCAATCCCATGTCTTTCAATTCAACTCTCTCTCTAAAGAGAACATGAAATTGGAAGCTTTAAAGAGCTCAACTATGCAAAGAAAAATTTGAGGTCTAAAATTTTTTTTATTAAAAAATGATAATAGAAATATACAAATACATTCAATTGTCGTCCGAATAAAAAACACACATTGTGCATGTCTACATATATTAGAAATAAACATTTTTTATTTTAAAAATATAGTTCATCTATACAAAAGATTAAAAAAAACTTATAAATGAATTAAAAAAACTTTTTTGTTTTTATTACACTTGAGGCATGTGACATGTCATTTGATTTTACCCTGATTTCGACCACCACAGTCGCAAAGAAATCAAGGCTATTTTTTCAACTCATCTGTGACCAAAAAAACCCACAACACACTTTAAAAACCACGATATACTAATCAAAAGTCTTAAGAAACCCATAACACCGAGCAATAAAAAACAAAATCAATCCAAACTCATATCTGTTTTTTCATGAACTTTAAAAATAAAATAAAAAACCACCTAATATAAACTTATCTCATGAAATAAAATAATTTGACACAAATATCAATCATTTTGGCAGACTAAATCGGTATCAACAATATGTTTCTTTTTGTATCACTAGAACTCTGTCTCTCTCCTTTCAATTAGGGAATAAAAAATAGCAAAAATAAACTTCTGTACCAAAAATAAAATTTGAGAAATATTGAGTTATTAAAATTGTATAATTTATGTGATTTATAAAGTTTGAGGATCAAAGTGTATTTATCTCGAGACTCATTGCACGCCACTCATATTTGATGTTCTTTAATATGAGTTTTTTATTTAATTAAAATTTTCAAAATTAGATGGATGATAAATTGATTTTTATATTTGTTATAATATAATATAAAAAATGAATTTAGAATTTGGCTAATTAACTAGGGTTAACCTGACTTTTTCTGTTCTTTGAGTCAACAAGTTCACATTAAAATTATTTTAACCCATTTATAAGTTATTCCCTGAATTTACTTCTTGTTTTCTTTTCAAAAATAATAATAACAATAAGATTGACGATATGGATTAGAATGGGGAGCTTAATTGTACCTTTAAATTATTATGTTAAGTTTAATAAAAATGCTAAAACATTTTCTATGGTCTAGTTATTATTATTTATACGTTATAATTTTTTTGGTGCTACCCGGTATAAGAAATAACTACACTAGATGAGTATTGTTTCCGTGTGTTGTTCACTTGTCAATATCCTTGAATTAAATTATCAATTGACGAAGACTTTCTAGGTCAAGTCTATTTTCATTTTCTTTTTTTATGGATGAGATTTAGTTATCTTAAAAATCTTCTCATCTTATTTTCTTTTTTTATTGCATTATTTTTTCATTTTTTTATTATTATTAGTGGTTTTGGTGTGTGATTATTGTATTATTTTAAATTAATTTTTCTTGTGTTAATGAATTATTAATTGATATTTTTTAAATTAATTATTTTTTTTCTTGTATTAATTGATTATTAAGTAATGATTTTAATGTAATTAATGCATTTTTTGTGTGTGGTTTGCATTATTTTTTATTTAACTTTTTGTTATTAATGGACCATTCAATAATAACTTTTATGTTATGGTGTGTTGTGGTATTATTTGAATTATTTTTTTCTAATATTATTAATTTCTAATGTTTTGTTCAATGAATGATTAAAGAGATGAGACATAGGGACTTCTTACTGAGACGGTCGCAATACACCGAATGATTATACAAATGCAATCATATTGGGGTGATCTATGCGGTCCTCCTTTATATCTCGCTGTCCCGACCAACATCCCCCTCTAACGCTGTCTCTGTTTTAGATTTAATGTATTTGAATTTTAAATGTTAAAAAATGTTTGAATTTTAAATTAATTTAATCTAATTCAAAATATATTTTGATTTTTAATTTTTTTTTTATATTATTGGAATTATTTTTCAATTTATTTTATTGAGAAAAAATAAAATTGTAGTGACGGAATTACAAACGGAACATCCGTCAATTTCGATGAAATCACTGGCGAGCATGAAATCACCGACAAAATGTTTTTGTCCATGTGGTGGTTGGGAGAATAACTACCAACGAAAGAATACATTGCATTATGGATGAAAAATTATATCGGTCGGTAAAACTGTTAGTGATTCAAGAAAACAGATTTCTGGTTTTTATAGTTAGCACACTTGTTGTGATAAGAATACTTTCTTCTTGGTGTTTATTTTGTCGTCGTCGTCGTCGTCTTCTTATTCTGTTTTCTTGTCAATATGCTAGCTAGGATCACTTTGATCCTTAAAATTTACAATCATGAAATTAATGTCGTACCTTAAAATTTCATGAAGTAAGGGAAAAGGAAAAAGAAAAAAGAAGACCTCGTGCACGGACGTTGGACGTCTTCAAGAACAGACAACATTGAGATTAAGTCCTCCTTAAACCATGCTCACATGAATCTCACAAACAGAAAACATTGTTTAATACAGTTGCTGGGATTTCTCTCCCGCTCCCTCTCCCTCTCCCTCTCCCTCTCTCCAATGATGGAATTCATTGTTATTGGTTTAAATGGTTTGAAAAATCATTGTTATGGTTTGAAAAATTATTGATGGTGTATCAAGTGAAACAGATAAATAAAAATTACTGCTATCCTAAACACTCATTTAATATGTTAATGGTATGATTTTTTTTCTTTGGGTTGAATTGGATCAAGATATTATTCAAGAAACAGAGGAAAAGGCACCAAACAAACCAGCTCTGTTGTGTGTATTAATTATTATAACATTATAGGTCATACATGCTCCAAACAAAGATAACGCATAAACAAACAACAAACCAGCAAGCATCAACAAAAAGCATAAAGAACAAACCTCAAAAGCAGAACGAAAAACACGAAGGAAGCAAGCAAGTCTTGGGAGCAACAGGTTACAATTAGCAGAATAGAACCTCCAAAACAAAACCGAAAGAATTAGAGAGATTCCAAGCAGACATGAAAAGAAAAGAAAAGAAAAGAAGCAAGCAAGAGACAGCAGCAAACCAAACCAGAGGAACAAAAGCATGCAGCACAACAAAAGGAAATCAAACAAAAAAGGGAGATATATATAAAACATAACTTAGCAGATAAAGAATGACGGCGTGAGAAGAAGTCAAAATAGGAGCATGTGACACTGCAAAACATACAGAGAACAAAATTAATGCGAAATGACATGACGTTACACCACTAATGAAAGAAAATAAACCAGACTGCAACAGTAAAAGCTTAATGAACTAACAAAACCAAAGAGAAACAGTAATGAAACAATGGAACCCAACCGAATGCAGAAAAACCAGACCGAATCGAACCAAATCCATAGCAACAAAGGAAGAACCAACCAACCTGCATGCAAATAACCCAAATCAAAACCATTCACCTAATGAAATTCGAGGTCAAAAGGATGAGATGAGCACACTATACCAATTCTTGTGTAATGAATGCATCTCCAAGAATATAATAAAAGTCAGCATCAAGATTACCTGAAGAAGAATACTCTCCTGGTATGCACAATTAAAGTCTTGAATGAGTACCTATTGGGGGGCATGAAAGATGGAAATTTTAGATGCATCTTCGAATAAAACAGAGGTCCTTTAGATATCCTCTGCTGTGAGGGAAGCGGGGGGCAATATCATAAGTTTTAACAATAAGAACCATTCCAGAAGATTTCAAACCATATACAATAAATTCAAAGTACAGAAATGCATGCACACATGCTTAACTGGCAGACAATTACAATTGCGAGAAAAACTAAGGATTTTGAACTGTCCCATACTACTATATTTTTCGACAGGTTGAAAAGACACTCAACATATTGCTTTTCGTCAGCTTCTTGGCACATTCCACAGCACGTCCATCAATTTTCACCTCATTATATTTGAAATTTGTGTTCTAACTTCTATTTGATACATTTGTAAGCTTTAAAACCCTATTAACTTAAGCTAGGATTGACCACCCTAGACTGGGTCCAACTGTCACCACAAAAGAGTAAAAATACAATGACATGTGAACCTCCAAACCTTCTTAGATCCCCACTCGAAGAGGATTTCTGAAACTTTACAGATTATCAGATCCCAACTCCCATGGAATTAACAGCTTTTCATCTTGATAAAAATTCTCGATTAAATCGACCTCATATTTTGCAGTGATAATTTAACGAAACCAAAACAACTACAAATAACGAAGAACAGATGAAGAATTATCATACACAAACCACTTAAACCAATTACCCACTACCCAACACACACAAACATCAAAATGAAAGCAATCCGAACCCAATTAAACGACACGAAATTCCCAGCCCTCACTATACAGAAGAAAAAATCCAAATCAAAACCAACCCAATAAAACAAACCAACAAAAACCCAGCCCAGAGAAACCATAAACCGACAGAAAAGAAGCAAAAGAAAAGCAATGAAACTGAATCCATGAACCCAATGAAAACAAACCGAGCAAACCCAGAAATTTACGCAAAACAGAGGGCAAAAGCATACCTCATCGAGCAACAAACCGAGCCACAAATCGAGGCAAAAAGACGACCGAACGCTGGCTCAGACCGACCTCAAACCAGCCCATGAACACCCCTCTCAACGCGCGCCCGACCAGGTCTGAGCAAAGAGACCGACGCCCTCTCTGCCCGTAAAGAGACGAAGAAAATGGACGCAGAGAATGAAGCCAAATAAAAGAAACGATGAAATGGGCACAAAGAGAAGGAAAAGGGAAAAACCGAACCAGCCCCTACAAACAAAACAAAACAGGCGAGCTCATTAAGGGTATATGCGTCTGGGCACTGCCACAATCCACAGTGTCTTCAGTCTTGGTGTACAGTGAACAAAACAGTATTTTGGCCACACGGTTTATATGTTAGTTAATTGTTTAATACAGTTGCTGGGATTTCTCTCCCGCTCCCTCTCCCTCTCCCTCTCTCCAATGATGCAATTCATTGTTATTGGTTTAAATGGTTTGAAAAATCATTGTTATGGTTTGAAAAATTATTGTAATGGTTTGAAAATCAAATTTTTTAAATGCATGCATAGACCATTTCTTAGAAAATATTTTTTTTTATTCTCATGTATTGATTTAAATATTAGCTTTAAAATTTATACTTAAAATTTTTGAAAAAATAAATTTTTTATTTTTTACTATAAATTCAATTTTTTTGGGTGTTTTTAGATCATTTTCATGTGCTGATGTCAAAATAATTTGTTGGAGTTGGAGTTAGTACTAGCAATATTGGTGTTGATATGAGTGGTAGTACTAATAATCCTTTCGATAGTGATGCTATTGATGCAAGTCTTAGAAAATAACGAGGGAGATGAAAATGAGGTTGATTTTAGTTTACATTGCATGCTAGCTAAATATTTGTTTTAAATTTGTTAGTTTTTATCTAATAAAATTCTATGGACATTTGTTTTGTAATGTATTTTTAAGTTATTTTAAGTCATGTATGAACTTTAACTAATGAATTTTTATGGCCATAATTGTGTTGTACGGAAAACATTTTGTACAGAAAAATTTTAGCTGTGATTTTATGATTTTTCTACCTATACGATTTTAGCTGTGATTTTACAATTTTTGTACAGGAAAATTTCAGGTACAATTTTACGATTCGAGTTTTAGAAGCGACTTCCTTGTCGTGTCAAAATCACGATTTTGATAACCTTGATATTAATGACAATAACATTATAAATGAGCTTACAAGTCCAGACTCACACGGGTGAGCCTTTTTTCCCTAAAATTAATGGGGTGTAAACGTCCATCATATTCTTTAACAAAAAAATAGATGACACACCATCTGATATCCCTAGAATCCAGTCTTGTGGTGGCTGAAAAAACAGGGTTGCTAGTTTTTTTCTTATAGAAACCCATTTCAACATATTTCTGTCCCAAAATAGCCTGGAAACCTTACTAAACAAATCCATAACCTTAAAACACAAAACAAGTTTCGTCAAAACCCAAAATAAATCTGAAAAAAAATTCTTCCTCATCCCATATCTATTTTTTATGCACTTTCAAGGGTCAAAGACACCAAATTTGAACTCTCCTCATCATACTAAATTGTTTGTTATAAAAATCAATCATTTTGGTGGTTAGAATTGTCACAACAATAACTTTCTTTTCCTAGGCTAGAATATGGTGGACCTCTCTCTCACTTTCAAGGGTCAAAGACACCAAATTTGAACTTTCCTCATCATACTAAATTGTCTGTTATAAAAATCAATCATTTTGGTGGTTAGAATTTTCACAACAATAACTTTCTTTTCCTAGGCTAGAATATGGTGGGCCTCTCTCTCTCTTCACACCCCAAAAAGACTGAAAATGATAAAAATAAAGTTTGATATCAAAATTATTTTTCTAAAATTAAAAAGACTAGTCAACTATGTTTCTTTTTGTATCACTCTCTCTCTCTCTCTCTCTCTCTCCCCTTTCAATTAGGGAATAAAAAATAGCAAAAATAAACTTCTGTACCAAAAATAAAATTTGAGAAATATTGAGTTATCAAAACTGTATAATTTATGTGATTTATAAAGTTTGAGGATCAAAGTGTATTTATCTCGAGACTCATTGCACGCCACTCATATTTAATGTTCTTTAATATGAGTTTTTTATTTAATTAAAATTTTCAAAATTAGATGGATGATAAATTGATTTTTATATTTGTTATAATATAATATAAAAAATGAATTTAGAATTTGGCTAATTAACTAGGGTTAACCTGACTTTTTCTGTTCTTTGAGTCAACAAGTTCACATTAAAATTATTTTAACCTGTTTATGAGTTATTCCCTGAATTTACTTTTTTTTTTCTTTTCAAAAATAATAATAACAAGAAGATTGACTGATATGGATCAGAATGGGGAGCTTAATTGTACCTTTAAATTATTATGTTAAGTTTAATAAAAATGCTAAAACATTTTCTATGGTCTAGTTATTATTATTTATACGTTATAATCTTTCTTGGTGCTACCCGGTATAAGAAATAACTACACTCGATGAGTGTTGTTTCCGTGTGTTGTTCACTTGTCAATATCCTTGAATTAAATTATCAATTGACGAAGACTTTCAATTGACGAAGACTTTCTAGGTAAAGTCTATTTTCATTTTTTTTTATGGATGAGATTTAGTTATCTTAAAAATCTTCTCATCTTATTTTCTTTTTTTTTAATTTGCATTATTTTTTCATTTTTTTAATTATTATTATTAATGGTTTTGGTGTGTGATTATTGTATTATTTTAAATTAATTTTTTTTGTGTTAATGAATTATTAATTGATATTTTTTAAATTAATTATTTTTTTTCTTGTATTAATTGATTATTAAGTAATGATTTTAATGTAATTAATGCATTTTTTGTGTGTGGTTTGCATTATTTTTTATTTAACCTTTTGTTATTAATGGACCATTCAATAATAACTTTTATGTTATGGTGTGTTGTGGTATTATTTGAATTATTTTTTTCTAATATTATTAATTGCTAATGTTTTGTTCAATGAATGATTAAAGAGATGAGACATAGGGACTTCTTACTGAGACGGTCGCAATACACCGAATGATTATACAAATGCAATCATATTGGGGTGATCTATGCGGTCCTCCTTTATATCTCGCTGTCCCGACCAACATCCCCCTCTAACGCTGTCTCTGTTTTAGATTTAATGTATTTGAATTTTAAATGTTAAAAAATGTTTGAATTTTAAATTAATTTAATCTAATTCAAAATATATTTTGATTTTTAATTTATTTTTTTATATTATTGGAATTATTTTTCAATTTATTTTATTGAGAAAAAATAAAATTGTAGTGACGGAATTACAAACGGAACATCCGTCAATTTCGATGAAATCACTGGCGAGCATGAAATCACCGACAAAATGTTTTTGTCCATGTGGTTGTTGGGAGAATAACTACCAACGAAAGAATACATTGCATTATGGATGAAAAATTATATCGGTCGGTAAAACTGTTAGTGATTCAAGAAAACAGATTTCTGGTTTTTATAGTTAGCACACTTGTTGTGATAAGAATACTTTCTTCTTGGTGTTTATTTTGTCGTCGTCGTCGTCGTCTTCTTATTCTGTTTTCTTGTCAATATGCTAGCTAGGATCACTTTGATCCTTAAAATTTATAATCATGAAATTAATGTCGTACCTTAAAATTTCATGAAGTAAGGGAAAAGGAAAAAGAAAAAAGAAGACCTCGTGCACGGACGTTGGACGTCTTCAAGAACAGACAACATTGAGATTAAGTCCTCCTTAAACCATGCTCACATGAATCTCACAAACAGAAAACATTGTTTAATACAGTTGCTGGGATTTCTCTCCGGGAAAACCAAATCAAAAGATAACACCATAGAAGCCCTGGACTGGACGGCGTCCAAGAAATATACGAGTCCTGCTGCGAGGCTCAGCTCGGAGAAAGGAGTTTGGCTCTCACATGAAGGTGCAGCTGTTAGGGTATGATTCCCAAACCATTTCACACATTAGAGGCTGTGAATGGTAACAAGATGAAATTGGTTGGCAAAAGCATTTCTCTTTCTCCTTCTCTTTCTCTTTCTCTTTCTCTTTATCCTTCTCTTCCTGCACGCTCATCACAATGGCATGGCCAACCTTTTTTCTTAGTGACCTTGCCAGCCTAACCAAATCAACCTCCTCTCCGACCACCACTATCTGATCTTTGTCCCCCCCTTCCAGCGCCACCGAGGTTACACCTACAAACACAGGAGAAAAGCAAGCCTGAGATGTTTATATATCTCCACTGAATCTGTTAGCGATTAAGATAATGAAACCGGGTTTAGTTTCTTGACATGGCAAGGTTAGCTGGGTAATCCATTAAATCGTGAAATTAAGGGATGCATACAGACCACATGCCTCGGCAGCAATCGTCTTGGCTTTGGTTCTACTCTTGTCGGTATGCATATGCACTTTGATCACTATTTTTTGCTGCAATATTTAGAACATAACATATGTTATACACGTCTGCTTCTCAGCCAAAGCTGCTAAAGGCAGGATGATCAACTAAATAAGCATAAGACTTTTAAATAAAAAGAAAAGAAAATGGGAAAATAAAGAAAATAAAAGAAGTTAAATTTGTATACCTTCATATTCGAATGAAAATATGTTTTGCATGTAGATGACTGGAGTGCTTCGTAGCTAGCCACTATTTATAGATGCGAAAACATTGCCCGGCTATAGTTAGGAATATTGTGTTAGCCAATCAGAAACGAGAATCATTTTCTTAAAAAAAATGGTTTGGTCAAATTTAAGAAATAAATAAATAAATAATATTACTGAAATTATGTGTTAATTTTTTAAAATTCCAAAATGGGGATTAATGTTTTATTCTTCTGTTAATTCTAATTGGAGGATATATACACATAAGAATAGACAGCTTCATTCAAGAATATGACGGGGTTTCCTTCGTCTTTCCACATCTGCTCGAAAGCTCATACACCATACAATAATGTTCAAAAAAATTAATTTTTCTGAAAAGTATTTTTGGGGTGTTTCCAAATATACCCTTCCATATGTAATTTTGAGGAACATAACATTGCCGAAGCAAAGACAGAAGTTTATTGATAAAAAGGGGACTCTTTATGTACCCTTAATTAGGATTGGTACGTAGGACTAATAGCTTATTTATTTTTGCTTTTTAAAAAATAGAAAATCTTGTATTTTATTTTGTTTTGTTTCAAATTATTATCTTTTATATTTTCAATATAAATATTATATTTTGAAATAAAGAAACAATCACTGATACAACCCTAAACAATCTCTAAATATAGGTTTAAATCCCGTACGTTCGGTGGGGTGGCTGGCTGGCTGCGCTTAGCCACAACCACAATTTATACATTTTTGTTAAGAAATTGATGCAAGGAATGGGGCACGCTGAAACGTAAGGTCAGGCCATATGTTTTGGAATTTTGATGGGGAATTCTCTGTGTTTTTACTTGAGACAGCTAGTCTCTCTACATCTCGACGTCGCCGCTGCTGGGAAATTTGCAGACATCGTCACCCTCGCTGCGTGCGTATTTGTTTGTGTTCTTACCCCACAAGAACCCTGATGTTGGAATTTTAAGCTCAGATTACTGCATATATATCAGTACTGGTAGCCAGGCGAGAGGAGACGTACTGGTTTTAAAACAGCCGTCGAAGATGATGAGCTGAGTCTTCGGTACCTCAACGTCTTTAATACAAGGAAGATTATGAAGTACTGGAATTTCCAAGGTCGTAATTGCTTGTCGTTTGATTTCATCCTCGACAACCACAAAACACAGCCCCTGCGTATACGTTGATCTATACAGTGACAGCCACAAGTCAAGCCGCTGTCATGGTTGGAAGAGTTAATCAAGGAATTTTCAACACTTTTTTTCCACTTCGAAACAGCGAAACTTGACCTTGATTTTCCACAAGTCATGATTGTGTGATCATATTGGAGAATGATTTGACAGTGAGTCGTGTCATAGAGTGTTAGAGAGCCTTGTTGACCCAGCGGTCACGAGTTCGAATCTCACCACCCTCATTCTATTTGATAAAAATCAAACACAAGGTAGAATGGACTTGTGTGCAAGTTTCAAGCCCAGAGAGCTTTCACTTGAGGGGATGTGTTAGAGAATAATATAAATCATATTCTGGAGCCTCACCTACAATCTTAAGCTTTTAGATGAAATGGTTCCTTAACATAGAGCCTCCTCTTTGATAGAAATATTTTTTCTATTATTTTAATATACTTAGAAAGAAATTAATATGAATCGAGTAAATGTTTGCATTTAACAACCATCGCATAACATTACAAAAGAAAATAGGAGAGGTTCTTAATTAATCCTAGAAAAACAGAGCATTTTTCTTAGAAAAATAAAAAAACTTGAAGGGATCTGCTCCTCGAGATTTCATGAGTTAGTCCAGAGAGTTTGCTGGTTGGTATACAATGATCTGTGCATTTTTACATTCAAAGGCTTTGATCAATGTTGTTTTATTTGTGTTTTTTCCTTTCCTTTTTTTACAAAAATGTTTTCATAGTCTCTTTCTTGCGTTATATATTATGATTTGGTTCGTGGTGCAGCCAAATGACATGGCTGGTGAAGTTTCTGCTCCACACTACTGAACTTGATTAAATTGCTGTTGATTTGATGATAATATAATCAACGAGACAAGAGGCAAAATCTAGCAAGGAAACCCTAGCTAGCTAGTGCTTGTCATATGCATCCATTTAATTAAATCACTGCTCCAGCTAGGGAGTTTTTGGAAGGATGTCACCAAGTAAATGGTGTGTTTGACATTACGGTTGCTGTTGTGATTAAAATTTAAAAAAACAGTTTCATGAAAAATACTTTTAACCGTTATTCATAACTGAAATTAAAGTAACTTATCAAAACGAACCGTATTTGTTTGTGTTCTTAGCCCACAAGAACCCTAATGTTGTTTTCCTATATTTTTCTTATGTATTTATAATCATATACTTTATTTGGTGTTGGTCTTGTTTCCACTTTTCTTCTTCGGGGTGTTTATAGTGTATTTGAAAAGTATTTCCGAAACATTTCCAAACAGGCCAGAAGGGGGATGGGTCAGATAATTGCCTTTTCATTTTATTTCATCCTCGACAACCACGTACAGCCAAAAAACAAAACAAAAACAGTGCCCTTGCGTGAACGTTGATCTGAACAGGGACAACACACATCAAGGACCTAAGCCGCTGTCACGACTGGAAGAGTCTTCAAGAATTAACTAAGGAATTTTCAACACTTTTTTTTTTCCACTTCGAAACAGCGAGAGGCTGACCTTAAATTTTCCGTTTTAAGTGATGCAAGGCTTTAATTACATGTATTTTTCCGGCTCTCGTGCTTATTATATACATGAAAATTTCTTACAGAAGAATCACTAGAGAGCATGGCCTCAAGGTCCAAAATTTCTTGAGATTTTTAATTGGAGATTTTTTTTTCTCGTTTTATAACAGTAGTGATACGTTTATATTTACCTGCATGAAATACCCTCCATAAAGATTTATATTTATTAATAAATGCATAGAAAAGTACTCCTTGAAATAAAAAAAACACAATAAAATAATTTTTCAGAACAAAATTAAACATGTATAATATTACGAGAATGTCATCATCAATCTCGCAATGTCATTATATTCTCTGAATGCTCTGAAATTTTAACATAATATATATAAATATATACAGAGACTTCTAGTAAAATTTCATATCAATCTATCGGTGAGATTAAGAGATATGATCGATATTATAAAATTATTTATTATTTAAAAAACATTGTTTGACTGAAACGGAACGGGCGGAACAGAACCGGAACATTCTGACCGGAATTTGGGCGAAAGTTTTGGAACAAGCTGAAATTTCAAGCGAGGTAAAAACTGTTTTGTTTTATCTTGATTTTTAACTAGTACGAAACACTTCGATCGAAACAGAATGAGATCAACAACACTGAATTTGAAAGTAAGTCATGTCATAGAACCTCATCGTCGATAGAAATATTTCTTCTATTATTTATCAATGTTTTTTTTTAATATACTCTTTGTGGCTTATATTATTTTTCGTAAGATGTTTATGTTTTTTTGGTTGCTAGTTTTTCTTCTTTTTTTGATTTTTTTGAGTTTTCATGTTCTGTGAAGTTTTAAAAAGTAGCAACGAAAAAAACATGAACATATTAAGAAAAATAGTTATAAGAACATTGAAGTAACTTATCTCCCAACAATAGTTATAAGAACCCTATTTGATGTTTTGATGAAGACAGTCTCACCGGTTTCTCCTTATCTTCTCCTTTTCCGGTAACCATTAATTTGTTTCAATGCCTTTTTGTCAGCCATTATTGGACTCTCTCTTTAGTAGCGAGAGAGGCTGAATTCAAGGTTGTCAAAATCGCGATTTTGACACGAAACGAAAGGGGTTTCGAAAAATCGGATCGTAAAATCGTAAGATCGTACCTGAATTTGTCCGTACAAAAATCGTAAAATCACAGCTAAAATCGTGTGAGAAGAAAAATCGTAAAATCGTATGTAAAATATTTTCGAATACAATATAACATAATCATGGCCATAAAACTTCATTGGTTAAGGTTCATACATGATTCAAAATAACTTAAAAATACATTACAAAACAATTAGTTATATAATTAATTATTTTAAATAAAGTTCAATTATTTTATATATAGTTTAATTATGCAATTAATTATATAATTAATAGGAGTAAGTTATATAATTAAATAATTGCTTTTGAAAAACCCTCCAACAATAAAATTATTATTTTTAACTATATTTAAATTAAAAAATGAATTTAAATATAATTAAAAAATCCACAGTATTTGAGATTTAAAATTTAAGTTACTTATTGTATGTTTTTCAAGTAATTGTATGTTTTTTTATGGTTGCTGTATTTGAAGTTAATTAATGTTATTTTTTAAAATTATTTTTTTATGCTATTTTTATGCTAATTAATAATAATTATTATTATTATTATTATTATTATTATTATTATTAAACCCCCCTCCCGTAGAAACCTACTTCTTTTTCTTTTTTTTATTATTATTATTATAATAAATTTATAACCCCCCCCACGTAGAAACCTACCTTTTTATTATTATTATTATTATTATTATAAACTATAAAAGCCCCCCATTAACCCTAAATCTATTCTCTTCTCCACACTCCAGTTCTCTCAGCCGCCCGCCTATCTCCCTCCCAGCCTGCCTTTCTCCCTCCCAGCCGCCCTTAATCCCTTTGCCAACTGCCCACCCACCCATCTCCCTTCCTCCCTCTCCGGCTATTCTCTTCCTTCTCATCTCCTCATCCTCTTCATTTTTTTTTTCTTGGCTTCGTTCGAAAATTTGCAGATCGTAAAATCGGACCGATTCGGTCCGATTTTACGATTTTAACCGAGTTTGACCGATTTTTTCCGAGTTTGACCAAAAATGATTTTGCTCTCCGAGTTGACAAGGTTTGGCGAGTTGACTCGCAAAATCGTACGATTTTACGAGTCAACTCGCGATTTTGACAACAATGGCTGAATTGCTAAGAGATCTTCAGTGTATGATCGATCAAGCATACAGGCCAGAGGAGGAGCACCACCAGCTCTGTTACAAGTCCAAATTGTTACTTGGGCCAGATAAGCCCATGGATAATGCATCAGAAAACACCACACTGGACATGGGCTTATGGCCTAAACTGAAGGTGAGAAAAATTCACTTTTGGACGCAACTCCTGAGTTTTCAAATCTGCCCAAAAATAATCATCACATGCAAATAACCATGGCAATCAGCATTATCAAGCATAATTGTAAATTTGTTTTGTTTCGGCTGAAATGACCGAAATATTTCATACCAGTAAAAAAACAAGATAAAATAGCATTGTTTTTATTTCAATTTAAATTCCGGCCCGTACCGGATTTTTCGACCAAATACCGGCCGATACGTGCAGGTATTACTTCATCTGTGCCATTTCGGCTACAGAAAAAAAATCATCTCCCACACTGCTCATCTCCCGCCTAGATGAGACCTGATGTGACCTATTACTAATGCTTTTTTTCCATGAAAGATTTTATAATACTTAACACACACACACTATTGTTCCATATCTCTGTCTCTGTGTGTGTAATCAAAACAATAAAAACTAAAAATATATATATTATAAAAAAATAAAATTGTTGTGTCAACTTTGATTCTATAAAAAATTATAATTATAATTATATATAAAAAGTATAACCCCGAAACAACACGCCGAAACACTCTAGAACCAAAATATTCCATTTCAATTGAAAAAATAAAATACCAACTGAAACGAAACTGACAGCTATATTACGAAGACACTACTTACCACAGCTGGGAAACCTGGTCCAGCTTCCGAGGAAGCAAAGTTTTCCTTTCTTTATATTGGTTTCATTATCTTAGTCGGATCACAGCATTAAACTCTTAACTTTCCATTCAATGTTTTCTTAATGCAGTTGAACTCACCAATCCAGGGCTGATATCATATTCCATTACTGTCTTAAATTGCATATAACCAAATCATAGCCATTGGATTTGAGGGCAATGCATCATTGGCCACCCACTTAAAGGTCCGAGACACTAAAGTACTGAAAGAGAGTTAACAAAGTTGAGTCGCAGGACCATTTCTTTAGCAATTTCTTATACAGAAGTGCATCTTCAAACAAAGAAATCTGTGTTTTCCAACTTTAAATCCATATGCACATCCTTTTGCCATTCTTAAAAACAACATGTTGGCCCACTACCCTGAAACAATCCACCTTTCTTCTACTTTACTTATTCCACATCCTGTTATATTTCAAGAAACAAAAATTCTCATCTCCAACAGAATTTGTTTGAGGGTTTTGTTCTTTCAAAACACTTAGAGATGCTTCCACTCCCTCCTCCACCACCCTCGCCGCTGCAGGCCGAACCATCTCCACAACCAAGAAAGCAAGGCTTCCCAGTCTCTCTTAATCAGATCGTAATATCAAAGCAAGCCAGAAATCAACAAAGTTCTTCTGCAGAGACATCAAATTCTGACAGCAAGAAATTAAGCAAGCCACCAGTTTTCAAACATCCTCGGCCTCGCCGTACCAACCCTGTTATATGGTGTGGTGCAATCCTATGCCTCATATTCAGCCTTGTTCTCATCGTCTTTGGAATAGCAACTTTGATTATCTACCTAGTCATTAAACCAACAAATCCAGTGTTTGACATACCAAACGCAAATCTAAACAGCATATACTTTGATTCACCAGAGTATTTCAATGGGGATCTTACCTTCCTCGCAAATTTCTCCAACCCAAATCAGAAAATTTGTGTAAGATTCGAGTACGTAGATATAGAGCTCTACTTTTCAGATAGACTTATAGGAACTCAAGCTCTTCAGCCTTTCACACAAAGAAGTCGGGAAACAAGATTGGAATCAGTTCATATCATATCAAGCCTGGTCTATTTGCCCCAGAATCTTGCTGTTGAACTTCAAAAGCAGGTGCAGAGTAACAAGGTCCACTACAACATGAGAGGAACTTTTAAAGTGAGAGCGAACCTGGGTCTGCTCCATTATTCATACTGGTTACATGGAAGGTGTGAGATAGAGATGACTGGCCCACCCACTGGTATTATTGTTGCCCGAAGTTGCAAAACAAAGAGATGAAGAAGAAATTTTTAACTTTTCTTTTCCTTGGTTGTTCAGATTGATGTCTTAATAGATTTTTTTATTATTATTATTATAATAAGACATGGTCTGATGAGTTTTGTGCTAAGGATCGAACAGAATTCTTCGAGGTTGTAATTGTCCAAGCCCCAAATATGTTATTTTGAAACCTTAAGCTCTCACTAAACAGACAATATTTCATTTTAGTACTTCCGCCACCTAGGTTTTTTATGAGCTAACATATGAAGTGAACTAGCATAAAGAATGTCCAGTCAAGATACAACCTTAAACTGTGTTAGAGGAAAGGATAAAGCACACAGTGGATAAAATTGAGAATTTTGATATTCATATACATGCTTCGATTATACAAATGTGCTAGAACCACCTTTAATCAGCTAAAGTAGCAGCTTACTATCTAATTTGAAATTTCTCAGCACCTCGAGTGTAGGATTTCAGATAACTTCTGTGAATTCAAAGCAGTTCACACAATAGCACTCATCATAGAAGGACCTCAAGACCTTCCTACGCTGATCTCCCAGTTAGTAAATTAACAATATCTAGAAGCAAATATTAACAATTAAAACTCACATTCAATGGAATTAGCAGCAGCGGTGGTGAAAGGATTACAAAATTAACTCACGTAAACAAAATTCATTCAAGATTTAAAAACATTTCCATGGCATTATTAGTACAGTTTTAATTTCTGACTAAGCACATTGCCTTTTACAGCTTAAAGCTAGAAACAATATTTAGAGCTCAGCTATACAATCAAATGAAAGAAGAGAAATTAACCTATATTTTCATCCCCTCTTCAGCTCCCATCAACTTCATCCAGAGTCTTCGCTACAATAGACAATGCATGTAATCCGCTCTGCAACTCGTCTTGCAACAAATTATAAATCAGCCTATGCCTCTTCACTAAGCTCTTCCCTTCAAACTCCTTGGAAACAACTTTCACATTGAAATGTGTCTCCCCATTACTCCCTCTCACACCAGCATGCCCAGCATGCTGATATGAAATATCCTCTACTTCCAATTCAACAGGACTCAGCTCCCTCTCCAATTTCTCCCTAATCCTTATTCCCCTACTCCCTAAAGCCTTCGAATTCGACCCCTTTTCACTCCCCTCCGATCCCAAACCCTCACCACCATCGATTTTAGCATCAAAACTCAAGCCTTTAACCGGAGTGTCACCAAAACTTTCAACATCACCATTTGATCCCAAGTTTTCAGTTTTTCCCTCCTTCTCAACACCACCATCACCAAGCTTCGAGCCTTCAACAGCGCCACTTCCCTTTTCAGCTTCCATATACAACTCAAGTGCTTTCTTTTGCATCAACTTCAACATATTTAAAAAACCATTATTCCTAGAAGGTGTCAAACTCTGCTGCAACCCAAGAGACACAGCAAAATCGGGAGAAACCCTCAAAACCTCCTCAATCGGCCGGCTCGAAAGCCCCTGAACAAGCAAAGCAGCAAGACCCTTGGTTAAAACTGAATCAGAATCAGCTTCAAACACAACATTCTTCTCAAAATCCAAATAAGCCCTAACCCAAACTTGAGAAACACAACCTTCAACTTTATTCTCCCTAGTTTTAAACTCACTAGCAAGTGGTTTCAAATTCTTTCCATAAAAAAGTAACTGCTCATACTTTGCTTTGGGTTCTTGAACCGATTGAAAAAGCTTGATGATCTCTTGAAGCTTCGGAGGGAGTTCGTCAATTGGTTGCAAAGACATGGAGCTTGATGATGATGCAAGTAAAGGTTGAGTCTTCGTTGGGATTTTTTGGAAAGAAATAGGTTTTGAGAAAATAAAGAAGGAAAGATTTGTGGGTTCTAAGGAGAGAATTAAGGTTTTTGTTGAGCGAAGAGACTTTGGGATTTTTGTGGTCAATATGCGAAGAGAAGTGGAAGCCATTGTTGAAGAACATAGAATTAATGCAGAGGTTTCTAATGAGGTGCGGATATAAATGGATTGTGAGAGAGAACTAAACGTGGCGTTTTTGGTTTCTTATCTTTTTCTTTGAGAATATATTTTGTTTTATTATTTACTTATCACTATAATTTGACAATTTTGTCTCAAATAATTAAGTAAAAATATAATTTTAAAAAATTATTTTTGATATCAAAATAATAAAAAAAAAATTAATTTAAAATAATATAAAATAAAATAAATTCAATAATAATTTTAAAACGCAGTGTCAAACATGCACTAAATTCAACCGAGTGTTAATAAGAGGTAAAGCTCAAGTCGACATATCAAAATATTTTAAAAAAAATTAAAATTAAAATATAATCATTTAGATAAATAAATTAAAAAAAAACATAAATAAATTTTTAATCAGGTTTTATCTAAATTAAATAAATTAAAAAAATCATAAATAAATTTTTAATCAAGTTTTATCTAAATTAACTTGGTTATTTAAATTTAATAACTATATTGGAGATTGAAACGAGAAAGTATATATTCCTATAACAACCAACCTATCTCCTTGGGTTTTAAGATATATATTTTTATATATTTTCAAGAGAGAGAGAGAGAGAAACTATGGGAAATAGCATCATTCATTACAAGTTTAAATACCATTCATGTGAAAACAAAATTTAGTTAGGGGTCAAACTAGAAAGAAAAAACTAGAGGTGCCAAAACTATAAATAAATCAAGGGGAGGCCGGCCGGGGAAGAAAATATTGCAGGGCCGCGGCCTTGCTAGTTGCTAGCTCCAGTTAAACACTAATGAATTCTACATAAAAATATGTCCATCCATCGCATCATCTCATATTATTCTTTCAGAAACCTCTTCTCTTTCTCCCAAACGCGTCTATCCTCATCATACCTGGCCTCCTCCATGATTTTCAGCTTCACCCTGAATTCGTCTTCACATATTTCTTTTGCTTTCCTCAGTTCTTCAGTATTTCTTGAGTTCATCTTCCAGTACGGAATGGTTTCTTCTCTCGATCGTAGCTTTCTTCAGCAAGTGCAGATTTCATGTTTTGAATCAGAGTTTTTTAGGCTTCTGGGGGGCTTCAACTTTACTGTGTTAGCTTTTTCTACTGTGGCACACTTGTAGTGTAAGAAATTAGACAGTCCCAAGAGAACAAGACCACAAATTCCTATCTTAGTACTGCACAAGAAGAGACACAAAGCAAATCTTTCAACCCAGAGAGCAATGGTGGTGGCTTCCATGGTGTGTCACACCTTCACTGGCTAGGGTACCCCAAGTATGTGTGTCACCGTATGCTATATATAGAGAGAGAGAGGTCGAGCTATCTGTGGTTACAAACATTTAGAGTGGTTACAAACATTTAGAGAATAATATAAATTATATTTTGGAACTTTATTTGATATATATCTATTTGGTGAGGTGTTAGAATATAATTTATATTATTCTCTAACACATTTTTTCTAGTAATTGATTGAGTATAACCATAACCAAAACTAGATTATTCTTTATTTACATACACTATTACCACTTTACACATGTTTATGTTAGTGTATGTTGATGACATTATTATCACATGTTCTAGCATCACAACAATTCATCATTTCATTGATCAACTGAAAAAAGAGTTTCAAGTTGAATTCAGCTACTTCCTTGGGATTCAAGCACTACAGAATCACAACTCTTTAACATAGTATCTGTAACGTGTTTCAGTTCCTGCTTCAGTCCTCTCAAGGTCAACTCAAGCAGAGGTTTGGTCTAATCAAGCAGTGCATGTTCCAAGGTCTGGTTGGGAGGTCTGGCTGGGCCAGTTAAGGATGAATTAACCCAGTTCAAATAAATTAGTTACATTCAGTCCAGTCCATTCGTAATGGTCTTTTCATTATTCTTTAATTATTTTATGTTATTTAATTAAAGAGTTGGGTCCAATAAATAAGCCGGGTGATTCGGTCAAATAAATTGAAGTAATGGAATTAAGAGTATTTTGGGGAACATGGAATCAGGGAAGTTGTTAAACTTCAGTGTATTTAATTTATGAGATTAGTGAGAAATGTACAAAAGAATTATCTGAATTAAGATTGGAGGTTTTGGGTTCCTCAAAAATTCAACTTTTTTTCTCAAATTTCTTGTGTGAACATAACAGTATCAGAGCCTTGATGACCTAGTAGTCATAAATTGAAATCTCACAATCTCATTCTATTTGCTAAAAATTAATCACAAGGTAGTATTGTCTTATTCAAGTTTCAAGCCCAAAATGATTTCACTTGAAAGGGTGTGTTAGAGAATAATATAAATTATATTTTGGAATCTTACCTAACAACTTAAACTTTTATATGAAACAGTTTCTTAACAAAAACTTTGCTATTTCTCAAAAAGGAAGCTGGAGAATTTTTCCTGTTTTGATATCTTTCCTATACACAAAATAAATATGCATAATTATACCAATTTTACCTTTTCAAAGTATTTGTAATTTCAACAGTTAATAATATATGTAGGCATTAACATTTTATATCGAGACAGTAAAGATAGTACAGGAAGACATGTTTTTTTATATCTTTTGTTTTGACGTACATAAACTCATTTTCAAATTAATTGTTACAAAACATGTTTATTTTATATTTTTATCTTCATCCTTGAAATAAAACATATCTATATTAACTTATTTTTTCTATATTTATAATTGGGACACTAATCTAACACAACTTTATTGACAACAAAAACACATCAATTGTAATGTTAAGTCCTCAAAACAAGTGGACACTTTTGAATGGTATATGATGGATTGACATTTATTACTTGTTTGTTTGACACTATTCTTCAAAATCTTGACTTATAACCTATTGTTTTTTAGCTCAGTCAAGTATTGAACCCAAACGTCTAGATTTGGCAGGTTGTTAGACCCACCAATCTTGGTCTCTACGAAGGATTGAGCCCAGACACTTGTGATCTAGTGAGTTGTCAAACTTATCATTCCTGATGCAGTCAAATGCTGAGTTCAGATACCCTCTAATAAATAAAAGATACTTTATCCTGAAATGATAGAGAATCAAATATATTTTATCCCACTAGTATATGTTTGCAAACCAAGAGCTTCATTGTCATTATCATTCTTAAATATTATTAGAGTTGCAACTTTGAGTTCTTAAAACCCTTTATTGACTATCAATAAAGTTTTAGTTTAATATGTGTAACTTCAAGAATTATTATTAACTAACGACTCCTATCAAGTTGGTGAGCCTAAAATGATAAATTATCTCTAAGTAAAAGGGGGGAGGGAGGGTTTGTCAGTCATATTTTAACAATAATAAAAGAAATTATGTTTACCTAGGAATAATCCTTTTAACGACGACTCAGAAAACCTTCATCAGTAAAGCACCATATTTTTTGTCTTTTAGGACTAAGACTATAATCTTAAAAAAAAATACTTTTTTAGGTGGTTGCATCTCAAAATAGGATACAAATATATTATGATAAATGACTAGAAATGAAAATTTCTTGTATATGAATTATATTGTTCAAAATAACAAGTGTTTCTTACTCTCTAAGTCTTAAACCTTTTAAGATCCTTCAAAAATAAGATGGATTTCTTCTTTCTAATGCGATAACATATTACTTTGAAAGTAATAAATGTATGTCTAGTGCTATAACATAATTTATCTTGGGAGGGATTGACATATTCTTCCTTGTGTAATTATGTGATTTACATTAAAAGAGGTTAACACATTCTTCCTAGCAGATCATATCTTTCTCAAAAGATGGGATGAACATTGCATCATCAACGAGGATGAATATGCTCTCCCTATCAAATCTTCCAAAGATGGGATGGATTTACTCTCCCTAGTGAAATAGCATATTTAATTTGAAAATAACAAACATCTTTTAATTTCTACAATATAATTTACCTTGGAAAAGAATGACATGTTCTCTCTAGTGTGATCACATCTTTCTCTAAGGATAACAATGCATCAACAATAAGGATGGGTATGCTCTCCCCCATCAAATCTTCTAAAAATAAGATGAATTTACCTAATGCAAAAGCACATTTACTTTGGAAGTAATGAAAGTCTTTCTAGTACTACGATATAATTTACATTATAAGATATTAACATGTTCTCCTTAATACCATCACGTCTTTATCGAATGATGGGATAAATGTTGCATCAACAATGAGGACATATATGATCTTTTCATCAAGTCTTCCAAATATAAGATGAATTTATTCTCTCTGATGCGATAACACATTTACTTTGGAAGTAATGAATGTCTCTCTAGTGTTATGGGATAATTTATCTTAAAAGGGATTGACATGTTTTTTTTAGAGTGATTGTGTTCTCATCCAAGAATGAAATAAACTTTGCATGCCATGACCTAATTCTCGAATCTATGATCGGTACATAGACAAAGTCTCCCTCCAAGGTTCTATGTATATGCAAACCAAAACTTATATAAAAATTTATCCTTTAAATTACTCAATTAAAGTTCACTACAACACTAATTAAAAAAAATAACTTTATAATATAGTTTGATTTTTTTAATACAAAAGTTAAATACAAGCTTCTAAAATTATAGAGCACTAACTAGACATAAGTAAATAAGTACCAATTTAAAAAAAAAATAACAAGTTGAAGGATACAACAAAAGTGATCTGCTAACAAACTACAAGTCTGAAAAGATAAATAATGAGAAGGCGAGTTCAACAACTCAGTAAGTAAATTACATTCAATATATGTATATGAGATAATACAAAAATAAGAAATACACATACATAAAAATATGACTTTAAGTTCTTATAAGAAAGTTTCTCAAACAAGTCATAACAAAAATATTATAAGGTAAGACTCGTCAAAAAATCAAAATATAATGAGCATGAGGCTTCATATTTGGAGATGACCACTCTAGACAAAATGATGACTTCCCTAACCAACTAGGATTTCATATATGATACGTACAAAGACTAACATTATCATATTAGCATGGGTATTTTGGCTGATATACCATAGGTTTATATCATAATCAAACAAATAAATTTATATCTAAATGCTCAACTCATGATGTCAATCAAATGAGAAGTTATCAATTCAAAAGTCAATTTAAAAGTGTGTATATATAAGCATGATTCAATTTGTATTAATGATTCAAATATATATATTATTTCTAATGAATATGAAAGATTATCCGTTCATCTGACTCAAAAGTATAAATAACAAAAAAACATGTATTGAAGAAAATCTTATCGATGTCCTGCATATAGAATATCAAGATTATTTGAATGCAGAATGAGACATACTAAAAAACAACTCGAAAAAAAGTAAAATTTATTTAATAAACTCAACTAAGGATTTAACTCATAATCTTATAAATTTATGAATCAAACTATTTATTTTTCTCAAAAATCAAACGGTTTTTTCAAAATCTAATTCAAATTTTTTTATATATAATTGATAATAATTCACCAAATAAATATCATTTATTCATCAAACCAATATGAAAAACTAAAATTTCGGTTAGGGGTCATTCTGAAATTTTCATAGATTTTTAAAGCTCTTCAAAACAATATTATTTTAAATATATCAAAATTAACATATTAAATCTATAATCTGAACCTTAAATCAGGTCACAGTATAAGTTGTGCTTAATGACTTAGAGTTCAGCGGTTGAATCATCCAAAAGGCAAGAAGGGTTCTGTCTGGTTCAAGATATCATTAAATGTAAAAGGCTCCACCCAACTTAGTAATGACAGTGTTAATGGGAGGCATAAATGTTTCATTGTAATTTAAATTTTTAAAAAATATATGTATTTAATAAATGTTCATATTTATTTATTTGTAGATAATTCTAAGAAAAATATTAGACTTCATAAAAAAATATATATTATAAATTAGTTAAGAAAAATATCAATATACCCTCATATATATACTTCACATGATAACTTATTTATGTAACTGAGCTTGCTCAAATGTGAATTCCCATATATATTTATATATAAAAACACATATATCAAGAGGAAAAAGAAATTAATTAATTAATTGGCATTCTAGGAAGGAAAATACAAGTTTTAATTAATTGCACACATAAAATCATCAACCTCATAGTCATAAACAGAGGCCTAGTACTTGTAGCCCTTCTCAAACAAGCTCTCTGAAGCCAACCCACCATCACCTCCTCCAGTATACTTGCCAAGAGTTGCCTCTGAGTTTCCCTTGCACCTAACCAAGAACACCTCCTGAGCTTTCTCAACATTCTCCTTCTTTCCAGCCCATGTTTTGAGCGTGCTTTTCTGCAATGCTCGCCCGAAAGAGAACGATAAAGTCCATGGTTTCAGCACCTCGAGCTTATTCATGGCGTTGAGGTTCAGCGTTGCCTCCTCCTCACTTTGCCCCCCAGACAAGAACACGATGCCTGGTACAGCTGGTGGAACAGTTCTGCGCAGCGCGGTCACTGTGTACTCAGCAATCACCTCAGGTGTTACCTGTGTAGAAGAATCAAGCAAGCCCTTTCGAGATTAGTTCATTATAAAGACAATTATCAGATAATTTACTTAATTAGATCTAGGGTTGGTGTCGATATTTTGATACCTTTGGGCTATCAGAACCTGGGGTGACCATGTTAGGCTTGAGGAGGGTGCCTTCGAGAAGAACATGCTGGTCATTCAATGCCTTGTAAACTGCTGCGAGCACAGCCTCGGTTACAGAAGCGCATTTCTTGATGTCATGATCTCCATCGGTCAAGATCTCTGGCTCCACGATAGGCACCAGACCGTTCTCCTGACAGATAATAGCGTAACGAGCCAGCCCTTGTGCGTTCTGCTGGATTGACAGTTCAGATGGCTCAGTTGGGCCAATCTTGAGGACAGCACGCCACTTTGCGAATCGTGCGCCGGCCTTGTAGTATTGCTGGCAACGTGCTCCGAGGGAATCGAAGCCTTGGGTTGTAGTTTCACCGTTAGTCCCTGCTAATTCAACCACACCTTTGTCAACTTTGATTCCGGGAATAACGTTGTTTTCTTGGAGGACCTCAACAAATGGTTTCCCATCAGAGGCTTTCTGGTAGAGGGTTTCTTCGAAGAGGATGACACCAGAGAGGTAAGGTAGGGCTTTTCCGGATTTGAAAAGGAGTTCGCGCAGGGCTTGGCGGTTGGACTCAATATTTTCAACATTTATACTCGATAAACGCTTTCCAATGGTGCCTGTACTTTCATCTGCAGCCAAAATGCCCTTCCCTGGTGTGGCAATGTACTTGGCAGTCTTGATCAACTCATCTGGAGTAAACAATGGTAAAAACCAACAACCTTAGAAGCTATATATATAGGCTTGATTTGATAAGCTATCCATTACTACTTGAACCTTCAATCCATGTGCATGCATGAGGTGAAACTCTTATCATTTATACATGAGAGTCTACCAGTGGCAATTGTTAACTGGATATCCAACTGAAATCATATCCCCATCTCCAAAGAGTTCTCCCATTTGACCCTCTCCTTTGTAACCAGCAAAAAAAGATGGATAAGGAAAGGATAAAGAAACTGGTGCACTCTAGTTTTCAGTGCTCATGAATTCCTAGTCAAAATAGTGCTCTAACGTGAAGTTGAATGCTCAACTTAGGCTTCATGGAGTTCAAAAGGTAGGACATAGACAAGTGTGTGTGTGTGTGTGTGTGTGTGTGTGTGTGTGAGAGAGAGAGAGAGAGAGAGAGAGAGAGAGAGGAGTAATACCTGCATACTTTCCAACAAAGGCCGACATGGCTAAAGCTTTTTTGAGGATGGATATTGGATTAAGAAAGATAAATAGATACGAGACGAAAATGCAAAAACAAACTTTCACAAGCACCACTCTATATAGATCATCTTCGATAGAATATACCAAAAGAAATCCACCTTACAAATGTCAGCACGTGTCAAGAGATTAGCCCAACACAGATTATCATCCTTGGATAAAGCAATGAGTGATCACTCTCTTTGCCAAGTGGCATTCCTTTTTTATTATATCTCAGCTCATGAACCCTAAAACCATTGTGTGGAAAAGCTCTTGCCTCATCTGCAGCTTTGCTCCCTCCAAAATTTTAAGAGATTGATGCTAACATCTATATTTTTCTCAGCCACTAATTTTTAACCATTAATGTCAATGTCCCTTCTAATTCATTTCAGCTTCATTTTTTGATAAATCAATGCCCTAATACAGTAGAGTAGAAGAAAACACAAGGGAACATGTAGCTAGGACGAAAAAATCTGCATGCACCGCAATAATCGCAAGGAATCAAACTAGGATATTCAACAACATCTAGTAGAACCAAAATAATGGTTCACCATAAAATCTTATCACCATATATGAGATCAAATATCTGGGTTAACAGATACAAATATCATGGAGTGGTTGTCACCATCCAAGTTCCAAGCAGGTGCCTGTAATCACTCTCCTCTATGCCATGCAACGACTTTTTGATAATGGATTGTTTGCACTCTTCTTTTTTTCCTATGAAAACAGTCTGCACCGAGCTAGGTGACAGAATCAAACACCACCCTTGTGTGACTCAAAGATCCAAAAAATAATGAAAGGGAACTATAGGTCTAATTTGAGTCAAAAATTTTAAAAAACTGAAATTGCCCAACTCGGCAGATAAAAGAGTCTGGCAGGTTCGGCTGCTCGCCTCCGACTCTTCGCAGATTAATCAGCGCTGCTCTTCACGTCTATTTTGTAGGGGCCAGCACTGGTTGGTCATCATCATCTGTGCCGAAATACCTATCTCCAAACTCACCCATGCCAGGTATAACACGGAAATCTTCGTTCAAGCCAGTTTCAATCTCAGACGTTACAATCTTTATTCTTGGGAATCTTTTGCAGACCACATGCACTCCCTGAGGTGCCTGGTGAACATAAATAGTATATTTGTAAACAGGAATGTCCAAAACTAATGTGTCGTAATAAGTAGGATAACAATATAACCAAAAATCGCTTACAGATATGAGATTAAGAAATATGATATTGGATTCTGGCACACCCTTGCTAATGAGTAAAGAAATGGCCTGAACAGCTGAATTGCCTGATCAAAAGGTAGAAAGTCATTAATACTCGGTCAGGAAATTTCCTTGTGTTCAAATTCAAACTTGCAGTTGAGTCTAGCATTTTAAGTTACTCGAGTTGTAAGGGCCCTTCCTATCAAGTTACAAAGAGGAAAAAAGTTTTTTTTATGAATCCTTCGAGGTAGTAACACTTTTATCATCACCAATTCATTTCAAAACAAATCTATAGTGAAAAACACAAACCTGTCCCTAGAATTGGATCCAATAGCAACACATGTCTATCCGAGATGTCTTGCGGTAACTTTTCGTAGATTAGCTGCCAAAGCATTGAAGCGTTGACAGAATAGTCAGTAGAACTCAGTGATTGTATGACACATTGTCATGAAGTCAGATGCATGCCTGAAAACAAAGAGAGGTACAAACCTGTTGACCATTGTCACCTTCCCTGTGAATAAGAATCTTCCCAATCTTCATGCCTTTACAACATGCTCTTAAGGCATTCTCCATACTCTCACCACTGGTCATAATGTAAGAGAGAATATTTAGTTGTTTGTCATGCCATTAAGAAAGATGCAGGAGAAAATTCATAAAACATAACCAATAAGAAATTCATAATTGGGGCTGCAGAATCAATTCAGCTCCTAATTCTCATCCTCTAACCAAGAAACTAGACAACTGAATCAATCATAATTACCCATTCATGTGTTGCCACATTGAACTTGAGAACTTAACACAATCTAGATAATGAGTTTGCTTTCATAGCGCTCTAGCATAATATTATCTGCAGGAGAACTTCCCTAAGACTGCAGTGGGTATCAAACATGCAAGAAGAAAGATACAGGTTATAGCCAACTTATTGCCATCACCCAAATAATTCAATCTCGTGCGTAGCTGCTGACAGATGCAAGGGACTAAAACATATTAATCCACTGCTTCATAAATTGAGATCGTACGAGTACCTCCTAATAACAGAGACACCACATAACCTCTTACAGAAATCCACACCAGTGTAAACAGACCCTGCATCACACATGAAGAAAATGTGGTGAAAGTAAGATCCGAGCAGCTACAGTAACAAAACTAAAAAACAACCAGCTCAGATGAGAAATATGGACCCATCACTTAAAGAGTATGAAAGAGTAGGAGTAAGTCATCTGCCTATTCCTGCAACTACAAATGCACCATCACAAGTAATACAAGTTCTGTTACCAGGGTGACAACATGCTCATTATCCATGTTATAAGTATCTCGTAAAATGAAAGTATAAACCTTTTTATTAGCAGAATAAACATCAACTATTTCTCCAAGATTTCATCTCTCATTGACAAAAGAAATACCAGGTAAAATTAAACTAGAAATCAAGACCTGAAAGTTTCTCAGAACATTAGCATCAGCTTACCAGTGGGAGTGGTCACCTGCTTTTCGGTGAATGGTAGATGTCCCAGACCATGTTCAACAACCTGGCGTGCATAACAGGAGATTGGATGAGTGAACAAACTGAATAAAGAAAAGGTCATTATATTGACTCTCAAGCTAAAAAAAATATTAAAAAATACCCTTCACACAAACTAATTAATAAAATATAAACCCACCAAACGAATCAACCTGTCAGCATAAAAAACAAAGTCATGTTTTGTTGTCTGAGAATCACGTATTAGGGTATGCATACCACGTATCTGCATGAGAGAGGCAAGAATTGTTGGATCTAAATAAGCAAACAGCAATACAGTACACAACCAGAAAAGCTGGTAAGATATGCTGCTTAATCAAGATTACCATAGATATCCATTAGAATACATATCCCTTTGTTAGGTTAGATTGGTGAGTAGGATGCCATACCTGAAAAGTTGATTGAATGACATATAAGTTGGGGTATATTTTACACATATCATGTTGGCCAAGCTTCGTGCGAATGTGTTGCACAATCAAATCAATGGCTACATGATTATCTCCCCCACGAGGAATGATGATGTCAGCATACTTCTTTGTTGGGAGTATGAAATCATCAAAAGCAGGCTTCACAAATTTTGAGTACTGCATCAAAATAATTATGTTTAATTCCCACAGAAGGTCACACACCATGATAGCCTAACAGAAGAGATGAAAAATAGCTCACGTGTATTAAAGGTTTTGTATTGTTTTGCTTACTTTAAGATTATCTTGATCACTAAATAAGTATCTTAATTCAAAAGTAAAAAAGAAGAAGCGTACATAAATGTCATGTGTTGTTGATAATAGTAAATGAAAAGGAAACTGAATTTTTTCTTTAAAGATGGAGTCAACAAAGTAAAGGTGAGATTACAAACAGAGTCATTTCTTAGCATGCTAAAGGTGAGAAAGGAAGAATGACAATCATTCTGGGATATCATGAGTAGAAACTAAGAAAAAAGAAAAGGGAAGAACAGGGGGAGTTGTAGGAAATTACTTCCTATCTCTTGTCCAAACCTCACTTGCTCTAAGTTGAAGAAATTGATTGGGGACAGGCCATAAAACATAGAGGTTCTGCATCAATTTTCCCGTTTTTTTTCCAGCACATTTAACAACCAAAAAGGGGAAATTTTAGATTCCCTGGATTTTACTTTCTATAAAACTAGAGAATAATTCAAGAAAATAAAGAATAATTCAACTTTTAGGCCCCCATTAGTTCAAGATTCAACCTAGGAAATAAAAAGGCACTAACCTGATCAAGTACCGTGGCAATATCTCTACCCTTCTCAACAATGTCACGCCTTATTCTCCTTGCCAGACGTACATCAGCATCTGCGCTGAAAATTGAACAATGTCAAGTAATAGTGCTACAAATAAGTTATATTTGTGTGGTATATTGAATCATTTTATAAGGAAAATCAGAACCTATTGGTTCCAAAACAAAATGAAAAGAAAAATGGCAGAAACATGTTGAAGAACTGAAACAACATAAAATTGTCATGTTTTGCAATGGGGGAACACAGAAAGTCAGGCATGTGTAAGCATCTTGTTAAGGGGAAAAAACAACTGCAGCTTGAGATAATCTGAGATACTGAAAAGGATTGTGATAAAGGCCACAACTTAAACATAATATGTCACAAAAGCTCTAGACACATTTTATGAACTCTCACATCTTCCATCAATGTCCCCCTATAGGTTATACTAGTTTGTATGCTTGCACTACGATGCGGAGGGACCAGAAAAAATTTAAACATAAATAATTCAAGTCTCAGGGAATTCTTATATTGTTATGAAACTCGAAAATACAATAGTTTTGAAAGAAAAAAAAAATCACTCAAGATAAATTTTCTTATTGATATATTTCTTGTTTATCTTAGCAAATGCAAGGTTTTTTTAGCTAGAATCATTATTTCTGTTAAAAAAATATGTTTTGATTGTTAAAACAATTTAAGAAAAAAATACAAAATAGTATGCACATACTTTAAGTTTAATTGAAAGCCAATAACGTCATAAATATGATAAAATCATGTTAAAAATCTATTTAAAGATTTTAAGAATAAATAAATTATTTGAATTGAATTTTCATGAACAATTTATTATCAGTAGGATAATTTTTATATCAGATGCATAATACTGGGAAAAAAATATTAAAATCCAAATTAAATTTATCATGGTATCAAGAACCATGTCAAAACTGAATCGTATGTGAAACTAGTAAAAAACATTTGGAGAGCCAAAAAAACCAAAGAAAAAAAAGGATAAAAAAGGGTCAAGCCAGTGTCTGGCCCTATTAGCATGCCAGAGACGTGCAAGATTTGAACTTGTGACCTACATGCATGCCATGTGCACCTCAATTGACTGAGCAATGATGTGAAATTGTTATAAAATGATTAAAAAATATATATTAAAATGCATAATAGTAAAGCCCCTTAAGAAATAATACAGTGATGCCAAATAGATAGCTGGAAAACTAAATAACCTGTATCAACAAATATCTTCATGTTCATCAGCTCTCGAATGCGAGGATCATGGAAAATAAGAATGCCTTCCAATATTATAACATCCGAAGGATTGACCTGCAAAATATTTGTAGCAATGAGAGTTCAGAATGTGATGCATGTTGAAGAATCAAACATGGGATTTACATTCCATGAGTGCAGCCACTAAATGTTGTACAAAGACACCATGGAAGAAGTATTCAAATATTGTGTAGGGAAATTTCAGCATGGATATGGTAGTGTACTGGTAAGTATAACATGGCATGTACAGCTGAAACATAGCAGAAAGCAATTGTCCACAAATGAATAAATGAAGCTACACATTGAAAATCACATCTGTACACCCTGGTCACTGCCAAAAAACAGTATAATACAATTATACTGTTTAGACAAACACAAAAGAGGAATCCAATTATGCAATTAGTATAATACAATCATAATATATTATTGTTCCCTTTAGTTTTTCGACTGTTTTTTTTGCTTAGAAATATAAATTCCATTATCTTTGAGCTAGATCATGCTGCCTTTGTTCCATAAAAATCCATATTTGAGCACATATGCCACAGAACCCAAAATAACACAAGGCAAAACCCAAACAATCTAGATATAAGTAGATTTATAGCTTCACTAACAATCTTGCTCAACCTTAAGAATTTTACAAGTAGCATGTGAACATAAGAGCCAAGCAATACATTTACCACTATCCAATTAAGGTCCCACCTGTCAGTGTCCCAGACTCCAAGAATGGGGGGTTTGAAATGGTCCTACCTTCAACATATTTGCATGAAACAACTACTCATAACTCCTTTTACAACCTTATGGTCATAATCTAATAATGACTTTCTCACTAAATAATGGCCGCTGGAAAATATATATCCATATAGAAAACAAAGCCTTCAACCAAATACGTCACCAAAATCTTAAAATTCTGCAGATAATTTGTTATGATAGTACAGAACCAAAGTTTCTATGTAGCCACCTTTGAATTGCAAGTATCTGGAATAAGATTTGGCATGTATCAAGGAGATTTTTCTTTTACAAGACAAGGGGACCATATGAAAACTGTACCCTTCTTGCAGGAAAAACGTTTTTGTAGCTCTTGAAGTCATAGTTTGGAATATCTACTGCTTGCCCATGCCTCAACTTCTCCATAGCACATAGTAGTTGCTCAGTGTCAAATGCATCTGGCAATGAGAGAAATATTTTGCTAAAAGGGAAATATAGCATTCACCATGCAAGAAATTTACCCCCACCATCTCAAAATAATTAGCCAGGCTTCTGCCCTTAAATACCTCCACTACAGATGAATATTACAGCATGTTCATGGTTAAGAGAAAGCAGGAAGCTGAAAGCATGGCATAAAAGAGCAAAATTTTAACACGTTTTTTAGCAAAGCATTATTCTGGCTTTCAGGAGTATACCCCACCCAACCCTCCACCCCCACGCAATCATGCTTATTTTGGTTAACAGCACCGTAAGAGGAAATACTCACTATTCATTATACCCAAGATCCCTGAAATAGCACCATGTATCTTAGAGAAGTCTACTCACCAGGATGGTCAAAGTTGTACTCATGAACTCTCGTAAGTTCCTCTTCGGTCAGATCATGATAAAAAGAATCCTGTCATTTCATCCATGAACAATATTTATTTGTATATTGAATCAATCCTGATAATAGCACCAAACTTTTATGACTAAAAGCTTAATGTTTAATAATATGCTTGCTTCATTATAAGATCCTTTCTAAACTAGGCAACCCCATACCCATTAAAATAAAAAATGATCAGAAAAAAACAAACTGTAAAGCTAAAAATTGAAAAGGGGATACAGTTAGTGGAGTTTACCCCAACTGTTCTATTTTGTAACTGAAAGGTGTCAATTTTTTTAATGAAATAACTTTCTGCATCTGATTTCCAAAACTTAAGCAGAATCAGGGAGTGACTACCTGGTTAACAAGTACCACACGCTGATCATGAAGCTGTTGAATGATCATATCACAAACTGTAGTCTTTCCTGATGCCGCGCCACCAGCGACTCCTGTACCACAAAATAGTTAAAATGACAACTACTC
The DNA here is from genome assembly GCA_025169955.1 of Salix arbutifolia. Lineage (NCBI taxonomy): Eukaryota > Viridiplantae > Streptophyta > Magnoliopsida > Malpighiales > Salicaceae > Salix > Salix arbutifolia. The sequence continues at coordinate 31,599,626 of CM045917.1, read as the reverse complement.
ATGATTTCTTTTTCTTCTGTGACATATCTCTCACCATTAGCAACTCTCCCTCCTATTTTAATTTACTTCGCCAAATCTATGCCTAAAATCTATAACCTTAATCAGCTTCACCTATTTCTTGACTCTGGGTAAACTTTAAGAGCAAAACTTGGTAAAAGATTATTCCATTCTTTTAACATCCCTGCCATGCACCTTCCTAAGTTGGATGATTCCAGTTTCGTTACCCGCATAAGGGCTCATTTTTTCCACCATTAAAATATATATGCTATGATCACTGTACTTATATATCTTCTGTTGTTCTCATTTTCTGGTTAAAGCACTCAAATAAATGCCGTTGAAAATTATTCAATTGAGAGGTAGAAGTGAAATGGTTAGAAGTTTCTAATGGAAGAAGAAGTTTCATATCAAGCGCATGTTCAGCCAAACCAATATGAAACCAGTTCCATAATGTCTTTTGTGCTGATGGTAAATAAATGCAAATGAGGTCTCTCCAATCTGTTGTCTTCTCACTACCTCAATGGGCATGCTAAAATACAATACCTGTGGAAAAAAATTAAGAGATTCCTTTTGAAGAGATGGAGATCCCATAAAACAGAAAAAGAATCATAGAACACCTCCCAGTATGCACCGATCATTAACAATTCACTGAGAACCTATATCAAAGATTTTAAAAGCTAGTGGCTTCAACCTAAGGGAAAAATTACAAAACGAACAGTCACTGACTCACCAATAACAAAGGGTTGCCTACACATCTCTTCAGCGGCTGAAGTTGTCAGCTGTCCCACCTCTGTATTTCTCATCTCCAAAGCATCCATATGAAACCCAGAAAAATGAACCCCTGATGATGCCTCTATCATATCCTCGACTGATTTAGAATCCATGAACAAATCCTACAAACAAAAAGAACCCATTGTTCTCAACCAATTTTCGCATTAATCCCACTTTTTACATAAAGATAAAATCTTTCATTTCAAATCATCAAAGGGCAACCAAATCAATCATTACATTCCCTAATTCAACAACAACCACTAAGTTCCATAGCCATAGCTCTTAGAGAGCTGAGAAAAACAATCATGAAAACATCCCAACAAAAGAGTCAGCATCACTGCTACCTCCCCTTCCTTACATACCACAAAAACATCAATCCCCCATCACATTAATCATCAAAATGACACCAACGGATCACTCTTTTACCATGTTTAATCCACACAAAACAGAGATCAGTTAATGAAGACAAAGCAGTCAGAAATAATTAATTTAATTAATTAAAGATTGGATCAATTAAACAAGAAATAATTTATCAATTAATAAAAATTGTACCTGGTGTAAAGCTCTGAAACCAGCAGATCAATGAGAGAGGGGTTTATAATTTATTTTGGAATATTAACGTTTTACTGTTTAAAGATAGTATTATTATTAGGAAGAGGTTGGTGATGCTTCTTCTTTTTTTTGCAAAATAGCAGAAGGATAGAGGGAGGGAGGGAGTGCTTCAGTGTTAATATGGCTGAATTTCTTCTTCAAACACAACTGATTTTTAAGTATTTATAGAGGGAGACTTTGCACCAAAGTCTAAGCTTCTGATATAATCTCCGCAGTGTTTGACTGTATCGATACGGAAAAGGCGAAGACGATGAATATACAGATTACATGTCTTTATCATTTTAAAAGTATTAAAAATTATTTTCAAAATATATTTTTATCTGTGTACTTTTTAGAAGAAAAAAAAACATAATTTCTTGATTTTATATATCATTTATGTCATTAAATAATAGCTTGGATATTTATAATTATTGCAACATATTTTTTTGTAATTTTCTCATTAATATTATCATTTTGGGTTCCAATAAATTTATGCTATATTCAATGGAATAATAAATATTTTTGTGATTTTATTTTAAAATAATTTGATTTTGGTATAAAAGATTGATCTTATAATTCTCTACCTATTTAAGAAAAAAAAAATAGTTTTGATTTCATAAGGTAGTTGAATTTCAATATGATCTCATTCTATTATACCTTGTTCTAGAAAATAACTAGTGATGTAACCCTTTTTTTTGTTGTTGGTCAAATGTTTTTATTTTTTTATTGAAAAACAATTATATATGCATTTTTTTATTTATTTTTATAGCTAAATATTTTTTCAAGCCCAAATAAAAGTCTTTTATATATATATATGATAAAATAAGTCAAGAAATATATATGTCAATAAACCAACTAATGTGAACCTCATGATCATGTGGTCACGCAACTCACAATCAAGACTGAGAACTGATTCCGGAAAGCCAAAATAGATCTAATAGGAGTGTGACACAGTAGAAACCTTCTCAAAGACATCAACACTATTGTAATGAGTAGAATGACACTACGAAATAACTAATCTTCAATAAATCAGATTTATTTTGTTGAAGAACTAAAATAAATTATTGAATAAAATTGAGAGATAGGTATTGATCAATATATTTAAAAAACCCAAAACTCTCAAATTTTCAAGTCATTTCAACCCAAAAACACTTCATTAATATTTTTTTAATAAAGATGACAATTTAATTTGAATATGATTGATATTGACAAAATCAAAACCCAAATGAGTATGAATATTTTTAACTCGGTGAATAATAAATAAGGTATGAATATTGTTAAACTTAACTAGAAACCTGCTCAAACTTAACCCAAAAATATATTTATATTATAGAAATATATTTGTATAATATTTAGATTTTTCTTCAATACAATATGATATCTACATAACTTAATATTGATATAAAACACACATATATAAATAATATTTATCATTTAATATACATATACATATTTAAAAATATATATTATTATATTTATTTTTTTATTAACTAATAAATAATAGTTGATGAATATCTAGATTTGTTTTACCAGATGAATAATAGACAGGGTATAGATATCACGATATCTGACGCGTGGGTACCCATCCATGGACCACTTTATCCACTCAAAAAGAGGTCTAGTATCTATATCTATCTTTTCAAACAAACATTAAGGCATCAAAAAGTCATCATCAAGCCCCTCTCATCCCTTGAAGCTCGTAGAAAAAATAATCTATTTTGGTGGTTGAAAATAACCTGAACGATGATTTTGTATCTTACGATCAAAATTTGATAATCCTTTTCTTTTTTCTCATTCTAATTAGAGACTGAAAAATAATGCAAATAAAGTTTTTGCTCTACAATTGATTCTTTTTAAAAAAAATATAAGGATGTAAATTGTATAATTTGTATTATTCTAAACGTTTAAGGATACAAGTATATCTATTTTGCAATATATGGCACGTCACCTATACCTAGAGTCTTTTTTTATTTTGGTATTTCTTCTTTCAATTCCATCATTGATTAAGAAATCCAAAACAATTGATTTTCAAATAGGATTTAACCATATAAAATTAAGTTCTGAGAATCAAAATGAATTGCTAAAATACATCGGGTAGGTTCGTAATATTGTGGGAATATATGAACAATGTTAACTACATATATATAGCAATAGCATTTTTATATATTTATTTTTATCTCTTTTGTATTTATCCGTTATCCTCAAATACTAACCAAGTATATCTTATGTCTTTTGTATTTGTCTTTTTATCCTTAAATACCAACCAAGTATATCTTATGTCTTTTGTATTTATCTTTTTATCCTTACATACTCACCAAGTATATCTTATATAAAAGATTAAAAAAAAAAGTTTTTTTTCTACCAAGCATGTGATAAAAGCAAATACAAATAATTTTATTTATGTGTGTTGGTATTGAGATGTAAAATGTATTTTAATGTAAAATACATGAAGAGTAGTTCTCCTCCACCGTACCAACCACCGTCATCTGTCACCTTTATTTTGAAAGGTTGGTGGTCTTGGATTAGAATGAGGAGGAGGATCCACGCAGGCAACGAATCGGCGCGGGGTCCATTGTTTCTTTCTAGTAAAAACAGGCTGATGGAGATGAGGGTTATCCTTGTGTGTTGCTTGTATGTAACTTTTTTGAGCAATTTATATTTTTGCATTGATCGAGATTTGCCTTTCCTTTTTTTTTTTTTTTATGACAACTTTCCATCTCGTAATATTTTGATATAAAAAACATATATTCTCATATCAGTTTGCATGTCAAGTGAGGTTAAATTTCCTATTAAGAACATACTTCTGTATTAATTTTATGCATTTAAATAATCTTTTATATCTAAATCTAATATATATATATATATATATATAAACAAACAAAGTCAATATAAATTAATAAAAAGTTAGAACAAGCTTGTCTTCCATGTCAAATCAACCTATGCAAGTGTATTTTTTTATGCGATAAAATTTATCTCTGAAAAAATATATTTTATAAGTCTAAATGAATAGGTAAAATCTTGACTGTTCCAAACTTTTACAAGGAGTGCACTTAGTGTGTGTACTTTTCTCCCTACACATACATATAAAAAGTGAACAATATAGTAGGTGGTTAGTGATAAAAAGTTGGAACTAAGAGGTTACTCCTCCATAATCCCAGGTTCTATCCTTGTAGTTGCTAATATAATAGTCATTGAACGTTTAGATGATCATAGTTAATAAAAAAAAAAGTATAAATAAATGAAATACAATCACCACCACCATCATCATGGCGATGGTGAATGTTAAATTGGTGTAAACAGGGAAAAAAAGGAATACTTGCATGCTTTGATTTATAAAATAGGAGTTGATTTGTAAAGGTGTATTTTGAATGTATTTGCAAAATTGAATAAATCACAGGATGAAGAACATGGGGAATTTCACCCCCACAATTCCAAGCAACCGTGATCATCCAGAGTGTTGTTATTCCCACCGAAAAACAAAGGCCCAAAAGCTTAATGTTCTTCGAAAATGATCGTTCAGAAAATGGGCGCAGATTCACCGTCCATGGTGGTGAGGGGCACGATGCTTCCTGTCTCCCTCCAGGCTGGAGTCACCGCTAAGATGCAGCAGTGCTGTACGGTATTTCGATGCTCCTGAAAAACATAGACGTCAGATATGAATACTGGTTCCGTTTGAATCATTGGATTCATTCATGGATCATTTGACCTGACTTTCTTAGATCGTTTTTTTCCCAGATAAAAAAATCTCCCCATGCGAAACCCTAATCAATGACACGTTGCGAAATAAAAGAGAAATTCGAAGCTATCCATGCACCACAAACCCTAATCAATGACATTAGAAGGATTCCTGTGTTTATCCTGCTCAAGAATTCTGTCAAAACAAATAAGAAGGACGTGTGTATTGAAACTAAGATTAAATTAGTGGTCAGCGTAATATAAATGGGACAACCTTACCTAGTTTTTTTTTTATGGAAATAGATGTTCGGATAGTTTATATGTATTTTGACTAATTTTACGGATTTTAAAATTATTTTTGTTTTTTAAAAAATAATATAATTTCACCTTACAAAAAAGCAAAGCCACTAACATGGTAGACAGCGAAAAGACACAAATTGTGGAGAAAATAACTAAACAACGCAGCGTTTATCTGGCAGCGAGAAAAAGAGTGTTCGAGGACCTTATTTTCAAAATAAAAATAAAAATAAAAATAAAAATATAAAGCAGCAATCACCTCCCTTCTTCCGAGCATGGTCTTAATACAGCTAATTTGATTTGATTTTGATTTTTTTTGTTTTTCTTGTTTAAACTTATCTATCTTTTGATTTGATTTGATCTTGAAATGATTATATCTAGGTCATCTAATTAATGGACGGCGGTAATTAATAATTATCCCCTTTCTTCTTTTTCCTTATGAAATTAAAATTAAATGAAACAAATTCATTCATTCTTATTCCTGTTTAGCATATTATTAATCTTCAAATGATATTAACCTGATTATTATTATTCAACTACTCCTTCAATAAACATAACTAAGCTTCTTTTTCCCCTTAATCAATCAAGGTAAGACACGTATGTCTCTCAAAATTGAAAACTCACAAGTCAAATTTTAACTCAATAAATAAAATTACATCTGCCAGCATGATAATACTACTGAGTTGAAAAAATTACACACAATTCAAATTTCTTAATTCTACTAGAAAGTCTTAGGTGTGATTTGGAATGGTGTTCAAGATAATGTTTCATGAAAATCTAATTCATTATTATCTTTTATTTTTTGGATTTTTTTGATATACTTTTTTAAAAAGCATATATTTAAAAAAAAAACTTTATAATAATCACAATTAAATTCACAATTAAATCCCTTTAAAATGATGCAGGAATCTTAGAAAGAGACAGCTGCCCGCAAGTGGACATCAAGCAACGTGAAGAGATGGAAGTCTATTCGCACATGTTTTTCCATTATTCACATTTGTATGGACACTATGAAAACATTTGTATCAACTAAACAAAGAACAATGTCTTATACACGCAGGGAAGGAGGTGAAAACCTTGGATGGTGACCTGTACATTACTGAGAAAAACATTAGCAATTTGATTAAGAAAAGCAACATGTAAGAACTAATTGTAGAAGAAAAAGACATTTTAAACCCTGTTCTAATTCACGTTAAATGGCATAAAAATTAAATCAAAGTCTTGAAATAAAAATGGATCTCAGTTTCTATCTTGCCATGACACCAATCCACTTGACTTCAATTTGTCAGCCTTATTTATCTGGGCTATTCGGCTCCCATTCTAGAGAGCCCAACAGAGCGGGTTGAGAAATCCTACTTTGGGCTCATCAACTTCTAGTGGGCCAGTCCATTAATGGCTGGAAAAATAAACAACGGCTACTTCCTATTTTTGGCAATATGTGGGTATTTATAATTGAGGTTTGTTTTTGGTAGTGGATGGATTTTCCACGTTAATAAACACAGCTTAAATTTTATTATTTATTTATTTATTTATATACATAAATGGACTCTACATGCAATAAAACCTAGCCCATTCACAAAAATAAAAAAGAGAAAGCATGCGTTGATGATAATAAAGCAAAAACAATAATGTTGATCTTTTTTTGGTCACGGAAGGAAAACCATCGAATCATAAATTGTGCCCATCAATTTATTTTAAAAATAACTTCTTTATTTTCCGTGTTTTGCGATTCCCATAATATTTTCTTCCATTAGCGAGCGTGTTCTCATGCACGATCTCCTCCTGTGATTCATCTCATCACATTCGCCAGCATGCTTGTGGTTGAAGTCTTCTTCTCCATGAGAGACCCTTTTACTAAGAAAAGCAATTACAAAGAATCTAAAGTAGCTCAGTCATCTATTGTTCACGCACACTCATGTGTATTGTGGACTGGCTATTTGCTCTCCTACTTCACGCGTGTATGTGCTTTTTATTTTTTACACAGGGTTGTTTTTTGTAATTTGTATGGTGGAAATAACAAAGGAGTAGCTGTGGCTGAGCGGTTGTCCACGCGCTGCGCGCGAGAGTTCGAACTGCTCAAACAACAAAACTGATTTGATTTTTTTTGTTTAATCTACGCCCAATTCTTGGCGTGAGAGTAACTGCCCCTTTTTCCCAATCAGCTCTGGTTACTGAGATTATTGATGATTTTCCTAAGTGAATCGATCCCTTTCTTTGATTGATCGACCAACAGAATAGGTTCATAGTTAATTTCTACTATATTTTTTTTTAAGATGAAGAAACAAATTCTATTTTCTCTCCTATTTATTGCGGCTACGAAGAATCAAATTATCACTATATTTAAGATAAATTTTATTTATCCAAAGCATCTCTATGTAATTTTTTATGGAAATTTCTATTAACTTTTTTTTTTTAAAAAAAGAATTTTTTTTAATAACTGAGGTGTCCAGGCCAACTTACGCGCACCACGACTAATCTCCAGATCCACTTTTTTGACATTTTTTCCCTATTTTGTTTTGCCACTTATACATCTTTTTTTTCTTAACCGAGGTGTCCGGGTCAGCTTACGCGCACCACGATTTGTTCTTCCCAAGTATATTTTTTTTTCCTGACCAACTGAGTGCACCGCGAATAACCCCTGGACTTATTTTTTTCTTAACATTTTTTTCAATAACCCCTGGACTCATTTTTTATATATAATCAGGGTGTCCGGATCAGTTTACAAGCACCAGGACTATTATTATTTTATAGAATACCTAAAGGAGATCGTAATTCCAAAAAGTGATGAATATATATAGTTTAAGGTGCTGATATGAAATAAATAACAAAATATATAATTAGTCTAACATATTTATCAGAGAAAAAATCACAAATAATTATTATCATTATTTTTAAGGCGCTAATATGAAATAAATAACAAAATATATAATTAGTCTAACATATTTATGAGGAAAAAAATTACAAATAATTATTGTCATTATTTTGAATGTCTTATCTACAATAATTAGAAATTTCAACACCTAATAATATTTTTTTAAAAAAGAAATTAAAAAATAAAATAAATGAAAAAACAAAAATAAATATTATTAGATTTTAAAAAATTATTTAACTTGAAGAATAAATAAAAAAGAAAAATAAGAATTATAAGCAGAATAATTACGAAATACTCAACCGCCAACGAATGCCCAATTGACTACAAAAAATAAAGTAATTCATCTCTAATTGATTTTATGGATTGTATTTTTTTCATCAACCGATTATATAATTGTCAAAATAATTAAGACACACCAAACAATTAATTAATTGCAGTTTTGCAATTTATGAATTAAAAATCGACATAAAATAGCAATCAACCAAAAATAATCCATCTCTAATAGATTTTAACGGTTGCAATTTTGCTATCTGCTGGTTAAATCGTTCGTTGCCGTTAAAATAAACCCATCCATCAACAAGTTCGATACAAGAAAAAATAATTCATCTTTTATTTATGTTATTAATTGCAAATTTATGTCCACCAATTAAATAACTGTCAGAACAATTAAAACACGCCTAACAATTAATCAATTATAGTTTTTCAATATGCAAATTACATAAATCGATAAAATATTTAAGCAAGTTCACCCATTAATGAATTGGCTATAAAATACAATTCACTCATCTTTAATAGATTTCATCAATTATAATTTTGAGAGTTGTTAGCTACATTATTATCCGAGCACTTAAACTGATAACAACAACCAACTAATTTGATACAGACAAAAAAAACCACAGCAGAATTTAACGATTACAGTTTACTATCTACCAACTAAATAATTTTTTGCAGGTCCAATAATTAATTAATTTGTTACATAAAAAAAAAGATCAGTGCAACACAGAGGCTAGCCAACTCGTTCAAACTATAATACAACTTGAGAGAGAGGGAGAGGGAGAGGGAGAGGGAGAGGGAGAGAGGCTTCTTCTAGGTGGGGTAGAAAACGTACAAAGACAGAGAAGAAAGTTTGCCTCTGCAATCATTTGAATTATGGGATCCAACGTTCTGAAATGGAGGAGGTCTCAATTCTTTGCCTCCTATTCTTTTCAAAAAATAGCCAACGACTACTAATGTTTTTTGCCTACTCTCTCTCTCTCTCTCTCGATATATATATATATATATATATGTGACCCGGCAAGGGTAGGCACCTCTCCATTGGGTCAACTGCTACTCCATCAATAAAAAAACAGAAATAGTTTATAATATGCGAAAATAATGCTGTATATATATAAAATAAAGTATAATAACCCCTTGATGTATCTTAAAACTAAAAAGATTATTTAAAAGTTTTGAAAATATTTTATTTTTTTTAAAAAAAATTCTTACTTGGCATTTAGGTAAAAAAATGATAGAGGAATATTTTTTTAAAAAATTACAGTATAGCAAAACGACAAAATTACTTTTAAAATTTGTTATTTGTGCTTTAATTTGGAAAGGAGAACCTACTGTCGTTTCCCACCGACTTTTATTTTCTTCACCAAACAGTAGGATACCGTTGACAGAAAATAAATAAATAAATAAATAGTTAACAATAAAAGCTAAGGTTTTATGGCTGAAGCTAAACAAACATAGTGTTTAGCTATTATCCCAGAAAAAAAATATTTATCTTTATTTTATATTTTAAAAATATATAAATCAATTCTAAAATTATTAAAAAACATATTAATGGGATGTTTGTGTCTCTTTAACCATAATGTATATATTTATATCTTCAAACACAATCTTAATAATTAATATATATAGAAAAGATAAAAACATTTATATTACAACGGTGGTCGTTGAAATAAAAACATGATCTCATGTCATCAAGGGACACGGAGACCCATCAATCATAGCGAAACAACCTAATCATCACCAACAAGAACATCATCAAACGGTCTGGATCCACTGCTCATGATCCTGTGCAGAAACATTGCATGGTGCGGAATGCACATCTATCATAACGGACACATGGGAGGGAAAGGCACAGTCACATTATCAATAAAAAAAATGTCATCACAAAATCATATTCCAAAGTTTTGTAAAGCAATCCATGCCATCATTGTGGCCAGATCTTGCCGTCCAGTCCAACTATCCAGGGGCCCCAGAAATGACCACACTTGTCATCATCTGATTTGCTCTCATCGCATTCCACTTGGCAGCATATTTTCAAGTCAAACACATCACTGTGTTTTTGTATATTTGCATAGGATAAAATGGTAATTAGCGTCGCTGTCATCAAACCCGGGCCCACTACGTGTCAGTTTAGTTTGGTCAGGTTTTAAATTTGACTGTTTGTAAGTGCGCGATTGCGGTAGCTTTTCAAAGTGTTTTTTATGCTGAAATACATCAAAATGATGTTTTTTTATTTTTTAAAAATTATTTTTGATATCAGCACATCAAAATGATATAAAAATACTAAAACATATTTATTTAAAATGAAAAAAAAATCAAATTTTCAGCAAACGTCGATTGCAACACACTCCAGAACAGGTCTTTTTCGATTAAAAATGATTTATCAGCCGGTAGGGTCGACTTATTTAATTTGATTTTTTTTCAAAATAAAATTTATTATTATGAAAAGAATAGTAAATTGAAAAGAGCAAAGCACAAGAAGGCGAAGGTCCAAACAAGAGCGATGCAACGCTAACGTTTCAATTTCTATTATTCTAAAGTATTTTCTCTTCACGAGCATACAAACTCTCTCTTCTTCCTCCAGTGCTCTCAAGCTTGTGAGGAAGTGGCATTTAATGCCTGGCTTACGTTATTTTTGAAAGATCTCTCATTCACTACACACGCGAACTTTGCATCCTTCAGTACTCTCCATTTCATCTGGATAACTAGATTGGATCTTCTGCTCCACGTTTATATAGCTCCTACACTTCTTGTTGAGTTTGCTGGATTAATTTCAGGAAGACCCTTTAAAGGTACAGCCTTGTAGAGATTAATGAAGTCTCCTACTTTTCTTTGTAAGAACTTGATGTTTCTTTTCTATGGTGGTGATGATCATGTGTAGTTCTTCATTCTGGGCCATTTCTTGAGTTTTGTACATGCCATCTACAAGTCTTGCTCACTTCTCTGTGTGGTTTCCGATCTTGTCAGATGTTCTTTATTTTCTAGCATTAATTTTCTTACCAACTTTTGTTTATCTGTTAAATGTTCACGTTTTAGTTATTTCTTAAAGAGCATTACATTGATTTCTTACCAAACTACCTGCTCCAATAATATTGGAATATTACTTTCCAGGTTTGGATTCTCACCAGCTTCTTTCAAGTGTTCTGATCAGGTTTCTGTGAAGTTTTATGATCGTTTTTTGCTGTGAAAAATAAATAGTGTAGTACATCCTGGTGAGAGTACCAAGGCATATATAAAGATGCCTCAAGAAACCAACAATGGCTCTATTTTTACCTCTCCTTGCAAGAATTTGAGAGGGTTAAAGGGTTTGATGTCCAGCAACGAGGCTTCTTACACCGAGGAGATTATTAATGACCGTGAATTAGCTCAAAGAAAAGCTGAAGAAGCAGGTGAGAATTCCCAACGTTCCATATTTTACCATTACCAGCTAATTCACTTAGATTCTTCCTTCGATTTCTCACTTTTGCAGGTTTCATAGTTTCTATGCTGGATTTAATTTTGTCCTCTATTTTTTGCTATAAATCTTCGAGTGGTCATATAATCACTTGTTTTAAAAAAGATTGTGCAGCATATCATGATGAAAGGCCGAATGTGGGGGATCCCATGGAGTAGAGAATAAACTGGTGCTCATCACTTGTTTTGAAGTGGGTCCAAATCAGCCCCACTTTTGTTTTTGGTAGCCGAAAGAAACGGAGGATTAGTCTTTTCTTTAGTGCAGAAGCTTTGAATATTTGGAACCACACCTACCCTCATGATCACCCTTTTTCTGGTGGAAGCAACGAAACATTCAACTAATAATGTCACAATATAAAACATTTCTTGCATCGAAAAGGTGTAATTTGAAGCTGATGAACATTTATCCTAGTGACACTCTCCTCTAGAAAGCAGGGACGATGCTATACTAAAGACTGGAATTAGAAAACACATGATTTGAATTTCAGAAGATTTATATCTTGAAATGCTAGTGGTGATGAGTTATGTATTTGCCGATGCTGACGAAAACGATGCCCTGACATATTTTATACATCTGCTATTTTCACCGACCACGCCTCAGAATTATGGAATTGGAAGTGAAGTGTGGGGGTAGTATAGTGCCCCAAGGGGTTGGCCTAGCGGTAGGAGGCCTGGGACGGAGGAGTTTTCTCCTTCCTCGTTCCCAGGTTCGAGTCTCGCCTGGTGCAAACAATTCCTTGGGGCCATCGGACTTGGGCGAAGCTCTTGACTTACCCGTGGTGCACTTGCGGGAAACTCCTTGCCGAGGGCCTGTACACCCCCGGGATTAGTCAGGCCCAGCAGCCTGGATACCCGTGGACGGTGTTCCAAAAAAAAAAGTAGTATAGTGCCGAAGAAGAGGGAATATGATCCATAGCAATTTCTAGTATTTAGGACCGTAAATTTAAAGGCAAGGTTGTATAATATTGTGTACGGAAATGTGTAAACAACTAGATGAGCTTGGCCTGGAGTTCACTTGTTGCACAATAGGGAGTTACGGGAACCATGGTTTACTTGTTACCGTAGTACCAGCCATGTTCACTTTCAAGCTCCATCAAGAATGATAATTGAAAAAAAAAATAGTAGGAAAATTATGGCAAATTTCAGTTTTTTCCCTTAAACTATTGCCCATTTTGTGGATTAAACTTGATACAGGTTAGTGTAGCAAGCTAATTGCAAAAATGGTCTTGGAATTCTTACTTCAATGTCTATTGTTCATATGTCTCAGCTTCAAGGAGGTACCAAGCAGCAGAATGGCTGAGGCAAATGGACAAAGGGGGATCAAGATCCCTGCCCAAAGAACCCTCAGAGGAAGAGTTTTGCCTTGCACTACGAAATGGCCTCATTCTTTGCAATGTCCTCAATAAAGTCAATCCCGGTGCTGTTCTCAAGGTACGAGCTTGTTCAAACCCTGCTTCAGTATTGGTATTCATACATGCATAATTTGTTTTTCCTAGGAAGAAGACTCGATAATTTCTATGAACTTAGAGATGAGTTAAAAATATTCTGCTGCAATAATTATGATAAAATCTTAAATGTTTCTTCTGATGTTGATGGTAGTTTTCTTTCATCTGCGAAATTGAAATAGGTGGTGGACAATACGATTCTCACAGTGCAGTCAACAGAAGGAGCAGCACAGTCTGCAATTCAGTACTTTGAGAACATGAGGAATTTTTTGATGGCTGTTAAAGACATGAAGCTTTTGACTTTTGAAGCATCTGACTTGGAAAAGGTCTGTGATTCTCCCAAAAATACCTTCTAGACTGGTTTATGTGCACTGGAATTTGCTAATCAAGGTCTAGTTTTCCATATGTCTGCTATTCCAAGTGTAATTCAGCATTACAGTTATTCGTAGCATAAGTGGTGGAACTCTAATCTCCATACACCTGTTGTGCTTTATTTGTTGTCCCATGTCTCTTCTATAAGTATTTTCGTGTTTAAAATCTTGGATACAGGGAGGTTCATCGAGTAAGGTTGTAGATTGCATTCTCTGTCTGAAAGGATATTATGAGTGGAAGCAGGCTGGTGGAATTGGGGTGTGGAGATATGGAGGGCTTGTTAAAATCGTATCTTTCCCAAAGGAATTGCCATCCTCTTTGGTCGGCAGTGAAAGTGCTGATGAGTCTGTTGATGAATCTGAATCATCCCAATATGAACAACTATTAGAGTTTCTTCATCTTTCTAATGAGGTCGCAATTGAAGAAACCCAAACTGCCAATACTCTGGCCTTTCTTTTCGATCATTTTGGACTCAGACTTCTTCAAGCTTACCTTAAGGAGAGCAATGGGATTGAAGAGCTACCTTTGAATGGAATGGTAGGTAAGACCCATTTGAGTCTGTTTGCATATGTATATAATTGCATTAGTCAGACCTGAGTACGAGCTATCCAATATGGGAATGAAATCCGACAACGGAAAAAACTAGACAGTTTTGTTGCCAGTCAATTCATCATTATATATCTGATGTGATTATATGGGTGAAAACTTTCAGGTAGTAGATGCTTTGCTCAGCAAGGTGGTTAAGGATTTCTCAGCATTGCTTGTTTCGCAGGGCACACAGGTAATAAGAATTTCGAAGTCTTACTGTTCTTTTCAATTCTATGTATTAATGATTGCCTAAGATTAATATGTCAGTGAGTCCAATGTTCCTGCCCTGAAATAACAAGTAATGGTCTCTTTTTTGTACCACTACTTGCAGCTTGGACTATTTCTGAAGAAAATCTTGAAGGGCGATATTGGTTGCCTATCAAAGACTGAATTCATTGAAGCCATTTCCCAATATCTTACACAAAGAAGTAGTGTGGCTTCAAGTGATTTTTCCAAGTTTTGCATATGTGGAGGGAAAAAAGAAACTATTCGGCATATTGTTAGTAACTCTTCTGGCCACGCAGAAGTAATCAATCTTCATCAGAAACAGCTTGAGGTTTGAATGTTTGCGTAGTATAAATTTACTCCTTCATTCTCTCGAAAAAACTTCTACTTCTTTTCCATGATATGTTTTTTGTTTATATTGACATAATTGATACTTACAGGAGCTAAGATTTCATTACAAAGATACGAGGCAACAAGTGAAACAAATTCAAGCAGGCTGGGAGGAAGAAGTCGGTAGGCTTGGTGAGAACATTATAATTTCTCATGTTAATCAGTGAATCTTCCTTACTTATTTAGAATGGTGTTCTTTACCTTGAAACATTCTGACTTTCATTACCTCAGAGCATCATATCAGGGACCTTGAAGTAGCATCTTCTACTTATCACAAAGTTTTAGAGGAAAATCGGCAACTTTACAATCAAGTACAAGACCTTAAAGGTGGCCACTTCTTATTTTGTGTTCTATTTAAGTTAAAAACTTCATTAGTTTTATGAGATTGTAAGATTTCTTTTTTGAGCAGGAACAATTAGGGTCTATTGTAGAGTCAGGCCCTTCTTACCAGGGCAATCGAGCAGGCAATCTGCTGTCGACTATATTGGGGAAAATGGAAATATCATGATTGTTAATCCTCTTAAGAATGGGAAAGAAGCAAGAAAGGTGTTTTCCTTCAACAAAGTATTTGGATCAAATGTTACTCAAGGTATGATCTCTTTCTTATAGCAGAATTGTGTGATGGTGATCACTCAAGGTTCTGTAACTCTTCATGATGCAACCAAGTTTTAGGCCATTATTTGTTAAAGGGCCTTTGAGAAAGAAAAAAATATAGTTATGCTTTCTTGTTTATCCACAGGTTTTCTGAATTTTTAATGATTTTCTGTTTTCATTTTCAGAACAAATATATGTGGACACTCAGCCGTTGGTCCGGTCAGTTCTAGACGGTTATAATGTTTGCATCTTCGCATATGGGCAAACCGGATCAGGGAAGACATATACAATGGTATACCATTGATTTTGATTTATTAAGCTGATACCATTTTCAGCAACAGTAATTGTGTATTTATGCACATCAGCTCTTTTTTTTTTTTTTGACAGAGTGGCCCTGACTTGACTTCTGAAGAAACATGGGGTGTGAACTATCGAGCTCTGCGTGACTTATTTCAGATTTCAAAGACAAGAGGAGATGTCATTAAGTATGAAGTCGGAGTTCAGATGATAGAGATATATAATGAACAAGTGAGAGACCTGTTAGTCAGTGATGGCTCCAACAGAAGATATCCTTCAAAATGACTTCATATATATTTAGCTTCATAGCATGATATGATTGTTTACAAGACTTTTATAAAATCTCAGATGAGTTTTATGCCTGGAGGAGTTGATTTGCCTTAACTATGCTTACATTAGACATACGTAACAATTCGCAGTTGAATGGACTTAATGTGCCTGATGCAAGCTGGATTCCAGTTTCAAGCACCCAAGATGTTCTTGATCTGATGAAAATTGGTCACAGAAATCGTGCCGTTGGTGCAACTGCTCTAAACGAGCGAAGCAGTCGATCTCATAGGTAGAAAGATTTATTTCTAGTTGAGTTTTAAATTCACTTTCTCAAGTATTCATTGTGATGGTTCTGGCTTGCCACAGCATTTTGACAGTTCATGTCTATGGAAAAGAGTTGGTTTCTGGATCAATTCTTAAAGGCTGCCTGCATCTAGTGGATTTAGCTGGGAGTGAAAGAGTGGATAAATCAGAAGCTGTTGGTGAAAGATTGAAAGAAGCTCAACATATTAACCGATCTCTCTCCGCTTTGGGTGATGTCATCTCTGCTCTTGCACAGAAGAGTCCACATGTTCCCTACAGAAATAGCAAACTCACACAAGTTCTACAGGATTCTTTAGGTGCTCTTCTGATCATATCAAGCAACCTTTTCCTCTCAGATGTTTTCCCCATTGTTTCACCTCTTCTTATTATCTGTTTCCATATTTAGGTGGGCATGCTAAAACATTGATGTTTGTACATATAAATCCTGAACTTAATTCCATTGGGGAGACAATTAGCACACTGAAGTTTGCTGAAAGAGTTGCATCTATAGAGCTTGGGGCAGCTAAATCGAACAAAGAAACCGGCGAAATCCGAGAGCTGAAAGAAGAGGTTTTACATTTCTCCACTTCTTTGTGCTGTTCTTTCAATATTTGATTCTAAGGGAAATTTATCGGATGTTAATTTCCATGTCTAGATATCAAATCTTAAACAAACACTGGAGAGAAAGGAAGCAGAAATCGAGCAGATCAAAGGTGGTAGTACAAGAAGCACAGCAGAATCTCAAAGAACAAGAGCAGTTTCTCCTTTCAGTGTGCCAAGATATGGTACAAATGCCAGCTTCAAACCTGAGACATCTCAAAGGTCAAATGACGACACTAAAAGCTTCGAGGTAAATAAAACAAGAAACTATTTTCTTTGTTCAAATCTCTGGTTACTTCTATTCTCAAGGAATCTCCTGGGTGGTGTTAGAGAATAATATAATCATATTCTGTGACCTCACCTATAAGCATAAGCTTTTAGGTGAGATGGTTCTTTAACATGGTATCAGAGCTTTGTTGACCCAGTGGTCACGAGTTCGAATCTCACTACCCCATTCTATTTGATAAAAAAATCAAGCACAAGGTAATGTGGGTCTGTGCAAGTTTCAAGCCTAAAAGGCTTTCACTTGAGGAGATATGTTAGAGAATAATATAATCATATCCTGGGACCTCACCTATAAACTTAAGCTTTTAGGTGAGATGGTTTTTTAACAGGTTGATCTTGATTTTCAGATTAGAAGTTGTTCCTCGGGTAAGCAGAGGAGATCAAGGTTTCCTTCTTCACTCACAGACAAGGAAACATTACCAAGGATTCCATTCCTAGGCGAAGAGATGTTAGCGAGCTCCACAAAACCAAGATCACCGTCCCCTCCTGTTAGGAGATCAATCTCAACAGATAGAGGAGCCCACATTAGAAGCAGGGTCAAGGAGACAGTTGAGAATCAGCCAGTTGCAAGAGTACCATTTCCAGCAAGAGTGCCCATCAACAAATCCATTGCTGCAATTCCAGTAATCCCATCAGCAGATAACAGCTCAAAGGGTCCATATAAAGGCTCACAAGAAGCGGTGAAGCAGGATAACATCTCCAATGCATTTTACAACTTCCAAAGGGTTAGCACCAGGAAAGTATACCCAGAACATGATGAGGAGCAGTTTAGACAAGCTCTTAATATAAGACAAGGAGGCATTAGAAAAGGAAAAAATGAAAGCAAGGTTAAGGCAAAGTATCAACTTCCTGCAAAGTTAAATAAATCTGATGTTGGGACAACAATGCTCTCTCATATATATGCTGGTGAAAAAATAGAGGAGCCACGAAAGAGCGACTTTTCAGAGCCAGAAAATGAGCACCTTCTTCCTGTGTCTCCAACAATAGGTGTTTTAAAGGTGAAGAAGCTTCAGAGGAACTTATCAAGGAACTCTCAGAATCTCGAACCAAGGTATGATTCAAACTGTACTTTTGGAAACCTTAACGCAAATAAGATTTCCCCCCTTCTTGTAAACCTTTGTATATCTATATGTTTGCGTTAATAATACTATAAATGTCAATGATTTGCAGAGTTGTCCAAGCTGTGGAACCCTTAATACCTGGAAAACTTGAAAACAAGCTTCCAAATAATGTAACTCATACTGTGAAAGAAGGTGGAAACACATCTATGCCTGAATTCAGAAGGAGTCGATCTACTCCTCGCGGAAAGTTAGTGATTTAACCTTGAGGATTGACAGAATATATAGGATGAATTTACTTCCATTGATATATTTTCCACATGTTGTATAGTGACTGTTCTGTTGAATACTTGTTTCATCTTCTTTTAAGAGGATTTTGAGGGTGTTAGTCCGGATGACTTCCTTTCCACATATCCTACACTAAGGCAAATTTTCTTGTAATTTACAATTCATGGTCCTAATGTTCATCTCTTATGGATATACATCTTCTGTGTGCTCTTGCGCTTGCTTACACTGATCATTCTACAGCATGGGTTTTTGTCAGTGTGAATTACTTGCCTGCATGTCCAGCAGTTCATTTGGTTTAAGTAGGTGTAATTTGCATTCTATAACACTGATGTAGCAAATACATATTAAATTTCTTCTTAAATTTTTTATTGCGCATCACTTTAAATAAACGAATTGATTGCAATTAGCCTTTACAGATTTCAACACCAACACCTTAATCATTAATTGCATTACTAATCAAGCCTACGAACCATGAAAACAAACTCATAAACTCTTTATAAAAAGGTAAAAGAAGTACTGCGTAGTGTGTAGAACATCTTTCATTCAACCTTTTTTATGTGATTTTTTAAAATTTAAATCAAAATTAATGCAAAGTTAATTCAGATAATTATCTAAATTAATTCTTATGATTAAAGAAAAAAAAGGCCTAAAATTTTGAGAGTTTATTTGTAACTTCTCATCGTATAAATTACAAGAAAATCTTATAATTTTCTGACGTGGGATAGAGACAAATAGAAGAAAAGAAATTTTATGGTTTCATGTTGTTGGAAGAATAAGAATATCAAGGAGTAAACCAAACGGCACCTACAGCAAAAAAATTGAGAAAAAATTGTTCTTGCTAAAAATAGTTGCAAAGTTCTGCTGAAGGTGGTACCAGACTTGGCCAAATTTAGCTAACTGAACAGCTTGGCTTAATATTGATGGACAACAGCTACTTTCAGTTAAAATTGCAGAGGAATAATTTCTGTTTCAGTCTTTTCTTTGACAGCCTCAGATTAATTAGTTGCATCTCTCTAAGTTCGCTAATCATTTCTTGATGTCAGATTTCATGAGTTTCCATATCCGTTACCTCCTGTGCCTCCCGCAACATATATTTTGATGCCTGCAAATTCCTCACAAGATCTCTAATCTGTCTCTTAAACATTTGATTCAACGTGTGATTATTGGTTTGTGAATGCCGATTAGGCCAAGGTAACCACCCTTTTTGTGTTTCTTAAAGGAAGCTTGCATGGTATTAGATTTCTTAAGAAAGTTGATTGATATCTCTTTTGAGGATATATGACATATGTTGATTTTTTCGGCTTTTTGCAGGTAGTTTTCTAATTCATGTGCATTGAAACAATCATTAATTGCTGCAGAGGAACTGCTCTTGGTGTTTGATCCTTTTATCAAGATTGAAATGTGTAGCCTGTTACATCACAACATCTGCAAGCTGAATGCCTAATTTGTCGAAATAGAAGAAGGCATTCATTACATTTTACATTATGTTTGCTCATCTTCCAGAAGCTGAGCCAACTAACAATCCGAAACCGTCATCCACGGAGAAAGAAACCGAGGAGCAGACAACAAACAAATCTCCTCAAATCTCTGTCACCTACATCTACACGGTGGAGCTAGCAGAATTGTGCAGCAATGTAACAGTTACATGGAGCAAAAATGTTATGAACTGTTCTCTTAGCATTAGTGTAGAAAACCCTTTGGATGAAAATCATTACACTTGCAAAATTGATATAAAGACTTGGCAGTTTTGGGGGAAAAAGGGTCTAAAATCTTTTGAAGTAGATGGAAAAAGAGTAGATGTTTACTGGGATTTTCGACAAGCGAAATTCTCAAACCATGCTGAGCCCTTATCAGATTACTATGTTGCTTTGGTCTACAATGAAGAGGTGGTTTTGATGCTTGGAGATATGAAGATGGATGCTTTAAAAAGAACCAAAAGGAGACCATCATTGACAGAACCTATATTGCTGTGCAAGAAAGAAAATGTGTATGGGAAGAGATCATTTTGTGCCAAAGCAATGTTCCAGAAAGACAAGACAGAACATGACCTCGTCATTGAGTTTTCTTTGTCAGGACTAGGTGATCCTGAAATGGGGATTGCCGTAGATGGATTCGAGGTGATTCGAGTAATGAATTTGAATTGGAGATTTAGAGGCAATGAGAATGTGAAAGTGAATAATGTTGGGGTGCAAATTTTTTGGGATGTTCATGATTGGTTGTTTAGTGGCTCCAGCACAAGTCATGGATTGTTCATTCTGAAGCCAGCAGCACAAGAAGGTGGCGATGATAAAGTTGGAGATGGCAGACATTGCAGAGGAAATGATGGAGGCATGTATGATTCACCAAAGGAAAGGTCTTCTTCAACACCAGAGTTTTTCCATGTTATAAATGCTTGGAAATATGAGTAGGGAGGGTATGATCAGATATTTGATTAGACTGCTGTTAATATTTGCTGTTCTATTAGAAACATTTCTACGTTCAAAAACAAAGAAAATCAACTTTCCTTCTTCAATTTTGTGGGTTTCATCAATGATGCTGAAATCAAATCACTGATGGATACTATCAAACATGCTTTTCCTCCCAGAAAGAAAGAAAAAAAAATAAAAAAATAGAGGCTGAATCTGAACTAATGCCTGCCTTCTCTTACCTTTCTGTTTGCACAAAGTTGTATTTCATTCCAGGTCAGGAATGTGATTCATTTATAGCTATAAAACCCAGCTTACATCATAGCTCAACCGCCTCCATTTTGAATCCTAAATTATGATGTTTTTAATTTTTATTTTCATTTTGCAATCAAATGGCAAAATGTTAAAGAAATGGAGTAAATCATTTGATTGAAAATCACTGGTTTTACTTGAAAACATTTCCATTTATGGTCCATGCAATTTATTTTATTATAATTTTGACTAATTTGAATCTAGCAGTAATATGAATGGACCGATTCTTATATTCTATTTTAATATGACTGTGCATTTAGAATCTAGTTTAAGCTTCTTTTTTTATTTATTAAACTATTTTATTTTTTTTATAAAAAATCAAAGCTTTTTTTGGTGGCTTAGATGTTCTCCAATGATGATTTTTTTCTCTCTTCTCTAAAAAATGAAATAAATTAAAAAATTTAAGTTAAAATCACCCCATAATTAAAAAAGACAAGGGATGATAATAAACTCTTAAAATAAATTTCAAAGCCACTATCATGTTGCCCATGTTTTTTTATTTCAATCTTTTGTTTTTCATTTTAACCTTTCCTGCTAAAATAACATGGAATTTGATATTGGTTTAGGTTAGAAGCAAGGTTGTTAATACTGTTCCGGTCGCCGTTCTGGTTTTTTATTGGAACAGAACGTTTCCGATTCGGAGCATTTCGGCGTGCCGTTTCAGAGTTGTACTATTCATATATAATTAATTATATATATGTATATATATGAAAAAATTAAAATATTAATTTAACAAGTATAATTTAAATTCAAGATAAATTAACTTTAAATTATACAATACAAACACAAAGTCAAACAAACATAATCTCAAAATTAGAAACATCTCTAAAATTTCAAAATATTATGATAGTAAAATGTTCTAAAATTAAAAAAAAATATTATGATTTTGAGCCGGAACGGTACCGAGGCGTTCCGGCCGGAATTTAGCCGTAATTTATGAAACGGGCCGAAATTAAAACTGAGACGAAAACAACGCCATTTTATCTCGATTTTTTAATAACACGGAACGTTCCACCCATTCCAGTCGGAACGAAACGGAATTGACAAGCCTGGCTAGAAGGGCTCAATTAAAAAAAAAAAGAGAGTTTAAAGACTAAATTATTTTAAAAAAAAAATACATTATTACACTCCACTATAAGTTATAAGAGTCAACAATATATAATTTATACTTTATAATTATTTATATATGAAAATGTCTTATATAATTTATAGATATGACACCATTATAAATTGCATCTCTTTTATATTATTAAAAAATGCCTAAACATCATTTTCTCATACTAAAATTATGAAGATTTTTTTTTTTTGCTTTCATGTATTTATAATTTTTCTGTAGAAAGAATTAAAATGAAATGAGACCCATCCAAATATAACAATAATAATAATTAGTTCCTTCCCGCCATGGACGTTAATTAACTGCACCAACTTACAAAGTCATCTTCCACGCGCTTATAAAAAAAGAATGGCCTAACGCGCCATTTAAACAAAACACCCCTCTTCTACATTAGGGTTTAGAAATTGTTCTGTAAAGGAACTTGAAAATCAAACTTCGAAATGTCAGTTTTCGCGGGAAGTCTAGCCTCCAAAATCTCATTATCTCTTCAATTTCGCGTCTCCATCATTCCCTGGTAGGATTCTTCTCTCAAATTCATTTACCCTCTGCCTGGTTGCCCAGAAAATGAAGGAAAAGGAAATAAACTCTGTATTTGGCCAATTTTTCCCTCTTCTTTAACAGATAAGGTTTTTTTTTTAAATGATTTTTCCATTTAATTTTATGGGTTTATGATTTTAAGATTAAAGATTCTAGCTTTTTTAATCAGCAAAAAGTAATTAGTCTCTAATCACTAAGTGTTTATTTATTTTTATTTATTTTTTTGTTTTGGTTAGTTAAAGTGATAAAGTTTTGATTTTTTTGGAGGGAGAAACAGTTAAAAACTACAGCTTTTTAATCAGCCAAAGAGCTGAAGCATTGATGATATGTGAAATTTTGCGGTTATAGTGAAAATGAGAAGTGATCTTGTTTGTTAAAATGATACGTTTTTTGATAATTTGTAGGGTAAAAAGAAACAATGCTATACTTTGTTTAAAAGGAAGGGAGTTTAACAGTTCATCGGTTCCGGTTAGATACACTCCTAAGAGATCTTCAAAGAGTGATAAGATAGAGAATTCTTTGCCTATGAAAGGTGATAAAAAGAGTTTATATGGTAAAAACTTGGATGGTGTGAGTGGAAATTTTGGTTTGAATGGCAAAGCAAAAGGTCGAAAGGGTTCTGAGAAGAGAGTATTTGAGAATTCCTTGCCTGTGAAGAGCTCTGAGAAGAGGGAATTTGATAAAAACTTGGATGGAGTGAAGGGAAATTTTTGTTTATATGAAAAGGCGAAAAATCAAAATCAAATATTCGATGAGAGCCTGTCGTTTAATGATGCTCGACAAGGTAATTCTGCTATTGACAATGTTTCTTTTTTCTTAATATTAGAATGTGAAATAAGCTTCAAGTAGATGTTAATTATTTATTAGTATCTTGTATTTATTTGGCATGTGTTTATGCTGTTAGGATTTTAATTATCAGTGATGAATTGGAAAGCTTATGCATGTACGAGCTTCCAGCTGTTACTTTAACCCACTTGCTCTATACTTGACGAGACAATCAGGTTCAGGACATTGAATGTGTATATAAATGACCAGCACTGTGGGCTTCCACAAGTGCGAGCTTTAAAATGTTTAGTTTATAGTTATGTGTTATATGCAATTTAATAGGACTATAAGAGGTTATCTTAGTTTTGGTTCTCATAGTTTCCTATACCCACCCTCATCCCTCTCTTTGCATGTTCATTATACGCAAGCATCAACAAAACGCCATCATTAACAATGTTTTGCATGTGTAGTTTGTGTGTTTCTGTATACCATTCCCCCTGTTCTTGCCCTAAGTTCAACTTCTATTTGTTTGTGTTCATCAGTCAAGCATAATGCTCTAGGGGTAACAGCATTTTCACAGTTAGAAGAAAAATTTAATCATGAATTGGAACCCAGAAGTCTTGAACTCATTGAGGAGCCTGAAGAGGATGTTGAAGAGAGTGTAACGCAACAAGAAAATGATATTTCTAATCAGAGCATGATGGTGCATAAAATTATGCAAGATGCTGAAAAGGTGGCCCTTGGTTTACTTGCAAGAAGGTTAAAGCATAGTTTTAATTTTATTGCCTTGTTACTATTCTTTATTGGTTGTTAGCAATGCCATAGAATTGTTTCACTTCTTAACTGAAATGCAACATTTGAGTTTTGCAATTCAAGCAATTCATTCCTACTGGCAATCATATGTTAGCAATTTGAATACCTTCATGACATTTTCCTCTCACATGTCTCAAACAGCAGTACAATTTGTAATAATTACCCATAGATTTTCTATGCTTGCTGCAGTAACATATTTCACGATTGTAAACCCTCTTGATTATATAATCTTACAAACTGAAGCAAACGTCAAGACCAGAGATCTCAATGCCCCTTGAATTCTCATGTTCCATCCTGTTAGCTAACTACCATTATAGTTTGAGACTCAATTAAATGAAAAGGAGTTTTTTTTCTTACTAATATTGTTAGGGGCACATTTATCCATGTGGACCTATCACCTTAAGCTTGTTTACTTTCCTCACAGAGCGTACACAGCAGTTGAACTGAGAAAGAAATTGCATGGGAAGAGATTTCCTCCTGATATCGTGGAGGCAGTGATAGGTGATTTCCAGAGCAGGTGCATGACTGGCTTTATATCATGAAGTTTTATTTTCGGGCTGTCTTGTGTGTTCCCGTATTCTTGTTACATGTGCGCTTTTAATATTTGATGGCATTTGCTCTTTTCACTGAGGAATTTTTGTGTTTCCACAAGTTCCTCAAGTTCTTGATTTTTTCTTTTTGTTCCAGAGGGCTGGTCAATGATGGCTTGTATGCAGAAACATATTCTCAATCTAGATGGTCTTCTTCAAGCTGGGGACCTAGGCGGATCAAGAAAGTAATCTAATTCTCTCAGTTCATCCTTTCCTAACAAAATGTCTAACTAATGCTCTGTAGATAATACATTTTATCCTTGTTAGAGAATAATATAATCATATTGTGGGGCCTCACCCAATAGCTTAAAGTTTTTAGGTGAGATGGTTCATTGACTTAGTATTAAAAATTTGTTGACTCAACGATTTTGAGTTAGAATCTCACTACTGTCATTCTATTTAATAAAAATTAAGTACAAGGTAGTGTGGACTTGTGTGCAAGTTTCAAGATCAAATGACTTTCACTTAAGAGGATATGTTAGAGAATAATATAATCATATTCTGGGGCCTCACCTAATAGCTTAAGTTTTTAGGTGAGATGGTTCTTTGACAATCCTATCATTAAATTCTATCCTTTTTCCATTTAGCTTCGCGTTCAGCTTCACCATCTGTCACCTGATAAATGTCACTCATTTTCTATCTTTTTATTATTTTTTTAGAAAATTTTATTTTGTAGCTGTAGAATCTAGGCCACGCCTGCAATATCTCATTACTAAAGAATCCATTTATTTGGCAAACTTGATTTGGAATGGTATCTTTAGAGGAAGGGTCAAAATATATTAATCATGGTTTTGGTCTTGCAAGTTTTGTTAGTTTGTTTTTCTGAGATTGCTGGCAAAGAGAGATAGGTGTATGGAGTAGGTTACCAGAACAGTTGGTGAGATGATAATAAAGTAAACTGCAGCAAATCAATATGACTTAGACTTGAAATTTTATGTCATTAATATGCAATATAATGCAGTGGCTCCTAGCAAGTTGCAAGAGACCAGGATTCATATTTATGGTTCTTTATTGATTATGATAAGATCATTGCGTATTTGTGAACAATGACTTAGTGGATAAATTCCAGTTAGTGCATTTTTTTTGCAAAATAAAACAAGAAAAGAAGGGAAAAGAAGAAAAGATAAATCATAAATGTTTGTAGTTTCTGTTATTTGAATGACAAATGTGTTGACTACTTAGTATTGGAGTGTAACTGTTTGACCAGGCGTTGTTCAGCAAAGGAGTGAGTGAAGCTGACACAAACAAGGCACTAAAACTGGTTTTTGAGGATGGTGACTCCGACGAACAAGAATCAAAAGTGGGCTTGTCAAAGATTTCTATGGATCAGCTATTGATTCAAGCTTCAAAGCAATGGCTTCGAGGTCAGGATGTTCCCAAAGATACACGAAAATCAAGACTTATTCGGTGGCTTCAGTATCGTGGTTTCAACTGGGATGTTGTTAATTTTGTGTTGAAGAAGCTAGAATCACAGCATATTTCTCCTAGAGCACAATAAGATCCATCACTCATGCCAACTAAGGAATGAATGTGGGCCATTCCCAAATTAGCTAATGGTCCATCTGGTCACTTGAATTGTAAATTGCTTATTGTGGATAGAATTAGCACACACTGGCTGTGGCCTCAATGTTGGACACTTCAACTCTTACTGTGCAAATTTTAGGTTGCATCAGCATACCCCAGTGCTATCACATCTTGTAGACTGAAGTCCACCTGAATGAAGACAACCTCCAAGACAAAGCAGCAAGTGGAACAACTTGATTTTGGAAGATTACCTCAGTTTTTACACATAATGGGAATATTCATGCATCCATGAAGTGCAGAATTTTCATTGAGATCTTCTTGTAAGTGTTGGTTTACATGTCAACTCTTCTGAGTTGCCCTTGAAAACAAAAATCACTAATTACTCCACTTCCACACCTCAATTTTATGACTGTAGAAAAATACTGGAACTTGTGTATTATTACTAGACACTATACAGAGATTGGACTGCCTTATGTCTCGCCCCTGACTACTATAATTTTCAAGTGGGTCTCATAACCTTTTGAACGTGAGCAACAGCTGTTTTTAAATCATTATCTTGCAATTTATGAACAGGTATGATGGTCCTGCTGGTGCATGTGCTTCTGAATTAAGACATGCAGTCTCTTCTAAACCAAGTTTTAGTATGCTTTGAAAGAGTTATTTCTTGTTCATCGCTGGAAAGTCTCTCTCAGATAGCACATGGTCATGTGATGTAAGTAACGTGGGTCCATGTGAGCTCTGCTGGAAAGACTGGTCTTATTATGTGTTTGTGTGTGTGTGTGTGTGTGTGAGTGAGGGGGAGAGAGAGAGAGAGAGAGAGAGAGAGAGAGGGTGTGTGTGGGGGAGGGAGGGGGAGAGAGAGGGAGAGGGAGAGAATCTATTCCTTGACAATACATTCCAATTACATACCCTGCAGTCATTCTCTTGCCACTATCCCTACTTCCAAGATAATCCAATCCACCTCTAGTATTGGAGCTATCAAACAGTTTTCAATTTAACCCTCTATAAGCCCCAGAAGTTCTTATTTTTGCTACATTAGTTAATTTACTCAACTGAATTTACTCGAGGGAATCAGTTTTACAATCTAGAACACCATATATAGTGAAAATTACAATTCAAAAGGGTAAGATTACACTAAAAATCCTCACTTTGGTTGCGCATTTTAATGGATCCTTCTATGGACAGAGCACTCAACATCCTATTGTCCAAGGCTTCATTCAATAATTGATTGAATCTTCTGAGAAGGCAAAGGAACAGTTAGAAGATCCTTGTGAATCTACAATCCTAGCAGGAGGTGGTGATGAGCGAACGACTGTCAAACTAACTCCCTTGGACAGATCAGGCTCTGCCCTTACGGTTTCGACTTGCCGAATCTCCTTCAACATTGCAACAACATCCTTCATCATCGGACGATCATCAACTCTTGTGCTAACGCAGAGGAATGAAACTGCTAGGGTTTGGAGCATTTCATGCATTGTAGGGTCAGCTCTACCTCTAAGCTTCGAATCAAGAATGTCAACTGGATCTTTCTTGCTGGCTAAATGTTCCCTGACCCACTGAACCAAATGCGCACCACCAGGCAAGGTCGGGTCTAATGGATGCCTTCCTGTTAAAACCTCTAGGAGCACCACGCCAAAACTGTACACGTCACTTTTCTCGGTAATACGCTGCATCGATGCATGCTCTACGGAAAAAACCAAGAACAATTAAACATGATTTGTGATTTAGTAATCTGAATTAATTGAAGTGGCAAAATTAACTTGATCGAACCAGAATCAAGAAGTACCTGGAGCCATGTATCCATAAGAACCAGCAAGTTGAGGTCTTTGAGCTGGCTTGCAAAAATCATCATCAGAATTGTTTTTCACCACCCTTGCTAGGCCAAAGTCAGCCAGGTAAGGTTCATAGCCTGGTCCTAACAGAACATTCATGGCCTTAACATCCCCGTGTAGAATTGGTGGGAGACAATCATGGTGCAGGTATGCAAGAGCATGTCCCACACCTAACAAAACATCATATCTAGCCTCCCATTCTGCTCCTCCCTTGACAGCACCGTGAAGAAGTGAACTCAAGCTTCCATGTGGGAGGTAATCATAGAAAAGCAACTTCAGATTCTTGTTTGAACACCATCCTAGAAGCCGGACAATGTTTTTGTGTCTGATTGAACCGAGAGTCTGAATTTCAGAATTGAAAGCACCAGACTCTTCTGATGACCACATCTTCTTTACTGCTATCATCTCCCCGTTTGGAAGGATCACCCTGTACACAACTCCAGAGCTGCCAGTGCCTATGACATTAGCTGACGTAAGATTTTTTACTATGTCGTCAACGGAGAATTCAAGCTTCTGATACAAAGTCATTTCCCAAGTATCATCTTCCATCAGCCCATGACTGGCAATTCGAGCACGAACTAGCATGTAGATAGCTAGCAGTACTAGAATTGCACTGGCACTGAGAAGAACAGACATCAATAGTTCCATTGCTGATCTAGTGTGTCCTCCAGGTCCCAAGTGGACTCCTGGTGTTACTGCACCTCCAGCAATGTATAGACCTTGATTCGAAGCGAGGTCACTGAGCGGAAGCTTTCGAAAAAATGGGGTGTTAGGCAATTCCCCAGAGAAATCATTGAAGGAGACATTGAGGAAAACAAGGTTTTGGAGATTCGCAAGAACATCTAAGCTTCCTTCAAGCTTGTTGTGAGAGATGTCAAGTACCCCCAGCTTGTTCAGATCAGAGAAATGAGACGGGATCTTGCCGGAAAACTGGTTGCAGCTAAGATTGAGAGAGATCTCCAGGGCTGGGATTTGACCAAGCTCCTTTGGAATTTCTCCAGAGAAACCATTGTCTCCAAGGTTAAGCAATTGTAGCTTACTGCATGACAATATCTCTGCTGGAATTTCACCTGAAAGTTGATTCTTCGCCAAATTAAGCTTGGTTAATTCAGTCAATGACCCAATGCGATGAGTCAGTGAACCTGTAAGCCTATTGTCTGAGACATCCACATACTGTAGGCTCCTAGGCAGAGAATCAGGTACAGAACCAGTGATCCCATTTGAATGGAGATCAAGAAACTCGAGATTTTGACACCCAGATATTGACAGGGGGATTCCTCCAACAAGAAGATTGTTACTCAAATCAATGAAATTCAGAATCTTCAAATTTCCGATCTCCGATGGAATAGTACCTCCTAACCTGTTGCCATTCAGCCTCAACCTATACAAGCTGGTGCAGTTCCCTATATCAGGTGGTATGAAGCCAGATAAATCATTGGAAAGTATCAGCAGCTTGGTGAGATTCTGCAGCCCAAAAATCTGCTTTGGAATTGAGCCAAAAAGACTGTTATATGATAGATCAAGAGCCTGAAGATTCTCGCACTCTGAAAGAGACTCTGGGATAATGCCTGTTAGATTGTTCTGCCAGGCAAAGAATAAAGTCAGGCTCTTTAGGCTGCCGATACCAGTAGGAATCTCACCGGAGATTCCATTGTTGTCTACTTCTAAATGACTGAGAGCAGTACAGTTGGTTATCTCAGCAGGTATGGTACCTGTTAACTGATTAACACTCAGCTGAAGCTCTTCAAGCTTCAAAAGTTTTCCAAAGCTTCTCGGTATGCTTCCTGTTAGAAGATTATCGGATAAATCAATGACCGTAAGCTCTGTGCAACTTCCAAGCTCATCTGGGATAGCCCCTACTATGCTGTTCTGCCACAAGAGCAGACTCTGAAGCTTGCTGAGTTCCCCAATTCGCCTCGGGATTGGACCGGAAATGGAATTCTGATACAGATACAGGTTCTGCAACTCACTGCAATCTCCAATCTCTTCAGGGATAGCACCTGACAAGAGTGCTGTGTAAATGGCTATGGTTTGAATCCTTTTCAGCTTTCCAATTGATGAAGGAAGACTCCCAGATATGCTGGTTTCAGCGAGCCCTAAAACAACCAAGTTGGTGCAGCTTCCAATCTCCTGAGGCAGCTCGCCCTTCAGATTTTTATTCCCACCAGCTCTAAAAATCTGCAATCTGCTTAATGCTCCAATGCTCCGCGGAATTTCTCCACTGAGTTGGTTGTCGAAAAGAGTCAGATACACTAGACTCGAGAGGTTTCCAATACCAGAAGGAATGGCACCTTCAAGAAAATTTGTGTGGAGAGACAAATTCTGCAGCTCCCTTAGTCTACAGATTTCCTCTGGGATTTCACCTGAGAGAGAATTATCACTAAGATCAATGAGAGTGAGCTCAAGATAATCTCCGAACGCTCTCGGGATCGCTCCGGTGAGATTGGTCGATGAAAGGATAAGGCTCTTCAACGACTTGAGAGGCTGAAAATTTGAAGGCAGTGGGCCTCGCAAAGCTACTGATTTCAAGTTTATCTCTACAACGTTTCCATTTGAGTTGCAATGGACCCCAAACCATTTGCATGGACTGGAGTCTACGGGGTTCCAAGAATTCAGCACACCTGTGGAGGTGTTTAAACTGTCCTTCCATGCCAAAAGAGCTTGGCCCTGCTCATCAATGGAGGAGTAGCATGAATGCAAGAAAAGAGAGCTTATTGATAGAAGAAGGGTGAAGGAGAAGATATTGGGAGAAAGTGAGAGATTTCTTAGAGTTGCAGACATTGCTGCTGGTAGAAGAGAAGAGTTGGTCTGTGTTGGGATTGTTGAGGGGGGAACCCCATGTTTTGTTTATAGAAGAAAAGCAGAAGATCTGGATCCAAGTCCACCACCACCTTCTCTTTTTTATTTCCCCCCTTTTTTTAATTATTAATATTGTATTTGACATAGCTGTTAATTCAGAGATGGTGATGCAGATTGATATTAATTAATATGGTTTTATTTAAGTAATTAGTGGATGGATGCTGCTATCATTTACTAAGCATAGTTTATCTGTACTTTCCCTTCAAACTTCAATCTCATTTTGTTACTTTAGGTGATATCCTAGGTTATTGTAAACAGTGGTATTTAACTTGAATTCCTGTTTCGTATTGAGTTTTAAAAGTGTTTTTAAAACAAATAATATCAAAAATTAATTTTTTTTTGTGTTTTTAGATTATTTTTATGAACTGATGTCAAAAATAATTTTTAAAAAATAAAAAATATTATTTTGATTTAGGGCCTGTTTGGGAGTGTGGTTGCGGTAGCTTTTCAAAGTTACCGTGCCGAAATACATCAAAATAATATTTTTTTATTTTTTAAAAATTATTTTTGAAATCAGCACATCAAAATGATCTAAAAATACCAAAAGATATTCATTTAAAATAAAATAAAAAATTTAAATTTCGGCCAAAAACCGGTGGGATCACAATACTAAACGGGCACTTACTCCTGAACGAAAAACACTTTTAAATAACAATATGAACAATACTACCAAACAAGCATGCATGAGATTTAAAGCTTAATAGGGGTTGAAATTCAAACTAAACAAGACGAGAATAGACTAGAAAAACCTGATTAATCTGACAAATCATTTCAGGATTAGGTTGATCAAGTTAGAATCCAATTTGACTTTAGAAAAACAAGTTAAAATGATTTCGCCATCAATAAACCAATCAACCTAGCTCTTAAATCAAATTAAGAACTGAAATGAACATTGCTATCCACTTTTCAGGTCACATAGCAGTGTCAAGTTTACAGAGAAAATAAATCTCCCAGGATCCTTGATTGACAGATATTATACTTACAAACAAGCCGGAGAGACTGCAGAAAATCAAAGAGTGACATCTTTAGGGCAAGGCCGACTGATGGATTTATGAATTAGATTTTGATAGCTTTAAGATCAAAACCAACTTGACATGGCAACCATTGGATCTTTAATGATTCGTTGAAAAATCCCATAAATCCAAGACAACTGAAGCAGGTGGCCCATCGTTTTATGTGGTCACCATTGCTGCGCCATCAGATGCTTTGCTAACGGCAGTGCTTTAGGAGCTTACTCGATAATACTTTTTAAGATTGTTGATGAGGTTAATTTTAAAAATAATTTTTATTTAGAATAATATTTTTTAAAATTATTTTGATATATTTACATGAAAATAATTTAAAAATATTATTTTTTAAATTTAAAATACAAAATAAAAATATTTTTTAAAATACTTTTGAAACACGTGCTAAACAGGAACTAAGTATACAGTTTTGAGACATACTTTTTGCCGATTGATGCAACTCGACCATTTTCAACTACAAAATCCATCAAATATTTAGAGAATAGGGTTGTGGTTGATTTTTAAAATAATTTTTGCTTAGAAATATATTAAAATATCATGTTTATTAATTTTTAAAAATTAGTTTTGACATCAGCACATCACTTAAAAACTTAAGATGTTAGGTGAGGTCCAAAATATGATTTATATTATTCTTTAACACTTCCTCTCAAGTAAAAGTTGTTTGAGGTTAAAACTTGTATAAGACTATATTATCTCGTGCTTGATTTTTATGAAATAGAATGAGTATGGTGATATTCGAATTCGTGACTCTTGGGTCAATAAAACTTTGAATCTAACCTAAAAATTTAAATTATTAGGTGAGATTCTAAGATATAATTTATCTTATTCTCTAACAAAAACACTAAAAAAACTTTCATTTAAAACAAAAAAAAAATCATTTTTTTTAGAAAAGCACTTTTAAAGTGCTTCCCACACCCTCTAAAATCTAAAATAACATACAAAACCCAGTTTGGCTCTATTCAAAATCAAGCTGATAGATTTATCAAAAATGATATCGTTTTAATTCTCTTAAATAAACCTACTCAGAGTTAGACCTCGAGTTAACGAGTCACTGCCTCCACAAGCCAGGTGGGTTTCGTGATTGTGTAGTTAATAATTAGTAAAATTGCAGTGGAAGAAAAGAAGGAAGTGGATTTTGGATTTGTTTAATACAAGTTGGGGATGCAGGTGGAGTCCATGGAAGCAGCACATGTGAGCAAGGAATAAGTGAAAATTCATGGGGATTCTTTTTTTCTTCTTAATTTAGACTGCAAATCTTGTAATTCTGTCGGGCGGTCTTCGCTGGAAAGGATTAAAATGTTAGGGAGTGGATGGGACAACATTATCTACCATCAACTTAGCTGCATGAGATTCGTTAATTACCACTATTAATTATTACATTATGGGTCACTCACCATGTGCTATGGCACTTTGCACCCTAGTTTTTAAAACTTGGATATGATTATTGGTCAATCAAGGATATGTCACATCCAAGATTCGAACCGGTCCAAAATGAAAAAAGGAAAAAAAAACTTGTCGAAGCAGACAAAGACATGGTCTATTACAAATTTAATAAGTTAATTAATAAAAATTTAAATAATATATTTAAAAAAACCTTTTCTATTCAAACCAAGCTTCCCAGATCCAGTTATTGACTCAGCTATATGTAATAACAATGTTAGCTACTTTTAATTTCAGTGCACAGTGTGTGTCTCTATTAGAAAATACTCTAAAAAGTATAGGGAAATTCCCGGCACTCGTGTTCAACAAGAGACAAATTATTATGAATTGATAAATAATGTTTTATACATATTACACCATTATGTATCCAAATTGATGGCCAATTTAAGTATATTTATTAAGGATAAGGAAGGGAAGGATTCAAAGATAAAGGACTAAAATGAAATACAACGTAAAAAAAGATTTTTACCCGTTACAATCGAAAACCGTGAATTTTTTTTATTTTTACCCGTTACAATTGGATTTTTAAAAAAGATTTCTTGCTTCTTTTTGTTTTTAATTTCATCACTTAATGTTTGGTTTATTGTTAATTGTGCATTCTAATTTTTATGTGAGATTTTTCTATAAATGCAAAAAAACACTTTGTAAAAATCCACCTATCGAGTACAGACAGGTACCTTACATGACTGTACAGCAACTAAAAACTTTTGGCAGAAAAATAAATAAATAAAAAAGGAGGGCAAGAAATATATGCTGGTGAGAAAGTGAAGCCACAGAGAAACAAAGGGGCATCGTCCAAACAACATTAAAAGGAGAGACAAAGACAACAGATAATAAAATATACATGTAAGAGAAACGGTCCCTCCCTCCCCATCACTCCACTTTTATTATTCTTTTTTTTATTTTTAAAAATATATATTAAAATAGTTTATATCTTATATTAAAATGATCTAACAATATTTAATTTAAAATAAAAAAAATCAAATTGTTTTTTGGCTTTTATCTAAATAATTGTACGAGGGAGAATGCTGAGATTGTAGCTTCTAATCAAAGTTTGATGATTGCTCATCTCTCCACGGGATTAAAAATAAATTGCTCTGAAATTAATTTGAATCTCAACATCACATGGATATGATCTTAATGCAAACATGAGATATTGGAATCTGATGAAGCAAGCAAGATGGAAGGGCACATGATAGGATCTAAGATTTCTGCTTCTTAAAATAGAAAATGGTAACAATGGACGGTCCAAAGAATAAAGCGCATGTTTTATATTTTATTTTACAAGCACTATGCTTCCCTTTACCTTCCATGTTACTACCTTCCCATAGTGGTTCAAGTTTTTATTTTATTTTATTTTATTTTATTTTGAGGTTTGGTTTTGACATGGAGAATTGCACGTGAGGGAGGGGTGATGCCTTTTGATTACATGAAATTAAGTTATCAATTTAGAAGAAAGTGTTTGACACTGCGTTTCAAAAATATTTTAAAAAAAATGAACTTTTTTTGTTTTAAATTAAAATTTTGTTTTTTTATATTATTTTTATTTGTTGATGTCAAAAATAATTTAAAAAAAATCATTGGAATGTATTTCTGAATGAAAAACACTTTTAAAATCAACCTCAATTATTCAACATGATGCGACTCGATTCAAGGTCTAGACTCCTAGTGAATTGATTTGGATTAATCTAGAATGGTATTGGATTTGCTTTTTGAAAAAGAAGATTTATAGGGTAGAGTTTAATATCATGAGACTTTCTAGTTGGTACTTGGCCACACGTGCTCATGATATTTGATGAAAAAGGGATAGGAACCCTAGCTAGAATATATTTTATTAATCTCAATAATACACTATGATGGATCCAAAACAAGATTTGTCATTCGTGAATGCAATCCCATCAATTAAATCCTTAGGGTCCATGGCCGTCCAAGAAGAAATTTCCCATCTAATTAATAATTATCATCAAGCTAGCTAGCTAGCTAGGATAATTAAGTTGCATTTGAAGGCGTTTCCTTTGGATTTGACTCTTAATTATTTGCCAAATCTATGTCCTACATTTTGACAATTTTATTGTCCGATTATGATAATCATTTGCCCTAAGTTCATCAATTTTACCCAAAACAATTCCAAGTCTACGAGAAGATGGATACTCTCAAGTTCTTGGCTCTTTGATTGATTGTATCCAAAATTTGCTTGTCATTTCAGAATCCATTGATGATCAGTTCAATCTTGTTGTGAGCAGAACAATATGAATGTTTATTGGGGAAAAAACACATCTTAGAGGTTCAATTCAGCTCAAATGGGGAGGACGAAAAATTAAATAATTAGTATTTTGATTAAGAAAGGAATCCCCCGGCTCCAAGATAAGAAAAGAAGGGAATAGTCTCCCTTTCTCACAGCTTTTATATCTTTAATAACCTATCATAATATAATATACAAGCTTTATTATTTAACAAATTAAGACAATGCACGTATATGGATTTGAAAATAAAAATAAGTGTAGCACTTATCATCATCATGCATGACCATCGATCTCTTTTATTCATTTTGAAATCCATAATTTAAAGGAGGGTTAGGTACTGTTTTTTTTATGCGAGGAAACTCCATTCCTGGAAATCGTATTTTGTGGATCGATTTGAGCGGGTAAAACTCCGGTTATCTCGGACTCTTATAAGGAGCGCATGTTCTAACTCGAACTCGAAACCTGCTGTTCAGATCGCAAATCTTTTATCATCACGTCACACTTTCCGAGAACAATAGGTCCCGTTGTTCTTAGCACACAAAGCACATATTAAATATATCATAATTTGGACTTTGAATAGAGAAAAAAGCATTCAAAGATGAACTTAATTAATTCTCCTTTAATTTCAATTTCCAATTCACCATCTAATAAGATAAGATGCATTCCTTTCGGATTGTTAATTAATGGCTGTATGATAACAGCAAGGTATCATACACCATGCTTTATTACTTTGCTATTAATTATTATTTTTCGGTGAACCACCCAACCCACTCAAGACCTTACAGTAACGTTTGCTTACTATTTTTCGAAACATATAAAATAAAAAGAAAAACAATAATAGAGACACAGGGGACATGTATTGCTATACTTTCTAATTTTTAATTCTGAATTTATTTCATATTTTATTTTTTATGTCACGAGAATCCCGTAACCAAATGTTTTGCAGCAGCAGCAACACCTTTAAACATTAGCCAGCTAGTTTGAACATAGTTTTGGCTTTAGCCTTTTTGTTTTTTTAACCCCGTGTGCGTGCGTGTTATATAGTCTTTGTGATGCCAAGTGATTGTGATGCAAGATCAGCCCGTCCACATTTGTTTTTAGCTCTGGTTTTTTCTTACCTAGTGAAGGCGATAGCCTTTTGCTTTCAACAATCCCTTTTTTTTTAAATTAAAAAAAAATGGTTTTGTCATGTACAAGCCTTAAAAGGCCAAATCTTTGTCCACTTATCGAGGTTTTGATGGCCTAATTTCCCATAATTTCAGGATTTTGTTCGCAAATACCTCTAATATCTTAATCTTTCCTTTACCTAAAGCATAGCTCGCATGGCGTATTATGATGGGGGTCAAGAGTCAAAAATCCAAGTGTTTCGGCTTTTTCTTTCCTTAACATTTTGTTAAGCCCAAAGATGGAGAAACTTTACAATTTAATAACACCTGAAAGAAAGCTACTTGTGTGTCTTTAATGAGTTCGGTCGAAACCCACTCATGGAATCGAGGGTAAGGATTGGCTTGATGGGTACCCGTTTCTGGCCCATGCCAAATAGCCCATCATTAAAGAGGCATCCATGGATGGCTTTTGAATCAAGCTTTGCTTTCATGGAGGTCGTCGTCAGCTTGGGAGAAAGTGGGTAAGGCATGGATTTGGATACTACTGATGACCCTTTTCTTCAAACCTTCAACCTTCTTTATGCTCTATTCCACTAAAGGCCTGTTTGTTTCGGCAGTACAATCGTTGTTTGCTTAAAATTTAATTTTTTTTTCATTTTAAATGAAAATATTTTAATGTTTTTAAATCATTTTGATGTACTGATGTCAAAAATAATTTTTAAAAAATAAAAAAAAATATCATTTTGATGTATTTCTAAATGAAAAGCACTTTCAAAAGCAACCGCTACTGCCCTCCCAAACAGGCCCTAAAAACATGTAGACCAGACCATCCTTTCCCTTGGATGTGCCGCAATTCCCATGTTATGTACATCAATTGCCGCAATTCCCGCAATTTTGATGTGCTGATGTCAAAAATAATTTTTAAAAAATAAAAAAAAATATCACTTTGATGTATTTCTAAATGAAAAGCATTTTCAAAAGTAACCGCTACCGCCCTCCCAAACAGGCCCTAAAAACATGTAGACCAGACCATCCTTTCCCTTGGATGTGCCGCAATTCCCATGTTATGTACATCAAACAAAGAAATACAAAGACAATTAAGATTTTGAAGGTTTAGATTGACTAGAACAAAATGAAATGCATTTCCTTGAGAGTCACTGATGAAATCATTTTGCATGGCAAGTTTTCTTCAAAATTCCAGACCTAAGAATGCAATGGATAGCATGACAGAATTGATCACCTCCCTTGCTGATGAAAAATTAATCTACAGTAAAATTCAAATACCCTGCCAGAGCTATAGCAAACACATTATCCATGCGACATTGCATCCTAGAAAGACCTTTATCCCAGACATCACCCAGGTTATCGAGATGGAAAAAAGAGTAGATATTTTCTGAACTATCGCTGAGTTAAGTAACAAAATGCCAATCCATTTCAATTTCTCTGGCATCTACTTGACCTGTTAGACCACAAAAACTTGATCCTCTCAATTCCTTTGACTCTTCTTTTGTCATTTCATAGGCAGCTCCCACCGATTCCACACAACACTGCTGCAAAACTGGAGTAATCAAACCCTGGTCCAGGAAATTCTGTGTTGTAACTAGAAAGAACTATCTCTGATCAACAAACTTTTCCATACCATCCAACAAATCTTTTTGGTTGACATCCAAACTGTGGAAAATTCAGGCTTAAAATGCACATTTCTTGGTTCTCTGATAGCATTCACCACTATAAACCTATCATCCAATCAGGAAATCTAAGGTGATTGATTTAGTACGCATTCCAATAAATAAGATTCCGCTTCCTTCCCTGACTGAAATGCATTGAGCCCCTTCCACTAGCTAATAGGAATAACATTGCAAAAGGTTTCGGAACTAAAATGGGAAGGGATAAATCAGCAAAGGCACACGGCTCCAAGAAAAGAGTATAGTAGAAACACAGAAGCCTTGCAACCCAGTTACAGAATTACAGAATCTCCAAATCTAACCCCCACTAATTACGTCTTCTATTAACTTATCAGTTGATGTCCTCAAATCAAAATCAAAATCAAAACCACACAATCACATTCGCCTAAATGAACACACGCAATTAAATATTGATTCTTTTTAAGCTAAAGATTTTCTAAAAACTATCTAATCAACAGCATGAAAAGAAACCCCACAACTAAATCCGTCCATATTGAGGCACATTCGCCTAAATAAACACGCAATTAATATTGATTCTTTTTGCTCTGGCTTACGCAATGAAGGTGCCAGAAAACCCCTCTGATAAAAAAAGCAAATACCCCACGATTAGATTTCTATATATAAACACAAAAACACGTAAACTTTAATCATTGAAAATAAAGACTCTCTCTTTTAGTTTTTTTTTCCTTACACATTAAGGGTGCCAGAAACAGTGTCGTTAGCAGACCGAACAGCAGCTTCAAGATCTAAGCTGCCGAAGCTTCGTAATCCATTGGTGGATTCATTTGCATCACTTGTTGCTGCATATGAGTTCCAATCAGCCAATAAAGAAGATGAGGGTTTCTCTCGTAGTTGATCTTCACCACTGCTTGAAAACCAACTCTGCATTGTTTTAATTGAAAATAAAGACAACCCAGTTGATGATTTTGGTTAAAGTTTAAGAATTTTGTGAAAAGAAACCATCTTGGTGATGATGCTTTAATGTTTAACAGCTTAGCGAAGAAACACTAGATGTGAAACAGCATTTCCGCTTGAAGCTTTAAAAGTTATTGAAAAGAAAGGACAATTTTTACGAAGGAAGTAAATACTGTTTTGGTTGCTTTTCCGGTTTTTTAATTGGTATGAAATATTTTGATTTTGAAGTATTTTGGTATGTTATTTTGGGATTATATTATTTATATATAATTAATTATATATATATATTAAAATATTAATTTAACAAGAATGATTAAAATTCAAGATAAATTAACTTTAAATTATACAATACAAATACAAAGTCAAATAAATATAATCTCAAAATTAGAAACACAACCACAAGTTAATCAAAATAAGAAGGATTTTAAGGCTGGAACGGTATCGAGACATTCCGGCCAGTATTTCCAAAATGGACTGGAATTAAAACCAAGATGAAAAGACACTGTTTTATCTCGGTTTTTTTAACCATAAAAAACATTCCGGTCAGAACAAAACAGTATTTACAACCTGATTTTAGCAGCAACGATTCCGTTAGAATTGCGGGTTAGTGATGTCTTTTGCATATGAATTTGATAGTAAATTCGAGTACATTATTTTTATTAAAATAATATTAGCTTGCTTATTTTTTTTATTTAAAAAAAAATGATAACACCCACCTTATTATGTTTAGACAAGTTTGAAAAAAATTAAAGAAGGCAAATTTAGCAACTACTTTACAAGGAAAGCAGCTAGGATTCGGACAGTGATCAAATGTATACACACAAATCAACGATTAGCAAGCAATTTTCTTACCATCGTATTTCTCACGAGGGAAGTTTAGAATATAATTTGGCTTTAAAGTACAAGATCCGGATAGTAGAGTAGAAAAATGGCAAGCATCAACAAAGCGATATGCACCAGAAATTGCAAATGGCTCCAAGTGAGCTGGAACAATTTTTAGTGGTCATGATCATTTCCACAAACCATTTCCAAATGAATAATAATTTTCTTTAAACAAGTCTAAAGAGGTGTTCAAGGTTTTGTGTCATCAACGGCATTAGTTCTGGAAAAAATGGATACAAATATAGGAGGCAAACTTAAAGGACTTTCAGGAGCTGCACTTCAAATATGAGAGGCTCAGTTGCATGAGAGAAGAGGCTACGTCGAGGGCCAAACTGAAACCAGAAGCCATTATCATAATCATCACCAAATATAATGCAAATAGAAAACTTAAAACAGGAGAATCACTTGAGTAGCATGTAGTTATCGTCTCGATAAAAAACTTACCCTTTTTTTCATTTTCAAAGCACAGAAATTCACTCTAAAATGATTTGGAGATAAATTTATTTTATATCTCTGTTTTTATCTCTCAAACCAAACATGTTTTTTTGTCTTTTCTGTCAGGCAAAGTGACATACACAAACTTGGGCACATGATAAAAGGAATCACCTCGTCAGGGACTGGTTTCAGGTTTTCATTTACGTATCCAGCAGATGGAGGTATCAATGCTCTTCTCTTACCTGGAAGGTGAAAAAAAATAAGGTCTATGGACGACAACAACCAATCCTCATTCTCAAACTAGTAATAAGGTCCTTGAGCATACCTCCAACCTTCATGCCAATCAACACTTCCTTCAAGCCCTTAATAATCTGTCGAGGGCAGAAACTTACGGTTTGAAAACACAATTTCGGCCACAAAAGCTTATTAACATGCAGCAAATGATGATGAAAAACTAGGATTTCTGTTCATAAGCAAGACAGCAATCTTGATTTCGGTAAGTTTGTATTTCTATAGTATGTATGATGGTTGATGGAAACATCAGTATAATATATAGGAAGTATGAAATATTCAATGATATGCTATTAGTTTGTTCTTGGCAGAATTCCTGGCTGGAAATGGGAAGGTT
The DNA here is from genome assembly GCA_025169955.1 of Salix arbutifolia. NCBI lineage: Eukaryota > Viridiplantae > Streptophyta > Magnoliopsida > Malpighiales > Salicaceae > Salix > Salix arbutifolia. The sequence goes on along the minus strand of CM045917.1, from coordinate 31,557,872 downwards.
TGTTCCCCATTTTGAGCTATTAATAGAGGGCAGAAGTGCAGCAAAGAGTAAGCAGCAGCCGCATTAGCATCAGCAGAGAGATAAAGAGAGACGTGAGGCAATTACAGAGAGTCAGGAGTTGAGTTGAGTCCTCCTCCTCCTCCTCCTCCTCCTCCTCCTCCTCCTTTGTTGTGATTGCATTTTCTCTCTATATAATGAAATTGGCTACTCTGTGGATGTAGGCAATTGCCAGACCACATAAAATTCTTATGTTCGGCATCTGGGCATTAATCTGAGGTCCTAACACTTCCTCCTCCTCCCCCTCCCCCTCCTCCCCCTCCTCCTCCTCCTCCTGGGCATTAATCTCAGGTCCTAATACTTTCAAGTCCATTATCTAAACTTGATAACGAACTTCTACCATACCTGGTTCTCATCCAAAGGAAGTATGACGGGCGAGCTTTCTCCGCTGAATTGATCCACAGTGCTGCATTAATGCATGATTAGAGAACAAGATCGGCCTCATTAATATCTAATAGAAGATAGTATATCAGCAAAACATGTGACAGAACAATCGATTCACAGAACCAACAGATATTTATGCAAGACAATAAAACCCACATGAGATTTAGACAGCACTCACCTATGAACAAAATATCCATTTGAACGCCTGCACACATAATTAACCTCAACTGTATCTCCCTCTTGAGCTTCTGACCCTTCCCCTTCAATAATCTCTATATATAAAAATTAGTAAGTTGTGATTATTCAAGTAATAAGCAGCTACTCAGCAAGATTAAGAAAGTAGATACCTTGAAACCTAACCCCACTGGCAAGTTTCAGTGTCCTGGGCACTTCAAATTCCAATCAAAACAATCATATCAGAGCTACGAAACAGTACTGATAAAACATCTTCTGGGTTTACAAAAAGATCAACGATGATAAACAAATGAGCTTGTAGCTGCGACAAACAAGAACTTACCGAATAACTTCAGGCTCCTTCATCTCTGGCATCGGCGCAGCCAAAACTGGATTGATGGATAATAGGAGAGTATTGAATCCACAAAACTTCAGCACCATCCTCCTTGACAATCTTGTCATTTCAAGCGAAGAAAATTTGCATTTGAAGTCTATGGGCATCGCATCCTTGGGTCTGGTACAGCTGGTTCGTGCAAGAGTCACAACATCATCAATCAATGCGAACCACTTAGCTGTTTAAGCTGTCATTTCTATCAAATTAACTGGCTTTACACTTCTTTTCTATGTTAAACATAGTATTATAACATTCTAGTCAATTGTTCTCCATTAACAAGCACTCAAGCAAGCAGCTGAACCATCAAGCAAAATCCTGTGTGCCCAAAACCCTAAAACTGGTTATAATGAGATAAAATGATCAAGAACAGGCCAGTATGCTATTACAGCCTGATAATGCACAGAAACATAAGCATTTCACAGTACAACAGGTCACATGAACTTCATTCTGGCAACAGTTGAATGCAAAGAATGTTATAAGAACACGTATACAATTACATGATGAATTGAGAAAACAAAAAAAGCACAAATCTTTATTTACCTAGTAAACTTGGAGGTGCAAGGGAAGTGAAGCAAAGTTCGGAATGGAAGAGCATCCATCATCAAAAGACAGCATCAAATGGATGGTTTCAGAAGGTGTTAAATAATGGATAACAGGATAAGCTGAGTGGACTTGGTTTGTCGAAGTATTAACAAAATATAAAAGGTGTGAGCCTCCATTGTAAAATATTATATATTACATTTTTTTTTTATTTGTGTTCAGTTTTTTTATAATCGTTTTTTTTTATAATATGTTTTTTTAATATATTTTTTTTACATTGGGTTATATACTTAGTCTTATAGTTATTATTTTTATTTTAACCTTTAACATTAGATTTATTAGAAATGAGGTTTTGTATTTTTTTTCAATTTATTTTTAAGAATTTATCTTGATCTTATAATTTAAGTCTTGAGTTAATAAGTTGATTCTGATTGTTTTTTTAGATTGTTTTTTAAGATATATTTTTTTAGTTTTCTTTTATATTATGAAAGTAATTTGAAAATAAACTTAATTATTAATTATAATCTAAAAAAGGAGAGGGTTTTTTCTTCTTCTAAATGTTCTCCTTTAATAATGGATTCACCGATAATTAAATTTCATGATTTGCTATGTTTATTTTTTATTATGTTATTTTGGTCTTGAGAGCTGAGAATAGTGTTTAACAGGTTAACCTGAGTTGACTCAAGATATTAAATTTCAATACAGTTTGCTTGTTTTTTATGAGGATATCTTGCTCCTATAATCAAAGTCACAAGGTTATGGTACTTTAACCTTTGGTAATTTGAGTTATTTTTTAAGAAGTTATCTTGTTCTCATGATCTGTCTTTCAATATTAGATTTGTTTTTTATTAGGTTGTTTTCATCTCATGACTTAGGTTATAAGTTTGACGGGTTAACCCAATTTCCCTATAATCTCTTCATTTAACACTATTTGATTAAGAATTAAGTTTCATGATTTGTTTTAGTTGTTTTTTATTAGATTATTTTGGTATCATAATTCAAAAATAGTGCTTAACATGTTAACCTGGGTTGACTTGACTTATTTTTTGTGTTATTTTCTTAATTATATTTTTTACAAATTGTATTGTTCAACATTGGGTCTAAAATGGGCGATTGAGAATTAACTTTTATGATTTGTTTTAATTTACTCTTTATGGTGTTATCTGTGTCTTATAACCAAAATTGCAAATTTGATAAGTTAATCTAAGTTAAATCATGTTATTGTTTTCTATGAAGTTATCTTGGTCTTATAACAAATTGATGGAGTTATCTTGATTTTATAACTTAGATCGCGAGTTTGACAAGTTAACTTGAGTCACCTTTCAAGTTATTTTTTTAATTGATAATTTTTTTTTAATTTTATCCTTGAACATTGAATTAATAAGAAATTAGGCTTCACATTTTTTTTTTCTAAGAAGTTATTATAGTTTTATAACTCGGTCATGATTTTAATATGTTAACCTGGATTGATCCAAGACAATCCATTATATTGCTATCCCAATTAAAAAAAAAAGTATTATCATGAAATTCTTTCTTAGTCAAATTATGTTTTTATGATTTGTATGACTCATTTTTGGATTTGCAAAATCAACCGGATTACATTGAATCAACATCCACAAAATTTAAAAAAAAAACATTTAGAATAAAAATATTAGGAACATCTAAATATCTTTTATATATTAAAAAACAATCTGACCCGACCGGCCTTGTATCACCTTCTAGTAGCAAGCTATATTACAAAGAATAAGATATAAAATACTATCAAGATTATGCCTTGGTTCACTCCACTTGCTAGCAAAGATAACATCGACACAATAACAGTTGTTACCCTCAAGCACAAAATCTGATCAAACAAAATAAAAGAATTTAGGACCCTTATGACAATGAATATAATCTCTAGCTTTTGCTAGGCCACTCCCATGTGAAATCCAGCAGCTGCTGAAACCATTGTGGCAGCAGGTTCTCAGTCACCCTTCATATTGAGGTCTAACAATGTCTTCGTCCAAGGAGGAAGGTCGTTGCCGTGCACCTTCCGCTACTCGCAGCTCCAAATCCTCCAATGCCTGGCTGCTAGTAATAGAAGTTTCAGTGGCATTGGCACGCATCCAAGCTTCCTGGAGTTGCAGGACATATTCCAAATGCCACAAAACTTCCCCCACGGTTGGACGATTCTTTCCCTCATCAGCAAGGCATTTCTCTGCTATCTCTCCAAACTTCTTCAATGACTCCGGGCAAGAATTTCCTCTGAGATGGGGGTCAATGATGGTCTCGAGCGACCTCTGCCGCTGCCACTTCATTGCCCACTCTGCAAGGTTGATCTGATCTTTTGGCAAGCTTGGATTTATAACAGGTCGGGAACATACAACTTCAAACAGCACTACGCCGAATGAGTAAACATCAGATTTCTCAGTCAGATGCTGTCGACGGAAGTATTCAGGATCAAGATATCCAAAGCTCCCTTTCACTGCTGTGCTGACATGTGTATGGTCCAAAGCTGGACCATCTTTAGACAACCCGAAATCTGCCATTTTTGCTACGAAATTCTCGTCAAGCAATATGTTGGTTGTCTTAACATCCCTGTGAATTATTCCTCGATCTGCTCCTGTATGAAGGTAATGGAGTCCCCTGGCAGCACCAGTGCATGCTTCTAATCGCTGCTTCCATGTCATTGGAGGGAAATCACTCCCAAAAAGATGGCTTCTAAGAGTTCCATTTGCCATATACTCATAAACCAAGATCATCTCATTCTGTTCATCGCAGAAGCCGATCAAAGAGACCAGATGCCTGTGCCTTAACTTTGAAAGCATCTCAATCTCCGTTTCAAACTCAGCCAGGCCTTGCTCGGATTGTGGGTTTGACCGCTTGATTGCTGCAAGGGTCCCATCTTCTATCTCCCCTTTGTATACTTTACCAAAGCCTCCGACTCCAATCACCAAACTGTCATCAAAATTGTCTGTTGCAGCACGAATCTCTGAGAGTGTGAACCGCCTTCCAACTCTAGTAAATGCGGCCACGGGTCCATTCAGGGTTTGGACCCCTCCCTTAGCATTAGCAATGCTACTTAAAACAGCACCATGCATGAATAGTGGCCGCCACCCAGGAGGGTTGTCTTTGGTATTGCTCATTTCATTTCTCTGACTTTTGCAGAAGCAAAAGATGCAGGTACATGCAATTGCAATAATAAGAACAGAAGCTACACCTGCTCCAATCCCCAACCAGAGAATCCAAGATTTTAAATGACTAGCAGATTTCCCAGTTGGACCAATTCTGTCATCATATGCAAGATTCCCACTTTGGCTCAGCTTGAAAATCTCCAGCCCATTCAAGAGAGCATCGGTTCCTGAAGCACCAACTGCAGTGTCAGGACCCAATTGGATCCAAAGGGTGTTGAATTTGGCAGATATTGCATCAAAATAATCCTGATGATATGCTATGTTCTTCCCTCCTGCTCGCGCATAGACATCAAAGTTATCTGCAGCAGTCTTGTTGTTTATATAGACCTTGAAAATCCTCTGGTTTGCCTTGTCATATACCAGCTCACAAAAATGTAACCTAACCAAATAATCAAAATCAGGATCTACTTCGAATTTCCATGACATGTTAAACTTTTTCTCCAGGACTTCTGTATTGGACATTATTCTTCCTGTTTCATACACAAGAAGAGGAGCCACCGAGGAATAATTGTTGGAAGCATAAGTGACATTAGAACTATTCTTGATTTCAACACCAGCATCCGCTGTAATCATGTAGCTGGAATCCACTTCCCATTTCCTCCAAAGATCAGAATCCTGATCAGGTTTAATCTCTTGTCCCCCGACATTCAACCTATACATGGTTTCAATCCCCCTGCCACTCACATTGGCATCACTTCCACCCACTTTACTAACCGAGTCTGCAAAAAGTGTACCGATCATAGGGACAATCTCTATGGCATTTATGAACCCGAATGATCCCTTGGATGGAATGAACTCAACCACCAGCACATCACTGATTGCTAGAATATACTCTTTGACCAAGGACAAAGAACTTGAATTGCTGTTGGAATTCTGCAAGTGCAGATATTTGTCTGAAATCTCACCAGGAACATTGAAATCAGCCAGCAGTTTCAGACCATTAGCCACGACACTAAACGAGGACTCGTTCACATTATAATTCTCCAAAGCGAAAGGACAAAAATGGAGTCTAACAAAGTAGTTTCCCTGCACTCCAGCAAAAGTATAATTCAAACCATTGTAAAAAATCTGGGCAGTTCTGTAGAGTGAATCAACATTTGCTGTATAATCAGTGGCAGCAACACCAGGAGAACTGACAGTGAAATTATCATTTGGGACCAAATCACCAATCCATCTCCTACCATCCACATTAACACTATTATTTGCACCACAGTTTACAAGAAAAGACTTCGACTGAGCTTCTCCACTGCTACCAGATAGGAATACTGTGACCAGAAATACAACACCCAAAAACCCTCTTCCCCGGACCTCCTCCTTCTCCATCACCATAAATATCCCTCAAAACCTTGAGTCTTTTATTCTAACTTCAAATACAAAATCAACCCTCTATTGTAAAACAAAAACCAACCAAAAAACAGTATTTCACAAAATGCATGAAAATCCCATTTCTTAAATCACCCAAATTACCTCACCATCATCATCAATCGCTCAATACAAATTCATACATTTAAAGCATCATCAAGAAATCTCAACAAACTTCAACAATGCATTCAAGTTCCTAGCGAAAACATCAAGTTACCTTCTTTAAACCCGCATAGGCATCTAAATTATCACTTTCAGAGACTTGAAAACTATAGACCAAGAATGCTCATCAAAAACCAGCAGCACACCCTCCTTGAATCAACCTTCTCCAATCAACAACCACGGTTGCCTTTCAGATCTGAACCAAGAAGAAAAAAGCAAGAACTGGGTACAAAATGGAAGAGAGAAAGAGAGGCAAATGGCAATGAGATATAAAGTAACAACCTTTTCACTTAGAGAAAAGCATTACAAGAAAAGAAAAAAGAAAAAAAGTGGTGATCTTGTAATACCATATGTGGTTTATCTAAACAAAGGAACTCGAACATGGGTTGTTGTTAGAAAAAGGAAGAGAAAAGGTTCACTTCTTCCCATCCTGCTTGTTGTTTGTTGTATGCTTTTAAAAAAAGACAAAAACCAGACATAACTTACACTTTATTGTAATCTTCTGTAACTGTTGGCATTTGGTAACTATCTATGAAGTGGCAATAATTTTCTATTTTACATTAAAAAATAATAAAAATAAACATGAAAACACACAAGAGACACAAAGACAAAGACACCATCTTTTGTAATCTTTTCAATAACATTTTTCATTACTTTATGATGGGTTTTGGCTAATCTTTTGCTCTCACCAGAGACGGGGTTCCATTATTTGTGAGGTGGGTCACATGCAGATGTCTCCAAGATGATGAGCAGTGATGGATGAGGATTAACAAAACTGCCCATTGATTTTTTCTTGGTCAAGTTTTGAAACTGCTGTGACTTGTCTGCTCTCTTGTCCATACCAAGAGTATCCCTACTGAGTTCTTGAGAGAGTTACGGCCAGGGTCCTTGTCCTTTTCTTATCTTCATGATCAAGTAAACCAATTAATATTTGCCATCTTACATGCTTGCATGTCTTCCTCAGTTCCTCTCTTCATATCTCTCCATCAACAACAGTTACATAGAAAATGCTTGTTCTTATGAATCACAATCAGTACAGTATTTTTTATGTGGAGGCAAAGTGATTTTAAAAAAAAAAAATTAGTTGGCTTGAAAATCAAAGAAGAGGTGGTTGGAATGCTAATCCATGATATTAATACAAGATAACAACGTTGGTTAGAATGGTAAATCAAATTAGAATTGAGTTATGCATGATCCATCCAAGTGTATGATTCGAATTTGATGGGCCAACAGCCACGAATCTAGCTGGTCATATCTCTGGATCTAGCAGTTCCATGTTTTCTTGAAAAATCAAAGAATTTATAGAGAGAAATTGATTCTTAATTGGTTGTATTGCGGCAGGTCAGAAGCATCATTCCATGAATTGTACATCAAGCTAAACATAGGGTTCCACCACATCATTCCTTGTGCCTGTCCATCAAATTATTTTGGTTCATATGGATAAAGTCTATAGTTTACTGTATCATTTGTCAAAACAAGGTCCTTGTCACCTTTTCCTTTTCAACCTCTGTCTTTCTCTCTCCTAAAAAAAATTCAATTTTATTGGAAAAAATTTATTTTTAAAAGTCATGGCGTGATAGTAAAGGATTTGCAATGTACATAGCAAGTCTCGAGTTCGTGTCAGAGCATACACCTCTTGTAAGAGTCTGAGACAACTAGAAATTTACTCGATTACCGGGATCCAATGATGCATTCTTCAAGGTGTGCAGTTTTCTTGCATTCAAAAAAAGATATTAGAGTGCGCTTGTCTGATTATAATTAATAATATTATAATTTGAATTTAATATTTTATTATTAAGTTAGTTCTTATCTAATTATAATTAATAATATATATTTTTATTTTGTTATGATAAACACCATATTAAATAAGATTACTAAAGTAGTTTTAGTTTTTCTTTTTTATTACTAAAGCATTGATATAAAACCTAGATTGGGTTTAAATTAAACGTGGTTGAAATTGATTCGGTCATCCTTGATTGACCTAACAAGATTATTCATAACCCAATTAAAATTCAAATTAATTTCTAAAATGTTTTTTTAAGGAAAGTCATATTAGTTTTAATTTAATTAAAAAAAATGAGATGGTATAATTTTAGATCGACCTTGGTTAATCCTTTCAACTTATAACCCAAGCTTTAATTTGAGTCATGAACCATTTTGAGTTTAACAACTTTGTTCTAAAGAGTTGTTTTTAAACAAGTTTGTGATGAGAAAAATAAAGAAAACTACATGTTAATTAAAAAAAAAATAAAGGATATGGGAAAAGTATTGTAAACAAGGCATGTTTTATTATGGATAGGAACAACAAAATGATGTTTTTTCCTCCTTAAGAAAACCTAATGGCCTGACTCTAAAGGTTATTATGGTCTTTTCACATTGTTTTTTAGGCATTATAAAAATTATCGAGGGCACCTAAGTCTTTTTAAAACCTTTTTCTTTTTGTCAAAATAAAGGTCTTTGTCACCTTTTCTATTTTAATCTCTCTCTCTTTAAAAAGACAAATTAATTTTATCGAGAAAAAAAATCTCAAATGATCATGGCGTGATGACAGAGAGCTTATGATCTAGACAATAGGTTTGAGTTTGAGTTAGAGCATGCATCTCTTATAAGAGCCAAATACGTTTTTCGAAATGTAAAGTTTACTCGCATTAAAATAAAATATTAGGGTGCTATAAAAAAATATTTAAATGTTTATTTATAAAACTCCATCCAACTTATGATACAAGTCACATTTGGATGCTATAAAAAAACAAAATATTTAAATACGTTTTCCGAAGTGTAGAGTTTACTCGCATTAAAACAAAATATTAGGGTGCTATAAAAAATATTTAAATGTTTATTTATAAAACTCCATATTTTATCCTAAACCGACTCAGCATAAAATTATGTTGCAATATATATTTTGAATCAACATATTTCTAGAGTGATTTTTTGTTTCAGATTAAATTTAATAGTATATATCACTGTACATAATTACATCTTTATCTCAATTAAATTACATATAAAATAAGATTGTTAGTAACCTTCTTAGCAATATTTTGAAAGCCATGTACATTCCATAATCTTAATTATCATTTATCCCATATTGTTGAAATTATATTCATTAATTAAAAATATTCGGAAGACAGCATATATTATAAAGCCCCGCCCAAAATAAATATAGGATTCCTCATAATCGACTGAGGCCGAATAATGGTCGAGCCCTAAACGTAGTCAGGGTCCATCTACAATCCACTAAGGTCAACAAGGAACACAAAAATCCAGCCCACATAAGATAGGCTTGTGGTTTTATACTTGGAACAATGCTTACGTTGAAACACTTTAGAGTTTGATTGAACTATGTAGTGATTTCTTATGTTTTGGTATTAAAAAGAAGGAAATAATTGAATTGGCTTAATTATATTGAGTCCATCCTTTTCAAAAAAATAATTACATTAATAACGTTCATGTGTATTTTTTAAAAATGATTTTGATGAATAATTTTGAATTTGATTCAAAATAAACATAGATTTAATTTATATGAAATAATATCGATCAAGGTTGTCAAAATCGCGATTTTGACACGAATCGAAAGGGGATTCGAAAAATCGGATCGTAAAATCGTAAGATCGTACCCGAATTTGTCCGTACAAAAATCGTAAAATCACAACTAAAATCGTGTGGGAAGAAAAATCATAAAATCGTATGTAAAATATTTCTGAATACAAAATAGCATAATTATGGACATCTTTTATGATTTTTGTAATTTGAACTACTTATTTTATGTTTTTCAAGTAATTGTATATTTTTTTTATGATTGTTGTATTTGAAATTAATTAATGTTATTTATTATCTTAAATTAATAGGTTTTTTACTATTATTATTATTATTATTATTATCAATTTATCATAACCCCTCCCCGTATATATTAATAATAATAATAATAATAATAATAATAATAATAATAATAATAATTTATAACCCCCCCCCCTGAAAGTAGAAATTTCATTTTTATATATAACATATGTGTGTGTGTGTGTAAAACGAGAGAGAGATAGAATATATATATATATAAAGAGAGAGATTATATATATATATATATATATATATAAAACGAGAGAGAGATAGAATATATATATATATAGAAGGGGGGCCCGGGGCTGCATGGGGGCTGCTTTTAAAATGGCGGGCTGCTTTAAAATTTTGGGCGGGGGCTGCTTTTAAAACGGGGGGCTGCTTTAAAATTCTGGGTGGCTGAAAATTTGGTGAAATCGTAAAATCGGACCGATCCGGTCCGATTTCGCGATTTTGACCGAGTTTGACCCGAAACGATTTTTCTCCCCGAGTTGACATGATTTGATGAGTTGACTCGCAAAATCGTACGATTTTGCGAGTCAACTCGTGATTTTGACAACCTTGATCATGATACTTGATTTGCTTATCATATTTTCCCCGACTTTCATATTTTATTATTAAGTTAGTTCTTTTCTAATTATGATTAATAATATTATTTTTTGATTTAGTTATGATAAACACCCTAGTAAATATGATTACTAAAGCAATTTTAGTTTTTCTTTTTCATTACTAAAGCATTGATATAAAATCTAGATTGGGTTTAGATTAAACCTGGTTTAAATTGACCTCACAAGTTTATTTATAACCCAATTAAAATTCAAATTAATTTTGTAAAATTTTCTTTGAAGCAAAGTCATTTTATTTTTAATTTTATAAAAAAAATGAAACAATATTATTTAGACCAACCTTGGTCAATCCTTTCAACTTATAACCCAAGCTTTAAGTTGAGTCATGAACCAATTTGAGTTTAACAACTTTGTTCTAAAAGAGTTGTTTTAATCAAATTTGTGTTGAGAAAAAAAAAACTCCATGTTAATTAACAAAAAAAAACTAAAGGATATGGGAAAAGTATTGTAAACAAGGCGTGTTTTATTATCGATAGGAACAACAAAATGATGTTTTTTCCCTCCCTAATGGACGCACTCTAAGGGTTATTATGACATATATATATTGGATCTAAGAGCTTTTTTGAAATTCACTTTTCATATCATAGTAAAATGATTTTGTTGCCCTTAAAATCAGTTTTTTCAAACTTGTATGTAAGGACTTGTGCATATATTTATTTTGATTTTTTTTATTATAATGTGATATTATAGGCAATTCAGTATTTTACTAGATATAAAAATAAAAAGTAAAAAATTGTTGGCATATTCATTGAATGCATTAGCGAGTAAGTCGACTCGTTATGTTCAAACCATGCACTTAACGACTTACATAGAGTAAGGTCTAGCTCTGTTGGTGGTGTTATGGTGTGATTCTTTTTGGTACCAATTGAATTTTTTCTATCTTCACCTTGATTTATGTGAAAAACCTTGTACAATTTCATAAAAACTCTTCAATTTGTTTTCCTTCATATTTGGTCCGTTGAATTGATATTTTTTATTTGAATTATTTTATAAAATTAAAATTTGTTTTCAATTTAATTCTCTTTTATTTATTTTATTTGAGATCCTTTTAAAACTAATTTTCTTCTATAATTTCATTATGTATTTTTTTTTATTTCTTTACTTTGATAATTTTTTAAAAAAAATATGATGTTATCCTTCAATATTAAGTTAATTTTCTTGATTTAACCCATATATAGGATTTAAGGGGTTAGCAATTTGGAAGATTACCTGAGGTTTATGAGATACACCTAAATTCATTTTTTTAAGCTTATGTTTTTTTATTTGTCGTTGTTTGTTAAATTTAGCTTTTGAAGATATTTTGTCTTTTAATTGATTTTTTTTTATCTTTGGCCTTCAATATTTCGTTGATTGGAATTGTGCTTCTTATTGTTTTGATTTAGGTTTCACATGGTTATCACAGTCTTATATCTCGTATCAATGGTTTTATGGTTTAACCATGGATAATCTAGATTGATCTAGTGAGTCATCTTCTCAATTTTTTGTAAAATAAATTTTCATCTAATTTATCATCATCTCAATATTTTAAATTATTTTATATAGTATTTTTTACATCCTGTTTTAGAATTGTTAGACATTAGAGGGGTGGTCTAGATAAACATGACAAGAGGAGGGTGGATTAGGTATGAAAGGAAAAACTTCATATTAATTTTTTTTACGTAATAACATATTATTCTAAACACTTAAGCAAACACATAAGCAATTAACAATATAAATATGATAATTATATAGTTAGAGTTTAGAGAGAGTGCACCAAGTTATAAAGATTCAACAAACCATTTTTTCTTTTTCTTGAAACTCATTCAAGAGTTCTAATATCACATATTGGTCTTCTTAATGAGTAAAACTAAAATTTTACATGATATTTTTACGAGAAGAAGATCAAACTCAATTATTTTATAGGCTTAGGATTAAACCATTTTTTTCTGAGTAAATAAGGAAAACCAATCCTTTTTCAAGCTAAAGATCCCACCATTATCCCTAATATTGTTTATGAGATAAAGACTAAAAAACTTCACGCCAATATTTATTCCAAGATAAGTATTCAAACACTCATAATTTAGTTTACAAGAGACTTGTCTAAGTGTTTAAAGTGTCATTTACTCTTTCCACAATTTTCTATTTTAGTAAAGTTAATTGGAATAACAACTAAACTCTTTAAAATATTTTGACAATTCACACTTTACTCTATTTTTGGATGATTATAGTGAAAATAGAGTGTTATAATTTATTTTTTAGAGGTAGTATGTTTAGATGTTTCCTTAAAAGTTTAACACTTATTTTGGACAAGTTAAGGGTTATATACAGGTTTATAATTGAAACTAGGCGTTAGACATAACTTTTTGCATGTTAGAGTTTCGATTAGATAATTTTCAGAATTGACAAGTCTTTTTTAAAATTGACTAGATCCTTTTAGAATCGATCATACTATTTTGAATCATTGTTCATGCCAAAATTTATTAAAATATTCTTTGTAAATATGAGGATCAATATGAAACCTACTTGTAAGTAGATTGGAGAATAAACATATTAAGTTTGATTGTGAAACTTTAGGTGATATTTTAGAAATAAATAATAAAAGACCTAGAGTATTTGAGGTTAAGATTATAACTATCAATGGTGATTTTGAGTATGATGAAGTTATGATCCTTTGCACTATTAAGGATGACTTTGCTTTTTTAGCAAGAATTAAGAACTTATAATTACTTTTATGACCTAGATTACTTTATCGTATCATTGCATATAACATTTTCCTTAGATCTTGTATTAATATATGTATTTTTTTCATTTTTTTATATTTTGAAATGTTTTTTTTGTTCTTTTCTTCCATTTTTTAATATATATGAATAAAAGGGAGAGAATATAAATATTAGACAAGGAGGGAGAAATACAAGACAATAGATTGATTATATTTGTTATTGAAAAACATAGGGGGAGATTCATTTTTATATAAAAAATTATACATTAGTTATTGATCTTTAGATCACATATTCATATTCTTATATATCTTGGCAATAACAATTAAATAGAAAAACAAATAAATGTTGTCTTAGTGAGAATAAGTTTAAACAATTTTATTTGAAGAACATATTGAGAGGCAAAATAAAAAGAAGTCCAAAAGGCATAACAAAGTGAAGGCTTGTGATTAAGTGTTCATTTTAATGTTTATGTATATCTTTATATCTTATCTTGATTGAACAATTAAAATTAACTCACATATTTTATACTACATGTATTAAAAGATTGATAAAATCTAATATAGTTGATTTAAGATTCACTAGGTTAAAACTGTTAAAATCTGGAACTGACAATTTAGTAATACAAGTGAACCAATTAATCATTTGTTTATCATGGATTAACACTTGAGAATTTTCTGAAACCAGTTAATTGACTGACTTAACCAATTTGAACTAATCAATCACTTTTTTTTGTAAGAAAGGTTATAACAATTATAACCGAGCAATTTTATTTTGAAATATATAAATAACTTTTATTATTGAAAACAAAAGGATTTCAAACATATATTATATATTAACTATTTCATGAGAAAAACTAGCTAGAAATCATCATTCCTAACATACATTAAGGTTTTGCTAAATTGAACCTTCATATTCTTTCATAAAAATATAAATTCTCATACTCACTACACTTAAATATATTCATATATTATATACTCTTTGAGAAAGTATTATTGCAAATTAAAAAATTATACACTTTTGAGAGATTAAGTGAAGAATTCTTTGTCATTGATGAGAGATATCATTACGGTGAGAATTTTAAAAAAGATTTAATCTTTAAGTGGTGTAAAAACAATATTGATGTATATTCATCAAGGGATTACACTCTTAATCTTGGATTAGTAAAGAATACAATACTCAAGTATGGTTTGGTACTTGAAGTGTGGATGTAGGTTTGTCAAACCATATTAAAAATAACGTTTACAATCTCTTTTTCGTATCCTTTTACTTTATACAATTTAATTTATTGTTGGTTAATTGTTATTTTAATTAATTGCAATATTTATTTTTGTTAGTGGAACACAATTCACCTCTTCTTAGGTGAATTGTTTTCTTAATCATAGAAAAACAAGAAGTACATAAATTAACAATAACATTATCTTAGAGATAAATTTATTTTGATGTGTTTGTCTCTTTAACCAAAGATGGTTTAGTCTTAATGTCTCCATCTCTTATGTTATAGAACAATAACCAACACTACAGTAAAAATAGTATAAAAAAATGTCAATTACATATTTAGCAAGAAAACAACTTTATTGGTTCACCGAGAGATAACAAACTCCAAAAGCTTGACATTTCTCATAGATTTTAAGTTAATTATTGTTATTAAAGAAATTTGAACATGATTATGGATTAGTCCATAATCCATAATCATTGTATTTAAAATTATTGAACCAAATTGTAGTTAATCTAGGTTAGTTTATTAGGAAACGAAAAGAGTGATGAAATACAAGAGACTAGAATGAAAAAAAATGAATTGAGGGTACCAAGAGTTCTTAAGGGTGAAAATGTGTTTTGCCCTTGTAAACAAAACCAAAAAAGAATATTATTGGGTAATTACAATGATCCCTTAGTCCTTCCAAAGTTTTAATGAGACAATACTATTTTTTTATTTTATGATACACAATTATATTAAAAAATATTTAAGGCTTAAGGTCAATGTTTGTATTCATCTTTTTTCAATTTTTGAGTAGTAAAATCACTTGCATGCCCTTAGAATTGGATTTTCCATAAATTATGCTCTTAGGCATTCTTGTCTGTTTACTCATGTTTTTTTTTTTTGTAATTGTGCAGTTAGTTTAAAGGAAATAATGTAATTTAATATATACAACTATTATTAAAAACAAATGTTGTCATGCGTGTACAACCATCGTGCCCTTCAGGCAACACCTCTAAAGTTATCAGGTGGTCAAACACCAGCTTTTAAGGCAATGTTTAAACTGTTTTGGCGTCATCTCCTTGAGGAGGTGAATTGTGTGGCCAACGATCATTGAGTTTGACACCGACTAGTTTTTTTTCTTCCTTCTCTCCTCCCTTGAATATAGGTTTGACAATGAATTTTTCAGGGTAGTTTCTTTAGTGAGGCCTTAGTTTGACACCAACAATCCTTATTTTTTTAATTAGTAATTTTTGCTCCTCTATTTTGTAAGTTTTTGATTTGTTTTGCAATTTCATATTTTATCTAATATTTTTTAAAAAAAAATTTGTCCCTAATTATTTTTCTTTATTTTTTTTTGCCTTTTTTGTAAATTTCATATTTTGACATCTAACTTATGAAATTTGAGCTTTACTGTTTTTTTTAGGTTTGACGTTTCCAATCAAATGGCTTAGGTCACAGGATTTATAAGCTGATATAGGGTCATATTTTTGTACTTATTTTATTTTTTAGTCTAATTACTCGATATTTTTCTTAAAAATATGATTCATGGTTTTTTATTTTGTTTTTATAAGATTATCCTGATATTATGATTTGACTTGTATGTTTGACGGGTTATCCCGGGTGGGCTTGCACTCTTTTTTTTTAATTTTAATTACTATTTTTTTTAAAATCTATTTTATGATCATTTTTTTTAAAAAAAATCTCATCCTTCAATATTTGATTTGTTAAGAATGAACACTCATAGTTTTTCAATATTTGATGCTTATAATAAAATGTCTTAGGACAAGAGTTGACATTGGGGGTTTTTTTGGATTTTTTTTATCTTATAATTAGACATTGTTTTAAAAAAAATAGATTTCATGATTTTTTTTGTTTTTCATCCTATTAGGTTATCTCAGTTTTCTAATCTGACTTGTGAGTTTGGTAGGTTAACTTAAGCAAGCTCAGGTGTTTTGTGATTTATAATTGCTTATTTATTTATTTTTTTGTAATTTTATTCTTTAATATTTAATTTGTTAAAGATTGAGCTTCAAAGTTTTTTTCAAATCTATTACTTCTAGTCAAATGACTTGAGTCACATACTTAATAGATTGATAAGAGTTGACATTGTTTTTTTTTTGTTTTTTATAATTTGATATTGATTTTTTCCCCTTTTGTTTTCTTTTTTAAATGTGATTGTGTAATAAGGACATTAGTTTTTACTTAAAGTTTTTTTATTTAAGAATTATGGAGCAAAGTTCACATAGGTAGTAAGAGTCTATTTGACATTGTAGTAGCAATTGTTTTTCAAAATATTTTTTTGGTTGAAAATACTTCAACACAATTTTTATTATTTTAAAATTTTAATTTTGCCATTAGCACACCAAAACAATGTAAAAATACAAAAAAAAATTAATTTAAAAAAACAAAAAAAATACAAATTTTTAAGTGTTTTTGCACAACAAAAATAAAATTGTGCCTAAAATATTGTACTTTTAAAAGTTTTTTTTAAATAAAAATTATAATTGTTTTAGATTATTTTAATTACATTTTCTCGCACCAAACATAAACTTGTAGTCAATTTCTCTTATCTTTTTGGACAAAACCATCGTACTCTTATTTGAATTTCTATCCCTTCATCGCTTTTTGGTTATTTATTTTTTAAGAGACATATTTCGGTGTATGAAAGATGAGTAACTATGGGGAGAGCAATGGAGATTTAAATGTCCATGAAAAACAAGTTGAAGGTCATGATCTTGGTGAAAATGGAGATGGGTCTGGTAATGGAGTCATTTTGGGGATTGATGGTGGCACTACTTCAACTGTTTGTGTCTGTGTTCCTTTCTTTCCTTCCTCCAAAACCCTCCCTAAGCCTCTCCCCATCCTTGGACGTGCTGTTGCTGGTTGCTCCAATCATAACAGTGTTGGAGGTGATTTATCTTTTTCGTTTTTTTGGTGACCCTTTTGATCCTTTGGTTTTTTTGAATTGTGGATTTACCGGTTGGTGTTTAATTTAGTTAAGTTTTGAATCATTGGCTGTTTTTTATGCGAGGTGTTTTTGAATTTTGATTACGGTGATCATTAGGTTATTTGATTTTTGGTGAATTGATGTGATTTGAACTGACCCAGATAGGAATTTGGTTGAATTTTGGCTCTTTTCCCTTTAATCTGACTCAAACTTTGGTACTTTATAAAAAAAATGTGGAATTGGACCTTCACCTGATAATCTCATTCGATCTGCTATTAAAACTTGAGTTCTTAATTTCTTAATTGCTTTGAGTTTTAAAAATGGGAGCTGATTTTTTTGGTACTGAAAATATGCTTTGTGTTTTGGTCCCTGATTGTGTCTTTAATGGTTGAATGAAGATCAAATCTGATCTGCTATGGAGATGTTTTTAGAGTAATTAAGCAACTGTTGAATGGACTTTTCCTTCTGATTGGATGCTTATTTGAACTTCATAAGATGGTAGCTTTTTGGATTTCCAATGAATAATGTTGATGCTCTTCCATGTGTCATCTCCATTACGGACCTTAATAATCAAAATTTTCTGATAAACCATCTGGTTCATTTGTTATAGTATGAATGATAATATACTGTTAATTAGGCCAATGCCATATCCTTCTCTGTTCTTTATATCTTTGTTGAAAATGAAAATTATATCTCTCCTCTCTCTCATATTGTCATTGTTGAAAATTCAAAATACCATATAAGGCAAGAAATCATGTCAATATTTTTTCTTTTAGTTACTATTCATGTATCATATCCTACAGAAACTGCTGCCAGGGACACGTTAGAAGAGGTTATGGCTGAAGCCCTTTCAAAATCAGGTTCCAATTGGTCCACCGTTCAAGCTGTTTGTTTAGGCGTTTCTGGTGTTAACCATCCAACGGATCGAGAAAGGATACTATATTGGCTGAGGTTCTCACCTGGATATTTACCTAGCACATTTTTATTCACGTGAAGTGACTTGACCTGTGGAAATTGAACATGAATTCTATATTTTTCCCATGTCTTATGAGAACTTGTTGTTCTTTGAAATCTTAAATTTACTATGTTGTTGACGTGTTTTTAGTTGGACCATTCCTTCTTTCCAGTTCATGGCTATAAATTCCCACCACAATTATTATCTGCGTCTTATTTTCTTTTTCCATGCTTATAACAGTGCATTATTCCTGGATAACTTGTTCTGAAATGGATGACTATTTTTCCAGAGAAATATCCCCTAGCCATGTGAAGTTGTATGTTCAGAATGATGCTGTTGCTGCTCTCGCAAGTGGGACCATGGGAAAGCTTCATGGCTGTGTTTTAATTGCTGGTACTGGGTGCATTTCTTATGGATTTGCTGAAGATGGCAGAGAAGCTCGAGCTTCAGGTGCTGGACCTGTCCTAGGTGATTGGGGGAGGTATGTGCTGCACATTTGGTGCATTGTTAGTTCTTTGCGTAATGCAGTCAGGCTGTATGAGATACAGTTTGAGTTTACTTTCCTTGTTACTTCCTAAATAATTAATGGTTTGAATGTTAATTACTTTGTTTTCTGAAAATGACAGTGGTGCGTTTTCTTTCTAGTGGCTATTAATAGCAGTAAGTTTTATCTTATTATAATTTTTGTAGTACTATGTGTTAATTGCAGTGGCTATGGCATCGCTGCAAAGGCACTAACTGCAGTAATAAGGGCTCATGATGGTCGTGGTCCACAGACAATGCTAACAGATAAGATTTTAAAGGCAATCCATCTTTCATCTCCAGAGGAACTTATTGGGTATCTCTTTTAATGCTCTTGACTCTGGCTATCCTTTTTGCGTTCAGTTATTGGTTTAAGCTTTGAGCTTTGAAATGTGAGATCTAAGGATTCTTCACTGTCTGTGTTTTCCTTTTGTGCTTGTTTATTTTCTGTTCCCTTTCCACATCTTTAACCAACAAATGGTTCAAAGCACATGATATTTAGTATTGGTTGAAATGGCTACAAGAGATATCCTACTCCTTTAAAGCATCCTGAATACCATTGGTGTGACTGATGCCTATCTTTTCATTGGGGTTTTAGGTGGACTTATGCTGATCCATCTTGGGCACGCATTGCAGCTCTTGTTCCAGAAGTGGTATCGTGTGCAGAAGCTTGCGATCAAGTTGCAACTAAGATATTAGTTGATGCAGTCCAGGACTTGGCTCTAAGTGTGAAGGCTGTTGTTCAAAGACTTAGTTTGTGCGGTGAAGGTGCCTAACTGATCTGACTATGCGTATTCAAAATGTTGCTTAAGATAAACTTCTTTTTTCATATAAATTTTAACACACGGGATCACTTTATGAACTCCGGATGCCTGAACTGTAGTCCAAGCTTTGATGTTCTTTAGCCTTTATTGTAAGATGTGATATTCCATATGAACTGTTCTAACAATAATAAGAATGCAATTCTAATCAGGCTATGTTGACATCATTTTTTTCTCCTTTTATTTCATGGCCTTCACCTTAATTAAATACATCATTTTTTTTTCTTGCAGATGGAAATGGTTCTTTCCCTGTTGTGATGGTTGGTGGTGTTCTTGAAGCTAACAGGACTTGGGATATTGGGAAAGAAGTTGTGAAGTGTATTCAGGATCAGTTTCCTGGGGCTCATCCTATTAGACCACAGGTAATCATCGATTCACTTTTCATTCCTGATGCCTTCATTCCTCAACAAACTGCGAAGATGATTTCAGGCTTCACATTCATTTTTTCAAAATTTTCAGCCATTCCCATTGTCAAATCTGAATGCATTGAGCCACATTGCAATTGGTTCTGTGATTAACAATTTGAAGATTAACATTGTATAAACCAGATAAGGGGATTAGGAAAATCTTAGGACTAAATAGTACTTAAATTCAAAACACATTTTGTTGGCATGAAGGTATTAGTCATCGTGCAAGCAAATGAAGGAGGTCTAATCTACATTATTCCTTAATAGGAGTAGCATGACAAGTGCTTTTTCCTATCTTGAATCTTCAGGTGGAACCAGCTGTTGGGGCAGCTTTGCTGGCCTGGAATTTCTTGATGAAAGAATCAACAGAGAACTGCCATAGCTGACCGGTTTGTGTAGGGTGCTGAATGTTCGACTGACTGTACAGATCAAGTAGAGGAAGATTTCTAGAAAATAAAATTTATTCTGTGAAATTTTTATGTGCATTCTGCCTAATAAAATTTATTAAGATAGCGAAAAGAAAAGAAAATCAGCTACTTGTTCACGATATCCTTCGGCCTTTCATTACTCTTAGAAGCTGTTTGGGACAGCTTTTGGAATTGCGTTTCCAAAAAATTCAATTTTTTTTTTCATTTTAAATGAATATGTTTTGGTGTTTTTAGATCATTTTGATGTGCTGATGTCAAAAATAATTTTAAAAAAATAAAAAAACATCATTTTAATATATTTCAGCACGAAAAGCACTTTGAAAAACTATAACAACAGCTGTCCCAAACAGGCCTTTAATGTTGCATGGAATGTACGTTTTTGTTGCCACTATTCCATCGTATCCCACCAGCATGTTGATTATCTCCCATGGAAATTGCTCTTCAATTTCACCAGTTTTGAATAGAAATCACTTTTAATTTGTTTGCTAGAGAATTCTTTTCTTCTTGGGATGAAGCTGGCGTATCTGAGGAAAGAGTTAAAATACGCCTAGCAAATGATTCACTGAGTGCAGAAATAACTATACACATTAACATGGAAGCCTGTGATTTGAAACATGGAATAAACTCAATACATAAAAAAACTGCCAAATATAAAGAGCTATAAGTGGACTTTTAGAGACAAAAGGAGGCTTCATCTTTGCTTACAAAACACTATAATCTATGCAGGCATGGGAGAGAACAAAATTCTAGACAGAAGGAGCCTTATTCTTTGCTTACAAAATACTATAATCTATGCAGGCAGGGGAGAGCAAAAAACTGTCAATCACAGAACCAGCTTGTGGTTGACTGAGACAAACGGTTCACAACCAAAAATGTGGGACCATTCTGTCTCACAAAAAAAATCCCTCAAGTGTCTGGCCCCTCCTGCTGCAACTGTTCGGCATCACATTCTTTTATATTCAAATTTCTTTGCATTGGAACCGAAGGCATTGCTCTGCAGGGGCTTGCGGGGTCAAATGTGTTAGCAGTGATAGATTCTCCATTCAATTCTCTTCTAACTAGCTTTAGAATCTCAGTAATCTGCAATGAAGTAAAGGTTTAATGAATAGATGAATCAAAATAGAAATGTCTCAAGGGCATTGATGGGGTGCATGACAAAATCAGTAATGCTTCACCATGAAAAACACATAATTTAAATGTTGGCCACGATTGATGTGCAAATGTTCAATAATCAATTTATTTTGTGTTCGAATCTATTTACCTTCTTATTTTATTATTTTTTTATATAATCAAAATTGAAGATTTTGAATGGTTGAAACCTGAATGGCATTCATTCAAGATCAGGAAATTCGTAACATTTCCTTGTATGCAGTGTCAAAAAACAACATGAAGAGAAGTGTCAAAAAACAACATGAGGAGATGAACTCTGTGCCGGGATTATCCAAAGGCAATTATGCATAGAGTTGTCTCCCTCTCAGGTTCATTTCACTACTTCAAGAAAGAATCAAATGCAATCACACACCCAAATACTGAAAATGAAAGCAAGTAAACACAAATTAATTCCAAATACATCAAAAAGAAGTGGCAGAAGAGAAGAGCATCTTACTCCAGGATAATATTTCAATATCGGAGAATAATGATCCAGTGCCATGTATATCTTTTCAAGAAGGATTTGAAGACTTTCCACCTTATCACCTAAAAGATCAACCTGCAATTCAAAGAAACAGTCTAGTAAACTAATTAAGAAAAATGAAAATACACATTCTTTCAAGTTCATGTGTGTACACTTTCATGAAGTAGGATTAAATGAAACTGGGGTCCCTATGAAGGTTGAGCAAAAGATGCATTGAGCATGGGATAAAATTACCCAGATTTACATAAATATAATTAGCTCACTGAAAATTTCTCCTTTTGAAATAAAAAGCTCCATCCACCTAAATAGCAGATAATCTTGGTCAAGTAGCTTAAGAGAGTACCAAGCAGAAAGACATCTATCCTACAAATATAGTTTTAATATATAGCATGAAAACTGTATCCAAACATCAATCAGCCAAGAAGACCATTCCAGGAAAAAGAAAAAGAAATGCCACAGTGACAGTACTTATTATTGTTGCTAGACATGATATTGACTAGAAAATCTGAAATATACAATGAGATACAGTAGCAACTTCCTCAAATAATGAAATAACATAGTTCTACATATGTGATATATTAAGTATAGTCTATGCAAAAAAATACAAACCAGCCATCTATTTACTTCCTCACGCGCGTTCTATACAGTGCAAGTTATTATGAGAAGATGGCAGACCACTAAATTATGAAAAGTCTTCAAAAAGTGTGAATTCAATGGCATACCTCAGCCTCAGCCTTTTGAAGGTCAGAACAGCTACTTTCCAACTTCTTCTTGTACAGAAACCCAGTTCTTTTAAGTATACTAGCCTTCTGAATAAGAGAACCTAATTGTGAATTCAGATCTTCCAACCTGCAAAAAAAGCCACGTATTATTGTGGCTAGCTTCTTAACAATGAACTTACTCTGCTCCACAGCAATTTTTTGTAAAAACATCGTCCTCGACAGCATCATGATCATAATGATATGAAAAATCAGGTAATACAATAGAATGGGGGCATACCATTTCTCACACGCATAACCTAAGCAGCAGAATCATTTATATTATGAAGATGAGAGTATGCATGGGTGCAGTGTAGGCTTAATTAAGCATTTAAGGTTGCCATTTAAAAAAAAAGGACCAGACATGGGAAATCACATAACTTTTATATCAAAAGGAAGGCAATGAGTAGGTACCTCAAGCTTTTTCTTTCGATTTCTTTTGTGGCTCTGCTTTCAAAATCAGTAAATCCTTTGACAAGAGCAACTATTGAAGTCAGTGCCTCCCTGTGCTCCCTATCTCTTGCTTCAACCAGTGATTGCTTCTCAACCTTTAATTTGTCAAGCTCTCGAGAAACCAACTCAAAATTCTCCTTCTCCTTTTCCAATTCATCTGCTGATTCCTGCACTAGTTTGTCCTTTTCTTTAATTGTTACTGTTAGTAAGTGTATCTCTTGCTCCGATTTTTCTTTCTCTTCAATGCTCACTCTTAATGCCTTCTCTTTTTCCATGTCTTTCATCTCAAGTGACAATAGAACTTCTTTCTCATTAGTATATTTCAGGTTCAAGCTACTAAGTTTCTCCTCAGCTTCCTTGAAGGCCTCTTGAAGAACAATTTCCAACACCCCTTGCATAACAATGGATTCTATATCTGAATCTTCAATTTCCAACTTGCTAGCAGGTTTCACATTTTGAGCTGCTTCTCTGAAAATGATTTCATAAATTACCTCCATAATATTGTGCTCCAGGTCTGATTCTTTACTGGAGCATTCGATCTGGCCCATGAATTCCTTGAGAAGTAATTTATATAGATACTCACTAATTGTAGCTTCAATATGTGCATCTTCTATCGAACTTTTAAGATTTGTGATCATTCTGAACAAGTTTGCCTCAGTCCAGGAATGCCGCGACATTTTCTCAGCAGCATCAGAAACTTGTGAGGAAAGGAGCTTAATTTCCCTATTCTTTTGTTCAAGCAAGTCCTGTAGTTCATGTTTTTCTATACGGAGTGATTCTAGGCTGTCCATATTGTCAAGACTCTCTGCACTGTCGCTCATTGCAGGCACTTTCTCATTTTCAATGAGAGTTTTCAATTTCAGAATGACTTCAGAGATCTTTTTCCTCAGCGTGTCAAAATCCTTATCCTTCCTCACTGACAAAGTAGATTCCCTTTCTTTCGCGCGTCTCTTGTGTTCGAATAGCCCTTCAGTTATCTCTTGCACTTTTGACTCATGTTCTCTCTTCATTTCAGTCACTTTTGACTCATATTCTCTCTTCATTTTAGTCATCTCATTCTTGTGATAATTCAAAAAATCTTCCTTGTTCATGTCCTTTATTAGCCGCGCTGCTTCCAAATTTTCTGGCACAGTATTTATTGACTCGTCATGATTTCCGTTTGAAAAATGATGACCTGAAGACTTCCAGTGCTCCAAGGAACCATTAGAAATCAGCTGCCCACTTTCAGGTACAGAAAGTGACTTGGCGATAGCATCCAGTTCCTGACATAAACTTGAAAGCTCTTTCACCTTTTCAAGCCAACTTGCACTTCCATTACTGTAGTACCGAGTATTTTGATCACACAATCCCTGTTCAAGCTCTTCTTGGAGACCCCTAATATAATTCTGGATCATCAGCCATTCAATTTCTGCTTGAAACTCCCTCTCCTGCTGCCACTCAAAGAATAATGACTTGGGAAAATGAAACATATCTTCTGCATGTTTGTAGAAAGAGTCGAGAGTAGTTCCTAGACCATCAAGCATTCTGTCAACATCACTAAATTTATCAGGCACCTTTTCCGGAAGAACACCACTGGACCCCACAATTTCAGAAGATGAATTCGTCCTCCTCATAGAGCAGGACCCTTTAACCTCATGAATTTCTTTCTTGAGCTTTTTAAGCTGCCCTTTAACATCAATTTTAAGGTTCCCCAAAGACTCTTGTAATATATCATGCTCCACAATAGTATCTGAATAAAGTTCATTTTTTCTATTGTTTTGCTCTTGGCGCATCCCCGAACACGCAGATCCATCATCTGAACCCACAGTGTAAAGATGTAATCCTTTCTTCAGTTCAGTCAACTCCAATTCTTTCTGAGCAATCTTCTGGGCTGCCTCTTGTTCAAATGCACACACCATACCCTTAATGACTGAATCACTCACCATTCTTGAAATGGTCAGCCTATCCTTAATATCCTCCAAATACAAATCCAAATCATTAAGAAGATCAACACCCAGATTCTCACCATCATCCATAAGCTGAACCATACTACCATTGCACGGGCCGATAGTAGGATCCATTATAACTGCTGAACTCCCCAAAACCTCTTCACTCCCCATTCACTCTCAACTAAACACCATCAAATCTCAAACTGAACTACCCATTAATGTCAATTAACAACTCAAACTCATTAAAGAATCCATTGCAAACACAGAAACCCTACAAAAAAATTTCAGCACAACAAAAGAAACCTGTGAGAACACGCAACCCAGAAAATCCCACATTCAGACAGTTAACAAGCCAATACCAAAATGCCATTTTACTCAATTTATTTCAGAGAAAATAGAAAAAGAAATAAAAAGGAGTTTTGAAGCTAAAAATGCGCTATTTAACCATAATCCTGAAAACAAAACACAACCCAGCAGAAACTGAGCTTCTTACAACTACATTAGCTTATACCTAACTTGAATTAATAATCACACAAATAAAAATAAAATCTCTTCTGCCTTATTGGCAACAAAACCAAAAAGCTTCAAAACCAAGTTCATTAAAAATTTAAGATAAAACTAACCGAACTAAATTCCAAGCTAAACGACCTTTGCTTAAGCTTAAAATAACAATTCAAGAGAGAAAAGAAGTAGCACTTAAAGAACCTAAAGGCTCAAACTTTTCATTCTATTTCCTTCCATTTTCTCAACTACCATGCAAGACCAGCAAGTAAACCAGAAAACCATGCTGATTCACTTGAGCTTAATTAACACTACAAATCATAAAAAACAGAGGGAAAAAGAGAGAGCAAAACTTGCCTGTTTCTTGAAAAACAGAAAACCAAGATGGGTATTGAAATCCTTGTGGAAAAAAAGGCTGTTACCGCAGAAAGGCTGTGTCTTTAACTCCTTCTGCCTCTCTTAAGTTTGTTGTGTTTTTGTCTTTGTTTTTGTTGTTGATGTAAGAAAATAAGTCGGAACGAGAGAGATGGAAGAAGGGATTGATCTGGTGAGGGCGGGAGGGGAAAAGCCAACGCAATTTCAACCTATATGAGAAAAGAAATACTAAAAGAACAATTATCCAGTAGAAAAGGATTGAATATTTATATTAAGGAAATTATTATATAAATGAGCAAAAGGTCACTCTTCACCTTATGTGATATTTCTTATTACTTCTTGGCATGAGCTTGCTTTCACCTAAGTTTCTAGAAGGACAAAGATTATGCTATTGGCACTCATTTGCCTTTTCCTCTTCTATGCTTTGTAATTTTAGTAACTTCATATCACTAATTCATATTATTATATTTAATTGCATGCATTAATAATGCATGGGAAGTTAATATAATCTCTCTCTCTCTCTCTCTCCCCCCCTCTCTCTCCCCCTCCCCAGTGAGCTCAATTTGAAGAAAAATATATAGATGACGAAAAGAAAAATATATATACATTTTCCCAAATATTAAATTCCCACTTCACCCCTCTTGGAATTTACAATTGAGATTTCATAATAAAATGGAAGGAGTTAAATTATATTATTATACTTTTGATATGTAAAGTGACTGATAATAACTGTACTAATATATAAATATTATATATATATATATATTAATGATAAGAAATAAAATAGACTTATCTAAATAAATTCTAGCATGTTTAATATACCTAATTATTTTTAAAAATGATGGAGAAAAGAGAACATTGAAAAAGAAAGAAAACTTTATGTTGTTGGAGGGTGACAGGCAAAAAAAAGAAAGAAAAAAGTTGCCACATACTTGACCTAGAAGGAAACACTTATGTCGCCACTCCTTAAAACTATCCTTAATTAAATTGAATATTTGCAGTACCATGTCGGTGGAAGTCATTTAATAACATTTTAGATTGAAGGTGAAGTTTTAAATTGAATTGAATATATAAGAGTTAATGATAATAAACTAATTAAAAAACATAAAAAAATTAGTTCTGATAAACTCAATTAGCATTATAAATTTAAAGTAATAATAATTAAAGCCGGGATACCTCGTCAAGCTCGCGTTTTAAATCATAATATTAAAATAACCTAATAAAAAAAGATTATATTTTTTTTTATAAAAAAAAGATGTTAACTTTTTATCATATTAATTCATCTTTGGTAAATTTTGTTTTTTAATATAAACAATGTATTGAAATTGAGAGAAAAAACTTAAAAAAACTAGTTGTAGTATACTGAATTAGCATGATAAATCTATAGTGACTATAGTCAAAACGCTCCAACTTGAGATATCTCGTCAAACCTATGTCCTAAATCATGATTTTAAAATAATGCAGTAAAAATAAATAAAAAGATTATATTATTTAAAAAAAACATGTTAACTTTTCAAATTTATGACCGAGTTATTATATCCAAAGCACACAATTTAGAAGGGTTACCGATTACTTGACCTACAAGGAAACACCTCTGCACAACCTTTCTTCATTATCTTTTCTTCACACTTCGGCTATCACTCTTAAATTACTTATGTCTTATAATTAGCTTTATTTGCATGGATTTTATTTTTATTTTTATTTTTATTTTTTGTGATATAATAAACATTTAGGATAAAAAAGTTGTCGTATAAAAGTTGGTGTTGCAGAAAAATAAAAACAATTTCGCTGGTTCTTTATGTTGTCCATCTAGCTGACGAACACGTGTACAGAGAGAGGATGGAGAGAGTACCAATCATGTTCACCATGATGATCAACAGTGCTCTTTCTTTTCATTTCATGGACCTAATCACAGCTAAAGTCATTGGAAATTCAGACCCTTTCCTCAGTCCAATGAGAAACTTCCATTGTTAAAGGTTTTAAAATCTTCGAGCTGGAGAGTGACACTCACATGTCATTTGTCATGGAATCCACGAGGGCCAAACAAAGCAGGTTTGATTATTAGGTTAAAGATAAATACGAGTCCCACGAAAGCTTATCTATTCATAATTTATAAGCATAGAAAGGGGATATTTGACATTACAATTTAAAAGTATTTTTTTAAAAAAAATTAAAAACAAAATTATTTTTATTTTACTTGAAATGAAAAGTTTTTGGTGTTTTGAGATTATTTTCATGTATTATTATAAATAATAAATTTTTAAAAATAAAAAATATTATTTTAATATATTTTTAAATAAAAAATATTTTTAAAAACAATCTGAGATATGAAAGCTGGTACTTCTTGTTAGGTCCCACAAGCTACTCCTTCGTTAATCATGAAATGGAATTAGGGCATGGGGGACACCTTGGCCCCTTCTCTCTTCAACCTTGTTTATCCAGCCACCCCTTTTAATAAAGTTTTTGAGAAAAGCTCTTCTGGCCATCTAAAGTTTTATCGGAGAATCCCATGCTTTTACAAAGAGAAAGCATACTGTGAATATTAGGTTTTACGGTCAGAAATAATTTTAAAAAATATTATTTTAATTTATTTTAAATAAAAAATAATCACAATATACTTAAAAAAATAAACATTAATTCTTTTGAGCTGAGCAACCATTCAATAAAAAGGACATACACAAACGAGAAAAAGAAAAGATTGGTGACGGAGTTGCCAATAATTTATGTACGCCTATGCTCAACAGTACAGATGAGAAAGATTTCTAGAAACTATTAAGCAAGATTCGGCGAAAGAGACCTGTCGGCGCATGATGACGTCATGGAACTATTAAAAATAATTTTAAAAAATAATATTTTAATATATTTTTAAACAAAAGATATTTTAAGAAATAAATATATATATTCCCAAATATACACTTGCTGTGTTAAGTTGGAGAGTGAGAAACACATGTGATTACCAAGTCAAGTCATGGGAGCTCGGCCCCATTCTCTGTTCAACCCTTTTACTAAAGTTTTCTGGCCATGTAAAGTTCCATTGGAGAATCTTTGCTTTTATAAAGAGAAAGATCTTGTGAATATTAAGATTTTTTTCATAATTAGATAATTAGGATAAATAAAATACATGCCCTCCTATCCTTATCTCTCAACTCTCTTGGAGACAAAATTTCTCTAAAGTCTAAATAGGATTATCGAACTAAGAGTATCCAAAAAAGCCCATGAGTTCTTGGTGATTCTTAATGATTGTGGGCCTACTGTTCAAGCTCTAGAGTAAACTTTTTGAGGCCCAGGTCACCTTCTTCATTAATAAAAATATTAACCGTAATAAGAGTTTTTTTTTATAATAAAATGGAAAATTAGCTACAAAAAAATATATCTAAATTAGCACAGTTATAAATTTATTTTCCAAAATAATAATAATAATTAATGGTACTCGCGAATAGAAAATTTAGAATGGTTTTTGCAATTGACCTCCAGGCCATGGAGGGCTATTCATATGGACTACTTGGTCACCGGAATTATCGCCGGAAGTCAGGGAAGCAGCCAGCTGTGACTGCACTACAGTTTTTAGGGTTCTAATGTTGCCGGGGAGGATGATTTTGCGTGTGATTTTAGGTAGGTCGGCTAGGTTTGTGTATGAATCAGCTTCAATCAAGCAAGGACAAAACATCGAAGATCTTTCCTGGTATGTGCTGCTGGTTGGTGAGCCTGGGGAAAATGTGGAGCTTGTGATCGGGACTGTCGTGACCTGGTGAAGAGATCATTCATAATTTTGATTGGAAATTAATAAAGTAATCAATCACTGCTAGTTCTGTCTTTGTCACTTTTTGTTTCTGGCTATAATTAAATTGGAAATTCCATGATCATGATATGTGAGTCAATTATTTTTTTTGAAGCGATGGAACTTCACTTTCTAGAAAGCATATTTTATAAGGTTAGATTAACAAGTAAAATTTTAATTGTCTTAAATTTTTATTAAAAATATATATTTTGACTCGAAATTGAAATCTATTACACATGCAGATTGCAATCCTTAATTAAAACATCATATCTCGTCATGCGGCAATCCTCGTCGAGAAATTAATACACTTAATTTTGATTTGTAGATTTCCTTTTAAAGCCAATCATGGGTGACCATCTGCCTGAAATATATTAAATGTGTAAGCCATTGCTTGCTAATCGAAGTAGGCAAAACTTTGTTTGATTGCTAAAATTCAAATTACTATATAAATGGTGTTGTTCTTTTGATCAGTTCACTGAATTACTGCAAATTCAGTCGCATGCAAAGAAAATGATTATTTGGAGCTCATCCATATGAATCAAAACTTTATTGATTAGCCAATAATAATACTATTTAAAATACAGTATAACCTGAAATATACATATTATATTGTTTATATAATAATATATGTATTAATTACAAAATAACCACTAAAAAACCAGAAACACAAAGATGAACGACAATAACACTATATATTATAACACGTAAAGCTATGGTATTGTACTAATTTGGTGCTTTTACAAGAAAAGGCAACTCCATTACAGAGCTTGAGCTTTGCCAAAGCACCATGGGTGGTTTGGACAGTATCAGTATTATTGATATTCTCACGCACCAATTAATTACTTAAGTAAGCTTGAGACCGGAATGGTTCAGGTGTGATCAAGCGATCGACTTGTATCACTGGGATTTATGACACCTTACTTCCGGTTGATGTAGCCAACACGATCAACAAGAAGTTGGGTTGACAAACTCTTTAACATAGTCGTACAAAGCCTTCGCTTTTGAAGGATCAAAAAACTCCACCCCATGGAAGCCATCCTCGTCAAACTTCGCCACCACGTCCACTCCTCGCGACTCTAACATCTTCACCAACTCCTTCTGCTTGTCAACAAGTGGATCCCCGTGGTATCCTCTAAAGAAACACCTCGGCAGCCGTTCGATTTCGTTCTTTTCAAGAGCCCCGGCGCCAACAATCGGGTTGCAATAGCCATGATCACGATCGGTGCCCTTAGGCAGAGACAGGTCCCACATCTTATCACTACTAGCCAGTGGCAAAACCGGATCGTTGACCAGCCTTTTCTCCGATTCAGTCCTGGTGACGGCGGAGAAATAAGGGACATTCAGTATCAAGCCAATGATTCTCAAGGGTTTGATATCAATATTCAAGGCGTGCAAGTTCGCATGGTAAGCAATATTGCCACCGGCGCTCATTCCCATCAAGAAACACCTTGAAAAATCAAGGTATTCCTTAAACCAGGGCTCGCAAGAAGGGCCGTCGATGCCCAGAGCCTGTTTCTGGACCCACCTGATAGACTCCATAGCATCTTCATATGCAGCAGGAAGGCGGTGTTCAGGAGCGAGACGATACTCGACAGAGAGGATGAGAGCGGGGAGATGAGAAGCCATGTCGCAGCAAGTTTGATGGAAAACAAGAGTTGCGGCGCTGTAAAGAACAAAGCAACCTCCATGGAAGTAAATGATGAGGGGGAGTTTAGTGTTTTGAGGGGGATTTAGAGGGCGAAATAAACGAAGAAATGTTTTGTTGGTGGGGTTTAAAGGGATGTCTTTCGAGAGAGAGGTTTGATTGGAGTCCGGAGCTATTTGTTCTGATGGTGGCACTTCAGGAAATGGGCTGTTTCTAGTGAGCGAGCCATCTGGATTCTCCACAAAATCGATGAGATCTTCAAACTTGACTGAGGAAGCTAACATGGTTGCGATAAGGTAGTAAATCCCAAGGGAGAGTGAGAAACAGAATGCAAGAAGAGGAGTTGGTTGAAGGAAGGGTGGTGAATGGGTGGGAAATAGGTAGCTTGTATTAATATCTCGAACTTATCAACAAATCTCATCGCAGACAAAAAGATGATGGAGAAACGTTGATTTATTGGCTGGTAAATGGTCCCATGAAAGACTATTTTATTTTTGCTATAGGAGATAAAATGACGAATGGATTTGCTCTGATGGGGTGTTTTTTGTATTTTATAGGCAAATTTTCCAGCCTCCGAGGCTGAAAATACTGGATAATATCTCCCATTGGATTATTTTTAGTATTTACGTTCTTGCAAAATTTTATGAAAGAAAGAGTTTATCAGGGATCTTGTGTAGATAGCCTCGACGGATGAGATTTAATCCATTTTTTTTAATTAGTATCGGATAATTCATTGCAAGATTTTAAAAGAGAATGATTTTATTATTCCTCTTTGAATCTTCTTAACAACTAGGGTTGAAGCTTACGAGAGAGAGAGAGGGATTAGAGCTCTATGATTAAAAAAATAAATTTTATTGATGATATTAATTAATTGTATATCATAGAAAATATGTATTAGAGCTCGATGATTTCATAGTAATGTGCATGTCCATGGTATTATGGCAGGAGAAATAAAGGGATATGATTGGACGAGAAGAGTGAAGGTTTTGTTGAAAAAACTTAGAAGAGAGCGAGATTAATTTTAATATATAGTATTTATGTTGCCTTGCATCCGATCACATCATGTGAAATATGACTATTTTTATTTGCTTGCTTGTGGCGCCGATCGACGCATGCCATACATTCAAAACCGTCCTGGTTTTCCTACCGGAGCTCCGGTGATGGCGTCGCTTAAGGAGGGTTGAAGCTTACAGGCACACCTCTTAGTGGACTGGCAATAGCAATAATCACAGAAGCATTTCTCGCCCACACAGTCTGCATCTGTGTTGCAACGAAATGTAATCACGGGGCCTCTTGCTTCTCCTCCATGCGAACCTGATCATCGCAACCACAATATTTTAACTCTTGCTATAAATAATATTCTATATATATATTGTTTTTTCTATAAATAATAATACGTGCGCTCGTTCGTTCGTGTGTGATTATCAGAATCAAATATATAATTGTATGAGAGGGAGAGAGAGGGAGAGAGAGACTGACAGGAAGCAATGAGTAAGAGTGCAACGACGACCATGGAAGTTAGCTTGAACGAAGACTTTTCCATCTCTCTTTCTGTGCTATGAAAATACCTTGGAGATGTGTAGATGGCAGTGAATAAGGATAGGTTCTCTCCCATTATATATAGATATATAGATAGATAGATAGATAGATAGATAGATAGATAGATAGATAGGCAAGGTTATGGGACTAATTAATAATGGAAATAAGATCTCAAATGTGAGGCCAGCATGGATATTATTGTTGATGCATGAATTGTCTTAATTAGGTATGTTCATAATATATAATACCTATTATTACTTTTTTTAAATATCACCGCGATTTGTTTTTTATATTCTATTATAAAAAATTTCTTCCAAAGTTTATTAAGTTGTTGTTACCATGTAAAGTAAAAATGAAACAATTTTATTTTTAAATTAAAGATAAAGAAATAAGTAATTTAAAAAATAAAATAATTTAGATTCTTAAATTTTAAAATCAGAAACAAAACATTGTATTTTTGCATTCATACACCAGATTTATTGCTAAATACTATAGATTTATTGATAATCATGAGGGATTACTAAATCATAGGCAATCAAATGGATTGCCAAATTTATCGGTGATCATGAGAGGTTACCACATTATGACCAAATGAATAAATTGAAGATTAATGCACTTTTTAAATAAAACAATTACTAGATAATTCATTATTATTAATTTTTATTTCATTCTTAATAATTTCACTTGCCCTATGTATCGAATAGTTTCATTTTAAATACTAGATTAATTGATAAAGCAAGTGGTTATTCAATGTATATTTGATCACATGTTGGAGACCTTATTTCACCCCATTTTTTGAAAATATATTCTTTTATGGGAAAATTTTAATTTTAAAAAACAAAATTAGTTCGTGATAAAAAAAAAAAAAATTTAAAGTAAATAGATATTAGGTGCACATAAAGGCTTATTTTTTTACAAATTAAAAGGATTATATTCTTTGGAGAATGCCATTAAATGCATGAATGGTATTTTTAAAAAAATATTTATTATTTAGAAATATTTATTTTTAATATCATCAAATCA
The DNA here is from genome assembly GCA_025169955.1 of Salix arbutifolia. Taxonomy (NCBI): domain Eukaryota; kingdom Viridiplantae; phylum Streptophyta; class Magnoliopsida; order Malpighiales; family Salicaceae; genus Salix; species Salix arbutifolia. The sequence goes on along the minus strand of CM045917.1, from coordinate 31,523,556 downwards.
AAACTCATTTAAAAACACTAAAAAATCAAATAAACATACCTTTTCAAGTTGAATACACTTTTAAAACACATCGATAATCAAACTATCATTAGAAAAAGCACAGTTCTTGAGTTGAGCAGCTAACTAGAGACCATACCAAAACGACATGTCGGCCTCTGTGCTTGTACAATACAATCTTAAACCCCACAAGAGAAACCAAAAACCCCTGGACTTCTTCTCCGAAGAAGCCCCCTCGTGAGCAATTCCCCCCTCGTGAGTAATTCTTCTTTTTGTGACGAAAAGTTATGGTTTTGATTTCTGTTTTGTAATTTAGTAATAAAATTCTCCCCCTTGCATGTCTAGTAATTCTTAATGGCTTTAGTGTTATCAGGAAGGGAATACAGAATGAAATGAGAGTCAAAGAAAGAAGCGCATGAAAGGCTCAAGGTAAGCAAAACATAAAGCGATGAGACTTCCTTCCTTCTCTGTGGCCAAAAATTTGTGATTGCGAATTTGTGCTTGATACTGTTTAATACCCAATAACCCAAAACACCAGCAAAGATTGGTACTTCAAAGCAAAACAATTGAACTTTCTATGATCCTTTCCATTCTTAAGGGGTTTGTCCTTTAAAGAGTCTTGTTAAACTGTGCTATTAGTTTCTCTTGATCTGAAGGATTTCCTTTAATGGGTCTCGTTAAAGGATTTCTATAATTGATTTCTTCTGGTTCTGGATGGTTAAGCATTTGTTAATGGCCTGGTGGATGGTTATTATAATCATTTTAGTTTCTTGAAGGTCTCTCTTAAAGGGTCTCTTTTATTGTGTTGTTAGTTTCTTGTCATCTGTTATGGCTGAGAAATTTGTTAATGTTTTGGTGGGTGGTTGATCATGTGAGATTTTAATGAAATACTTATTTCTTGCATCTTTTGGTGTCTCAGATCGGTGCCAAACTTCAAAAGAAGGCATCTTTCCAAACTTTTCCCATTGTTTCAATCCCATCGAACATTACATGCGGCAACCATCACAGATTACTTGCAAGTTACATCAGATGATCTTGAAAGTGAGAGGAAGGGGATTGATTTCAATGCTCTATTCAAATCTTGCACAACGTTGCAGCAGGTTAAATGTGCTCATACACTTGTTGTGGTGTCAGGGGGATTTAAAGACAACTTCCTTTCCTCTAAGATTGTAAATTTGTATTCTCAGCATGGTGATGTTTCGTTGGCTTGGTGGACTTTTCACCACCTACCAAATAAAGATGTTTATACCTGGAATTCTATGGCATTTGCTTATGTTAGCCATGGTCGTTTCCGTGAAGCCTTGGGTTGTTTCAATCAGTTCTTTACAACCTCTGGTCTTCGACCTGATTTTTACACTTTTCCTCCTGTGGTCAAAGCTTGTAGAGATCTGCTAGATGGGAAAAAGATACATTGCTTGGTTTTAAAGTTGGGTTTTGAATGGGATGTGTTTGTAGCTGCATCCCTGGTACATATGTATTCACGATTTGGGCTTGTGGGAGATGCGAAAAAATTGTTTGATGATTTGCCAGCTCGCGATAGAGGTTCATGGAATGCAATGATTTCTGGTTATTGTCAGAATGGGAATGCTGCAGAGGCGTTGGATGTCGCAGATGAGATGAGATTGGAAGGGGTAAAAATGGATGCTATCACTGTTGCCAGTGTTCTTCCTGTTTGTGCACAAGTGGGTGATGTTTCAAGTGGCAAGTTAATCCATCTGTATGTTATAAAGCATGGATTGGAATTCGAACTGTTTGTGTCTAATGCTTTGATTAACATGTATGCCAAATTTGGTAGCTTGGGGCAAGCGCAAAAAGTTTTTGGTCAGATGGTGGTAAGAGATATTGTATCATGGAACTCAATAATTGCAGCATATGAGCAAAACAACAATCCAGTTACTGCTCGTTTATTCTTTCATAAGATGCAACAAGCGAGAGTTCAACCTGATTTGTTGACTCTAGTCAGTTTAGCTTCCATTGTTGCTCAACTAAATGATAATCGAAATGGCAGGTCTATTCATGGATTTGTCATGAGGAAAGGTTGGTTCATGGAATATATTATCATTGGGAATTCGGTTGTAGATATGTATGCCAAAATTGGCATCTTAGATTCTGCGCGTGCAGTTTTTGGAGGACTCCCCATTAAAGATGTGGTTTCTTGGAATACTTTGATCACTGGTTATGCTCAAAATGGCCTTGCAAGTGAGGCGATTGAAGTATATCGTTTGATGGAAGAACACAAAGAGATAACCCCAAATCAAGGGACATGGGTAAGCATTCTACCAGCCTATTCCCATGTGGGAGCATTGCAGCAAGGAATGAGAATTCATGGACGGGTTATTAAAAATTGTCTCTACTCAGATGTCTTTGTTGGCACATGCCTCGTCGACATGTACGGCAAGTGTGGAAAAGTAGATGATGCGATATCATTATTCTACCAAGTTCCTAGAAAAAGTTCAGTACCTTGGAATGCTATGATATCCTGCTATGGAGTTCACGGGGATGGTGAGAAAGCTCTTGAGCTTTTTAGAGAGATGAGAGCTGAGAGAGTGAAGCCAGATCATATAACATTTGTATCGCTATTGTCAGCTTGCAGTCATTCAGGTTTGGTCAGTGATGCTCAGTGGTGCTTTAACATGATGGAGGAAGAGTATGGAATTAAGCCTGGTTTGAAGCACTATGGTTGCATGGTAGATTTATTTGGTAGAGCTGGGGAATTGGAAATGGCATTCAATTTTATAAAAAAAATGCCAATCCAGCCCGATGCTTCTACATGGGGTGCCCTTCTCAGTGCTTGCAGAATACATGGAAATATCGAGTTGGGTAAACATGCTTCTGAACGTCTGTTCGAGGTTGATTCAGAGAACGTTGGCTACTATGTATTGCTGTCAAACATTTACGCAAACGTCGGGAAATGGGACGGCGTGGATGATGTGAGATCACTGGCTAGAGACAGGGGATTGAGGAAGAATCCTGGGTGGAGCTCGATCCTATTGAACAACAAGGTGGAAGTCTTCTACACTGGCAACCAAACTCATCCAAGATGTGCGGAGATATACAGAGAGTTGAGGGATTTGACTGCAAAAATAAAGACCATTGGTTATGTTCCAGACTTCAGTTTTGTGTTGCAAGATGTTGAGGAGGATGAGAAGGAGCACATCCTCATGGGCCATAGTGAGAGGCTGGCCATCGCTTATGGAATTATGAGCACCTCTCCTAAAACTCCTATCCGGATCTTCAAGAACATGAGGGTCTGTGGTGATTGCCACACTGTGACTAAATTTATATCTATAATTACTGAGAGGGAAATTATTGTGAGGGATTCCAACCGGTTCCATCACTTCAAGGGAGGAACTTGTTCTTGTGGGGACTATTGGTAATATGATTCATGATTGAACAAATTTACATGTGTATCATGATAGCTTTTAGACCTTTAAAAGAACATGGTGGGCTTCTGCTTGTTCTCTTCGGCTTGAACCTTTAAGCTGAGTCGTGTCGATTTGGAACGTAGAGAATGCATATCTTCATACCCTATTTCTATTCTGCAATTAAGGAAGCAGCCCCATTAGACATCGCATCCATGCCCAGCCGAAGTGGCCAAAAAAGGGTGTCCCATGTTGAGTTTGAGCTTGTCAGTCTTCTTATCTGTCGGATGATTTTTTTTGTTGTTGCTCTCGTCCATAAGATGTCTTAGTTAAGATGACCCTTCCTGGTTTTTTAAACTCCACTACAACAAACTAATCGATGGACATGGCCTTCCCGAAAACTGGTCAAATTGAGCATTATCGTAGTTTGAATCAACTCTTGTGCGTTTTAAAAACATTTTTATTTTTATTAAAAAAAATATTATTAGATTGTTTTTATGCTAATATAAAAAAAAAACCATTGTTTCAGACCAACTTCAGCTACATTTACTCCCCAAATCATTTAGGCTGTCGTTTTATATTTTTAAAAGTAAAAATTAATTGCTTAAGAACTTCAAAATAAAAATTTTCAAAACCACAATTTAAACGCAAAGACAAAGTGCGTTTCTTTTACATTCAAAAAACACTTTCAAAGTATTTATATATATAAAAAATGTATGATTTTAATATATTCTAAAAATAAACGTTTGAAATAAAAAAAAAAAAGAATCACAACGAAAACCTAAGCGAAGCATGATGTCATAATCCAAGTTAACATCATAGTCAGTCAGAGAGATCATCGAGGCACAGTAATTGACAAATTCTTTAGAGCCTCACTGCATAAAAAACATTTATAACATGCCGAAAAACACACTTCAACGAGTACCAAAATTCATCCAGAATCCTCCCCAAGAGGAGGCTGAGAGAAAAATATAACTAGAGGACCACCGACATTAAAATAAAACTAACAGCTAATTTATTATGCCGCCTCTTAATCGACTTCCTCCATCTTGCTGCCCTCGGCGTCAGCATCGGCATCTTCCAGTGGGGGCATTTCAGCGTCAGCTTCAACAGCATCCTCGTCGATGCTCAGGCCCAGTTTCAGCATCCTGTGGATTCTGTTGCCAAAAGTGTTTGGTTCATCTAGACTGAAACCAGAGGTGAGGAGGGCAGTCTCGAAGAGGAGGAGAACGAGGTCCTTGACAGACTTGTCGTTCTTATCCGCATCAGCTCTTTTCCTGAGCTCCTCCATGATGGAGTTCTCAGGGTTGATCTCCATGGTCTTCTTGCTTGACATGTACCCGGCCATGCTGCTGTCTCTCAAGGCTTGAGCCCTCATGATTCTCTCCATGTTTGCGGTCCACCCATACTCACCAGTCACCAAACAGCACGGAGAGTCAACCACGCGGTCAGACACCACAACCTTCTCAACCTTGTCTCCCAACACATCCTTGATAACCTTGCAGAGACCCTCAAACTTCGTCTTCAACTCCTCCTGCTTTTGCTTCTCATCTTCAGTCTCTTCAAGCTTCAACCCCTCCTTGGTAGCAGAGACAAGCTTCTTGCCCTCGAATTCCTTCAGTTGGCCGATAGCATACTCGTCAATGGCGTCAACCATGTAGAGCACCTCATAGCCCTTCTTCTTCAGCTTCTCGAGGAACGGAGAGTTCTCAACAGCCTTCTTGCTCTCACCAGTGATGTAAAAGATGTCACTCTGGCCCTCCTTCATCCTTGTCACATAGTCCTTCAAGCTAGTCAGCTCATCACCACTCTTGGTGGAGTGATATCTGAGCAATTCAGCAAGCTTTGACTTGTTTTGGGAATCCTCATGGATACCAAGCTTGAGGTTCTTGGAGAAGGCCTCGTAAAACTTGTTGTAATCTTCCTTGTTTTCAGCAATCTCAAAGAAGAGCTCAAGGCACTTCTTCACCAAGTTCTTGCGGATGACTTTGAGGATCTTGTTTTGCTGCAACGTTTCTCTGGAGATGTTGAGAGGAAGATCCTCCGAATCCACAATACCCTTGACAAAGCTAAGGTACTCAGGAATCAAATCCTCACAGTTGTCCATGATGAATACACGACGGACATAGAGCTTGATATTGTTGGGCTTCTTCTTTGTGTCAAATAGATCAAAAGGAGCCCTCTTAGGAACAAAGAGAATGGCCTTGAACTCAAGCTGTCCTTCAACTGAAAAATGCTTGACATTCAAGTGCTCTTCCCAGTCATTGGTAAGGCTCTTGTAGAAAGCAGCATACTCCTCCTTGGTAATCTCATCAGGCTTCCTCATCCAGATGGGTTTCTGCTTGTTGACCAAAGACCACTCATGGGATACCTCCTTGATTGTCTTCTTTTTCTTCTCTTCCTTCTCCTTCTCCTCATCTACATCCTCGACCTTTCCTTCCTCATCCTTTTTCTCTTCTTCATCCTCATCGTCAGAAATCTCCTTCTCGGTAGTCTTTTCAATCCAGAGGGAGATTGGATAGCTGATGAACTCGGAGTGCTTCTTGACCAAGTCCTTGAGGCGGCGCTCCTCAAGATACTCAAGCTGGTCCTCCTTAAGATAAAGGACAATCTTTGTACCCCTACCAAGGGGCTCCCCAGAGTCATCTCTGGTGACGGTGAATGATCCACCAGCTTGAGACTCCCACACATACTGCTCATCATCATTGTGCTTTGAGGTCACAATCACCTTCTCTGCAACCAAATAAGCTGAGTAGAAACCAACACCAAATTGTCCAATCATGCTCACATCAGCTCCAGCAGCTAATGCCTCCATGAACTCTTTGGTTCCAGACCGTGCAATGGTACCAAGATTGTTAACCAAATCTGTGAACAGAAAAATCAGCATTAGCCAAGCAATCAATCAATAACATGAAATAAACAATTTTGTTGGAAAAAACACTAACCAGCCTTGGTCATGCCGACACCACTATCAATGATAGTCAGTGTGTTGTTGGTCTTGTCAGGAATGATGTGGATGAAAAGTTCAGGCTGAGAATCGAGCCTGCTCTTGTCTGTCAAGCTCTCAAACCTAATTTTGTCCAATGCCTGAAACAAATCAACAAATAATACTATCAATCAAAAACCCATTCAATTTCAATCAATGTTCTCCTATCAAAACCACAAACTATATATTCCCCCATCAACTTATTGAGCCCCTCCAAGACTCGAGTACGTCAAACAAGCAATCACACAAAACCAAAACCTAATACCAATTAAAACCCGTGTCCATTGACGCAGTACTCTCATTTTCAACCGACGCTTCTTACCCCACAGATCACTCGAATTCACGCAAGCAAAATTCAAGAGTAGCTAAAACACATAACTTTATTAACTAATCAATCATCGACAACATGCTAGGATATAGAGAGGGAGGTTTTAACGTACTTCAGAGGCAAACAGCAAAAAAAAAAATTGCATAAAGCTAAAATCTCTTAAACCGTAAAATCAGAAATCAGAAACAACAGACAAACAGGGAATCTTCATCTTGACAAAAAAAAAAAAAACAGCGTAAATGACAGAGGATATAGAGAGGGAAGTTATATCGTACATCAGAGGCATTGCTAATAAGTTCACGGAGAAAGATCTCCTTGTTGCTGTAGAAAGTATTGATGATCAAGCTCAGAAGCTGGTTGATCTCAGCCTGGAAAGCAAACGTCTCAACATCGCCCATCGCTGTTGATAAAAACCCTAGCCCTGATTTATTTCAGAGAACAAATGAGAGAGGGGGAGAGTGACGAAGGAGCAAAGAGTGAGGCTGCACATGAAGGGGTTAAGGAGAGTTTATATATTGCTAGGGTTTCTAGATCCTTCTATTACTTGTGACTTTTTCTTCTTATTATTTTTAGGTATTTCCTTATTGTTATTATAATAGCGAGGGGGTGATTAAAAGTGCGTCTTGGTTACTATAGTGTTGTAGAAATTCGATTTGCACCCTTGATGTTTTTAGATGCCTTGTTTGGTCACGCTAGTCTCTCAAGTAGTAATAGATTTAAGCTCTGTTTGGCAATGTGTTTCAAAAGCTTTTTTGAAGAAAAAAGATTAATTTTTTAATTTAATTTTTTGGTTTTTTAGATCATTTTCATGTGATGATGTCAAAAATAATTTTTAAAAAATAAAAAAATATTATTTTAATGTATTTCTAAACAATAAAATATTTCAAAATAAACTCAATCACACTCCCAAACAAGCACTTAGAGGGTGTTTGGCATTGCGGTGCGATCTGCGATTCGCAGATCGCACCGCAATTTGCCGTTTGGTAATGCCAAAAAAGCACTTATTTTTTTGTGGGACCTACACCAAATTTTAACAAAACGCCGATTTGAAAAAAGCTGTAAAATGATGCTTTTTTATCTGCGATTCGTGCTTATTGAAACAACGATACAAATCCATTTTCATGCAAAACTGAGAATGCAAAACTGTGAAAAATTTACATGCAAAATGTGCAGCTGCCCTTGACAAATCCATGTTCGATAATTAAAAAAAAATGATCTGTGCATGGCTCTCTCTCTCTCTCTCTCTCTCTCTCTCTCTCTCGTTTTGCCCAAAACAGCCATGGAAACCGAGAGCTTCCAACGCTGCCTCCGGCCACCACAGGCCACCATTTACTATGAAACCACCACAAGAAGAACCACCTCGGCCTTCTCTACCCGTCGGTATCCTCCGTTGAAGCTCTCGTCGTGGTCGGTGAACAGTACCGCCACCTTCCAAGGCTGCCTCCGGCCACCACAGGCCACCATTTCAGACGCCACCACCACATGAAGAACCACCTCGGCCTCTTCTACCCGTAGGTATCCTCCGTTAAAGCTCTCGTCGTGGTCGGTCGGAAGACACTATTCACGTGAATTATGTGCGCTGCACTGTCGCGAAGAAGACGCACAGTGCAGCGCACCGTTTAGTAGTGGGGCTTGGGCTGGGCTGCACTCGGCCCAGCCCAAGTCCACCAAAGTTTGGCTTAGGCCCAATTTGGTTGGGCTGCCCTTGGCCCAACCATTTTTTTAAAATATATTTAAAAAAAAAATAAAAAAAAAATTGTGTAGATACAAATCAGTTCTAATGGAAGGGAAATATCTGTTCGTGATGAAATTGTAAGTAGTTTGATGGGAGAATAAAAAATAATATTTGTTTTTTCATGAATTATTAATTACATTATATTCTTATAATTATTAAATTTACAATATTTAAAAAAATTATATACATATAAATATATACCATTTAAAGTAATTTCACAAGTTAAAAGCAATATGAAAAGCTTGGTAACCAAACACCCAAAACTGTTTTTTTTCAACCTCCAACTCAACCACAGTTTTAACCAAACACTTCACTGTTTATTTCGAACCACAGTAAAAGCGCTTTTTTTTAAACTGTTTTTTTTCAACCTCAATCGCAAAAGCAAAAGCAATGTCAAACACACCCTTACTCTAAGAAAAATGATTTTGTTTATCTACTAGGTCACCATTTAAATTTTGACTAAAATAAAAAGATATAAATTTATTTTTATTTTTCATTTCAACTACAGTTGAATTTGACATGTCACTTGGACAAACAAGATTTTAAACTGAGACATCTAAAAAAATCTACAATTTAAATTGTATCATACCACATGGATAAATAAATTCTAAATCTTTAGATAAATTATTATTATAATTATTATATATGACAGTTTGGGCATACATATTTAAAATTGATTCATAATTATTTAAAATTGTGTTTTTTCATTCCAATCATGGTTTTAATCGTGGGCAAGCAAAATTATAAATCATGAACCATAAGATAAGTTTAAAAAACATTATAATAAAAAATATTTGAAGGCATGGAAGTCGGTGCATAAATGCTTGAAACTATTTTAATTAAATGAAACGATATATATGATAAAAAAAAGAATAAAGTGGAGAGCCCCTTGTTAATTTTTGTAGCATGTAGAGATACTGGGGGGAGGGAGCGCATTCCATTGGGAATTTAAATGTAGGGACTGAAATGAAATTTATTCAGAAGTACAGGGAGTGGCATTTATTCAAAATTTAGTCTTCCTTTTATTTCCTAATAAAAATAAATCATGAGGTGGGTGTAGACGACTAGTATTCCTTTTTTGGGTCTTGGCCGGTCTACGTGGCTGTTGTCTCAAGAAAAAGTCCATCGACATTAGATTTTGGCATTTTCTTTTCCTTAAATTTTGGATTGATTAAGATGTTTTTGCACGGGATTTTGATATTTAATTCCTAGCTTGAAAATCATAATAAATTGGTATAAAAAACAATTTATATTGTTTCAACATATATAGTTTTTTGTTTTGGTTTTTATTTTTTTATTTTTTAGTTAACTTTGGATACCTTGATTTTTTAGGGTTTTATGGGATAATTTTTATTTTTTATTTGTATTTATGTATCTATATTCTTAGTTTTAAATTTTAATTTTTATTGTTATTTATCTTTGTATAAAATACAACTTGCGTTAAAAAACAGAGTAAAGTTTAGCTTTGATGGCGTCAAATGAGAGTGAAATTCTTTTTTATACATGTATAGTGAATCTTCTGTTGTTAGTAATTTGTTATCTTTGTGTTTTTTTCATCTCTTTTGTTTATATATAGCTTGATATATTTTTAGTTTAAAGCAATTTTAATTTCAGAAAAAAAATTATTTTTTTATTTTGTTAGATTCTTTCTTCATATTATTATATTAAAAGTATTTAAGAACATTGCGATTAAATTAATTTGAGATTGAAAGAAAAGGTTAGTTCATTTTTTTAATATATTTTAAAGTGTTAATATTAAACAAATATCATAATATATAATTACTCTCACGTATTTTTAACGGAAAAAATCCTTAAAATAATTGTTATCATTATTTTAAATATCTTGTCTATAGTAAAATGAATATATATAAAAACAAAATATTTAAAAGTTTTATAAGCTAACTATTTAGCTCAGATGTACAGCATTATAAAAAAAGTCTCGGTTGTAGTGAAGCGTAGGGCAAGTGATTCATATATTTTTTCATTCCAGATAATTTAGCTCAATTTTTTTTCCCGTTTTGTCAACTTGTGGCTTCGTGTAGTTTATATTTACGTGATATTAGATCTAAAATATCATATATATATATATATATATAAAAGAAATTATTTGTTTTTATATTTTTAAGATTGATTTTTCATATTATTATATTTTACGTGATATTAGAACAGTGGGAATATTTTTTCAAAAAAAATAGTTCTTTTATATATATATATATATATATATATATTAAGACAGTAATATTAAATAAATATCAAAATATATAATCATTCTTAATTTTTGAGAAAAAATACCTATAAAATAATCGTTATTATTATTTTAAACATATTATTTATAATAAAATGAATATACAAACAAAACCAAATAATTGAAAGTTTTGTAGGTTGATTATGTATAGCATAAAAAGAAAATATAAGATCATCAACATTTTTTTAACATGTTTGAAAAATTTTATTTTAACGAAGCGCAAGGTAAGTGACTCATATATTTTTTCATTGTAGATAATTTGGCCCAATTTTTCTATTCATTTTGTCTACATGTGGCTTCATATATTTTTTTGTTTGCGTTATATTAAATCTGATATATCATACATAAAAAAGTTGTAAAAATCAATTTTTTACAAAAACAACATCGGCTAATGAATTGTTTAGATTATTATTTTCATTGTTATTATCATAATTGTTAAATTATCTTAATTATTATAGTTGATATTATAATTATTATTGTAAATAATCAATATTCTGATTATTATTAGCAGTACTATGACTATCACTACTATCATCTTTATTGTTATAATCATTGTCATTATTATAATAATAATCATCACAATAATCAAAACCCTTATTTTTATTAATATAATCAAAATTATAATTAGTATTATTATCATTATTATAATTTCTTTGCTATTATTGATATTTTCTATATTATTTTATGAGTTATTGTTATTAATACCATCAAAGACATAATTATTAACACCATAAGAACTATAACCATTATAATAAATAACAATTTCTATTAGTATTATGATTAATAATGTCACTAATATTATCATTGTTATAATAAATAAAATTATCATTACCATTACTACTAAAACAAAAGGAATTACTAAATTACCTTGAGGAATAAAAAAAATTCAAAACTTTTAACAAAATAGTGCAAGAAAAAAAAAAACTAAAACTATTATTATTATTGTGTAAATAATGGGAAAAAAGGAAATTATATCAAAGAATAAAAAAAAAACCTAAAACCTTTAATAAGAGAGCAAGCAAAAAATAAATAAATGAGAAAACAAAAATAAATATAATTAGCTAAAAAAAATCATTTGACATGAAGACCAAATAAAAAACTAAAAGAAAGAACAAATAGAAAAAAAAATATCAATTTTTAAATGATCACAATCACAAACTAAAATTTAAAATTTAAAATTATTTAAAAAACATTACCTCAATAAAAGGAAAAATAATACAAATTAAAAACAAAAATTAAGAGCATATATATGTAAACATGGACAAAAATAAAGACAGTTTCAGAAATATAAAAAACAAATAAAGGAATTGAAATAAAAAATTAAAAGTATAAAAGCTGAAATGAAAATAAAATATCTAATCAATTTCCATCAAATGACACAATTAAAAAAATCAAAACCTTTGTACCGAACATATTAAGGGATTTCAACCTCGTCTAGAAATTAAAAGAATAAAGACCGAATTGAAACCTAAATATATAATCAATTTTCATCGAATGACAAAATTGAAACAAATCAAAACTTCATAATATAAATCAGGACCATACAACACAATCAAAAGATTAGGGATTGAAATGAAAACACCAACAACATCAATGACTTCCGAGCATTTTCGCTTGCAAGAGAGAGAAAAGAGGGGAATTTTGACCGACAACCAGGACGTTTCTTGCAATCCTGGGAGGCAACGTGCTCTACCGTCAGGTGGAGGACATGGAGACGGATCTGGTGACATGACAGTTGGACATTTTTCACCGCCTGAATGGGTCGCACGTGCCTCCCGAAGGGGGCGTGAGGCCACAAACCATCGGCATGTTCGACGAACACGCTTGCAGTATTCGGTAGAAATTAATATTTTAAAAAATGGTCAGTTATCTAAACACTCCTACATCCAACTCTTGTATATTTGTCTGTTATGGGATCATATCAGTATTTAGATATTTTCAAAAATAGTGAACGGACCGAAACACCCTTCATGCAATTTATGTGTTTTGTCTTATTGGAGGGTAAAAAATTTATTTTACTGTTCATTAAAAATGTCAAATTACCATAACACCCCGCAGACAACTCTTTGTTTTTAATTTATTTGGGGGTGTGATGATTATTTTACTATGCACAGAAAAGTATAAAGGCAAAAATACCAACACCAAAGATGAGGTGAATAGAGATAAAATAATAATTGGAACAATAAAGATTGTTAATTATAAAATTCTTTGAATTCAAGGTGAAGCCATAAGTTTAATATACAGGGGGACAACATATTGGTGCGTTGTTTCAATTCTGAATAAGGAGTTCTTTTATTAGCCTTGATGGTTATAAAGGTTTTTTCTATTAATATTGATGTTTGAGTCAATTTATATATATCTCGATTAATTTCACGAGTTCTAAAATTAATAATTATATAATTAATAAGGACAAGAGTCAAACCTGAGATCACAAGCGAAGCAAACCCTTTAATTCTATCTCTTACCACTAAATCACCCACCTACTAGATGATTTCTGAATAATGATTTAATGAGGTTAGATATGGATAAAATCATCTTCCACTCCATCATTAAATTTCAAAACTATTATATATATATATTTGAATTGACTTGACTTATAAAATTAACACTAAACAGTACAAGGTTTTAGAATTTAAATTATTGCTGTTAAATTTCACCACATAGTCAGATAATTTTTGTAATTTATGGGATTGTAAACCAAATTAAATGAAAATTTACTTGATGGAACCTTAATAACTCTAACACTTCAACCCTCGATCCAGCTGAAAAATTGCTAAACTATTTTTTATTTAGAAAAAAAAATTGCTTTAAGATTTTACTCAATAAATAAATAAATCAAATTGTTGTTATTTAAATTGATATGAGCTAAATATATAGCACATGACCAAATTTAGTTCCTGGAATTATAGTTATAATTGTTTTTGAAAATATTTTTTTTTTTAAAAATATATTATAATAATTTTTATTTATTTTTAAAAATTATTTTTGATATCAATATATAAAAATAATTTATAAATATTAAAAAATAATTTAAAACAATAAATTTTTATTTTTATTTTTAAAATACAGTATCAAACTTCTTAATAACTTTATTTAACTGTCCTTATTCCGAAAGTCCCACATTAATCTAACAAAAGCCCAGTTAAGTCCCATTTCTGCTCCTTCTTTACCCCAACATCACCACTGCCACTCCTTCACTGTTACAGCTCTCTAAAACCCTAAATCAAATCTCTCTCTCCAAAAAAATGCCACCAAAATCATCAAAATCGAAAGAAGCACCGTCTGAGAGACCGATTCTCGGCCGATTCTCTTCTCACCTCAAGATCGGCATTGTAATCACTCTATTCCCCCTCTATCTCTCCATAATTTGATCTCTTTTTCGTGTTTTTATGTGTAAAGTTGTTTTTTCTTGTCAGGTTGGATTGCCGAATGTAGGGAAATCGACCCTCTTTAATACGCTGACGAAGATGTCAATACCGGCTGAGAATTTCCCCTTTTGCACTATTGAACCTAATGAGGCTAGAGTTAATATTCCTGATGAGAGATTTGAGTGGCTTTGCCAGCTGTTCAAACCGAAAAGCGAGGTTGTGGACTTCAAGATGTTAAATTTGATGAATATTATTTCTAGGTTTTTTCGTACTGATGATGTTACCGGCTACCTCCGAGTGTGGAACCTAAATTTTTAGTTGTTTTTTTTATGTATTTGACTGATTAGGCATATTTTAATTGTCAAACCATGAAGTGAAAATGTAGAGTTGGTTGAAATATGGGTGGAAGTGAAAAGAGTGAGAATTTGTTAGGGGGGTTTGTGTGCTGTTCTTTTATTTAAGCAGTTTATATTCAATATACTTAAAGGGTTTTAATTCTATGAATGTTATTCGTGGGTTTTATGTACTAATTTAACCTGTGCAAACAGAAATTCAATTTGAGTTGGCTGTTATGAATTTGCTGGATTTAACATGGTTTCATTTGCTGACGAAGTAAATAAAGAAACACATCGAGTTGATTGGGAAGCGAAGGAAATGACAGTTTATCAAGGGTTTTTTTTAATGACAGTATCGTTGATTGAGTGTGATGATTAGTTATGTATTGTCTGTCTTTATTGTTTAAGTACTTAATGCAATATATATTGAAATATTTTAATGGTCAGGTTTCAGCGTTCTTGGAAATCCATGATATTGCTGGATTGGTTAGAGGTGCACATGAAGGTCAAGGACTGGGAAACAGTTTCTTGTCTCACATTCGTGCTGTTGATGGAATTTTTCATGTTTTGCGTAAGGTTTCTAACTTTTCATATGAGAATTAGATCCATGACTTCAATAATGCAGTTAGTGTCTGGTTTTAATAGCAGAACCACTATTGCACGTGTTAAAGAGTGGAGAACATGGGAACATGGTGCTTTGCTTTCTATGGGGAGAGCTTTATAAAACTTTTCCATGGATAGAGTTAACTGTTCAATGTTGTCGGAGTTATATTAGAAATTAGAAATAGGATTGGAACCTAAAACTTAAGTTTTTTCTGACTTGATGTTAAAAGTGCACTTGAAGTGGAATTAACTTGTTGTATCTATGCATGTATAATAGGAGCATTTGAGGATCCAGATATTATCCACGTTGATGACATTGTGGATCCAGTTAGAGATCTCGAGGTTATTAGTGCAGAACTCAGACTGAAGGTATGTTATGGATATACTGATGCTGTTTGGCACTCAAATATAGCCTCTAATTCTTGAATTGAACATCAAGATATCCATTTTAATGTCTGTTGATTTTTCAGTATGCTCCATAATACTTTTTTTTTAATATAGTGCGGGATAACATTCTGTAACATATTTTTGGCCATTTATTGTGAAAATTTTCAGTTGAGGTGAAGCAGTTTTTTATATTCTTTGTGACATTATTGCAGGATATAGAGTTCATGGAAAGGAG
Organism: Salix arbutifolia; assembly: GCA_025169955.1. NCBI lineage: Eukaryota > Viridiplantae > Streptophyta > Magnoliopsida > Malpighiales > Salicaceae > Salix > Salix arbutifolia. The sequence continues at coordinate 31,507,975 of CM045917.1, read as the reverse complement.
GATAGAGGATGTTGAAAAGAGCATGAAGAGGAGCAATGATAAGCAGTTGAAAATAGAACTGGAGATGTGTCAAAGGGTATGTATTTTTGTGGTGGAGCTTTGGATAATTTCTGAGCTTGAGTCTTCATCCAATCATGTTGGTTTGAGAGATCCAGCTACGGGTTTGTTCTTCATTTGCAATGGTCAATAAGGGACTTGGCTTCCTTTTTTGACAATTACTCGCTTGTTCTTGTGACTGATGTCAAGCAATGTCGGTGCATTTTAGGTCAAGGCATGGCTTGAGGATGAGAAAGATGTACGTTTAGGAGACTGGAAAGCTGCTGATATTGAGATATTGAATACTTTTCAGCTGCTTACTGCCAAGCCTGTCGTTTACCTGGTAAGTTTTTTACCCTCCTGCCCTTCTTAGGCTCTTCATAGATAGTTTTGATGATCTTCCTGGATTAAACATGCATTCATTTTGCAGGTTAACATGAACGAAAGGGATTACCAAAGAAAAAAGAACAAATTTTTGCCCAAGATTCACACATGGTGTGTCCAATTGTTTCTTCAACTTTACCCATGTTTCTATTAACTCTTATCACCCCATCCCTGTGCCAGTCTTTGTATGCCTTTTGCCCTGCTTGACAACATTTACAACAGCTTACTGCTGCTTTCAACATTTAATGATTCACAAATCTACGCCGTCTCTCATAACATTTTGATGGTCACACACAATTATATAATTGTCCATGACATTTGTCTTATATGTCTATACGGTGTTCTTGGACCTTATCAATTTACATCAATAACACTAACTGTTTTTTCATATTTAAAGAAAAAAAGAAAGCATGCTTATATGCACATCACCCTATTCTTTTTTCTTGATAATGATATAACTTTCAACAGTGCATTCCAGCACCATCATTCTATGCTAGCCATCAACTTGTCAAAAATATATCTCTTCTAGTTGTTTGTCTACAAAAGAAATAAGTCAATTGCTTTCTTTTCTAGGGTGCAGGAACATGGGGGTGAAACCATTATTCCTTTCAGCTGTGTCTTAGAGAGAAATCTTGCTGATATGCTACCACATGAAGCAGATAAATATTGTGAGGAGAACAAGGTACAAAGGTTAGTATTGAGGAGCCAGTGGCTTGTAATTGTATCTTTAGCTATTGTTTCCTTTGTAGATCCTTATGCTCATATGAGAGAAAAACAATCGTGCTTTTAAAACCAACACAAAGGCAATTGGCAATAAAAAAACTAATCCCCACCTTCCTTCCCCATGTATTTTACTTGAACTTGAGTTGTGCAGAATATAGTTTATTACAAGTGATTTACTTTCTTTTTTCTTTTTCTTGTAACATTATGCTATGATGACCAAATCTCACTTTGATGCAGTGCCCTTTCGAAGATCATAAAGACTGGATTTTCATCAATTAATCTCATATACTTTTTCACCGCTGGCCCTGACGAGGTAACAAATACCTTCTTTTTTTTCCCTTTTGTTTTCTCTGATCTGTTATGGAAACGTTAGCCAGAATTTTATTGCAATTTGAATTGAGTATGATACAGGGGTTATGTATTGTTTGTAGTTATATGTTGTCTTGTCTTCATAACGTGTTTGATGGGTATGCTATCTTACAATAAAAAAAGCATATTGTGCTTTTATATGCAATTTCATGTTAATTTTTATTCAACTGGTCACATTACAATGTCCTAGTTAATAAATTGAATTTGCCTGAGAAAAAATATTGCTGCAAGTGCTGGCTATCATTTAGGAAGTTATGCTCAGACTCGGATTTATGACCTTAGAAAAGTGTGCTTTCTCTTGAGAAACATTTATAACCTGGGATATACCTTTGGGATGAATTCTTAGGTCCTAGCAGATTGTACCAGTACTTGAGAGTTTATTTCAACTTCAGTAGCAATTATTATTGTATATTTCCTGCTCGATTGTGATTTTCAAGCTTCCTTAGTTTTTCATAATCTGTTTGCAATCTGGTACTACTGGTTTGGAACTTTGTTTTCTTGGGTCCTACAGGGTTGGTATTGCTGTGCACATTCACTTCTTCCACTATGATTAATGCCTTTCACATTGATGGAATAGTTATTTCTACCAGCAGGCCATTTATAACCTTTTGTTTATCAAAAACTTTCCTATTGTCCCTTTTTTTATCCCTTATACAAGGTTATTATTTCTCCTTGTATGGTTATCTCGTATCAGAATGGTTTGACATCCTGTTTATTGCACAACTTCTTTTACCAGCCAGCCATTTATAACCATTGTTCTGATAAGTTAGTCTAATGTCCAGAATTGTTTGCTCTTGCAGGTGAAATGTTGGCAAATCAGACGACAGACAAAGGCCCCTCAAGCTGCTGGGACGATCCATACTGATTTTGAGAGAGGATTTATATGTGCTGAGGTTTGTTCCTGGTTCATGCTTTTTGATGCATTTTACTAATTTCAAAGTCAATTAATGGTCTTGATGCATATTTGTTTTTTGGTGGTGGCTGTAAAAAATTTAACCTTGAGATTTCTAACTTTTGGATTTTCTGGCAATACTCAGGTCATGAAATTCAATGATCTAAAGGAGCTCGGTAACGAGCCAGCTGTTAAGGTATGCATTCTGAATGAAACATTGTTTGTTTGTTTGGCGAACCTCAGGGGTCTGGGGGTTGTGAATGAGTGTTCCATGCTCCAATATTTTCCCTTGGTAACTGCGTGGAGTTGGAATTAGACAGAGTTATAGCTATAACAAGGGGAAATTCATTGATAGCAAAAAGGAAGCTAAATGGGATTTAATTGTCTATCATAGAAAGCCAAAAGCATGTGACATGATGAGCAGTCCTAGAATATGGTTGCGGTTGTATAACTGACAACAAAAGGTTGAAAATGACCTGAATGCTCTAAAACCATCCACTGAATAAATTCCTGCTGCCAATGGCTCTGGGGGACGGACCCATGTGAAACCCATTAGTGGGTTCTATTAATCCAACAGCTGTTTAAATTTGTCGCCTGCTAGCGCTGTAATTCTGTGCAAAACATGCATGTTGTGTAGCAACACTCTTGCAAAAAGATTCCGTGCATTTTGGTGGCAGTGGTGTTCTTAACATGGTTAATGTTGATCTGGGTGCCTCAGGGGGGCATTTATTTTCCGAGCTTGTAAAGTTGAAACGTGGTATTTGAGGAAATTTGATTAGTAAATTCCCACAAATTACTCCCACATTGTTGTCTAGGTTCCCCCTGTTATTTAAAATATGCTAGCCTTTACCTTTTTTATGACGAATTGAATTTCCCTTGCAAATTGGCTCAGGCTGCTGGGAAGTACAAGCAGGAGGGAAAGACATATGTTGTCCAAGATGGAGACATAATATTCTTCAAGTTCAACGTGTCCGGGGGTGGAAAGAAGTAAGATCATAACTGCATTGAGCAATGGAGTTAGAATGGAATCGGATATTGTTAACTCAGTTATATCTCGAGGAGCTATGCCCCCACACCATATGAAAAGATAAAAAGATATGTATCCTGTTTTTGCTGTTTGCAGTCCTTTCATCGAGTCTATATTTCGATATATGGAGGAATGTAACTGCAAACATCTTAGAGCCGATATATCAAGGCCCTGAGATTGATGTGCAAGTTTTCCATTTTATTCTGAAAGATAGTCTAGATTACACTTTGTTTTATGCTTTCAAACCCGTCAGTGAATTGAATGGTATATTTTTGGTGGTTATGCTATGTGGTGTAGTATTATTCTTTGATCATTTATTTTTAGGGTTCTTCCCTTAATTACTAAAAAAAATTAAACACCTATAGTGTAGTGATGCACTTGCCTTTCATAGCACAGACTAAGGGGAGATTATCATTATTTTACAAGGTTTACTTGGCAGGGTTATTTTTTTTGTTTTTCTTTATTGAGTTAACTTGAGTTGATTTTTTTTTTCAATAAATTTTTCATTGATAGTTTTTTAGTTTCACTTTTAATTTTTTTCAATACAAGGGGAGATGATCCTTTTTCTCATTTATTCTTTTAATAAGGTTGCCTTGTTCTCGTTCTTATTTAATTTTTACTTTATTATCAAATTAAAAAATTTCAAAAATTTTAAAAATATTTATAAGATATCTTTTATTAATATTAGTTTGCCATGTGTTATTATTGTTTTCATCAATTGTCATTGGCCTTTTTATAATTAGATTCTGGGTTTTCTTACTCTTTTATCATTGTTTGGTATAATGAATCTAGTCTCCAGCAGAGCACAAATCACCTATTTAGTTCATGGTTATACATCATTTTAACATAATAACATACAAAGAGGTACAATCCCCTTCTAGTAGTAATGCAATCAAAGGTAGATGATTGATGAAATAACTTGTAAAACGAACATGAACTGTATTCCAATTGTTGGGTGTTTTACCTTTTGATTAAAACAAACCTAACATTCCAGAACTTATGCATTATTTGACCCTTAAAACTTTCATTTGTTTTTAATTTGGTCCATTTACTAAAAAAATGTTCATTTTTGTCATCAAATTTCATTTCCATCCATGTTTGATCCCTCAACTTTATTTTTTAATTTGGTCCCTTTACTTTTATATCAATTTTTTTTGGTCATGTAACATCATTTTCGTCTACATTTCGATCCCTAATTTTTTTAATTCTTCAATTTGTTCGTGGTACTTTTAAATTTGGTCATTTTGATCTAAGATAGGAGATAGGGATGCCAAAAAAAAAGGAGAGTTTAATTGACGTGATTGTCTTTTTACTATTTCAAAAAGGTAGATTAGGTCTCAAAAAATGGTTATTTCTTAATTTGTATGATTTTTTTTTTAGTTTTTATGTATTTAAAGGGTATTTTTGAGTTAAAATGAGTTTATTAAGTGTTTTTAGGTCACTACCAATATGATTAACAATATTAAATAACATGGTATATATGTATTTGTTTTCTAATGGATTTACCATTAGGATCACAAAAGAACTTTAAGTTAATTTCAAGACTACTTGTGATTGATTTGCATGGGATACATCATAGAATTATTTTTATAAGAATTGTTTTCCAATGTTGATCTAATTGTATGTTTATACATGCGACCAACAACGTTTCAAACTATGGTTGGTCGTGCAAAAAGCATCAAATGATGCTTTTCCACAACCAATTACAACTTGAAAGATTGTTGACTGCATAAATAAATTCGCTCTAAGAATAAAAACAACGATCTTTTAATGTGTTTAAGTCTTAATTTTACTTTCTTCTTGGACTATGTTTAATGATGTATTATTCATGAAATCCTTGTTTAAAACTTATTTTTAACCAGACATATTATTAGTTCAATTTTCATATTATTTTTATGATCAAAATATAAATAATCTTTTTATTATGACAATGAATATTTAACTTACATATGAAATATATGTAAGAAACATTTAAACAATCTAGAATATTTAAATATGTGCAATAAATACTGATGCATTAAAAATTAGAATTTCTGCCCCTAAATATATGCATATACTGTTGAACTATAGTGCAATGATAATCTTATAGCCTTTATCACAAAATTTACTACTACTGAGCGACTCATATTTTAAGCTATTAACAAAAATAGATTTTCAATTGAAGGTGAAGATTTATCTCTAATATTGTCAAATCCAATGATTTTTCAATTTGAGTTCTCTAAGAGTAAATTTTCCTTTATTAATTTTAATAATGCTTGAAAACATTGAATCATTTTAGCAAGCATGATCCAAAAACCATTTCTTATACTTCATTGATTCTTATACCCATATATCAAGTTAAGGTTTCTAGTACCCATATGTTTTTAGGGTTCTTTATGGTTAAAAGGTGTTTTTTTTTTTAAAAAAACCAAATCATATTAAAAGGCTTGTCCTTCTTAACAGGACATGCATAAATAAAATGACCTATTTCTTTACAATAATTATATTTATAATTAGAATCATGTAATTGTCAAGCTTTAACAAAGTAGTTTTTAAAATACATTTAATTCCAAAATGTATTTTATTGCACTTGTAGCATCTAAATGCTTTTTTGTGCTAAATTCTTCTTTATTTTAATTTTTATTGAGGTTTGAGATTTTTCTATTCCCTTGTTTTTTTCCAAAGAAATTTCAGAATAACTTTATGATTAATAAAATATCCTTTTCAACATCATCATCATCATCACCATCACTATCTTTTTTTTCTTCAATATGATTCACACACTAATTATAGATTTATTTGAAAACATTTTGTAACATATTGATGAACTAACATATCTATTTTGGATGTTTTTTTTAACATAGTTAGTTCCTTCATATGTTATTTCTAGAGCATGTCATGTGCCCCTGATATTTTTGTAAGATATGATTTTATTAATTTTGCTTCTACTAAGTGCACAATACAAGGTGTTTATAACTTTAACATCCATAAAAAACAATGTTTTATCACCATTCATATACTCACTCTTAGTTTTAAGAATTGTAACACCATTTTTAGTTTTGGTGGGTTTATGAGGTCCATTTTCTATATAGATAGTCATGAATCATAATCAATGGATTGAAGATATATTATCATTCCAACTTTGTAGTAGACATAACCATTACCATCAAACATAGACGGTCTAGAGGTAGATGATCATTTATTTTGGTGATTATAGCTAATGGTTGTTATTTTATTGAAACTCCAAGTCTAAGCAACCTTTTATAAATTATAACTAAGCTATTATACCAATTGTTGTTTTAGGACTAAGCCAATAATAACACCTACGGAGAGGTGAATTAGGTGTTTATTACTATTAAAAAATAATGTAACTTAATTCTATTAAACATAATAAAAAAATATATAATTAAAGTGCTAAAAATAAAATAATAATAGTGGGAGAGATTGTAAACTTGGTTTGCATCATGTTTTGAAAAGCCTTTATCTACACCTCAAGTATCAAATTATAATTAAGTATTGTATTTATTCACTTGTCTATGTCAAATAGTGACATTTCTATTTTGATAAATAAGTATCAATTTTTCTTACATCACTTAAAGATATTTCCTCTTTAAGATTTTCTTTTAGTGATAATATCTTGCTAATACCAAAAGTTCTACCCAAACTTTTAAGAGTTTACAAATGTGATTTTATTATTTTAGAATTAGTTTCTCAATAAAATGGATCTATAATTAAAAATTTAAATATCTCTATATCTCACTAGATAACACTTAATGGGTTAAAAAGTCTTTAGGAGTTATGAGAATGATAATTGACTCTTATGTAAGACTATTTTTTTTTTATATTTAATACCAAATAGCATACTCTACAATGTAGCTTTACACTCTTAAATATTAAAGTTTACAACTAAGTCCTAATGTAAAATGAACAAAATGATTGGTAAATGATATTTGATATTTTGGTCAAACATTAATGGATAATTATAAACTTATCACGATATCTGTTTTTGCATTTTAAAATATGAGAAAATATGCAATTTTTATTTTTAAAATATGTTTGGAACAATTTTCGGATTTGACTGTATGCATAAAAATAAAATATCCTTTTATGTTTTTGAAATAAGGATTTTTTTTTAATTTTTGTAGAAAAATAAGATATTTTTAATAACAGCTATGTAACTTACAATTAAGTCTACAACTCGATATTACACAAGATTATTGGGGAAATATGTGATGAAATCATAGTTTTTTTTAAATAACCATTTAATTTTTTGTTTAGATTTTTTTGTTTTGTTTTTTAAAGTATTGTTTTTATTATATCTTATAAATTTCTCTCTCTACGTGTATATATGAGTGAAGGGTGTTAACTGACTTCTTTCTATTTTTATTTTTAAGAAGATAGTGAGCTTGACTCGGCTCAACCATCTAGGTTGGGATGGAAACGATCCCAACCCAATTGAAATATACACATTTTTTTTCCATGACATGTATAATTTTTGCATGCAGTGGTTGAGGAAGTGGTTTTTTAGGGCAAAAAGGAAAACAATGCTTGCCTCGTCAGAGGATAATGGTTACCACAGATTTTTTGGTGTTACAAAAAAGATCATGGATTGTTTTTAAAGATGGTGAGGTTGCTATTGTTGGACTTTAAATTAATGATGTCGGTCAAAGTTTAATTTGGTTTTTTAACTTTTAATTCTTTTTCAATGCACTTCAAATTGGCTTCAAACTTTCAATCATGTGCATTTTTATTTCTATCAAACTTTAATGTTAACCCTGAATTTGCATGTTTTTTCATTATAGTTCCTTGTTTTGGATTTATGCAATTTAATCTATAATTGATCATTAAAGTTTCAATTCTCTTCAATTTCACATCTTCAATCAATTAAACTCTCATAGTTTGGCGCCTTTTATAAAATGATCATTGATCATAATTTTTTTAATTAACTTTTAATTGACCATAAACTTTTCATTTTCTTGCAATTCTGCCCCTAATTTGAACCAATTGATTTGGTATAAATTAAATTTGATCTCTCATGATTCCATTTTACTTGATTAAGCTCAAATTAGGCTCTCAAACTTAATCTTTTATTGATTAAGTCCTAATAAAATTGACTTGACCCATTCAAGGTATAATTAAGTCTTGCATATAATTAAGTCTTTTTTTCCATTGTACTTAGTTCTTATTCAAGTTTGTTCAATGATTATTTATTTTTACCTTGAATCTGCACTATTTCTCCATTCTTTGGCACAATAGGGTGTAATTGGACTCTCGAATTTGTCTAATTTCTGGCTTATTTTGTTTCCTATTTTTCACCACGTCAATTCTTTTATTTTTGTTTTGGATAGCTTTGGAGAATAACCTAGAAATGAGTTATGACACTACCTTCTTTAACTTCTATCATGTTTGTTGATGTATTTTTCATATAAAATTGTTTAATGATATTATCAACCAAACATATTATTAGTCTATTTTTATATTATTGTTATCATCAAAATATACAAGTTAAAGACCAACAATAACTTGATTGTAATGTCGAGAAAATATCATTCACTAAATGTATATTTGGTAAAGCAGTGAAAAATATTTTTTTAATTAAAAATACATTAAAACGACATGTTTTATAGAACTAAGTAAATGGACCTATTCATTTTTCTACATCAAATACATGTATGTTAATTCACTTGTTTGTTATTTTTCTATTATTTTTTTTCTTGTCTTATAATTTGAATTTCATAAAGAGTTTCTTTACCTTATAAATTCTTTTGAAATAGTATCAATTTGATGTTTTTTATACAAGAAAAATACTTTGAAAAACAAATTAAAGTGCAAAACAAACACATCCTTATGGACTATTTTTTTTGGGTTAGAAACATTGTTTCATGTTTTTTAAATTCTTTTTTGCTTGAAAATAATTATTTTTAGTATTCTTTAATGTGCTGGTAAATCCGAGTTGAGGTAAGTTTAATAAATGTGCACCAAATAGGACGAAAGAAATCCATTGTGGACCTCGATTTTGTTGATCTGTTCTCATGTGGTCCTCGATTTTGTTGATCTGTTCTCATGTGGTCCTCTTCTGGATTTGCTTACTTCATACCGATTCATGCACGCAAGCAAGACGGTACCATGCCATTATTACATTGGGAGTTGCATGGGAAATTCATCCCCACGTGTCACAACATGAGTGGCAGTTCAAAAAATGGGACCCAGTCCAAAATATTCCGCCACCAACCTCACCGCTCGTGAGCTCTTATTTATTGGAATTTGTAGTGTGAAGTGACCCTTTATAGACCCTAGTCAAAGGGCCCCAATTATTTTTTATTCATAGTGCTTCCATGCAGAAAACAATCCAAAACTACTTTTGATAAATCTTTTGAAGTCCACCATGTTGGTGAAAGATTCCATGTCTTTTTGGCGGGTGAAACCCTAATTTTTGCCCTAAAAAATGCGGGTACCCTTAAAAAAAACCTAGCATTTTTCCCTCTATTTTTTTCACTCTCTGACACTGAAAGTCTAAAACCCTAAAAAGTACCGAAAAAGCAAAAAACGACGGTTGATTTATTTCTTAAAAAACAATTATTAATCAATGCAAACAAATTGGGGTTTTTGTTTCAGTGAAAAACTCACATGCCTACAGATGGGGTTTTGTTGCTTTCTAAATTAATGGAAAAAGATAGTCTTTTTATTAGAGTACAAAGCTGATTTTAGCAAAAGCTAAAATGGACAGTTACAAGAGGGGTTTAAGGTCAAAATATTTTATGGGCCCCTTTTTATTTATGAATTCTTACTTTCTCGGGGTTTTTTAATTTGTTGTTCCATTTCCAGTGCTTCCTCACGGCTTTCTTAAGATAAAATAAAACCCATGTGTGTTTTGTTGTAAAGCTCTGTTCTTTGCTAGAAAGTTGGGTTTTTTCTTTCATTTTTGCTTCAAAGTTTTAGTCTCTAGAGTGTGAGATTCTTCTAAGCCTACATTGCTAGAGTTGGAGATGTTGTGAGGGAATGCTAAAAGTTTTTGTTCTTCTTAGATGACTAGATCTCTCAAAGAAAGTGCCCCATTTTAAGTTGTTGTAGCTCATTTCCGCCATTTAATGTTTGGGGTCAGTTGAACCAAAAAAAACTCTTTGTTGAAGCTGAGTTTTTGTCACTGGAAGCAGTAAAGGGTCCTTGGAGCTCCATTGTCAGGTAACAGTACTGGAGTTGGTGATTTTTTGTTGAGTGGTACTGTCTTATGCTCTCTAAAGAGGTCACTGCTCTTGTTTCTTGAAGAAAAGGCTTTCCAGGTCTCTTGTTTTTACTTTTAAATGGTTAAGACTTGGTTGAAATTGCTGGCTCATTTAGCTTAACTTTTTTCCCTTACAAGACTGAGCTTGTTTCTTCTTGTTATAAGGCTTGTTTTCTTGTAACATTCAAGTGGCCATTGTTGGGTCTAGTTGTTGAGCTTGTAAGGTCTGAAATTTACTTGGTTCGGTTAGAAGCTAGTAACCCCCTTTCAAGTTTTTGATAGATTGAATATGAATCTCTCAAGGCTTTTACTGTTATCCCTATTTTTCCTTTCTGCTATGGGGCAGTTGCCTTCACAGGACATATTGGCATTGCTTGAGTTCAAGAAGGGTATCAAGCATGACCCCACTGGTTATGTTCTTGAGTCATGGAATGAGGAGTCCATTGATTTTAATGGCTGCCCTTCTTCTTGGAATGGCATTGTCTGCAATGGTGAAAATGTTGCTGGGGTTGTTCTTGATAACTTGGGTCTCTCGGCTGATGTAGATTTGAGTGTGTTTGCAAATCTTACATTGCTTGTCAAACTCTCCATGGCAAACAACTCTATAACCGGCAAGATTCCAGACAATGTAGGTGACTTTAAAAGCCTTCAGTTTATGGATGTGTCGAACAATCTGTTTTCGTCATCATTACCACCAGGGATTGGTAAATTAGGGAGATTAAGGAACCTCTCGTTGGCTGGGAACAACTTCTCTGGCTCACTTCCAGATTCAATTTCAGGGTTTGTATCTATCCAGTCTTTGGACTTGAGCCGCAACTCGTTTTCTGGGTCATTGCCAATGTCATTGGCAAGGCTGAACAACCTGGTATATCTGAATCTGTCGTCCAATGAGTTTACCAAGAGGATTCCAAAGGGATTTGAGCTGATTTCAAGTCTACAGGTGTTTGACTTGCATGGGAATATGTTTGATGGTCATTTAGATGGGTTGTTTTTTCTTGAAACCAATGCTAGTCATGTTGATATCAGTGGGAATATGCTAGTGAGCTCTAGTTCTCAGAGATTACTTCCGGGTATGTCTGGGAGCATTAAGGTTTTGAATCTTAGCCACAACCAGCTCAGCGGGTCACTGCTAAATGGAGGTGACGTGCAATTGTTTGCAAGCGTAAAGGTGTTGGATTTAAGCTACAATCAGTTGTCAGGAGAATTGCCAGGATTTGATTTTGCTTATGAACTTCAGGTCCTTAGGCTCAGCAACAACAAATTCACCGGGTCTGTTCCTAATGACCTATTGAAAGGAGATTCTTTGCTCTTAAATGAACTGGATTTGAGTGCCAATAATCTCTCAGGTACCTCTTTAATCACTGCTCTAGCCTTTTATGAGTTACTTGTGCTCAGTTATAATACATTTAGTGGCTTAGTTCTGTTTATTGTGTTTTATGATTGCCTCTCACATTGTAGCTTCATCTTTTAGGGCCAGTAAGCATGATTATGTCAACAACACTTCGCGTCCTTGATCTGTCTTCAAACGCGCTTTTCGGGGAACTCCCTTTGGTTACCGGGAGCTGTGCGGTCCTTCATCTATCAGACAACAGGTTTGAAGGAAATCTAACCCGGATGGTGAAGTGGGGGGACATTGAGTATCTTGATCTAAGCCAGAATCATTTGACAGGGCCAATCCCTGAAATAGCTCCACAATTTTTGCGTTTGAATTATCTCAACCTCTCTCATAATTCACTTGCCAGCTCTCTCCCCAAAGTTATTACTCGGTATCCAAAGCTTAGAGTCCTAGATCTTAGTTCAAACCAGCTAGATGGATCTATGTCAACTGATTTACTAATGTCGCCTACTCTGCAAGAAATCCACCTTGAAAATAATTTACTCGATGGTGCTATTGTATTCTCTCCCCCTTCCAATAGTAAATCCAATCTTCAAGTTATTGATCTTTCTCATAATCAGCTTGATGGCTATTTTCCTGATCGTTTTGATTCACTTTCTGGTCTTCAAGTGCTCAATCTCGCAGGGAATAATTTATCCGGTTCCCTCCCCAGTTCCATGGCTGACATGAGCTCGCTTATTTCATTAGATTTATCTGAAAACCATTTCACAGGTCCTCTGCCAAACAACCTGTCAGAGAACATCGGCAGCTTTAATGTTTCATATAATGATCTTTCTGGGGTTGTCCCAGAAAACCTGAGGAGTTTTCCATCTTCTTCTTTCTATCCTGGAAATAACAGATTACGCCTTCCAAATGGTCCTCCTGGACCAAACAATCTTCCTGGTGGACATTCTGGGGGGAAACCAATCAACACCATTGTCAAGGTGGTAGTCATAGTTGCATGTGTGATTGCTCTGCTCATTCTTATCATGCTTGCCATCTTCATACTTTACATTCGTACAAGGAGTAATCCACCAAGTCAAGTTACAAATAGAGGTGCCCGTAGGCACAGCCAAACAAACCCCTCTGGCACTAGTGGAACAGGCAAAGCTGGTGCCTTGGTTGTTTCAGCCGAGGATCTTGTGGCGTCGAAGAAAGGACTATCATCTGAGATTATCAGCCCTGATGAGAAAATAGCTGCAGTAACTGGCTTCTCACCAGCAAAACACAGCCATTTATCATGGTCACCAGAGTCTGGGGATTCATTTGCTGCTGAAACCCTTGCACGACTGGAGGTAGGGTCACCGGATCGGTTGGTTGGTGATCTGTACTTTCTCGATGATACAATCACGATGACACCAGAGGAGCTGTCAAGGGCTCCAGCTGAAGTGTTGGGTAGGAGCAGTCATGGGACTTCTTACAGGGCAACACTGGATAGTGGGGTCTTCATTACTGTGAAATGGTTGAGAGAAGGGGTGGCAAAACAGAGAAAGGAGTTTGCCAAGGAGGCCAAAAAATTTGCAAACATCAGGCATCCGAATGTGGTGGGTTTGAGAGGATACTACTGGGGCCCCACACAGCATGAGAAACTCATTCTTTCGGATTACATCTCACCTGGAAGCCTTGCAAGCTTTCTTTATGGTAAGATACTAATCTTCTAGCATCAATCCTTATAGTTGCACTTCACCAGATTCTATGAAACTGAGTAAAACAGTCAGAAAAATAAAGACCCCCCTCCCCCACAAGAAGAAAAAAACAGCTGAAGTGAAGTGCAACTGTTTTATGCTATCAATATCTGCAAAATTTGAGGCACCAGGACAAAGTCTTGTGAATGTGAAACTTAATTATCATTTTGCCTTTTAGTTTATGCTATCAATACTTGCATCAATCTAAGTGGGAAGTTTGTCTGCCTGAAGAGTGTTAGAGTTCAATTACAACCTGTATTATGGCAGAGCAAAAGTAATCCTGCGATACAGACATGTTTATTTCCCAAATCACATGCATGGAGAGAATCATCTGCTCACCACTCAATAACAATATGTTTCCATATCATAGGATCTTCAAAATACATTGGTAATGTTATGGATTTCATACACTGAACAAAGTTGTCTTTTGATTTCTATTAACCTGACTTTCCAGATCGACCGGGAAGAAAAGGCCCCCCATTAACCTGGGTTCAGAGGCTTAAGATAGCAGTTGATGTTGCACGTGGCCTGAACTATCTCCATTTTGACCGTGCTGTTCCACACGGGAACCTTAAAGCGACAAACATACTTCTGGGCGGGCCTGATCTCAATGCACGTGTTGCTGATTACTGCCTCCATCGACTCATGACTCAGTCCGGCACCATTGAACAATTACTCGATGCTGGGGTCTTGGGTTATCGCGCACCGGAGTTGGCTGCGTCCAAGAAACCACTTCCCTCCTTCAAGTCAGATGTTTATGCCTTTGGAATGATAATGTTGGAACTTCTAACTGGAAGGTGTGCTGGTGATGTGATTTCCGGTGAAGGGGCGAGTGTTGATTTGACAGATTGGGTGCGGCTGAGAGCGATGGATTGCTTCGATCCCGCATTGCTGCCGGAAATGGTGAATCCGGCAGTTGACAAGGGAATGAAGGAGGTCCTTGGAATAGCTTTAAGATGTATAAGGTCTGTCTCTGACAGGCCAGGCATCAAGACCATATATGAAGATCTTTCGTCGATATAGTCTGTAGACATTTACATTTTGACTGGACTTGAAATATGAGGTTTAATCTCTCATTGGCCTCTATTTTTGTATCTCTGCTCCTTTTCTTTTGCATTCTAGTGTTGCTAGCTACTGAGATTAACCATTGTTGTATAAAAGGAACGGGTGGAAGATTTTCAGTTCTTGGCTATTTCTTGATGATCATGTGGTCAATTGGATTAGAATGTTTGGTTGCTTGGCTCTGTGTATTTTCACATCTCTTGTTGTTCTTATAGAAATTAAAGAATTTATTAAGAACATTGAAGTTATGATTAATCAAACCACACAATACTAATTCGTTTTCTATAAATTACCAAACAATACTGATACCAATTAAGCCAAGATTAATTAAAAGCAAAGTCTCAAACTAAACTGCTAACTTACACCATGTAATCAACTGGGTTCTTAAACAGCTTGCAAGATCCAAATTGTACGCTGCCCCCATTCCACAAGAACCGAGTTCTTGCCCCACGCAGAACAGAAACAATATTACCATAAACACCCTCATTAAGATCAATTGATCTTCTCCACACTCAATTTTATTCTTCTGAATTTGATTTGTTGACAATTAGCATTATTGTTTTTTTCATGTTGTTTTAGATTCATGCTGTCAGGTGGATTGACCCAAGATAACCTAGGTCAACCTATTTTTTTTTTTTTTATTGTTGTAGAAAAATGTAAAAATGACATCATTTTGAAATAAAAAAGAAAGAGTCAGTGGGTTTTGATTGAGTTTTTTCAAAGCTAATTGAGTTGTAGAAACCTATTTTTTTTACTAGATTACGGGTGTGTTTGGTATTGCTTTTGTGGTTGAGGTTTAAAAAAAAATAGTTTCATAGAAAGTACTTTAGCCGCGGTTCAAAATAAGTTTTGAAGTGTTTGGTTAAAACTATTTTTGAGTTTGAGATTAATGAAAAGCAGTTTCATGTGTTTGGTTACCAAGCTTTTCATATTGTTTTAACTTGTGAAATTACTTTAAAGGGTATATATATATATAATTTTTTAAATATTGTAGATTTAATAATTATAATAATATAATATAATTAATAATTCAAGTAAATTGAATACTTTTTTTATTCTCTCACCAAATTACTTGTAATGTCATCACGAATAATATGTATTAGTTTTTTTTATGCAGTTAATGAATTTTTTAAAAATATTTTTTATTTTAAATTAATTTTTTGATATTTTTAAATTATTTTGATACACTAATATCATAAATATTTTTAAATTTTTTTATTTTTTTTATTAAAATATTTTTTATTTTTTTTATTAAAATATTTT
Source organism: Salix arbutifolia (assembly GCA_025169955.1). NCBI lineage: Eukaryota > Viridiplantae > Streptophyta > Magnoliopsida > Malpighiales > Salicaceae > Salix > Salix arbutifolia. The sequence continues at coordinate 31,491,958 of CM045917.1, read as the reverse complement.
TTATTTTTTTTAAAAAAATTATTTATGATATTAGTGTATCAAAATAATTTAATAATTTTTCAAAAAATTATTTATGATATTTGTCTTCTAATTGCTGGCAGTTTGATCTTTTGCATTTTTTTATCAGAGATATCTTCTTTTTACTTGAAAAATCAATCAAGCATGCATATGGTTGATGTACCAGTTCACTGTTAGCTCACTATTTTTTTTTTGTTGGTAAATTAAATGATTTTTTTTAATGTGGAATAAAAAATTATATATATATATATAATTAAAGAGATTGTTTGGTTTTAATTTGAAAGGGAAATAATATTTTTGTATGGAACCTTTTCTTTAACCAAACCCCACGTCAAAGCCAATATTTTCCAACCAAGCTCTATCCACATTTTGAGCGAGATAAACAAGGGGATCGTCCACGATAATTTAACAGTCATGAGTCATGACTATGTCAATGAATATTATGTGCCTGTTTAGGAGTGTGGTTGCGGTTATTTTTTAAAGTGTTTTTCATTTGAAAATACATCAAAATAATATATTTTTATTTTTTAAAAATTATTTTTGACATCAGCACATCAAAATGATCTAAAAACACCAAAAAATTTTCATTTAAAATGAAAAAAATTTCAAAATTTGGCCAAACTTCGGTTCAACCGTTATGCCAAACAGCTTTTGTATATCACACAAGTTGCTTCAGCTTTTCTCACGCGTGAATGAAAAGCAGTAAATTGCTGTTTTTTCATGCAATTGCGTTTAATGATTTTTTAACATGAAGCCCATACAATTTTTTTCAACTTTTCAGATAACCAAACACTAAATTTACTTGTTTTTTTTAAACTTACGGCAAGACCACACTACCAAACACCTGCTATACTGGGTGACTTCTCCCCCTATTTTTATTGGAATCCAATATGATCGAGGCCCCATATCAAGGTTATCAAACTTGCGAGTCAACTCGCAAACTCGTACGAGTTTGTGAGATGACTTATCAATTGAATCGGAAAGAAAAATCGAAGCCGGTCAAACTCGGTCAAAATCGGGTTGACTCGTAAAATTGGACCGAATCGGTCCGATTTTACGGGTTCAAGGGATTCTTATCTGCAACACAAGCAAAGTCACAAGAAAAGGAGGGAGATGAGCACAAGAAACTGAAGAAAGGGAGATGAGCACAAGAAAAGGGAGGGAGATGAGCACAAGAAAGGGAGATGCTTTATTTGCCTGAAGTCGTGTAAACCAAAAATGAATTAACAAATATGAAGCAAGACCTACTCCCTCCCATCCCAGGAATAATTGAAGAGAGTTATCTCCAGTCACCAACATTGGCATAAAAAAAGTAAGCAGCGGCAGCACAAGGAAAGGGCAGTGTGTGTGGGGGGAGTAAGGAATTAGGGTTGAGGGTTTTTATAATAATAATAATAATAATAATAATAATAATAACCTTGTCTGGGTGTGTGTGTGTTATAATAATAATAATAATTATTATTATTAATAACTTATTGGGAAATAAGTTATATAATAATAATAATAATAATATAATTTTAAAAAATAATTTTATTGTTGGAGGATTTTTTAAAAGCAATTATTTAATTATATAACTTACTCCTATTAATTATATAATTAATTGCATAATTAAAATATATATATAAAATAATTGAACTTTATTTAAAATAAGATAAAAAATGGTTCTCCAAAATAGCTTTTACCATTGGAGAACACATCAACAAAAAAACCATATATACACTATTCAACAAAAAAACCTTAACTAATGAAGTTTTATGGCCATGATTATGTTATATTGTATTTGAAAATATTTTTACATACGATTTTACGATTTTTCTTCTCACACGATTTTAGCTGTGATTTTATGAATTTTGTACGGACAAATTCGGGTACGATCTTACGATTTTATGATCCGATCTTACAATCCAATTTTTTGAAGTCCTTTCCGTTTCATGTTAAAATCATGATTTTGACAACCTTGCCCCAAATCACCTGGATCACAAGTCAAACTACCAGGACGAGTCAAGTTTTTAAATAATAATTTATCGAGTTATCCCAATCTTATTTCTCGAGCCACGTGTTTATTACATAATCTTGGATTTACTTGAGCTGTATTTTAATCCAATTACATATGTATAGAGATCCCCCCTTAATATCGAATCATCGTTGATAGTTTTTTTAATATTTATGAATTTATCTTGTTGAGTTCTTTCCAATAATTTTAAAGGTGCGTGTTTATGAGTTTTATTTTTTTCTTTTTACTTGTGTTAATTTCTCATTTATTTAAAAAATAAAATAGAATAAATTGGATAGATTGGTTGATGGAGGTCACCATCACGGTTAGCATTCCTACATTAATCAGGCGTATCATAAAGTCTATGGTGAATCAAAACTACAGTCCATCCTTCAAACGTGAAGCACTTAGATTCGAGGCTAATTCATTGCAATCTGGCAACCAAGTTTAAACAATAATGCATGTGTAGTGCTTGAGGTAAATAATAGGAGAAAGTAGTAATAAAATGCGAGAATGTATGGTGGATTCACTGGATTGATTTGCCATGTGAAAATTTCAAGCTCTCTTCTAAGGAATCTTTTATACATATAAAACACTGTCAGAAGCCACGCGATGTGTCAGATCAAAATGCTAAAAAGACAAGACTCTAAAGAAAACTCATACTAGATAGTACTCAAAAACCAGTCGAAGTTTTGTCTGACAGGTAAGAAAAGAAGGCGTGACACTTATCCATGGCAATCTGCAGAGCGAGAGCTTCACTGTCTCTATTGAAAACCAAATCTCCATTCTTTCAGTATGTTCCACTTCATGGATTCTCTTCTTCGCAATTCTCATCCCAGTTTGAGGTAACCCTTTTAGCATGTCTTTCAATAGTCTGATGTAAAGTCTGAGTACCCCTTTTGCTGGGATCACTGATTTGGCATGCTTTGGAGTAGAATCAAACTTCTAGCTCAATTGGGTTGGGTGATGATAAACATCTCAATGAAAAGGTTGGTTCTTTGGATTCAAACATGCTCAAACAGATGAGAATAATTTTAAAATCTTGATCTAGAAGAATTTTAAAGCTTGCTTCCTGGGGTTCTAACATGTTAATTAGATGGATTGGATAATCATATTATCTTTAAGAGAATGAACTGGTAAAAATTATAGAGTTGTGTCACTGTCAAATAGAGTTCTGAATTCCACGTGTCAAGACTCAAGAGGGCTTTAAATTCTCGTTTATAGCTTTAAAATTCAAAATTTAAGCTTTTCTAGCGTATAAATTTCTCAGGAGGCTACAACTTGTAATTCTTAAAATAATAAAGTCAGCGGTTTGAAAATTACTGGAGAATGATTGGTGATTTTTATTTCCAGATCAAATTGACTGAAGGAAAACTAAAATATTATTCAACTTCAACAAATAAGTAGCAAGGATTTTGCATTCATTTACAACCCGATAGCCTGAAGTTATCGGAGTCTTTATCTCCCTCACTGAATGTTCCGCAGGGTGTTTTGAGTGAAAAAAGAGGCATAGTAAAAGTACTGTTATGCAAATATGGAACTGGGTGTGAGTTTTTATTATGCCAATAGCATTTTTATAACAATTCTTCTGTTGACTATATTAAACCGAGTTCAAGGGAAGTTCGATTCAGTGCTGAATGAATGGTTTATTTCTAGCCCTAATCTGAACCCTTGAAATTGAGAATGACTTCAATTCTTCTTTGTTTTTTTTCCGGTTATGTATACAGTAAATGGTATATAATTAGCTTGTTAAATCACATGCACTATGCTTCAAGAAGAATGATTGGCTGTTGAAATGCTTGTTTCAGTTGAAACAATGTAATTTTTGCTTTATGTTTTTTTCTTGTTTTACAATGCTCTTCTTGCCCTTGCCAATTGATTGTTGTACTACAGAGTGTAGGATTCATAGGGCTGGGAAATATGGGATCCAGAATGGCGAATAACCTGATCAAGAATGGATACAAAGTGGCTGTTCATGACATGTAAGTCATAATAAGCCTTTCCCCTTCTGTCGTGGTCATGGCTTCTGTAAATTGATTGAAACAAAGTTATGTAAATAACAGGCTGAGTTTTATAATCTTCTGGCAACGCTAGCTGTTAGAGGTGTTGAACTAAGTGAAAATGGTAACATATATTTGCTGAGAGGAGATGGCATGCCTCAGATTGACATTGAAACTGTTTTGTCTGTGTTGTAAACTTAGTTGCATAGTTTAATATTTGGAAGTTATTACATACATATATATAATCACTTGGAATCAATGGTAAAATTCGATTTTAATTCAGAAACTGTAATGTCATGAAGATGTTTTCTGACATGGGAGTTCCAACAAAAGAAACACCATTTGAAGTTGCAGAAGCAAGTGATGTTGTTATAACAATGCTGCCATCTTCATCTCATGTAAGTATTGTAGTTCCACTCAGTCATATGCAGCTCTGTGGTTTCATATCGTTGTCTTCATATAATTTACTAACTTGTCAAGACATTGCTTCATACTCTCTGTTATGTTACTGAATCTCTTAAATATAAATATGAAAGCCTCTGCATTGCAACCCATAAAGTTAAAAGAGCTGGTGTTCCTTAGGTATGGGAAGAGAATGAGCTCATCGAATCCCACTATAAGATAATTCCCAGTGGATGACATTAGGGATTTGGAAAAGAGTTCTTGGTTCTTAGAGATAAGAAATGAAAATATTTCATATGGCATTCAAAAAATATTGAACCGCAGCATGTGATGAATGCTGTCTTAGTATTCCTAACATGCTAAATTAGCCTTTTCAAGTAGCTGGTTTGAATGTAATTATTATCTCTATGGTTCTTCTTTACATGGAGAGTCAAAGTAAGCCTTTGATAACGTGCTCGTTGAAACGAGGCTGGAAACAAAATCATCAACAACATGTTTTGGCATGCTTGCAAGGAAAAAAGAACGGGGAAACTGGATTGCAAAGCTAAAAATTGAGGAATGTAAACCATTCATGCTGCTGTAGCCTTTCATGATAGATTATAGACAACAATGAGCCCATTACCATTGCTTAAAAAGCACCGATCTTCTGTATGATGACATCGAACAATAGCACTTCCTGTGAAAAACTGCAACTTAAATCCCAATGGAGATAAAAGTGTACCGCTAAAGTAGCTATAAAACACACTTCTCTAATCTATAACAATTTATCCTGTGTATGGATGCATCCATATTTCTCCCTGCATGTTGTTTAATTGCAATAGTTTGAAAACTCAGATGTCTCAGTAGTATGTTATTGGTCTGAATCAGTATATGCTTTTTGAAAGATTCCACTTTCTTCTTTTGTTTACTCTGTCAGTATGAGAGCAGAAGTCTAAATGATGCAGGTATTGGATGTGTACACAGGACCAAATGGTGTGCTTCGTTGTGCAAATCTCATGAGACCACAATTGTTAATAGATTCATCCACAATTGATCCCCGGACATCGAGAAAGGTTTCTGTAGCAGTATCTAATTGTTTTTTAAAAGAAAAGAAAGGTATCACTTTGTAGTATTTTCTGTTACAAATCGTTGATGCTCTTCCTTTTCTGTGTAACAACGAATTATATGTCCTATGACTTATGCAGATCACTGGGAGAAACCTGTCATGTTGGATGCTCCTGTTTCTGGAGGTGTTCTTGCTGCTGAAGCTGGTACACTTACTTTTATGGTGTGGTTTCTCATCTTTCTCAGAATCCCTTTTCACTTTCTCTTTTTAAGTTCCATAAGTTCAGTTTGGAGATAGTTGGGTTTAAGGCAGCAAGATTAGAGACCAGGGACCCCATACTTAGGGGAGTATGGTTTATACTGCTATTATTCCACATAACATCATAAATTCCATCTTGTGTTCTTCTTATAATTTCCTTGAAGGGCAAAAGATTTTTTCATTCAGGTTGGTGGCTCTGAGGATGCTTATCTTGCTGCCAAACCCTTATTTCTTTCAATGGGCAAAAATGCAATTTATTGTGGTGGAGCAGGAACAGGTTCGGTAAGCTATCGCTAGCACTCAAAGCTAGTCCTATTAAGTTTATTTCTAATTATGTGTATTTATTTTCCAATTTATCAGATATTAAAAATCACGAGGGTTCAATTTAAGTCCTGCAACTGATATATAAATGGAAATCAATCAATGAAAAAGGAATGCTATATTTCAGCACATGAGTGGAAAATATATTCAATCTTCATCTGCTGGAGTTCACTTTTCAATCATCTGATATCTCTGGTGCTGCATTTTTTTTTTAGGCAGCAAAGATTTGTAACAACTTGGCAATGGCTGTGAGCATGCTAGGGGTATCAGAAGCCTTTGCTCTTGGTCAGTCGCTCGGAATTTCTGCTGGTACCCTGACAAAGGTTTTAAACACTTCGAGTGCTCGGTGTTGGAGCAGGTATCTGTCTTGACTCTGACAGGTTTTACTGACATTGGATAGCTTGGCTTCAATTTCGAGTGACATTGTGAAGAAAACCAACGACAGTTCCTTGTTTGGGTTCAAGTTTGTGCTAGAGAGCTAGTAGGAGTGACTAACCATCGAAATACCTAAGAAATGAGAACGAAAAACAAGAATCTTCAGTTTAAAATCTTGAAATATGATGAGTGATTACCTGGAAACCACATATATTAACTGGATGAAATTCCCCACTTGCAGTGATAGTTATAATCCAGTTCCTGGAGTGATGGAAGGCGTGCCAGCTTCGAGGAACTACGCTGGCGGATTTGCATCTAAGCTCATGGTGGGTGATTTAGCCTATTTCTCTGGTACTAGAACTATTATTGAGAAGGAATTTTGAAACCTGCCTGCCGAATGGCTGCTGTGTCCCTACAATATTTGAGTTTTTGGCCTGATCATGAGCATGATGAGCATTTTCTTTTGTATGATGCAGGCTAAGGACTTGAACCTCGCGGCAACATCGGCCGAGGAAGCTGGCCTTCAATGTCCTCTGACATACCAAGCACATGAGATGTAACTACCTCTGCTTCGTACAACAAACGACATTTCCGATTTTGAATCTTGTTTTTCTTATCTCAACTAACATGCAACTGTCTCTCGTCAACTTGGACTGAGTGCATATGATTTCTGCTGTCCTTTATCTTCAATGCATTCTGTGCAGATACACAGAGCTCTGCAAGGATGGACATGAAATCGAGGACTTCTCCTGTGTTTTCCGCCATTATTACAGTGGCAAGGATGAACTTTAGCTGACCGAAGAGTGGTAATTCTAGTAGCAGACAACAAGGGCCCTGGTGTTCAGAAACTCCTGAGGTGGAACCATTATTAGAGCTGGTGAAACCGATTGCCTCTCTGTATGAAATAAATCGTGGCTGACAAAAACTGTCGCCTCTGTGAAGTTTGGTGACTATATTCATCGTGAATCACAAACTTTTACAACACAGAATGCTTCATATAGAAAAGGGCTTTATGTTTTTGCTCTGTTCAACTTAATTTCCTTGACAAAGGGCAAGAAACACTCATTTTGGAAGAACTGGTATGATCTAAACGAGCATCATGGTGGCAACATCGCTTGAAATTTGTTCTTGGAAGATTGAAAATGGGAATGCAAAAATATTCTGGACTGCAAGGTGGATGAAAATGAAGATCAATGATTCTCTAACTAGTAGTAACAAGCAGCACAAAATGACAGCAGCAGGCTGATTACAAATATTTAGCTTTGATTGAAATTGTTTTTTAAAATATTTCGTTAAAAAATATATTAAAATAATATTTTTATTTTATTTTTTAAAAATTAATTTTAATATCAATATATAAAAATAAAAAATACATTTAAAATATAGTGCCAAATAGAAATGTAGTCGATTTTAGAGCAACCACTGTGAGGGACAACCTCCATACCATCAGCAGTATGCGCCACGTGCACACAAACATATATATATATATAAGAAAATTATATTTAGATTAATACCCCCTCTTTTTTATTTTGTCTAGAGAGCCTATTTTGAATGATGTTGATTTTTTGGTTATGCATTTCATTTTCAGGTTTTTGTAATTCATTTTTATTTTTTTTCTTTTTATCATTTGTATGGATGGACTATATTTTTTAAAATAAAAAATATTTATTTTAAGATAATTTTCTAATATGTGTAGTCATGCATCATATTTTTATTTCATTTAGTCAATTGAATGTGTTTATCTATTTCTATTATCATATGATCGAGAAAATAAATAAATAAAATGTAGCAAATTGTCTATAAAATAAATGACATGATTTTTTTACTATAGATTCTCCTATTGTTCACCCTCTCATAATTAATTTTAAATCTAATAGTATCTTTTTAACAAATTTTTATTTTGGTCCTCAAGTTTTTTCTTTGCATAATTTTAGTAATTGATATTTTTTTTTATCATATACCTCAACAACTCCTAATGAGAAAAAAATAAGTTATTAATTTCAATTCATTATTCAATTTCACATTTGACGTGTTAAATAAATTATATTTAAACCCTTTAAATTGAATGATTCATTTTGGATCATCTTTTACATGATTTAATTAGACTCGAGTTAGACATGAAGCTGAGTTATTAACAAATAGTAAAATTACAATTGATGAATTTCAACACAGATGAGTTATTTGTTTTACGCAGCAAATAATTTGATTGATGATTTTGTTTTAACTACTAGAGTAATAATTTAATTGGTAGATAGCAAACTGCAATTGATCAAATTGACTAAATATGAGTTATTTATTGGCTGTAACATACTTATCGTTTGTCATGCATGTTTTAATTATTTGACGAATAATTTATTTGACAAATAGCAAAAATGCAACTGCTAAAATTTATTAAAGATTTATTTTTCAATTTTTTTCTTCATATTATTATATTAAAAGTATTTTAGAACACTGAGATTAAATTAATGTGAAATTTATAAAGAAATATTAATTTATTTTTTAAAATATATTTTAAGACGTTAATATAAAAAAATCACAATATATAATTAGTCTCACCTATTTTTCAAGGAAAAAGTCGTAAAATAATTATTATCATTATTCAAAATGTCTTATCTATAGTAAAACAAATACATATAAAACCTACATAATCTTAAATTTTTTAAGTTGATTATTTAACTCAGATGTATAACATTATAAAAAAATATAGAACCATTAGCAATTTTGTTACATGTGAAAAAATTTGATGCTGGTTGCGGCGAAACGCAAGACAATTGTTTTTATTATTGTAGATAATTTGATACAATTTTTCTATCTATCTTGTCTACGTGTGGCTTCATATATTTTTTTACGTGATATGAGATCTGAAATACCATACATAAAAAAGCTGAAAAATTAATTTATCACAAAAATAACATCGATCAATGAATTATTTTGATTATTATTCTCATTGTTACTGTTATGATTGCTAAATTGTCCTAATTATTATCACTGGTATTATGAATTTTATTGCAAATAAGTAATATTCTAATTATCAGTGGTAATACTATCACTGCAAATAAGTTTTGTAGGTTGATTATTTCGCTTAAATATATAGCATTAAATTTTTTTTAAGACCAATAATATTTTTTTGCATGTTAAAAATTTGTTTATGGCTACGATAAAGTGGTGGGCAATTGACTTGTATATTTTTTCATTGTAGATAATTTGCTCCAATTTTTCCACCACTTTTGTCTATGTGTGACTTCGTATATTTTATTTATTTATGTGATATTAGATATGAAATATTATACATAAAAAAGCCATAAAAGTCAACATTTAAGAAAAATAACATCAACTGATGAATTATTTTGATTATTGTTGTCATTGTTTTTATCATGATTGATACATTGTCACAATTATTATAGCTATCATTATAAATATTATTATTAATAATTAATATTCTAATTATTATTGGTCATACTATCGATGACACCATAATTATTGTTAGAAAAAGAAATTAAATTATTTTTTTATTTTATAATATTTAACTCATATTATTAAAAGTATTTTAGAACACTAATATTAAATTATTATTATTTTAAAAAAAACTTGGTCATTTTTTTATATATATATATATTAAGACATTAATATTAAATAAATATCAAAATATATAATCAGTCTCACATATTTATAAGAAAAAAAAACCTACAAATAATCATTATCATTATTTCGAATGCCTTATCTATAATAATTAGAAATTTTAACACAAAAAAATATTAACAAAAAAACAATTAAAAAACAAAATAAATGACAAAACAAAAATAAATATTATTAGATTTTAAAAAATTATTTGACTTAAAGAATAAATAAATAAAAAAAACAAAGAGAAAAAATAATAAATATTAATTTTCAAATGATCACTAACATAAATTAAAATTTAAACATTAAATAAAAAAACAACCTCAATAACAGAGGAAATGATAAAACAAAAACTAAGAGCATGTATATATAAACATGAACAAAAATAGGAACTATTTCAGAAATATATATATAAAAAATAAAGGAATTAAAATAAAATTAAAGTATAAGGGTCGAAATGAAAAACACATATATAATAAATATCATTTAAAGGACAAAATTGAAACAAATCTAAACTTTGATACCGAAAAAATTAAAGGATTTAAAATAAAATCGGAAATTAAAAGCCCGAGGATCGAAATAAAACTAAAATATATAATCAATTTGAATTGAAGGATAAAAGTGAAACAAATCAAAAATTTGATACTGAAAATATTAAAGATTTAAAACCAATCCGAAAATTAAAAGACTGAGGATCGAAATGAAACTACAATATATAATCAATTTCAATTGAAGGACAATATTGAAAGAAATCAAGACTTCTATAACAGAAATAAGAATTATACAAAACAATCGAAAGATCAGGGACTACAATAAACACCTAATAAACAACGGGGTCTAACATGTTCTTTTCCACACAGGAGAGAGAAAAGGGGGGGAGGAATTTCAACCGACCACTATCACGTCTCTAACCACCTTGGAAAGCCATGCGCTGCACTAGGAGGAAGAAAACATGACGGAGAATCATTCTAGATGCCGATTGGGCATTTTTACATGTTGGAAAACACTGCACATGTCGTCTGAAATCGGCGTGAGCGCGAAAATGGACGGCGCGTCCGATGACGCCCAAACAGTACCGCGACGGAAAATATAATAATAAAAATGGTAAATTACCACCACACCCCTACAACCAACTCTTAGATTTTATCTTATATGAGGGTATATACATATTTGTCCGTTTTAAAAACATTGTGCAATAACATTACTAACCTTGACATGTATTGTTCTGTTTTGTCTTATATGGGGGTATATTTGTATTTATACATTTAAAAAAGTGCAATAACCTTAATACTCCCGACGATAACTGTGTATTTTTATCTTATATATGAGTATTATGATTATGTTACTGTGTACATAAATGCAAAAAATAAAAAATACTCCTAGACCAAGGCTAAAGTCATAGTGCACCGAGAGATAAAATAATAATTTCACTATTATAATTCACAATAATCTAAGTCTAGAAAAATAATAATTTTTACTTTGCATTACTATTGAAAACCGCAATCTCATTTAGCTTTTTTTATTTTTATAATGAGCTACCTTATTATATGCTATTCTAGCATGCTTACAATCAAAACCTAGAAAAGAGTTAGCCTAGGTTTTTATCCCCGAGATGAACTCAAGAGGCAAATCTTGGGTTGTGTTTTGACCTAAACTTTGGGATAAGAGAAGATCATGGGCATGTTTGTTTTTAGTTCTATTTTTTTTTAAATATATTTTGATTATTTTAATGTTAAATATAAAAATATGAAAAATATAATTTTAATTAAAAAACAGTTTTGCTAAAATATTAGCACCGCATTACTAAACATGCACTATGATATATGAGAGTTGGCACTTCCATTTTCCATCAAATTTCCATTTAAAAATCAGAAAAGAAAAGTAAGAACTTGATGAACACACTACAGTAAGCTCCAAAAATCAAAAGAATAAATTCTCCAATCTCCATCTATTTGATTCCATGTACGTTTACTTTTTTTTTTTTTTTTAAAAGCTTAAATTTCAGCTTGAGTATTGATTGTGTTTCACAAATACCTTACTTGATGATCCTATTTATCTTACTTTAAATATATAAATAATAATAATAAAATCTATTTTATATGCTTTTAGACCTTGTTTAATCCTGCATTTTAAAAATATTTTTGAGAAATTTTTTAATTTTAATTTTTAATTATTTTTTTCTTTGATTTTTTGAGATTATTTTTATATGCTAATATAAAAAATAATTTTAAAAACATAAAAACACAATTATTTTAATATATTTTTAAATAAAAAATTATTTAGGAAACTCAACAATTTGCTTACCCAAAATTTACCAAGCCGACTAGAGCTAAGCTTCAGTAATACCTATATATCCGAAAGAAAACAAAATTTGTCTCGGAAACCAATTTTTCATCCCAACCCAGCAACCCACCCAACAAGTTACAAGAAGAAAACCTCAGCAATTTCCTGGCAATTCCTTTCATAAGAAGTTACTCATGACCTTGAAAAAAAAGTTATTTTGTTTTCAAAACCATGAACCGAAAATCAAACATTCATTTTCGAAAGTCACTACAAACACTGCATATCTTTCCCTCCCCCCCTCTCTCTATAGAACCCCAGAGAACCCGTAAGGCCAAAGCTCTCTCATCTTAGCAACGAAAGAACTCAAGAAGCCAAACAAACCCACAACCCCATTTGCATACATTGCTCCTTTTCACAGGTTCAACCCTCTCTATCTCTCTCTTCCTCCCTGATTTTCTTGTATTATTGTTTTTGAATGTCTCTATGCGTGCGTATTGTACAGTATCTGTACATGCTCAGTCATACACTACAGATACGTGTATACATACGCATATAGGGTGACTCTTGAGTGGGGGAGATGGTAAAGTTTGTGCCTTGGAGAATTCTGAATTCTGGGTCATTTATATTTTTGTGCTTCTATGCTTTTTGTTTCAATTACAGCTCGATTCTTCGCTTTGTTTTTCATTGATTGTATACTTTTTATGTATGGGGCTGTTGGTTACTGAGAAAACTCAGAAACAGGTGTTTTACTATTCCAACCCTCTCTCTCTCTCTGCCTCCCTGATTTTCTTGTATTACTGTTTTTGAATGTCTCTATGCGTGCGTATTGTGCAGTATCTGCACATGCTCAGTCGTACACTACAAATACGTGTATACATACGCATATAGGGTGACTTTTGAGTGTGGGAGATGGTAAAGTTTGTGCCTTGGAGAATTCTGAATTCTGGGTCATTTATATTTTTGTGCTTCTATGCTTTTTGTTTCAATTACAGCTCGATTCTTCGCTTTGTTTTTCATTGAGTGTATACTTTTTATGTATGGGGCTGTTTGGTTACTGAGAAAACTCAGAAACAGGTGTTTTACTATTCCAATTGCTTAATTGTTGTCTTTTTTTTCACATTGATTGCCCGTGGTTTGTTTCTTTAATATAATTGCTGTTGTTATTATATTTACTAACATTTTGATAAAATTTGGTTTCCTTATTGTATACCACCTGTTTGTTTGCTGAGAAAAGAAAAGTAGCAAATTGGGACTTTTCATATTTTGCGTTTTATGATAAAAGTTTTATTCCTTTTTATTTTTCACTTGTAAATTTTTAATAATATGTGTGCTTGGAACGTTTATGAGATCCTTTGTGGGTTGTTTACGGAAAATGGAGTGAAGCAAATTTATTTTTCTTAAGAAATTGCTTAAGTATGCTCTTTATCCTAAAGTTTGTCTTTTATTTATTTATTTTTATGTTCGTGGCTGTTTGGTTGCTGTATAAAGACGGAACAAATTGGCTTCTAACACTGTGCGTTTCATGATAAACTTTTATTTTATGTAACTGAATTTGGTTTCATTATTAGCAGTTATATGTGTGGTTGTGACTTTTATTAGAACGTTTGAAGGTTGAACATGGAAATTGGAGTGAAGAAGACTGTTTTTACACCTAAGGCTATCATACACCAAAAGTTTGGTAACAAGGCATGCTATAAGGTCGAGGAGGTAAAGGAGGAGTCAGCTCAGAATGGATGCCCGGGATTGGCAATTCCTCAGAAAGGTCCCTCTCTATATCGATGCCGGTTAGAACTTCCAGAATTTACTGTTGTTTCTGATATATGCAAAAAGAAGAAGGATGCTGAGCAGTCTGCTGCTGATTTGGCTTTAAAAATGGTACGCCTCAGCTTCCTTCTTAAAATTTTTGCCATCATTATTCCAATTTGATTGAACTTGCCTGCCGTGGATGAGTATGTAGCCTCATGATGAATGACATACATTCTTTTTCTTCTTCAGTGATTGAATATTCTAATTTTTTTCAGTTTAACAATGTTGTTAATTATGTGCAACAAATCCAGATGGATGTGGAATTGATTATTTGTTAATTGTAAAGTTTTGATGGTTATTTCGGCTGCCTGAATGTAGATACTTATTCTGTTTGACTATGTGAGGAGATTAAGTTGTTCTTTGGACAATACAGTTGCTTATAGAGAAGCAATTGTATTTTTACACATTTGCCCTTTATTCATCATGTTTTCTTTGAGATTAATTTATCATGTGGTTTTCAGCTTTTCTTCTGCTAAAGTGTAGTTCATCATGTCCTTGCCTTCTTTTTTTTGGCAATGTAGTTTTCTTACTTGACTTATTTTTTACTACTTATCCTGCAGCTAGGCAACAATCCCGCAGATAAAAATCCATCTGAAAAGGATCCTTGTGATGCTTTGATTGCTCGAATCAAATATCTATTTACAGACGAGGTTGGTAGTTCTTAGAGAACTAAATTGTATAACAGTTTGTGCTCTCCATGTAATACTTGCAGGTCACTTGGTTTTTTCCAGTCATATATATGCAAGTATCCTTGACTTGGTTTGTGCATAATGACATTCTCTAACCTGTCCTCCTTTATTTTTGTGTCTTTGTTAGTTCCTTTCATCTTTTCATCCGATGAGTGGGCACCTTAGAGCAGCTTTGCAGAGAAAAGGTGGTCTTTATGGTCTGATACCTGCTTCTGTCATTGCTGCCTGTGATACAAAGACAAGTAATCTGTGTAAATTACTCAACACTGAGGTGGAATCAAAACCCTTTTTGGCTTTGTCATTAATTATGAGGGCTATACCAAGATTATCAGGGTTTGTTGTAACATCCAAGGGGCAGCTTTCAATTCAGAAGCAAAATCCATATCCCACTGAGATCATAGAGTCATCAGATATCCAGCAATGTTCCACAGAAAGCATATTAGTTAAAGCAATACAAATCCCAGCTTCATTGGATGAGACTATTCAGCTAGTGACTCTTGATATTTCTTCTTCTGGATATTACCTGGATGTTATTGCACAAAAACTTGGTGTAACAGATGCCAGCAAGGTTCTGCTCTCAAGGTAGGTGGAATTTGTTATAAAACAGAAAGCCTGAGATGACATATTTTTTCACCTAAATTGGGTTCGTCATTCCTTACAGATATGACATGATGTGTTGTTGTTTTCTTTCTTCTTTTTGTAGCATTATATTCTGTTTTCTCAAATAAAATCTTTTTTTCCTATCAAACTGGAGAAGAATGACTGTTTTTTTGGAACCACTACATACTTTTTCTCCAACAGGACAATTGGTAAAGCTTCTTCTGAGACAAGATTGTATTTTGCTGCTTCTGAGTCACTTGTGATGGAACTATTGTCAGACCATGCAAATGTGAAAGATTTTCACGTGAAAGGACTTTTGAATGCAAGGGCAAGCTACTTCTGTGGTCAAGAAATATATGGTGATGCAATTATGGCATCTGTTGGATACACATGGAGGTCTAAAGAACTTTTCCATGAAGATGTGTCCCTCCAATCATATTACAGGTCTCTTTTTGAATTCTTTTCCATGAATCTCTTATTTTACCATCATTAGTCTTTTCTATCTTCTCTCTGCAATGTTGCTCAAACCTAAGTTTTGATTCAAGTTTGATGTGCTTCTGTAGTACAATGCTTAATTCATGCTAAATAATGTCACCAAAGGTTAAGCTTTTTCATTGTTGAAATAAAGCTCTGAGTTATTCATTCTCATATGCCATTTTATTATTGCATTTTCAATTGCATGTAATGTGGTTGATATAATACATCCATGTTCTTTTTTTTTTTGCTTCTTACATGAAGTTGAATACCATTTTTTTTCTTTTCATTCTGACATAATATTTTTGCTGGATATTTTCCCCCCATAATTTCTAATGTGAAGATGAATACCAAGATTTCTTCTTTTTAATTAATCAACTGTTGTATGGTCTATTACTTAGAATTTAGACCATTTTATTGCTCCATATTAATTGTTGTGGCAATGAATGCCCTCAACCATTCATTATTTAATCAATTTAGACTGGCTTATTCAGGATGCTTATAAGCAAGATACCTAATGGAAATTACAAGTTGTCCAGAGAAGCAATACTTACTGCAGAGTTGCCCTCAGTATTCACTACAAAAGCAAATTGGAGGGGTTCCTTCCCAAGGGAAATCCTATGCACATTCTGCCGTCAGCACCAGCTATCTGAACCTATCTTCTCCACTACAAGTATTCCCTTAAAGGCATCATGTAAGTTACCAAGATCACAGAAGAAGTTGAAGGTTACTGAGGCAGCTGAACTAGCAACTGAATACACTAATGGAGGAAGTTTAAATGCTGGTGATGGAGAATCAGTTGGACCGGAAAGCAGCTTTAGGTGTGAAGTAAAAGTATTTTCTAAGGGTCAGGATTTGATCATAGAGTGTTCCCCTAAGGAGATTTATAAGAAGCAAAGTGATGCTATCCAGAGTGCTTCTCTTCAAGTTCTCTCATGGTTAAATGCATATTTTAAGGACCTTGGCATGCCTTTGGAGAAGCTAAATTGCTCTGCTGATGCCCTCGACATTAGACTAAATTCTGAAAACTTTCTTAAAGAGTTTGCTTTATGCCAATCTCTTCATAATGTTCAGCAATGTGGGAATCAAGGATCCAAATTACCTGAATCAAAAAGTACTAATATGGAATATACTTTGTCAGGACAAGATGTTTGCTTACCAAACATTGAAGGTTCATATTCTGGTGTCTGTCCCTCCAGTGGATCTTTGTTATGTATAAGTTATTCTGTGTCCTTGGTGACAGAAGGTGGACATACAAAAGAGCTTATTGAAAGTAAAGATGAATTTGAGTTTGAGATAGGGAATGGAACAGTGGTTTCCACTCTTGAAGGAGTTGTGACACAAATGTCGGTTGGCCAGTGTGCTCATTTCAACATGAATTTACCCCCTCATGAGTTCATTTTAGCTGCAGTTGATGATCCTGCAAGGATTGTTTCATTGTTATCCTCAGGTAATTAACTCACACAATTATCATTTTTTTTATGTGGATGCATAAAGACTTGAACCGTGCTTCTTGACATCTTTGATATGATTTTCTCAACCTGGGTTTTGAATTATTGGTCTCTATTTTCAACTTGGATCAAAACATAGCTTAACTTAGTTAATGTGCTGAATCAAGACAGGACTGGCTAAATTGATTTACTTTCCTAAGACTTTGGATTTCCCAATAAGGAAGCATATCTTATCAATTTATTTATTTATCTCTGGTTTTGGTTTTGGAGATTGAGATTGTTGCTTTTTATTAATTCTTGAGATGAATTGATCTTTTGTTGTTAATTATTTCTTCATATAATGACAACTATATATGATATGAAGGTGAACAACAAGCATGATTTGTTTCTCCCATAATTCTTAGAAACAGAACTAACTCACTAAAAATGAAAAATCTTAGTTTATGACATAAATTTAGTTTAACAACTGGATCTGACATCTAACTTATTCTGAAACAACCTTCTGTGTTCATGTTTTGGCAGAAATTTGCAGCTTGGAATACCATGTAACCCTGTTGCGAGTGACAGAACCATCAGAAGAAAGAATGGAGCAGGCTCTTTTCAGCCCCCCGCTGTCAAAGCAACGGGTGGAATATGCTGTGCAGCATATTAAAAAATCCAGTGCTACAACTTTGGTACACGTTTTTGTATTTCTGCTGTTATTTAACAGTTAACAACAGCCCTCTACTCTCAAAGCAATTTTTATCACTCACCATTATCATCTTCTTTGTCCCCAACTTTTTATTTTCAGGTTGACTTTGGATGTGGCTCTGGAAGTTTATTGGATTCTTTGTTAGATTACCCAACTTCACTAGAAAAGATGGTTGGTGCTGATTTATCACAGAAGAGTCTTAGCCGTGCTGCAAAGGTCTGAATCATCACTGAGCAGTGTTTCTCCATTATGATCTATGCCCTTTCTTTGTTTGTTAGCTACACGCTGGAATTAGAAGCTGTTTGGGACAACTTTTGAAATTGCGTTTCCAAAAAATTCAATTTTTTTTTTTTTCATTTTAAATGAATATGTTTTGGTGTTTTTAGATCATTTTGATGTGCTGATGTCAAAAATGATTTTTAAAAAATAAAAAAACATCATTTTGATATATTTCGGCACGAAAAACACTTTGAAAAGCTACAGCAACAGCTGTCCCAAACAGGCCCTTAGTCACATGTCTTGGTATGTTAATTATGCAGATACTACATACCAAACTGAGCGCAAAGTCAGATGCAGGTATCAAATCCGCTATTCTTTATCATGGTTCCATCACAGAGTTTGATCCTCGACTGTGTGGATTTGATATTGGCACTTGCTTAGAGGTATTTACCATCCTCCTGGAATTAGTTTGATTCTCTTTTGTTTCTCTGGCTGGGATATCATACAATGGTGACAGTATCTATCAACAAATATGTTTAGCTTGGCCTTTGGTGTTTTGCATATTACATAATGTTGAACATTTTTAGAAAGGCAATTTACGTGCCTTTGGTTGTGCTATGTTTTGGATTCCCAGAATTTTTGGGGTCATTGACATGTTTTAGCTATATTGTCGTGTCTGTCTACAACCTCTGATTTTCTTGTTTTCGCCTGATGTCTTTGAGCTTATAGGTAATTGAGCATATGGAGGAGGAACAGGCCTGTCTTTTTGGTGACATTGCATTGAGTTATTTTCGACCGAAGGTTCTTATAGTTTCCACCCCAAATTACGAATACAATGTGATTCTACAAAGATCCAGTCCCACAACTCAAGAAGAAGATCCAGACGAGAAAAGCCTTTCACAGTCATGTAAATTTCGCAACCACGACCACAAGTTTGAGTGGACAAGAGAGCAGTTCAACCACTGGGCATCAAATCTAGCCGAGAGGCACCATTACAGCGTCGCGTTCAGCGGCGTTGGTGGTTCTGGAGATGTGGAACCAGGCTTTGCGTCACAAATTGCGGTCTTTAAACAGGAGAGCCAACTTGATGAAGATGATCTTCCAACACAAGAAAATTCCTCTCAGCATTGCAAAGTTATATGGGAGTGGAACTGCGATGATAGATCAGTACCCTCTTCGAACTAGTATTTACAGCCCTGTACTGATATATTACATGATTTCTAGGAAGGAGAAGGTATCTAACAGATTTAGGCAAGTGAAGGCTCAGAAAGGATGCATTTTTTCTTGCTGCTGGGCCAAATATTTTGGCGGGGAAATGAAGGGATTGCATGTTCTCGTTCAAAGACCCCATGCCATTTATGAATGGTTTTAGAGATTTCCTGCCTAATTAATACAAGTCTATTTTGATAGTCCATATTTTAAGATGGATAAATCATTTACCTAATCAGATTCATATTCATAATCTTATCATATCTTTTTGGATTATTTATAAATAAATAAAATGGATAAATCATAGGGATTTTCAGAATAGTTATTAAACTCGATCCTGTCTAGAGGATTAATTTTAGAGAATTCACCCACCCCGAGAGCTTGATTCATGTTTTTTTAAGTTGAATTGGTTTTTGATATCAATCTAGCTAAAATTAGATGATTTAAAGAGTTCATCTTGATTTATATGGCTAAACTCAAATCTAATTTTATTTTTCTAAATAAAAAACAAAAATTACAGAAGTCCTAATTTGGGTTAGACCCTAAAATTATTGCTATCAAGCAAATGCGTACTTTTTTTTTTATATTAGCGTAAGAAAATCCAGGATCTGTAAAAAGAAAGTGTAAATAAATAATAGGTGTGATTTTAGAAAAATAAAATAAAATTACACAAACACGTGTAAAACGCCACACGAGTGAATTCAACGGCTAGTTATTATAAAACGGCTAGTCTTTTCCTTTTTCACATTTTCACCTTCCCTTTTGCTTCTCTCAATCATCACACCTCTCCATGATTTCTCTTCTCTCTCAATAAAATTTTTCCTTCACTTTCCCTCTAACCAAACAAAAACGAACCTCCTATCATTCCCTTCACGAAAAACCCCATTCTTTGAGTTCTTTTCTTATATGACTTTCTTGAAAAAGCTCAAGAAATATTCAGGGTCTTAAAGATTAGTACTCTCTCTTGAAAATGTGGTCTAATAACAACAACGACAAAAACTCTCCGGCAAGGGGATTCTGGACGCCTCCGGCTTCATGGAGGTCTCAACATTCTCCGGCGGTTGCCAAGATGCCAATGTCAGAGAGGAAAGAAAGGGTGTCTTCTCCTAGTTGTAAACGTGATATTTTTCATGTTATTCATAAAGTTCCTTCCGGTGATTCTCCCTATGTCAGAGCCAAACATGTTCAGGTAATAACTTTTACGGTCTCTTTTGTTGTTTGGATTAATGGTTTTTTGAAGAAGGTTTAGTCCTGGCAGGTTTTGAGTTTAGTTTCAGCCCTCGTCTCATATGTTGTTTCAGTTGGAAAATAACTGGGTCCATGAAGAGTATTACTTGTCTAACTTAAGGTCCAAGAATTTTTGTGGGTTCTTCTTTGTGTTTTATGTTTTTTTTAGTCTATGTTTACCTACTAATTATCTGTTTGGTTGAAATTGAGAGGAGATTAAAATATGTCTGTTTTTTGTTAATTAATAAAATTAAATGCCAAATTATCCCATAAGTTCATTTTAATCTCTCTTTCTTTAGAGAATTTCTTTTGAAATTTCGGATTCTTGAAAGTTAAATGTTACTGATCTTTGTCTTGTGAATTTCTGGGTTTGGATAATACAGGTTAGAATGAGTAATCACTCGATTTCTCAGGGTAAGAAATGTGAGAAAAGGAAAAGGGAATTGAAACAAATAGAATCATGCATCAGACATTGTCACTTGATTAGGGGAATTAAGGCACTAAAGTAGTAAAGCGTAATACAATTAGCCACTATGAGTGTCTGTTAGATTATTTGTTAGTTTCCTTGGGAATGAAGCTAGGGTTAATTAGTTTCAATGGTGTTTGTGTGTGATTTTGATATTTGAGTCTTTAATTACAGTTAATAGATAAGGATCCAAGCAAGGCTGTTTCCCTATTCTGGGCTGCTATCAATGATGGGGATCGAGTTGACAGTGCCTTGAAAGACATGGCAGTGGTGATGAAGCAATTGGATCGAGCTGATGAGGCAATTGAGGCGATCAAATCCTTTCGTCATCTCTGCCCCTATGATTCCCAGGAATCTATTGACAACGTGCTAGTTGAACTCTACAAGGTGAAGTGCTACTTTTTCTATCTTTGCAAACTGTAGTAATTTGGCAATAATTGACTCTGATGATTTGGTAATGTGATTTGTCCATTAGCATATTGACATTTCATGAGGAAAATCTTTGTAAAAAAACATCTTAGATCATTCATGAGTTGTCTTCTTGGCAAAGCGTCCTTGTAAGGTCTACTAGTTTTCTGCACTAACGTTGAAGGAATCATAAGTTTCAATGGTGTTGTTTTAAATAAAATGGAACTCATTCAGCTTGAATCTAGTTAAGGTCTGGAGTTTTCTTCTGCACCAGGATTTTAAATGAATGCAAAGGCGTCCACATTTTAAATTTTCTTCAGCTGTTTTTCTTAGATAGTAAAGATAAAATTTGTATGTTCACCAAGAGACATAAGAAATATTGTTGACTTAGAAGCATGCATTTGCGATGTGTGGCCAAATAATTTTCTGTTTGTTTTGAGGAATCTGGTTAGCACTGTTAAGGAACCATCTCACCTAAAAGATTAAGCTTGTAGGTGAGGCCCCAGAATATGATTTATATTATTCTCTAACACACCCCCTCAAGTGAAAGCCCTTTGGGCTTGAAACTTGCACACAGACCCACTTTACCTTGTGCTTGATTTTTTATCAAATAGAATGGGGGTGGTGAGATTCGAACTCGTGATTGCTGGGTCAACAAGGCTCTGATACCATGATAAAAAACCATCTCACCTAAAAGCTTAAGCTTGTAGGTGAGGCCCCAGAATATGATTTATATTATTCTCTAACAAGCACATCTATTTAGCTCACCGAGGCTGTTGTCACAGTATATTGGATCATGATGCATATAACTCAACATTTCTCTTTTTTTTTACAGAGATCTGGAAGGATTGAAGAAGAGATTGAAATGCTTCAACGCAAACTGAAGAACATAGAAGAGGGTATTGCTTTTTCTGGCAAGAAGAAAAAGACTGCCAGATCTCAAGGGAGGAAGATTCAGATAACTGTTGAGCAAGAAAGATCAAGGTGATCCCACTTTTTTTTTACTTCTTTCCTATTTATACTGTATACTTCTGGTTGTTATTTCATTTTAACCGATGCAGGATATTAGGGAATTTGGCATGGGCATACCTACAGCATCGCGATTATGGTTTGGCCGAAAAATATTACAGGTAAACTATTTTTCTGCGTTGGAAGATAGACCTAGACATGAGAATGGCGATCTTCTTCATGAAATAAAATATGGTTTTCAGGAAAGGTCTATCTTTGGAGCCAGATCAGAACAAGCAGTGCAACTTGGCTATCTGCTTGATGCACATGAACAGAATTCCAGAAGCAAAATCTCTGCTTCAAAATGTAAAAGCTTCATCTGGAAGTAAACCAATGGATGATTCCTATGCTAAATCTTTCGAGCGTGCTTGTCAAATCCTGACTGAATTAGAGTCACATTTGATAGCTAAACAAACCAAACAAGATGAAAAAGTTCACCAAAGATCTTTGGAGGAGGTTTCTAGCTCCCCGAATGGAGATGTTTCGGGATTCGTGGACTCTAGAAGAAAGTGCACAGGTGTATTTAATGACGATAGAGTGCTGCCAGATGAACATGATAGAAGATCTTATTGGCAGAACCAGTCTGAGAATGATGAGAAAAGCTTCTTTGCATCATCCAATAATGGGAGTTCTCAATGCATATCACCTGGACGGAGAGATCCTTGTTTTTCAACCCCAGGTGAAAGGCTTGGTTTTGCCTGCAAAATGAAGGATTATCGGTTTAGTTTTGCTGAAACAGGCCCAAGTTCAGAACACAAAAAGACATTTGCATCTCCAGCCATATATACACAACCAAGAAGATTTTGCTGGGGGTTCGATAAACGAGATCAGAGAAAGATGATAAGATGGGGAGAGGATACATCTGAGACAGAAAAAGAGAATGCAATCCGGAATCTCTCTGGAGAACTATTAGACTCAACTGATAATCATACAAGCTGGAAAAGAAATGTTCAGGGAAATGTTGGCCAAAGGAAATCTGCAACAGAAGACAGTTGGGATCAATCAGCAGAAACTTTTGGAAATAAATATGTTGGAAAGGACAGCTCACTCAAATCTCGTCGCAAGAGTTGGGCAGATATTGTTGAAGAAGAAGAACTGGACACAGACCTTGGCCAGAGTTTCCATGGTTGGAACTGTGAAGAAGCATGCAGTGATGAAAATCTAAATGTCAACACATTTAATCAGAATTCTCACCAAAAGAACCAGCTAGGATCTATATGTCAAAAACTTGAAGCAGCTGATCTTCAAGATGGCTATGCTACATCCATGAATGCAGTTTCATCAAGGAATTCCACAGCGCGACGCTCACTGTCTTACGAATCTGCAGAGGATGTGAATACAAAGAGGAAAAACAGGTTGCAGGTTTTCCGAGATATAACTCCTACTCCAGATAGTCCATGAGCTTGAATCAAAATACGTCAGGAGTGGATATAACTCAGTGATGTTTGAGTGTTTTGAACTGCACTGATCATTATCATGTAATATGGAGTGTTTATTCTTTTTTCTATCTCATTGTTTTTTTTTCCTGCTTGGTTGCATCAAGCATTGTGATGTCTTTTTTAGACTTTCTTCCTGCCTTCATTGTTTTGTTTTGATAATCGGGGTATTGGATCAGCTTATGCGCACCACAACTAATCTCTAGATCCACTGAACATCCTGCAAGCTTAACAGGCAGGTAGAGCACCACAGGGTGACAGACATGCACAGAAAGGATTGAACCCGGGTGCGGAGGAAGGGAACATGTCCCTTCATCAATCACCTAGGCCACGCTCTCAAGTGCTCCTGCCTTCATTGTTTCCTTGTATAGTGCTATACATGCCACTCATCAATCTGTAAAACTTTTATGAAGATGGTTCTGATTAGTTAGTTGCGGATCTTGCATGACTCGGCTATGTAGATAACTTTGTTGAAAACTGGATATTGGTATTTTTCTCGAGAAGAAAATTCTAATAGAATTAATTGATAATTATAATTTGTTTTCCTTTGATTTAACCATTGATTCAAGAACAAAATATCTTTTTAAAATGGATTTAATGAATCTCAAACATGCTACCCTAGTCTAAAGGTGAATTTGTTTTTCAATATTTAGAGGAAGAGATAAAATATAGAACTATGGAGGGACAATATCAATATTTCAAACAACCAATATGCAACTCCAACTGGAAAAGTGAAAGATCCAAATTCCTTTTCTTTTTGTGAAATCATTTTTTTTTTATTTCAAGAAAACTCAAACAATAAAAAATATTTTTTTCCAGGTGTTCGGTAATATAATATAATAATAATAATGGCCAAGGTTGTTAATTCCGTTTTGTTTCGCACCGAAACGTTCTGTGCCGTTAAAAAAACCGAGACGAAACAACGTCATTTTCATCCCGGTTTTAATTCCGGCCCATTCCGGAAATACCGGCCGGAACATCTCGGTACAGTTTCGGGTATGCCGTTTCGGCCTTAAAATCTTCCTTATTTTGATTAAATTGTGGTTGTGTTTTTAATTTTGAGATTATGTTTGTTTGACTTTGTGTTTGTATTGTATAATTTAAAGTTAATTTATCTTGAATTTTAATTATGCTTGTTAAATTAATATTTTAATTTTTTCTATATATATATAATTAATTATATATGAACAGTACAACTCCGAAACGTTCCAAAACTAGAAAAACCAGAACGATGACTAGAACAGTATTGACAACCTTGGTAATTGCTAATAAAAACACGTTTTATGATAAGTTATTTTATTTTATTTTTAAAATTTATTTTTTATATTAGTTTATCAAAATAATTTAAAAATATCAAAATAAGTTTTTGCCAGCCTCGCAATGACTGGCTCTTATTTACTGATACTTAACTAAAAACCAGCACCAGCACCAGCACCAGCACCGCCGCTCTGCCGCTCTGCCGCCGCCCCCACAACTCCTCATTAACTATCACCACCATCTTTCGCACCTGCCAGGTAACTCTGTAACAATCTCCTCCATTTTTCTCTTATAATGTTCCCATCTTTAATTTCTCACTATATACTCTAAATTTCTATATTCTGATAAAGTTTGTAACTTTATACTAAAATTTCCATTTCTCATTATGTCCTTTATCCTGATTAATCTGAATGATTGAAGGTGATTAATGGGCTCCCAGCTTTTGTTACTTAACAAGAACAACACTTTAACGAAGCCTCCACAATTCGGTTTCTTTGCTTCTCCAAAACCCAGATACAACCCCTCTTCTAATTTATTGGGTATGTATTTCATTGAAAAAGTTTCAATTTTGCTTTTTTTTTTATTCTTCTTGCTATTGGTAATTTAATGGGTTATTTTTCTTCTCTGTTGCTGTTGAAGGGTTTAAGTTGAAGAGTGTAATGTGTGCAATGAAGTCTTATAGGTTGTCAGAACTTAACAATTCAGAGGTTGAGAGTTTGAAAGCTCGGCCTCGTATTGATTTTTCTTCCATTTTTGGAATTGTAAGTGACCCTTTTGTTTTGTTTTCAAAAGGGTGTACTTTTTTTCCCTTGAAGTTAAGATTGTTGTTTTGAAGTTCTGACAAGCTGATTACCGATAGGTAGTATTGTTTTTTGTTGGTTTTTAGGTTAATCCTATTGTTGATGATGTTCGTCAAAGAGGTGATGCTGCAGTTAAAGAGTTAGTGATTCTTTAATTAGTACTTTATCGTTATCGTTTTACCATTGAGCTATTTTTAGTAATGAGGTATTGTTTATATGTTCTTTGTAGTTATACTTCAAGATTTGACAAAGTCAAATTGGACAAGATTGTCGAGAATGTTTCTGGGCTTCCTGATCCGGAGGTGAATTCCAAAAACACATCTTTTAGTAAAAGAAATTCCTTACACTTCTTATTTTATTTATTCAGTGATTTGTATGGTTTGCTATTTTTGGTCCAAATATAACTTCAAATATAACATTTTTTGGCTTTTGCTGTATTGCAGCTTGAAGCAACTGTTAAAGAAGCATTTGATGTGGCATATAACAACATATATGCATTTCATCTTGCTCAAAAATCACCTGAAAAAAGTGTTGAAAACATGAAGGTATGTCAATACTAGAAATTTGTTCTTCTTTACCGCATATTGTGTTGATACAAAGCTTAGAACATTTCAAAATATTTTAGGGTGTTAGATGCAAACGTGTGGCTCGGAGCATTGGTTCTGTAGGTCTTTATGTACCAGGGGGGACTGCAGTTTTGCCATCCACAGCTCTGATGCTTGCTATTGTAAGTGGATTGCATTGTGTTTCGATTATTTTGGCTGGTTCAAGTTCTATTCTTTAGTATGATTGGCACATTCTTGTTAAGTTTGTTTGGTTGACAGTTTAGTTTGTTTTGTAAACCAGCCAGCACAAATTGCTGGGTGTAAAACTGTTGTCCTTGCCACTCCCCCAGCTCAGGATGGCAGCATATGCAAGGTACTTATGTATTTTTTTTTCTTTTGCATTTGAAATGTTATACTCCTACAAAGCGTGAACTCAATGAGATGGTCTTCTGTAGGAGGTGCTGTATTGTGCCAAGAAGGCTTGTGTCACTCACATCCTTAAAGCTGGTGGAGCTCAGGTTAGAAAACAAACTTGTGATCATATCTATCTCTTGTGCACTTGGCACAATTATCTATATTGTTTTCATGTTCCTACTGGTCTTATGAACTTTTGATTTCTAGGCCATATCTGCAATGGCCTGGGGAACAGAATCGTGCCCTAAGGTATAATTTCTCATCATCTTATTTCTCAATTGCTAGTAGCTGAAGCTGATAAGAACACATAATCCTTTTACTGGTCCTCTGTGGTCTTTATACTTTTTATTTGCATTTTCTGTTTGTAACCAGAACAAGTTGTTTACTATGGAATTGATAAACAAAAAAGGCTATTTTGTTTTCCATCTCAAATTCAAAATGTATGCTCTTTAGGTGGTCTTGCATATATTGGGTTTCTCTCCTTACCTCACTGTAATTCTCCCAAATTTATGTTAAAAATCTCGTTGAGAAATCTGCAAGGATAGTTTTGTTGATAATTTTTCAAATGAGAAGGTCAACTTTTAAACATGTTTTGTAATAACACAAGATATAGCAAGCTTCTATATTTAAAAACTTTTTAGTTACTCTAGAGATCTAATTCCTTACTAGTTGTATTGAGCTAGCTTTTTTGGGGTTGTAATTTGTAGGTTGAGAAGGTTTTTGGACCAGGAAATCAGTATGTGACAGCTGCAAAAATGATTCTCCAAGTATGGATACTCTCACTAATAGAAGTTAATGAAGTCTATTAGACGAATTAACTTTATCTCTTTCTCTGTCTGGCTAGAAAATACTGGTCTTTTTTCCAATTTGACTCATTGTTTTAGCTTTTATTTACATAACAGAACAGTGAAGCAATGATTTCAATTGACATGCCTGCTGGGCCCTCTGAAGTTTTAGTCATCGCTGACAGATATGCCAGTCCTGTTCATATAGCTGCAGATTTACTATCCCAGGTGCTTAGCCATGTGTGTGTGTGTGTGTGTGTTTGTGTTCATGTTATGTGGGTAGCACATTTCTCTGCATAAAATCCTCCCTCGTTAATGAAATCTACTTTGTGATAGATTTGTATGGAAAGCAAAATTAACCCCCCCCTGATATAAAGCAGGATAAACTGATATATCAAAATGTATTGTCTTATACTCTTAGTTGTACACTACATTATGCAATATGAAATGATTTTTACGATGTATATTTAGTTCTCCTTGTAGAAGGTTGAATCTGTGCTCCATATCAGGGCAGCGTACTAAAATTTTCACCTTGTCACATTTTTCAATTATCAATGTAAAAAATTCCTATAAGACCTTTTTCAAAGCCTTCATTTTGTATCATGGATTATATGTTTATGGCTTTCATTTGTGCCAGAGATCATCTTTTCTGATGTTTTTATTAAATTCTTTGAATTTTTCAGGCTGAACATGGCCCTGACAGTCAGGTTGTTCTTGTAGTTGCCGGGGATGGTGTGGATATGAAAGCCATTGAAGAGGAAATAAGCAAGCAGTGTCAAAGCCTACCAAGGGGTGAATATGCTTCAAAAGCCCTGAGCCACAGTTTTACTGTCTTTGCTCGTGACATGGTTGAGGTTAGTCCGCTGTTTGAAAACTCATACCTGGGTATTTGTTGCTTCAATCCTATGAAAGTTGCTTATAGTGGGATCTAGAATTATATAGGAATCAATTGGATAAGTTGCTTATAGTGGGATCTAGAATTATATAGGAATCAATTGGATAAGTTCTTACTGTTTAATAACATGCAGTTGTTGAATCATAATTATCAGAATCTGCTTCACGCTACTAGTTGCCGGCTATGTTGCTAACAAGCACGAAAAATGTTTTTGACAAGCCCAAGTACACCACCTCCCAGACTGTTCTCATGGATTGTTTGGCGTTTTAGGAATTTCTAAAAAAATGTTTTGTTTTCTAATAACTTGATTATTGGGTCTTTTAGGCTGTCTCCTTTTCAAACCTGTATGCACCTGAGCATCTGATCATTAATGTAAAAGAAGCTGAAAAGTGGGAGAGCTTTATTGAGAATGCAGGTATGGTCTTTCAATGCTATCTTTCTATTGCATCTACTCTAGAATCAGATTTTATGTATTATCATCGTAACCGTAATAAAGATTCTCGATCTCATTCTAAAAAGAGAAAGAAATATTTCAAGATGTTAAAAAGTAATATTGACGCTTGTGAATCAACAAATGAGTTGATTCTGCATATCTTTTGGCAATTCTTATTGCACCAATCTTAAAATGCAATTTGTAGAGTTTTCAAAATACATTATGTAATGTTTTTGAAAAATCACACAAATTTCTAAAGAAGTGAATAGCATTTTTTAATATTGTTTTGTCCAATATAGAAGCATGAATGTATGTTATATAAAAATGGTAAGTTGATAGTGTTTAATAATGATACTATCACAAAGAATATAAATGTTCTATAATCCTTCAAAAAGGACACAAACTAAGGCAAACAATTTCCATTATATTGTTTTGTTGCCATCTTTGTTGACATTCTTACTATCACCTTTGATGCCATATTCTATTTCTACCTCTGAAAACAAAGTGAGTGCCCCCAGCTGTTTTAAAAGAGATCAAATATATGACACAGCCTTGGACAATACTTTTCACCGCAGGTTCTGTGTTCCTGGGTCCGTGGACACCAGAGAGTGTCGGGGATTATGCCAGTGGGACAAATCATGTCCTTCCAACGTATGGATACGCACGGATGTACGGTGGGGTATCCTTGGATTCTTTCCAGAAATACATGACGGTGCAGAGTTTGACAGAGGAAGGTCTTAGAAAGCTTGGCCAGTACGTGGCAACCATGGCAGAAGTTGAAGGGCTCGACGGCCACAAGAGAGCTGTAACTCTTAGACTTCAGGATATTGAAGCCAGACAGGTTTCCAATACGAGATAGTGTATCGATGAGGCACCTGATCTTCTATATAGAATTATTTTTTGGGACGAAATTGTTAGCCCACTTGAGCTGACAAAAATCTAACGTTGTCATATCCCTCAGAAGTTTTGGCTTGCAATGTAACTTTAACCCTTTGAATCGTAAATAAATCACTTTTGGATCAGGTCCTTGAATGGAGCATAGAAATTGAATGGTATTATCTGATGCTATTTCCTGTTGGGTGACATGCAGATTCCATGCCTCACAAGTGCAAGGAAAAAGAAAAGGTAGAAATCTTTTGTTTTTAAAAGTATTATTTTTCATTAAAATGATATTTTTTTCTTAAAAATTATTTTTGACATCAACAAATGAAAATAATATAATTTTTTTTATAATTTAAAGTAAAAAATAAAAATAAAATTTTTTTAATTTTTTTTAAATGTTTTAATTTTAATTTTTAATATGGTTCGATCTTAATATTATATATAACAGTTAGTTTTAGAATGAGATGAGAAATCTTTATTATACACACAGATAGTAAACAAAATCTGATTTATTGTACTGTTCTTCATTAAGAGAAGCTCCAAGAAATCAATTAATGAAATAAAGTAAAGTCATAATCAGCATCTTTGTCAAAATATATTGAATGTAAAGGAAGAAAAATAAAAAAAATCAATTAATGAATCTAAACTAAAATCTTTGAATAAAAAAGCAAAGTATATAATCAATAATTACACAAATTAACTAACAACTAAATAATTATAATTATAGCAATGACATATAGACCATGAAAATAAATGTGGAGGAGTTTCAATATGTAGTTCTACTAGAAAACGAGTTATAATTGATAGAGTTTATTAAACATGGATGAACTTAAACTTGTTGTCAAATTAATTTGAACACTTTTCTTAGAATATAAGATCATGGTAAAATTAACTCAAAGAAAAAAACTACAACCACATAAGGATGATAAAATTAAATACATATAGGTGGGTTAATTATAATCATATAAATTAATAGGAGGGAAAACTATCATCACTTTAAAGTTTATGGCATGTTGGTCTTCCAATTGAACCTAAAACGTTCACGTGGAGGATTTTTTATTCTTTGTCTAAACTTTAGGGAGATTAACTTTTATTTTATAATCCAAACTTTAAAATGATTTTTATTGACCGGCCTAAAACTTTCATGTGCATAATTGTTTTCCGTAGAGGCCGCGTGCGACGACATTTGATGGTGAAAAATATCTATCTGTCATCTCACCTGATGCGCCATCATGATCTCTTCAAAATGGGTGTGTTTGTGTCATCGAATGGTGGTCAAAGACATGCTAGTAGTCGGTTGATCTCTTTTTTCCCCTTTTCTCTCTCATGCAAGCGAAATTGCATATCATTGCTTTGTGTTTAAGGTGTTTTTCGTTTCAGTCCATAGACTTTTGATTTGTTTTTTCCTCCTTATTTCTTCTATATAAATTTTAATTTGTTTTAATTTTGTTATTCAATTGAAATTGATTATATATGTGATTTTTCATTTCAACTCTTATTGTTTTGATTTTTGGTTAATTTTTTAGGTCCTCTATAGTAGTCGCTATTTTTTGTTTATTTTTATGTGACTATACTCTTAGTTTTGGTTTTTTATTTTTATCATTTTTCTTTTTTTAGGGTTTTATTTTTATTTAATTTCATTGTAAAAGTTTAAGTTATGTTAATAATCATTCTAAAATTGATATATCTTCCATTTTGTCTTTGTTTTTTGTTTTTCCATTATTTATATTTCTACTTCAAATCAAATGATTTTTTTTCTAATAATATTTATTTTAGTTTTGTCTTGTTTTTTGTTTGCTCTTTTATTAAAGCTTCTGGATTTTTGTTTTATTCTTCGAGAAAATTTTATAGTTTTTATTGTTTATGCAATAATAGTTTTTATTTTTTGTTCGTATATATATATATACTCTTAGTTTTAGTTTGTAATTTCTATCATTTTCTCTTTTGTTGGAGTTTTATTTTTGTTCAATTTAGTCCTAAAATTTTAATTTATGTTAATCATTTTAAAATTGATATTTCTTTTTTTTCCCCTTTGTTCCTTTTTTTGTTTGATTATTAATTTTTATTTATTCTTCAAGTCAAATTATTTTTTTATGCTAATAATATTTATTTTAGTTTTGTCATTTATTTTGTTTTTGTTAAAGGTTTTTGGATTTTGGTTTTATTCTTCAAGATAATTTTATGGTTTTCATTGTTTCCATAATAATAATAATAATCTTAGTGATTATATGTTTTATAATTGTTTTGTTGTTTGCTCTTTTGTTACAGTTTTTTTAATTCTTCAGAACAATTTAATAATTTTATTATTATATTCATAATGATAATAAAACTTATTTTATTTTTATCCTTTAATTATTTTCATTTACTCTTCAAATCAAATAATATTTTTTTATGGTACTAATATTTTTTTTCCTGGTTTTTCCTTTAATCATAATAATAATAGTGAGAAGAATAATTCAAATAATTTCTCTTTCAATGTTGTAGTTATTAAATATTATGTTTTGCAGCATCTCTATATATAATATTTCAAATCTACTATCTCAGATTAATGGTTTGAGAAAATTATGTGACTCAATATTGTCTTTAATGATAGTTTTGTTAATTTGAGTGTAAAATTTTGTCGTTGTGAGTATTGAATGATTAGCTAAACAGTTAAAACAAACCCAACAATCATTCAGTTTGTTGCTGAAAGTAAATGACTCATCTTTGATAGATTTTATCAATTGCAGTTTTACTATCGCAATACAGTTTATGCATATTCTCTACGTTGCCTGCAACCAATTGAATGATTAGTCAAGTAGTTAAAATAGGCTCAACAATAAATCAATTTGTTACAGAAAACAAATAACTCATCTTTAGTGGATTTTATCAATTGCAATTTTATTATCTTCCCATTGAATATTTAGTCAAACAATTAAGCAAACCTAACAACTAATCAGTTTACCGTAAAAAGCAAATAACTCATCTTTAAATAATTTTCGGTGTGAGAAATATGGTCCTTGAATTTTTTAAAACTTTATGTTGGTCACTATAATATTGTGTTATTTCAATTTGACATTTTCTAAAATTTATTATTTTATTTGTGACCCAGTTATGTATTTCATTTTATCTTTATCCTTGTGTTATTTTAATTTTATCCCTTGTAACTCATATAATATTGTTGTATTACTACATTTGAAATAGTTTTTAATGAATATGGAATGTTAAAAAGCAACTACATTCCTAAAAAAACATCTCTTGCATGTTATTTATGCTACATTATTATACTTAGTTTCATTATTGTTTATCTTTAAGCCAATTTGTATGATTGAGAAAGTATTGATTATTTATAATGCGTTTTGATTTAAAGATATGGGTTCATATTAATTATGATTAGTAAGTTTAAGTATATAATTAGGTTCATTATTGTTTAGCTATAAGCCAATTAAGCTAATTAAGCTACTACTGATTATTCACAATGCTCTTAGATTTGAAAATACGAGTTCAAGTTTATTTTGGTTAGTAAGTTTAAGTGTGTATTGTTCTATTTTTTTTATAAACTATAGCTTATATCTTTATGGTTTTTATTATAATTAATTGCATTATTATTTATGATAATTTAATATGCTCTTAGATGGAAGATATCTCTTTAGATTCATTTTAATTAGTAAGTTTAAGTTTGTATTTATCTTTAAACTAATTTACTCTATTGAGCCACCATTGATTATTTGCCACTTTTAAATTTGAAAATA
Organism: Salix arbutifolia; assembly: GCA_025169955.1. Classification (NCBI taxonomy): domain Eukaryota; kingdom Viridiplantae; phylum Streptophyta; class Magnoliopsida; order Malpighiales; family Salicaceae; genus Salix; species Salix arbutifolia. Next base: position 31,458,219 of record CM045917.1, on the reverse strand, counting down.
ACTATGTAGATTTATTTCGATAAGTAAGTTTAAGTGTGTGTCTTGTTTTCTTAGATTTATACATTGCAACTTATAATTATCTAGTTTTAATGTATTTTTATGTCCTCATTTGTCTCCATATAAATTTATAAGATTTTAATATTAAAAATGTTTAAGGATAATTGTAGAACTACATTTGAGTCTTTAGGCCAACAAATCGTATGTTTATGAAGAAAAACAAAAATATAATGGTAATGTAATATATTTTATATTTTTTTATTTTTTTTCAAAATATTGTCCTTATTAAGTTTTTGGGAAAAACATGAGAGTGTGATGAATGCGGTTTTTTTTTTTTATTTTTAAAATCCATTGAATTCTACATACTTTACCATGAGATCTACATTATGCTCTAGTGTTTAAGACATCGCGGTTGGTGAGATTGATTCTACAATTTTAATTACCATTTTTCTTTATTTTATGATATATTTTTATCATTATTAAATATAGTGTATTAATTGCTCAACGAATACCTCGATAATAACAATGTTAGCTGATTCGCATGGTAGCTATTTATGGTATATGTGTGATTACCACCAACTTCATTTTGGCCTATATATTGTCCTATTGGTTTTCCATTTCACTACACAATTAAGCTTTCTACCCCTTTTCCTTTCTATAGAGCCTCCACTGAAGTAACTTTGAGTTTGCTCCTTTCTTCGCTTTCAGAATGGCTAGCACTTCCTTACGCCAACAACTTAGCATCATGAGGCAATCATTATTTGATGAGGTCTTTCTTCACCAAGGAAATTTTTATTTATGTTTTTTTCTTCAATCTATAAATTTACAAAGATTACACTAACATTTTGAATTTACATGTTGATTATTGTAGGGACTTCTGGATCACGAACAAGTGAGTTATCTTGAGACTCTTGAAAATGAAGATGATCCTGACTTCATTGAAAATGTTTTTACCTTGTTTTTAAGGGATTCATCTAGATATATCGATTCTATTGAGAAAGCCTTGTAAGTACAATGCTAATCAATTGAAATTGTGCATGTTTCTTTGTTTTTTTGGTTTTCCTTAACAAAAATGGTGATGATGATATCTTTTTTGTTTTGTTTTCTTAGAGAGACAAGCCCAATTGATTATCCTGTCATGGAGAGAATGATGTATCGACTTAAGGGTAGTAGTGCTAGGTAAGGAAAAATACATTAGATGATTTATTACAAAATTATGTTTTTGTATGGTGTTTCATAAGCAATAACAAATTTCTTGTAGCATTGGTGCATCAAAAATCAATGGTGAAACCAACACTCTCAGAAAACTTTTTCATGATGGAGATATGGAAAGGTAAAATTTATAATTCTTTATAACTTTTAAAGTATCATTGATACTGTTTTGAGTAAAAAGAAAAATATAGTAAATTATTTATCTGTAAATATTATAGTGGCAAGGCGTCTCTTCAAAAACTCAAAGCAGAACATGCCAATTTCAAGGAAAAACTTGCTGTTTATGTTGGGGTAATTCTCTCACTTTAATAATTTTGTTTCTGGTTTATTAACCACACAATTTTCTTGTATGTTCTTATTCATTTTCAACTTATTTTTCAGATGTTGAAGCAAGCCAAACTCTCTGAATATTGAGCAAAACCTTCAACAAAAATCGAGAATCAATGGAGATGTGGTTAAGTAATTGGCGTGGAAGGAAAATGAAATCCATGGATTTACTTTTGCTTTATGTTTTTGTCTTTTTTATAAGTATGTTGGGTAGTCAAGCCTTTTATGGGTAGTTTAATAGGTTAATAGAATCTAGATATCTTGTAGCTTTTCTTTATAGAGAAAAGATGAATAGGAAATCAGATTTTATGTATTATCATCGTATCCGTAATAAAGATTCTCGATCTTAATCTAAAAAGAAAAGCAAATTATTTCAAGATGTTAAAAACTAATATTGATGCGTGTGAATCAACAAATGAGTTGACTGCATATACAAAATTTATAATACCTTTTGACAATTCTTATTGCACCAACAACTGCACCAATAAATTTCTGAGCAGATGATTGATAAAATCCATTAAAGATGAGTTAATTGTTTTCTGCAACAAACTGATTGATTGTTGCTTTAATTGTTTGGCTAAATATTCAATGGGCAGAAAATATAATCTGCAAATTGATAAAATGCATAAAAGATGAGTTATTTTCTTTATACAACAAACCTATTGATTGTTGGGTTTGTTTAACTGCTTGACTAATCATTCAATTGGTATCATGTTTATTTTTGCAGACAACATAAAGAATGTGCATTAAATGTATTGTGACAGTAAAACTGTAATTGATAAAATTTATTAGAGATGTGTCATATGCTTTCAGTAGCAAATTGATTGGTTGTTAGGTCTGTTTTAACTATTTGACTAATTATTCAATACCAACAACCACAAAACTTACACTAAAAATTAACAAAACTATCATTAAAGACAATATTTAGTCACATAATTTTTTCAAACCATAATTCGAGATATTAGATTTGAAATATTATATATAGAGATGTTGCAAAACATAATATTTAATAAATAAAACATTGAATGAGAAATTATTTGAATTATTATTCAAATTGTTATTATTATTATTGAAGGCAGAATAAACAAATATTCACAGCATAAAAAAATATTATTTGATTTGAAGAATAAATAAAAATGATGTAAGGATGAATTAAAAGGACAAAAGTAAAATTACTATTATTATTATTATTATGAATATAATAATAAAATTATTAAATTGTTTTGAAGAATTAAAAAAACTGTAATAGAATAACAAACAAGAAATTATTTTATCTTTATCCTCGTGGTATTTTAATTTTGGCCCTTGTAACTCATATAGTATTTGTTGTATTACTACATTTGAAATAACTTATAATGAATATGGTTGTTAAAAAGCAACCACATTCCTAAAAAAATCTCTTGCATGTTATTTATGCCACATTATTATAATTAGTTTCATTATTGTTTATCTATAAGCCAATTTATTTGATTGAGAAAGTATTGATTATTTATAATGCGTTTAGATTTAAATATATGTGTTGATATTATCTTTTTTGTTTTGGTTTCTTAGGGAGACAAGCCCAGTTGATTATCCTGTCATGGAAAGAATGATGTATCGACTTAAGGGCATTAGTGCTAGGTAAGGAAAAATACATTAGATGATTTATTACAAAATTATGTTTTTGTATGGTGTTTCATAAGCATAACAAATTTCTTGTAGCATTGGTGCATCAAAAATCAATGGTGAAACTAACACTCTCAGAAAACTTTTTCATGATGGAGATATGGAAAGGTAAAATTTATAATTCTTTATAACTTTTAAAGTATCATTGATACTGTTTTGAGTAAAAGGAAAAATATAGTAAATTATTTATCCATAAATATTATAGTGGCAAGGCGTCTCTTCAAAAACTCAAAGCAGAACATGCCAATTTCAAGGAAAAACTTGTGTTTATGTTGGGGTAATTCTCTCACTTTAATAATTTTGTTTCTGGTTTATGAACCACACAATTTTCTTGTATGTTCTTATTCATTTTCAACTTATTTTTCAGATGTTGAAGCAAGCCAAACTCTCTGAATATTGAGCAAAACCTTCAACAAAAATCGAGAATCAATGGAGATGTGGTTAAGTAATTAGCGTGGAAGGAAAATGAAATCCCTGGATTTACTTTTGCTTTATGTTTTTGGCTTTTTAATAAGTATGTTGGGTAGTCAAGCCTTTTATGGATAGTTTAGTAGGTTAATAGAATCTAGATATCTTGTAGCTTTTCTTTATAGAGAAAAGATGAACACGAAATTAGATTTTATGTATTATCATCGTATCCTTAATAAAGATTCTCGATCTCATTCTAAAAAGAAAAGAAAATTATTTCGAGATGTTAAAAACTAATATTTACGCGTGTGAATCAACAAAAGAGTTGATTCTGCATATATAAACTTTATAATATCTTTTGGCAATTTTTATTGCACCAATCTTGAAATGCATTTTGTAGAGTTTTTCAAAATATATCATGTAATGTTTTTGAAAAATCACACAAATTTCTAACGAAGAAGAAGTTGATACTATTTTTTAATAGCATTTTTTAATATTGTTTTCTCCAATATGGAAGCATGAATGTATGTTATATAAAATTGGTAAATTGATAATGTTTAATAATGATATTATCACAAAGAATATAAATGTTCTATAATCCTTCAAAAAGGACACAAACTAAGGCAAATAATTTCTATTATGGTGTGAAGGAGGTCTCAGTGATATGTTATTGTATGGTAATATCTAAGAGAATCCCAAGATTGAGCTGTCATTGATTCTAACTCAAAAGTTGTCCTTATGGCCTGTAGTGGTCCCTAAAAAATTCTAAAAGTTAAATTTGGCCCTCACAATTAAAAGGTGTATAGTTTGTTTCTTTTCTATAGCTATTACAATATTTATTGTTTTTACAATGACAAATTACACCACTCAAAAATAAAATATACAAATTTATAATTAATGGTAATTACATATATACTATAAATAGTTATCATACAAAACAGCTGGCATTGTTATTAGAGAAGTATTCATCGAGCAATTCAAACATTATCTATTTTTAACTATGATGAAAATATATCAGAAGAACATAATAAAGGGAAATGGATATTAAAAGAGAAGAATCAATCTCACAAACCATGATGTTATAAACTCTTAAAGCATGATGTAATTAAATAAAGTTTAGGCTCTACACTTGTCCTTTTAGGAAGCTTTTTTGCAGTGTATTGCCACTGATGGAAGGCAAGAGTTTTAGTTTTCTCAGCAATTCTGTAACAAAGTTCGCTTAGCATCGCGCTAGTGGCCTCCACTCCGCATTCTAATTTGTAAATAAATGATGTTTTCGGGAACAATAAATGGCAACCTGAACTTGTGTTACATGTGTTGGTGTAACTGTAGATAGATGACTTGAACCTACCGTTTTGTAATGAGAACTGCAGACAGATGGCTTGAACCTGACAGAGGAGTTTTTTGATGTGTAAAAAACCTTAGAAATGGCCTTGGAATCTTCCAAATAAAGGAAATTCAATACCTCCTTCATCTTTTCATGAACTGATTGAGAGTTAATAACAATTTAATTCAAGCAAATTCAATACCTCCATCTTTTCATGGTATCAGAGCAGGACTGAGATCCTAGTTCATCACTGCACTTTGAATCCCTCGCATAACATCTCTCTCTCTCTTTCAGCCAACATGGCCAATGATGAATTACCACCAACACCTTCTGTTCCTGGAAAAGAAATTGCGGACCCTAATATGGATTTTTCAAGATTGAAAACCTTTGAATGGAGATAATTATTCTACTTGGAAATAAAAAAAATCCAAGATCAAACTGGGTTTCATATAATGGCTCGATCAGTGCACCTTAAAAAATAGCAGATCCTGAAGGTTATGCAGCTTGGTCTCGATGTAATGATATGGTCCATTCTTGGATCATCAACACTCTTAGTCCAGAAATTTCAGATAGTGTTATATATTACTCTTCCACTAACAAAGTTTGAGAAGACCTTCATGAGCGATTCTCTCAAGGCAACACACCTCGCATCTTTGAAATTCAGCGAGATATTGCCTATCTTCGACAAGAAAAACTCTCTGTCTCTACCTATTATACATAATTAAAAGGCCTATGGGAAGAACTAAGTTCCTACAATGATGCAATACATGGGGCACAACAAGATCAACTATAATTGATGCAATTTTTCATGGGGTTAAATGATTCTTACAGTGGTGTGTGCGGCCAAATCCTCCTAATGAATCCCCTTCCTTTGATTCGACAAGCATACTACTTTGTCTCCCAAGAAAAAAAGCAATACCTTCTAAGCTCGACACACGCTACAGGTGATTCTGGTGGTAACACAGCTATGGCCGTTCAAAGCAGCAACAACAACAAATTTACTCCATCCGCAGGTACAAAAACATTCAACTATTCTTATGGTCCGCATGACTTTAGATCACGAGAAAAATCACCAGGCAATTTCAATGGAGGACGCCAAGACAAGAAACGTTTAGGAGCGGGAAGAGGACGCCCCCTTTGTACGCCCCCTTTGTACTCACTTTGGAGAATTGGGTCAGAGGGTCCGAACTTGCTACACCTTACATGGCTATCCAGCAGGCCACCCAAAAACAAAATACAATTCAGGCCAAAAATATTTCAAAACCATTGATCGGTGTTGATTTTCCGGAAGACAAGGGAGCAAAACAGAAATTTTAGCAAACAAAAGAAAACATGTCGTTGAATTATCACACTGGATCTTTATTACAAAAGGAAATCTTGCCATTAACCTGCATGCTTAAATATTATTGGATCGTGCTGAAATCTCATCGATGATGACAAAGAAAAACTTTTTGATAAATGATGCATAGGAGATATATTATTATTATTAGCATTAATCTTGTCTTGACCCGATGTATTTGTAGCTCCCTTTGATCACCAAGATGAGAGAGATGGGATACTCTGCTCGTTTCTAAAGAAATTGGTGGGATCCACTTCAGTCTTGACGCGTACCAACCTGTCGAAGTTGTTCTTGAAATACTTCCGACCCCAAATGCTTGCTTGTTCAAAACTTGTGCTGCCTGTCAGGTTATTTATTCCGAGGTCGAGATCTCTATAATTCACGTAAGCTTCTCGAGGGTTTTTCGAAACATATGGTGTCGGGTAACTGTAAAGGCTTCTAATCCAAGCCATGTGCCTTTCGGATGCCTCCTTGCTTTCTTCACTCCAAATCAAATACCATTCAATTTTTCCCCTTTTAAAAAAAAATTATAGTAGCATTGTCTTAATAATATTACAAATTATTTCATTATTTATTATTTATTAACCTAATAAGTAATTTTTAAATTTATGATCATAAATTTACTATAAAAATAAAGTTATTTTTAAAAAATAAATTATTTTCTCATATAACTTATTCTTTTCTCTTCAATTGCATACAAAATATCAAGATATGACTTTTTTATTGAAACTTTTTTTTATATCGTGATAAGGTTTTTTCATTTTAAAGCAATAATTTTGATAAAATATATGTTATTGTTAAAAAATACTTTAATAAGGGAATGTATTTAACATTAAAGAAACACATTTTTCTACTTATTTTAAATTATTTATATGTAAAACATTTTGTTGTATTTTGTGTTTGATAGACACTGGAGATAATATGATCGACCCGAGTCCTAAATCGGCCCTGGTTTAAGGAGAAGTAAGGAAACAAGTGATATGACCTTATGAGGTCAAAAAAGCAGGTTGACTTATGACTTGGTTGACTGGAGATAAAACATAGATAAGAAGTTCAAGTTTTAAAACTATAGTAATAATCATTTATATTCTTATGTTGATTGGGTCAACCCATCCTGTGACCCAACCCTAGTTTCTGGTAATCACTTTTGTTAATCTTAGAACTTTAATGATAATCACCAATTTGAGTTTTAAAACTATAAAAATAATCATTTTTTTATTTATATTGACCGGTGTCAATGGTTAAAATAATTTATTTATGAAAATAAATTTTTGTGATAATTATTTGTATTCTTACATTGATCTGACCCGGATCATTCCAAGTTAACCTTTGTATATGGAATTGCACAGACTTGTCCTATCCTTTTTAGTGGAATAAGAGTTTCTTCACTGGAACAATCTTGTACAAGATAAAAAATAATATTTATATTGTCTACACATACACCGAACAACTTCATAAAAAAATGCTGCCAATCCATCTTTATCCAGCATACCGCACACACTTTAACGATTGGAACTACAAGACTTTGAATCAAGAAGAGCACAACACCTCTTTCACTAATTTGATATCTAGGTCTCGATTAGATGAGCAAAATTAGGTGAAATTCAAATCTCTCTCCCAATCTCACATTGTTTTTTCATATCTTGATTTATATTAAGTTTGTTATAAGAGATACAACCCGTCTGATACTGTAAATATTGTTGATTTTCAAAGTGTTTTTTCTCTCAGAAATGCATCAAAGTAATATTTAATATCAACATATCAAAACAATTTAAAAACATCACAAAATAAATTAATTTAAAACAAAACAATAAAAAATATCTAAATATTAAAAAAAAATATATATTTTAAATATAACATGTGATTTTTAGATTATCCTGAAGTGATTAGTCCTCTGGGACACACAAACCTTTTGGTAAAATTTATGCTATTTCTAGATAACAGGAACAAGTAGACTCTTTAAAACCGATCTCTTGTAAAACCCATATTCACTTATTTACAAATCAAGCAAAAGACAATGAAATGTATTTTATCCCATGATTTTTGAAGGACCTACGCTTGCGGCTGATTTGGTTCCTCTTCTCCAAGACATCATCTCACACTCCCACTGAGCCTGCTCAGGATGTGGCGTGCCTCAGGAATTACTTGGCATAAAATTCTGTACAACTCTTGGAAGGACTCATATGCTATATATGTTTATTTGTTAGTATTGAATAGGAAAATGTGCAGTCAAATCAAAATAAAACATTTTTTTATATAAAATAATGTAGTGATCACTTACATAATTTTCATATTAGATTTTTCATAATACAGTCAGGATTAATTATCATGATCACTTACAAAACTATCATATTAGATTTTTCATAGATATCAGTGATTTCTCCATATGAAATCCTCATATGTCGCAATTTAGTACAAATGTTAACTCACAAACACTTATATATTAGTTTCTGGTATTCTTTATAACTCAACTTATGAGAAAACTACCTCTATCCAATTTCAATAGTATACGTCACATAAACATTTATAACAATGTTTTGAAGTAATAAAAAATTTATAATTATAATAACTTTATAATTTTTTTGGCAAAACATTTTTGTTTTGTATACTTTAATTTACTCTAGAATCATCAATCAAATATTAAAAAAAAATTAAAACTTTATTAATAATAAATATATTGTATATAAATAAAATTAATAACTAATAAACCAATAATTAAGTCTAAGAAGTCACTTTTCAATGGACCATGACGAGTGTAAGAAATCCTAGCAAAAAAATATATTAAATAATGACACTACACGAAAGATGTACTTTTAATATAGTATTAGGAAGTTGATTTTTTTTGGGCTCCACCACTCTATACTATAATAATGTTTTCGTCTTTGACCCGTTCTAAAATTAGAGCTCAAGTAATGCGTTCAATAATGATTCAAAGCATGATCAAGTGAATCCAAGCCGTTGTGTTAAATCACTAATGGCACCTAGCTAATGGAAGTGCTTAGCTTATCTTTACAAATTATGGTAAAATACCTAACTATGAGCAGGAGATTTCCACTTGCTTATCTACTTGTTGAAGTTAATTGATTTGAAATCAAATTACTTTTTGTTTTTAGTATGGTATCCTAACTAATTAAATTTTATTAGAGAGTTAAAGTTTATAAACTTATTTCTTCAACTAGTATGTATGTCTATGTCTAAGGCAACATGCAATAGCCCCCCCCCCCCCCCCCCCCCTAAAAGAAATATTAAATTTGGTTATTACTTGATAAAATCATATGTATGAATTGAAAAAAAGAAGGAAAGCAACCTGCTAGGCTTCTGAAAATTATTGTTGAAAATTATGTATCATCACCTTCTTTTCATGCTTTTTTATTTTTATTTTTATTTTTATTAGGAAAGAAACTTCATAGGAAGTATTAGGAAAATCTAAGAGTTCAAGATGTTTCGTAAATTATATATAATGAAATGATGTCATTTTTAGGATAATTTACGTTTTCCACTAAATGATTTTTGGTAGTCTCCAGGGGTGTGACGTGATGATAGAGAAGTTGCGATCTGTGCAGCAGGTCTCGAGTTCGATGCAGGACGTATACCTCTTGTTAGAGTTTAGGACAACTAGGGTTTTACTCGTTTATCTAGACCCACAAAGTGCGCTTTCCAGGAGCGGGGTTTCTTTGCATAAAAAAAAGAAGATTTTTGGAAGATATTAAATGAAAGAATAAGTTGAGGAATAAATTAGACTATGAGGATTGAATTAACATAATGTCACACATGTAATATACAAGTCCAAGAAATTTCATGGAACCTTTTTATACAACCTAGGACAAGTAACTTCTCCTAGTCAAGTCTCTATTTCTCATAATTTGAAAGATAGAAGCAGACAAGGAAAATCCCACATGAGATATTTTTCTTCAAATCAATAGTAATCCAAATTGTTGAATGGTTATTGGAGGTATTCCTTACGGTGATCATGAGATTGTGTGCTAATTTCCAGGTACATATCCTGGTTTTCTACATCTAGCTAGTGCAGGAATTTTCTTTATAAATCCACTAACCCACCATCAGTTTTATCATACTAGACAATAAATTTTCTCCAAAAATGATAAGTTACTTGCGAATAGCTTGTTGCTTTTCACTCCTACCCTTCTTATATTCAGCAAACTCTAGTTTCACACCCTTTTCACAGACTTCTTCCCACCCTTTCTTGGGCCAAAAATGCATTAGCAGTGAAAAAACAACCTTGCTTCAACTCAAAAGGGATTTATCTGCAGCCAAACCTGAATCCTCTCACCAGCCTTCCTCACGTTCTTTGCTTACTTCATGGAAGCCCAACACTGATTGTTGCTCATGGGAAGGTGTCACTTGCCATGAACTCACAACACATGTGATTGGCCTTAACCTTAGTGGTCACAACCTTTCTGGTCTTGTTAATTCAATCAATTTTCTTAGCCTCCCCTACCTTGAAAGGCTGAATCTTGTCAACTGTAACCTTGGAGAAATCCCGATTTTCGTGGAGAAACTAGGTGGGCTGGTTGAGCTTGACCTTTCTAACAACAAGATCCATGGCAATGTGCCTAAATGGGTTTGGCTGTTAGAAAGCTTAGTTTACTTAAACGCGTCCAACAATTTTTTGAATGGATTTGAAGTACCACCTTCTGCTCCATTTTTAAGCTCTTTATCCTTTCTTGATCTTAGCTCCAATTTATTAGAAGGATCGATTCCAACTCTACCAGCCTCTATCAGCTTCCTCTCACTTGCAGAGAACAAGCTCACTGGAGAGATTCCAGTATCGTTATGCCGCATGAGCAATCTGAAAATCTTGGATACTTGTTATAATTACTTGACAGGCCAAATTCCGAAATGTCTCGAGGTCCTTGGTGATACCCTCATCGTACTGAATCTACGGAAGAATAGATTTTTTGGATTGATGCCCTGGAATTTCACTAAAGAATGCAGCCTCGAGACACTCAACTTATTTGGTAATCAGCTGACAGGGGAAATTCCAGAGTCTCTGACGCATTGTAAGCGCCTTCAAGTTTTAGACCTTGGATATAACCAGATTAATGACACATTTCCTTTCTGGTTAGGGATGCTTCCCAATTTGCATGTTCTTATACTACAGTCAAATAGTTTGCATGGTCCCATTGGCGAGCCGTTAACATCAAATGACTTCCCAATGCTTCAAATCTTGGATCTATCCTCGAATTATTTCACTGGAAATTTGCCATTGGGTTACATTGCAATATGGAAGTCAATGAGGATCAAGTTGAATGCAACAATGTATATGGGATCGTTCTATTACAGGGAGTGGATGTCAATAACAAACAAAGGACAGAGAATGGATGATATAAACATCTTAATAATTTTCAATGTCCTAGACCTGTCAAACAATCTTTTTGAAGGAGAGATTCCTGAAGTGATTGGTGATCTCAAGTTGCTTGAGGTACTCAATCTGTCTAGAAATAATCTGATAGTTGAGATCCCAGCATATCTATCAAAGTTGACATTGCTTGAATCCTTAGACCTCTCAAAAAACAAGTTCATAGGTGAGATCCCAATGAAACTATTAAGCTTGACATTCCTATCGGTTCTCAACCTTTCGTGTAACAGGTTAGTGGGGAAGATTCCTGATGTAGAACAAGTAGTGGAAGCATACATGCTCAAGAGGAAGCACCCGAAATTCAAAGGCAACTGAATTTCGGCAACCCGGGCGCCGACGTCGGACTGTCGCAAAACTCACCCAGTCGATGCGTTTCGCCGTTTGCGGAAGAAGTCAGCGGCATAGCCCCTGATGTCCACCGGTTTTTGGCCAAATTCCATCGTTTAGGCCCCGAAATCGTCATTTTTTCTATTTTAGGAAAGTCTCGTTTTAGCCATAACTCTTGATTCGTGAGTCCGAATTGACTTTCATCAATTGCTGCTTGCTCAGGGTTTATAAGCCTTTCATATTCTGCATTTATCTCAAAATTGCCATTTATGGTAAATTTATTGTTTAGCGTCGTTTCCTTTTCCGTCATGGGTTAGTCTAGGGTTTTGCTTTAAATTCAATTGTAAAGCCTCTGGCCGACTTATCTATCATTTTATTGAATACAACTTTGAGTTTGACTGAGAGTTCCTCTCGTTATCTTTGATTTACGGAATATTGACGTTGGTCGTATTCTTTTGCGATTTTCTGCTGCGTCAATTCCTATATGGAATCAATTTTCTACATTCGCTAATGATTCCTATGAGGGAAACTTAGGGTTGTGCGGGTTCCCATTGTCAAAGAAATGTGATGAAGTTGAAGATCATCAGTCATCAGCAGCTCAACAAGAAAGCATCCTTTCGGATATTGGTAGTCCATTTAGTTGGAAATTTGCTCTGGTTGGATATGGATGCGGGGTGCCTGTGGGAGTTGTCGTTACATCTTGTTTTGGAGGACCAAGAGATGCACTAAGTGGATTGAACAATCATTGAAGGCAAAAATACAGCAGAAAAATGAACAGAATCGAAGAAGAAGAAGAAGAAGAAGAAGAAGATGAATGTTGTAATAATGGAACAAATAGTAGAAATATGTATAATATGCTCTCTCTCTTCTTTTTTGGTAGCATAATTATTGAAATTCAATAACAAGTAGGACTTAGGTTAATAGGATTTAGAGTTTGTAAGAGTTTATTTGTCAGTCTATAAAAAAATATCTAAATATTATTTTAAGCATCTGGGTTGTTTCTGTCGTGGCAAGAAGGTGGAGGAGAGAGCTGCTGCCGATGTCGTAGAAAGAGGAGTGCTGTTGTTGCTACTGTCTCCGTAGGAGTGCAGCTGCTGCTACTGTCGCCGTAGGAGTGCAGCTGTCGTTGCTGGCAGCCGGAGAAGAAGAGGAGTGTAGCTGCGGTTTTGTTAACGGTGGGAGAAAATAATAACGGGTCTGTGGTCGAACGGTGTTCTGTCTTCTCTGTTATTTCTTCCTTTTTGTTCCTCTGTTCTGCATTCTTCTTGGTGTTTCTCTTCCCTATATATATAGAGTCTGCGAGCGCGTGTTGCTATGCACGAAATGGTGTGTTGCAAGTAAGGCAGGAAAGGTGATAGTGTAATTGCAGGGTATGGTCACGGGTATGATGCAAATGAAGGTGGCAACAAGCATTTTTTCATCAATAAGTGAATATAAATGATATTTCGGTATCTAATCTAGTTTAAGTTTTTAGATGAGATAATTTCTTGATATGGTATCAGATTGTTGTTAACTCAGCGGTCATAAATTCGAATTTCACTATTCTCATTCTATTTGATAAAAATCAAGTACAAAATAGTGTATGCCTGTGTAAATTTTAAGTTCAAAAGGCTTTCACTTGAAAGGATGTGTTGGAGAATAATATAAATGATATTCTAGGACCTCACCTAACAACTTAAATTTTTAGATGAGATGATTCCTTAATAGTACTAACTCCTCTCTAATTAAATTTTAAGAAAACGGTAACAAAAAAATGATTGATTCCTTGATCGAATATCAATATTTATAAAAAAAAAAACTTCATGTTAAATTGATAAAAATTGGTATTGATAACCATTTTATGAAATATTATTAAAGTCTTAGATGATTCATATTCGTAAAAGAAATATATATATATATAGCTTTAGCCTATCTAGCTTATCTCCTGGGGTAAGTGTGTGTTTGGAAAACACTTTTATGTTACTTTTTAACTTCTTACTATTCTAGTATCTAAGCCAAACAGATCCTTGAAAAAATCATAAAATCTCAAAAAAGTTAGGGATCATTTTGAATTTATTTATGGGTCCCTCAACTTGCTTTTTTTAACAATTTTGAATAGTATTGGTCTATAAACTTATACTGTAATATACATATTTGATATTAAAAAATACCCGGTTTTCTCTTAAATCTAGAAAAAATCAAAAAACAATTCAAAAAATCCCTCATTTCAGAAAAACACAAAATATGTTTTTGTCTTCATGCATATGGTTAAGTCTATTAAAAATATATTATATTTGTATATTTTGTTATACAAAAAATGGTTTATTAAATCAATTAGAATATGAACTATATTTCAAAAACACATACAAAAATTATTTTGTTTGTTTGTTTCAATAAATGGTGTAGTGACCTATATTCGTTAAAGGCTAAATCTGATTGTCTCTTTTAAGCCATGCTGAAATTGTAATAAGAAGTCGTTGATCATATTTCAAAGTCAATCAACCTTCTTTCATACCAATCATTTTAATGATAAATGCAAATTAGAAAGCCTGAACTGCTCTTGAAATAAGGTGAGGATTTTTCATGTATCTAGTTTGTAGCAAATTGCAATGACTTCTAATGCAAGGCACTATGAATCTTTTGATGAGGTCGGCGTATTGGGGCAAAAATTTGCAATCTTAAACCCTAGTTTCTATCTCCATAGTTTAAAGCCATAAGATTTTAGGGATTGAGGAACCCTATCCATGTTATATGTCATGTCAACTGGTATTAGAGCATATTACCAAACTAATCTAACACTTATTAGAGTTCAAAAAATAATTTTTGCTAAAATAGAGATGTAATAAATTCATTTTCTCTCTGATAATACATACACACACACAAAAACTAAAACTTCCAATCTTCAATGAATTTAGTTATGTAATTTTCACAAAGCCCAACACTAGTATCGCCTAAAAAAGACTTGGAATACTAATGTTGGATGATTTTTAAAGGTTATTTATTTTCTTATTTATTTTTATTTTTTATTTAGTTTTGGAAAAAAAAATTATTTATGGTCTTTTTTATTCTTTCTATTTAGTTTAGTTTCTCTTATTTGGTTTAGGTCTAAGACTAACATAATATAAATAGGACTTCTTAGCTTCTGTTTCATGAGATTACTAGAGAAATATTCAGTAATAACTTTGTATGATATACACTTGTCAACTTAACCATGCTCTGATATGGTGGGATCTAATTTTTTTTCAATATTAAAAACAAATATATAAGTATTGTTAAAGCATAGAAAATTTTAATTGTGTGCTAAAAAGTTTAATAAAATATCAATTATCAAATATAAGTCGAAAAACTCAGGTAAACACAAATTAAAATATTTGATTTCACGCAATAAGGAGCTCAACAAAATCATTTTATTTAATGTGACAATAAAATTAGTTGTAAGAAAATAATAATTTGAATCTCATAGAATAAAAATACATTTCTAGCGTAATTCTTAGTATCCTTATTAATATATTTTTCACAAAAAATGTAGTTTTTTCAGCTCAGTTGTTTATTTTTATCTTCATCCTTACATTGTGTTAACATTTTTTAGTTAAGTTTTTGGATTTAAAGAAGAAGTTATAACATGTGGGGGTGGGGAAAGTACTGTAGGGGCAAACATAAATTACTGTGAATTGTAATAGTGTAATATTGTTTTGCCTTTTAGTTCATAAATTTTATTTCTTGGTCTCGAGGGTACTTTATACTTTTCCATTGATTATGTTGACATTATCTGATTATTTAGAGGTATTTGAGTTTTTTCCAAATTTTTTGATTAGTGGAACTATGGTTTTGCCCCTGGTATAAGACAAAACAATATTGATTGGCAAGGATATTTAAGATATATTGGTTTGTTGATGAAGAATGAAATAACTATTATACCCTTTAATAAGACAACACATTAGAGTTCCCGGTGACGGTATTTTTGGTTTTGTACCATTTAATGAACAATGATACTACAGATATGCCCTCGGAAACAAAAAAATCAAAGAGTTAACGTTGGGGGTATATTCATATTTTCATCTATGCTCTTTTCTTTTTTAGAAAATGTTGCGAGCATGTTTTATTGACACGATGATAGTTGTCTTCTATCATTTGGTGGTGAAAAATATTTGCCTTCCATCTCACTAGATATGTCGTCGTGACTTCTTCAACGTGGTGGTGTGCGTGTCATTGAATGGTGGTCGGAGACGTGCCAGTGGTCAGTTGATCCTCTTCTCTCTCCTGCAGGCGAAACTCCTCTATGTTTATGGTTTTTTCATTTTAGTCCTTTGGATTTTGATTTGTTTTTTTCTTCTTATTTCTTTTATATAAGTTTTGATATATTTCAATTTTCTTTTTCAATTGAAATTAATTATCAATGTGATTTTTCATTTCGACCTTTATTCTTTTAATTTTTTGTTAATTTTTTTATCCTTCTAGGGTAGTCACTATGTTTTGTTTATTTTTATGTGACTATACTCTTATTTTTTTATTTTTTATTTTTATCATTTTATCTTTTGTTGGGGTTTTATTTTTATATAATTTCATCCTAAAATTTAAATTTATGTTAATAATCATTCTAAAATTATTATATCTTTTGTTTTCTCTTTGTTCTTTTTTTCCATTATTTGTAATTGTTTTTCAAATAAAATGATTTTTTCTAATAGTATTTATTTTAGTTTTGTCATTTTTTTATTTGCTCTTTTGTTGAAGTTTTTGGATTCTTTGTTTTATTCTTCGAGATAATTTTGTAAATTTCACCAATTGTTGAGAATCAAGAAGATCCAACTGTTACTGTTGGAATTTTGCAACAATTGGAAAAGAAACCAACTATTACTGTTTTGATGGTTTGCTACAATTTGATTTATGGAACTAAAGAATCAAAGAACAAGAAGAGTAATTGACAATTAATTAAGCCAAGATCAAGAGTAGAATCAAGGTGAGGTTACTGCCATCCCTCTAATTCTATTTATATTAGAAATCAAAACATTATAAGAAGAACCCTAATCAAACACAAACACAAACACTAATGCAATAATAGTAATAATTTTACTGATTGTTTTTTTTACTATTTTCTTACTTGCTCTTTTTTTAAAGTTTTTGGCTTTTTTCTTCAGGACAATTTAATGATTATCATTGTTTAAGCAATGATAGTAATTGTAACTTTAATGATAATAATAGTTGCATTACTAGTGATAATGAAAATGATAATAACAGTAATAATTCATTATAATAATTGTGGTGCTTAGATTAACGATAACTCATAAGATAATATTTAAATTATCAATAATAACAAAACTAATTACCATAATTATATTCATAATGATAATAATATTTATTTTGGTTTAGTAAAAAAAAAATTGCTCTTTTGTTAAAGTGTTTACTTTGTTTGGTTTTTTTTTTTAATTCCTTTAATTTTATCGGTCCCAAGGTTTTGATTTGTTCCAATTTTATCTTTCAATTGAAATAGACCATATATTATGTTATTCAATTCAGCCCTTATTTTTTTAATTTTTGTTTTTATTTTAATTCCATTAATTTTCTCGGTCCTTCTACGGTAGTCACTATTTTTTTTGTTCATATTTATGTACTATACTCTTAGTGTTGATTTTTTACTTTTATTTTTATCATTTTCTTTTTTGTTAAGGTTTTATTGTTTCATTTCGTATTTATTTGATTTTCTTTTTCATTCCTGTAATGTTTTGTTTCAATTTTGTCCTTCAATTTTATTTTTCATACCTTTAGTTTTGATTATATATATATATTTTTTTTCATTTCTCTCTTTATTCTTTTCATTTTTTGGTTAGTTTCAATTTCTTTAATTTTTCCAGTCCTTCTAAGACGATCCCTATTTTTTGTTTGTGTTTATGTATTTATACTCTTAGTTTTCATTTGTAATTTATATCATTTTCTCTTTTATTGGTGTTTTATTTCTATTAAATTTAGTTCTAAAATTTTGATTTATGTTGATAATCATTTTAAAATTGATATTTCTTCTTATTTTTTCTTTGTTCATTTTTTTGTTTGATTATTATTTTTATTTATTCTCAAGTCAAATGATTTTTTAATGTTAATAATATTTATTTTGGCTCATCATTTATTTTGGTTTTTATTTTCTCATTTGTTAAAGGTTTTTGGTTTTTAGTTTTATTCTTCAAGATGATGTTATGGTTTTCATTATTTGCATAATAATAATAATAATAATCTTAATTATTGTGTTTCTTATAATAGTTTTCTTGTTTGTTCTTCTATTATAGTTTTTTTTAATTCTTCTACACAATTTAATAATTTTATTATTATATTCATAATGATAATAATACTAATTTTACTTTTATCCTTTTATTTCATCCTTAAATCATTTTCATTTATTCTTCAAATCAAATAATATTTTTTTATGGTGAGAATATTTTTTCTGCCTTCAATCATAATAATAATAAGAATAAGAATAAGAATAATAATTCAAATAATTTCTCATTCGATGTTGTATTTATTAAATATTAAGTTTTGCAACATCTCTATATATAATGTTTCAAATTTAATATCTCGAATTAATGGTTTGATAAAACAATGTGACTCAATATTCTCTTTAATGATAGTTTTGCTAATTTTTGGTGTAAAATTTTGTGGCTGTTGATATTGGATAATTAGCCAAACAGTTAAAACAGACCCAACAACCACTCAGTTTGCTGCTAAAAGCAAATGACTAATCTCTAATAGAATTTATCAATTGCAATTTTACTGACGCAATACATTTCATGCACATTCTCTATGTTTGTAAAAATAAACATGATACCAATTGAATGATTAGCCAAGCAGTTAAAATAGGCCCAAAAATCAATGAGTTTGTTGTATAAAACAAATAACTCATCTTTTATGCATTTTATCAATTGCAGAATATTTGCTCATTGAATATTTAGCCAAACAATTAAAGCAAGTCCAACAATCAATCACTGTATAGAGCAAATAACTCATCTTTAATGGATTTTATCAATTGTCTTCTCATAAATTTGTTGACGCAGTTGTCTTTAATTTTTTATCTTATTTTTGTAAAATTGTATTACTTTACATTAGTATTAAACACAAAAACTTATCTTATAAATAATTTCTTTAACATTACTTAACAAAATTTATGGCCAGGTTGATTATTTTGGTGAAATGTATAACATTATATAAAAAAAAACTCACACTCTCAATATTTTTTTTTTTCAAATTTTAAAAAATTTGGTCCTCCCTAGGGTGAAACGTAGGGCAAGTGCCTCGTTCGTCTCTTTAACTCATTCAATGGTTTATATGCCATTTTTGCAATTGTTTACTATGCATTATTAGTTAATTTGTTGTAATTTTACTTAATAACAATTGCTTCTGATTATGCTCTTAGATTATGTAACAAATATCTCTTTGGTTCTAATGAGTTCTTAAATACCAAATAAGTTTGTGAGACTCTAACATTAATTTTATATAATGAAAATGTATAATTGTATTTAAACTCAAAGATGTCACAATAATTTTTGGTGAGGGAAATATGATCCCTTGAATTTTTTAAAACCTTATTTTGGCCACTATAATATTAGGTTGTGCAATTAGACCTCTTAAAAAATTTATTATTTTATTTATGATACAATTATTTTATCTTTATCCTTGTGTTCTTTTAATTTTGGCCCTTATAACTCATATAGTATTTGTTGTATTACTTCAATTGAAATAATTTATAATGAATATGGTTGTTAAAAAGCAACTACATTCCTAAAAAAATATCTTGCATGTTATTTATGCCAAGTTATTATAATTAGTTTCATTATTGTTTATCTATAAGCCAATTTATTTGATTGAGAAAGTATTGATTATTTATAATGCATTTAGATTTAAAGATTTTAATTCTGATTAGTAAGTTTAAGTATATAACTAGGTTCATTATTGTTTAGATATAAGCCAAATAACCTAATTAAGCAATGCTCTTAGATTCGAAAATACTAGTTCAAGTTTATTTTGGTTAGTAAGTTTAAGTGTGTATTGTTCTAAGGATTTTATAAACTATAGCTTATATCTTAAGGTTTTTATTATAATTAGTTTCATTATTATTTAGTGATAATTTAATATGCTCTTAGATGGAAGATATCTCTTCATATTCATTTTAATTAGTTTGTATTAGTTCTATATAGTTTAATTAGTAAGTTTAAGTTTGTATTTTTCATTAAACTAATTTACTCGATTGAGCTACCATTGATTATTTGCCACTTTTAGATTTGAAAATAACTATCTAGATTTATTTTGATAAGTATGTTTAAGTGCGTGTCTTTTTGTAGGTTTTATACATTGAAACTTATATTTATGTAGTTTTAATGGATTCTTAACTCTCATTTGTCTCCATATAAATTTATAAGATTTTAATATTAAAAATGTTTACGGACAATTGTAGAACAACATTTGAGTTTCAGGCTAATCAATTTTATGTTTTTTTTTAAAAAATATATTGGTAATGCAATATATTTTATATTTTGTTATTTTTTTGTCAAAAAAATTTCCTTATTGAGTTTTTGGGAAAAACATGAAAGTGTGATGATCGTGTTCTTATTTTTCTTTTTTTAAAATTCAATGAATTCTTCATACATTATCATAAGATCTACATTATGCTTTTAAGTGTTTATAACATCTTGGTTGGTGAGATTGATTCTACTATTCTAATTACCATTTTTCTTTATTTTTTATGATATATTTTTGTCATTGTTAAATATAGCGTATAAATTGCTCAATGAATACCTCGATAATAACAATGCCAGCTGATTCGCATGATAGCTATTTATGGTATATGTGTGATTACCACCAACTGAAAATTTATGTATTCTATTTTTAAATGGTGTAATTTGCCGCTATAAAAAGCAACAATATTTGCATGTTCAATGACAAATGTTAGTTCCTTGCTTCATTTTGGCCTATATATAGTCCTATTGGTTTTCCATTCCACTACACAATTAAGCTTTCTACCTTTTTTCTCTTTCCATAGAGCCTCCATTTAAGTAGCTTTGAGTTTGCTCCTTTCTTTACTTTCAGAATGGCTAACACTCCATTGCACCAACAACTGAGCATTATGAGACAATCATTCTTTGATGAGGTCTTTCTTCACTAAGAAAAATTTCAAAGTCATATATGTTTTTTCTTTAATCCATAAATTAACAAAGATTACACTAATATTTTGAATTTGCATGTTGATTATTGTAGGGACTTCTGGATCACGAACAAGTGAGTTATCTTGAGACTCTTGAAAATGAAGATGATCCTGATTTCATTGAAAATCTTTTTACCATGTTTTTAAGGGATTCATCTAGATATATCGATTCTATTGAGAAGGCTTTGTAAGTACAATACTAATTAATTGAAATTTTGCATCTTTCTTTGATTTTTTGGTCTTCCTTGACAAAGATTTGTTGTGTTTTCTTAGGGAGGCAACCCCAGTTGATTATCCTGTCATGGAGAGAATGATGTATCAACTTAAGGGCAGTAGTGCTAGGTAAGGAAAAATATATTAGACGATTTATTACAAAATTATCTTTTTATATGGTGTTTCATAAGCAACAACAAATTTCTGTAGCATCGGTGCATCAAAAATCAATGGTGAAACCAACATACTTAGAAAAACAATTCATGATGGGGATATGGAAAGGTAAAATTCATAAATACTTTATAAGTTTTAAAATATCATTTATAATGTTCTTGTAAAAACTAAAATATAGTAAATTATTTATCCATAAATATTATAGTGGCAAGGCGTCTCTTCAAAAACTCAAAGAAGAACATGCCAATTTCAAGGAAAAACTTGTTGTTTATGTTGGGGTAATTCTCTCACTCTAATAATTTTCTTTTTTGATTTATGAATCACAAACAATTTTCTTGTATGTTCTTATTCATTTTCTTCTTATTTTTCAGATGTTGAAGCAAGCCAAACTCTCTGAATATTGAGCAAAACCTTCAACAAAAATCAAGAATCAATGGAGATTTGGTTAAGTAATTGGCATTGAAGGAAAATCAAATCCATGGATTTACTTTCGCTTTATGTTTTTGGCTTTTTTATAAGTATCTTGGGTAGCCAAGCCTTTTATGGGTGGTTTAGTAGGTTAATAGAATCTAGATATCTTGTAGCTTTTCTTTATATAGAAAAGATGAACAAGTAATCAGATTTTATGTATTATCATCATATCAGTAATAAAAATTCTTGATCTCATTCTAAAAAGAAAAAAAATTATTTTGTGATGTTACAAACTAATATTGACGCGTGTGAATCAACAAATGAATATCTTTTGGCATTTCTTATCGCAACAATCTTAAAATGCAATTTGTAGAGTTTTCAAAATACATTATATAATGTTTTTGAAAAATCGCACAAATTTCTAAAGAAGAAGAAGTTGATATTATTTTTTAATAGCATTTTTTTAATATTTTTTTTTACAATATAGAAAAATGGTAAATGTTATATAAAAAATAATATTATCACAAAGAATATAAATGTTCCATAATCCTTCAAAAAGGACACAAACTAAGGCAAATAATTTCCAGTATAGTGTGGAGGAAGTCTAAGCTTATTGAATGGTAATATCTAAGAGAACCCCATGATTGAGCTATCATTGATTCTAAGATATGATCCGTTCAATTCATTTTGTACGTGGTTGAAAAATGTAGAAGTATATTCTAACTCAAAAGCTATGGTGGTCCTTAAAAAAATCTAAAAGTTTAATTTGGCCCTCACAATTAAAAGTTGTAATTAATTGTTTTTACAATGACAAATTACACCATTCAAAAATAAAATATATAAATTTATAATTTATGGTAATTTCATATGTACTATAAATAGATATCATACAAAACAGCTAACATTGTGATTATAGAAGTATTCATTGAGCAATTTAAACACTATCTATTTAAACTATGATGAAAATATATAATAAAAAAATAATAATGGGAAATGGATATTAAAAGAGAAGGATCAATCTCACAAATCATGATGTTATAAATTCTTTGAGCATAATGTAATTAAATAAAATTCAGCCATTTTTAATTTTAAAATCTCATAAACTTATCTAGACACACATGAGGATTCAAGAATCTATTAAAACCATAAAGATACAAGTTACAATTCATAAAATCTAAAAACAAAAGAGAAAGATATGCACTTAAACTTGCTAATAAAAATAAATCTAATAAATATTTTACAATCTAAGAGTGATAAATAATCAATAGCAGCTAAATTTCTATAAATTGACTTGTAGCTAGATAATAATGCAACTAATTATAATAACACCATAAAGATATTAGTTTTAGCGCATAAAATCCTTCTTAAATAGAATTAACCTGGCTTCCAAACGCATCCAGCATCTTTAGAAAACTTTTTTGCAGTGTATTGCCACTTATGGAAGGCAAGAGTTCTAGTTTTCTCAGCAATTCTGTAATAAAGTTCGCTTAGCGTCGTGCCAGTGGCCTCCACTCTGGATTCTAATTTGTAAATAAATGATGTTTTCGGGAACAATAAATGGCAGCCTGAACCTGTGGTGTAGCAATGGCAAGTGGTTTGGGACTGCAGATGACTTGAACCTGCCGTTTTGTAATGAGAACTGCAAGACAGAGGAGTTTTTGGTGTGTAAAAAACCTTAGAAATGGCCTTGGAGTCTTCCAAATAAAGGGAAATTCAATACCTCCTTCATCTTTTCATGGTATCAGAGCAAGGCTGAGATCATGGTTCATCACTGCACTTTGATGAATTACCACCTACACCTTTTCCTGGCAAAGAAATTGTGAACCCTAATATGGATTTTTCAAGTTTGAATATTTCAAACCCCTATTTCACTCATCATTCAGATCATCCAAGTTAGGTTTTGATTTCTAAACCTTTGAATGGAGATTATTATTCTACTTGGAAATAAAAAAAACTCAAAGAACAAACTAGGTTTTTTAGATTGCTCAATCAGTGCACCTTTAAAAATAATAGATCTTGAAGGTTATGCGACTTGGTCTCGATGTAATGATATGGTTCATTCGTGGATCGTCAACACTCTAAGTCTAGAAATTTTAGACAGTGTTATATATTACTCTTCCTCTAACAAAGTTTGGGAAGATCTTCATGAGCGATTCTCTCAGCAACGCACCTTGCATCTTTGAAATTCAGCGAGATATTGCCTATCTTCGACAAGAACAACTCTCTTTCTCTGCCTATTACATAAAATTAAAAGACCTGTGGGATAAACTAAGTTCCTACAGCGATGCAGTACATGGGGCACAATAAGATCAACAAAAAATGATGTGTTTTTTAGGGATTAAATGATTCTTAGAGTGGTGTGCATGGACAAATCCTCCAAATGAACCCCCTTCCTTCGGTTCAACAAGCATACTCCTCTATCTCCTAAGAATAAAAGCAACACCTTATGAGCTCGACACACGTTGCAGGTGCTTTTGTTGGTAGCGCAACTATTATCGTTCAAAGCAGCAACAACAACAACTAATTTACTCCATCTGCAGGTACAAAAACACTCAATTGTTCTTATGGTTCGCATGACTTTAGATCGAGAGAAAAATCACCGGACAATTTCAATGGAGGACGCCAAGACAAGAAACGTTTAGGAGCTGGGAGAGGATGCTCCCTTTTGTTGGAAGATAAGTTGCTTACCAGTCTTAATGAACACATGTAGAAGACTTGAAGAAAAGTGAATTGACAGCAAAGAAGAAGAGACAATTATTTATCTGTTATATAGCATGAAAACGGTTAGTTACAATTATGTTATTTCTAACTAATCATAGAGCTAAAGAAGAGAAAATGTAATTGAATTCTTTTCTATTTCTAAGCATGGTAGTTACCGATTGTTAGAGACATACATGTGTCCTGCCCAATAGTATATAAGGGGACTTTTATCAAACACTTTATAAGCAATAAGAAATACTCACCTTCTTCTACTCTTCCTCTCTTCTTCAATCCTTTCAGCAATCTTTTCTTCTTCTAAAAATCAATCAAACTCACCTGCAAATAAAAAAAATCACAATTAAAAAACAAACATGGTATTAGAGCAGTAGCTTGATCAACAAGGAACTAAGAACTGTGGAGTACAGAAAAGAAAATAGTGACAAGTGGAGATCTACGAACACCACAATTTAATAGTGTGAACTATGATTTTTGGTCAGTAAAAATGGAAACAATCCTCATAGCATATGATCTATGGGATGTAATTGAGTTTGGCATGAAATAAAACTCTGGACTGGTAGATGAATTTGAGAGGGAAGAAGATGAAACTAGGAGCATACCTGGAGAAGCAAAAACTGTTTCGAGAGAGAGCATGATAAAAAATGACAAGGCATTGAGTCTTATACAAGGAGCATTATCTAGTGAACTATTTCCAAGAATCATAAATGAAAAAATTGCCAAAAGAAGCACGGAATATGTTAAGAAGAAAATTTAGAGGAGATAAAAAGGTGAGATCAGTAAAATTGCAAGCAATAAGAGCTGAGTTTGAATGCAAAAACTAGTTCAAAGATTGAGATCACAATTAACCCCTGCAATTAAAAACACAAAATAAAATTATAGCTAATAATATATTTTTTTATAAAAAAAATTTCTTGGAGACTAAGTAGTGACAGATTAAACCAGGAAAATTCACAAGCAAGCAATGTAAGTCCTCTAAATGCACACAAGTAGTTCAAACACAATGTTTCAATTTCCCCATGAATTTAACCAAGCTCCACAATTAATTAAGAGGATCAGATGCTCAATGCCAATAAAGAAGCTCAAAATTAAGGTAACTAAGTTTGTGAGGTGAATTTTGTAACTTATTTATGGACAAACACAAAAAATAATATTAATATTAAATCTTGATCAACAAGTGCAAAAGCATACCAGGAACGATGATATTCAATGGGTAAAATAATTTCTGACCAGGTGACGTGGCGCTGATGTCTCAGATGACGTGGCGCTGTCGTGTCTGACGACTTAGCTGCTACTTAAGGCTGACGTGTCGCTAACATGGCAAGATTACTTATTTTAAAAGCTTATGCTTTCTTCTTTCCTGCCTCTTTTGTTTCCCCTTGACAGCGCGGTGATGGGATTTGGCAATGGGGCCTGATAGTGCGAGGAAAGGGCTGTGGTGTGGCGTCGTTGCTGGACGGGGCCTGTTGGTGCGTGGTGTCATTGTTGATGCTCTGATACCAAATTTGATGCAGAACAATCAGCAATACAAATTAAAGCAAGAAAAGGAAGAAATTTAGAGAAAGAAAGAAGCTAAGAAAAGAGAGAAAAGGGGATTGGAGATTTGCAACATCTGCATATTTTCATTATTCATCAAAAGTTGTCTTCCAAAATGATAGAACATATAAATAGTAAACCCTAAAACATATAGATATTAGGCTCGGCCCATCAAATAAAACTGTTAACATAAATAATTTCAAATAAATAAAATACAATGAAATGGGCCTAAATAGGCTTAGTCTCCCGACCAAAACGTGACAAGCTGGGCCATCCTACGTCATCTTCGTCCATATACTCATGTAATTTGCAGTAGACGTCTGGTGTCCCCACCACCCTTTATACTCACTGTGGAGAATTGGGTCATTGGGTCCAAACTTACTACACATTACATGGGTATCCAGCGGGCCACCCAAAAACCAAAATACAATTCATGCCAAAAATATTTCAACAATAGCAGACCTGCCATTAATCTTGTGTTCGAGGGCCTTTCTAAAATGGACAACCATCCCACTATTGGAATTTCAAAGGATCAATTTATTCACAAAAATGGAGGATCTAGCTCTCAAGCAAATGTCGTAACCAAGTCAGGTTTGTACAAAGTTGCTTCCTGCAATTGGATCCTTGATAGTGGGGCGACGAATTATATTGCTACATAACTGTAATTTTTCTCTACACAAATAAAAATTTCTTATTACCTCATGTCCTATTACTTAGCGGAGAAAGTACTAATATTGTTGCAAAAATATCATTGCACTTAAATTCCATTTACTATTTGAATGATGTGTTATGCGTCCCTACATCCAAAAATTTGCTTTCATTTAATCGTCTAACAAGAAATTTGAATTGTTTAGTAACTTTTTTCCCTTATTGGTGTGTTTTCTAAGATCTGGCTACTAAGAAGATGATTGGTTTGGGTAAACAACGTAATGGACTATACTATTTGGTGGCACTAGCAACAAACAAATCCATATCAAATTCATCACCACTCAGACATCAACCACCTTGCAAACTCACCATTTCATCCACTGACCTTTGGCATAAACGCTTAGGTCATGCATCATATCCTTATTTGAGCTTCATCAAGAAGAATTTTTTGAATTTTTCCGTACAATCCAATAATGCTTGCCCCATATGCCCTTTGGTCAAACAAAGTCATTTACCTTTTTTTCCTAGTGCGATCTCTTCTGTACAACTTTTTGAAATAATTTATTGTGATATTTGAGGTCATTATCGACATTCTCCCCTTTCCGGCACTTATTATCTTCTTACTATTGTTTACCATCGTGCACATTTCATTTGGATTTTCTTAATGCGACACAAAAATGAGGCACAATCGCTTTTAAAATGATTTTTCAATTATGTTCTCACACAATTTGAGTTTCATATTAAGATTTTTTGAAGTGATAATGGTGGGGAATTGATCTCCCTTCGTTCTTTTTTTCTTGATAATTTTTCAACAATTTTGTGTTTATACGCCCCAATAAAATGAGTCGTAAAACACAAACATCGTCATATCTTACAGGTGGCTCCAACTTTGAAATTTCAAGGTCCATTTCTGCTTTACATATAATCAATAGACTATCATCTTCAGTTCTCTCGTACAAGACCCTTTTCCATCTCCATGTCTTCGATTGTTTAGCTTATGCAACCAATGACCATACTTTTTATAAATTTGATTATTGTCGAATACCTTCAATTTAAAAAAAAATTACTATCCAGGAAGTCATATTTCACGAAAATGTTTTTCCTTATGCATCTATCCAGCTTTGCTTTATCAGCCCAAATACAAATTCTGGCCCAATCCCTCCCTCTTATGGTATGTTATAGGCTATAAGTTTCTCTTAATCACAATTATAAAGAAAATACATCATTATAAGCCCTAACATATCACATTACTCTGTTTCATCAGATTTGTTTGCTCTGTGTGAAATGAAAGCTATATACTTTTTACTCTTTTTTTTTTTTTTTTGTCTTCTCTGCTTTGTTCTCTATCCTTATCCTCACCAACTATACAGAAGAAGCATAGAGATAAAATGCTTCCTTGTCTTTCTCAGATGGAGCTGTTCCTTCCATGTCTTTGTAAAACATATATTATTCACTCAGATCATATGCACAACTTTCAAAGTCATGAAAAATTTCCTATTTCAAGATTTTGAATTTTTGTTACTTCAAATGAATACTTTACTTGTCGCGATAACATCTTCAAATCTCCTTGTTTTTCAAAGTTTGAACTTGCAAGGACTTTGTCTTTGTGATTCTGAATTCTAAATGATCAAGCAGAAAATCTGCAGTTCTGCAACATTCTAAAGAGTAAGTGAACCCAGAATAGACCTCCGGGTAAACCCCTCCCTTCAAAACCATTGATCGGTGTTGATTTTCCGGAAGACAAGGGAGAAAAACAGAAATTTTAGCAAACAAAAGAAAACATGTCGTTGAAATATCACACTGGATCTTTATTACAAAAGGAAATCTTGCCATTAACCTGCATGCTTAAATATTATTGGATCGTGCTGAAATCTCATCGATGATGACAAAGAAAAACTTTTTGATAAATTATGCATAGGAGATATATTATTATTATTAGCATTAATCTTGTCTTGACCCGATGTATTTGTAGCTCCCTTTGATCACCAAGATGAGAGAGATGGGATACTCTGCTCGTTTCTAAAGAAATTGGTGGGATCCACTTCAGTCTTGACGCGTACCAACCTGTCGAAGTTGTTCTTGAAATACTTCCGACCCCAAATGCTTGCTTGTTCAAAACTTGTGCTGCCTGTCAGGTTATTTATTCCGAGGTCGAGATCTCTATAATTCACGTAAGCTTCTCGAGGGTTTTTCGAAACATACGGTGTCAGGTAACTGTAAAGGCTTCTAATCCAAGCCATGTGCCTTTCGGATGCCTCCTTGCTTTCTTCACTCCAAATCACACTGGAGACCAATACGTACAGATTACCAGCTCTGTGTGGAAATGGAGTGCTAGACTCCGAAATCTCGTCCATTTTCCCCCCGTAAGGGATTAAGATAAGTGTAGGCAACTCGATGTGTTCTTCGAAGAACCTCTCCCACATCCCCTCAAATGCAATTTCAGGCATAGGTTCCTTCACGTAATCAGATTTTGCTTTGAATTTTGGTAAGGATAGAGGAGTCCTGTTTAGCAGCACATCCAAGGATGCATTACTTGGAAATCCACCAACGTAGAAGATCGACTCAATCCAACTCATTTCAAAGCAATCATCTTTTACCAAACCAAGCTCAGGGAAGCTCTCTTGCATCACAGTAAGAAGCTGGCCGGCCTCGCCAAGAAACAAGGAAAGGAATACAGCTTGTATTGTTTTGTTTACTTCCTGACTTGAATTAACTCTGGATACTAGCACATAGATGACGAGATCTTCAGGAAGCTTATTTGCAACATATTGCCACCGATGGAGAAGCTTTGTTGCATTTTGTTCTAAGGTTTTCGAAACAGAAAACATTGTCACTGTGGATGGAACTTCAACCAAACGTATTTTCCACGCAACAACCACACCAAAACTTTGCCCTCCTCCGCCTCGAATGGCCCAGAACAAGTCTTCTCCCATTGATGCTCTATCAAGGATCCTGCCTTTAGCATCAATTAGCTGAGCATCAATCACATTATCTGAAGCAAGGCCGTATTTGCGCACGATGGTGCCGTGTCCTCCGCCACTGAAGTGTCCTCCAACCCCTATAGTAGGGCAATTACCTGCTGGGAAAGCAAGAGTTCTGCTTTTCTCAGAAATACTATAATAAATCTCCCCTAGCGTTGCACCAGCCTGAACCCATGCAGTTTTATTCGCTGCATCAACATTTATAGTTCGTAGATTGATGAGATCAATGATGACAAACGGGAGAGCTGCCCTGTAAGATAGACCCTCAAAATCATGCCCACCACTCCGAATTCTGATCTGTAAGTTGTGTTTCCGGGAGCAAATGATGGCAGCCTGGATGTGTGATGCATTCGTTGGTGTAACAATGGCAAGGGGTTTTCGTTCGGAAGAACTGAACCTTAGGTTTCGTATTGAGAACTGCAGGACAGAGCTATACGAGGAGTTGTGCGGGGTGTAAAATACATTTGACATGGCTGCGGAGTCTTCAAAATGAAGGGAAAGGCATTTTGGAAAATCCTCATGAGGGTGAGCTGATGTTAACCATGAAAATGAAAAGAGAAGAACAAGTAGAAATGGAAGCATTGAAGCTTTGAGAGAAGCCATTTTTCTTATGTTTTCTGAGTATGGAATCCTGCAAAGGACTGGCCCTATTTATAGTACCAAGGGGATAGCTTGCTTAGCAAGTGAAATGAGCTTTTGAATATGGAATTCTGAGTAGGTTGCTCGATTCCATCAAGAAATTAGCAAAATAATGAACTTGCCACACAAGAAAGGTGGCGTGAAAAATCGACTGCTGATATAAGAATCATTTCCTTCATGACTTTTTCTGCATAAAAAATATTATCTGCAGTTTCTCAGGGCTCAGAATGCATAATTTTCAAAGTATTTAACATATTCTATTTCAATTTATATCAGTCAATGTCCAAGCTTTTGAATTTTGTTTCTCAAATGAGTAGTTTATCTTCTTGCTATAAGCCTAATTAAAACTTCAAATCTCATCGCCTGTCCCAATCTTTCAAAGTTCGAATTTTCGAGGAAGATCAAATCTACACCAGCCATTAAGCCATTTGAATGTCTGGAATTCCCTGGTTATTTGCAATTAGTTGGTTGTTTATGTTAGACTATAGAGAAATAAATGTAAATTCTAGATTACTGTAAATATTCTAAATTACAGTAGAATGTATTACAGTTACAAAATAGAATATAAGAGGTAGATTGGCGGAAAGAAGGGGAAGGGGGAAGTTGGAAAGAGGAAGTAGAAGTCCGAGGAGAAGTAGAAAAAGTTGAAGATGGAGAAGAAGAAGTCATGATCAACCTCAAACAACCAGGCTCTGATACCAAACTACATAGACAGAATACTCTGACAGGGCGGCTCAATACGGCCAAGTTTATAGGCACTCAATGGCTGCTCACTGGAGTCGTGGTATCAAAGCCATAGCCTTATTTGATACCGGAGCTCACAGAACCATACTAAACCCTAAAGTTCTTCCTTCTCATTGTTGGGTCAACCATAAAGAATACTTCCGAGCTGCCGACAATCAAGTTTTCTGCACCCAACTCAAAACCAAAAAACCTATTACCATACAAATCCTTCCACAGTGTTCAGTCAA
Organism: Salix arbutifolia; assembly: GCA_025169955.1. Classification (NCBI taxonomy): domain Eukaryota; kingdom Viridiplantae; phylum Streptophyta; class Magnoliopsida; order Malpighiales; family Salicaceae; genus Salix; species Salix arbutifolia. The sequence goes on along the minus strand of CM045917.1, from coordinate 31,426,789 downwards.
AACCCATGTTCTTGGATCTCATCTACCTGGAAAAGATTTAGTTATTGGGTTTGATGTTTATTTCAAATCTAAGTTCAAAATCCTTCCTCGTGGTATTCAGTATAAAACCCATTTTCTTCCATATACAATTACCCCTTCACTCTATGAACTCCAACCTTCACATCCAGACCATATTGCCCTAATCAAAGCCAAAATCATTCAACACTCATGTTCAAACTCTCACCAGGAATTTCTTGCCAAATGTTCTCATCCCTTGTGGCAAAACCCGCAGTTTTTTATTAGGCTTCCTTTCAAGATTAATGAAGACATCAATCCCACAAAAGTTAGTCACACCGGAATGAATCCTGAGCACAAGATGTTAGCTCAAGATGCTAGCTCAAGAAGAATGTGCTCAATTACAGGCTCAAGGATTAATTGAACCCACAGACTCCTCATGGTCTTATGAAGCCTTTTATGTTAATAAAAGGTCTGAGCAAAAACGAGGCAAGCTCAGGTTGGTAATTAATTATCAGCCCTTGAATCATTTTTTACAAGATGATAAATTTCCCTTGCCAAACACCATGACATTATTTGCAAACCTCCACAATGTCAAAGTGTTCTCCAAGTTTGATCTTAAAGCTGGCTTTTGGCAACTTGGCATTCATCCTGAAGACAGATACAAAACAGGTTTCTGCATACCAGACCATCATTACCAATGGCGAGTCATGCCTTTTGGCCTCAAAGTAGCACCTTCCTTATTTCAAAAGGCCATGATTAAAGTATTTGAACCAATACTTCAATCAGCTTTAATCTACATCGATGACGTGTTACTTTTCTCAAAAGACGAGGAGTCACATGCTATGCTGCTAAAGCAATTTGCAGAGCTTGTTCACCATCATGGCATCATGCTTTCTGAATCCAAGATGCGTATCTGCCAAAAGGAAATTGAATTTCTTGGTATGATTTTTACAGATGGTGCTTATACACCTGGCACCCATATAGCTGAAGAACTCCAAAAATTTTCTGATGGCCCCCTCATTAGAAAACAAGTCCAACAGTTTCTGGGTATTGTCCAATATCTCAGAAATTTTATTCCCCGAGTTGCACAGATGACGAGGCGCTCCAGCTCATGTTGAAAAAGGATGCCGACCCCTGGACAGAAAAGCAGACACAAGCAATCAAACAACTAAAGATGGCCACACAACACCTCCCTGCTTTAGTCATTCCATCAACAGGCAACGTATACTCCAGACTGATGTCAGTGACAAATATTGGAGTGCTGTGCTACTTGAAGACAAAGACGGCCACTGACACATATGTGGCTACAAAAGCGGGTTTTTCAAGGAGTCAGAAACCTACTATCACTCCACTTTCAAAGAGATCCTAGCTGTAAAGTATGGCATCCAAAAGTTCGATTTCCACCTGGCAGCCTACCACTTCAAAGTAATCATGGATTGTTCTTCTTTTCCCAAGATGCTACAGTTCAAACGCAAAATGCTTCCTCATCCACAGCTTCTGAGACTAGCAGAATGGTTTTCCAAGTACACCTTCACCGTCGAGCATATAAAGGGACACAAGAACGTAATTCCAGACATGCTCATCAGACCACCTAAATCACAAACACTGCTCCTTCCCTTGATTCTCATGGCCTCCTTTTCCAATCCACCTCCGCCTGAGAGAGATTTCCCCACAGCAGATTTACCTCCTCTTGCTCAAGAAATGATCCTTAATCATACCCTTAACCAGCAAGCCAAAGACAAACTCTTTAGCCTCCAAGATCACCTTCTTCTCAACTATGATATGTCCTCCCTTTGCTTCCAAAGCCTAGGCATCCATCTCAAATACCCTTTTATCCACCTATTCACTTTCAAACCATCCGGCTTGTTCCCTAAAGAACTCTACTTTTTCTTATGGTACCTCTGTCACCTGTACCATATTGCTATAGAGTTCCCCATCGATTGCTTTCTTGCCAGTTTTCTCAAGACTTCTTGGATAGCGGACTCTTAGTACTATACCTTCAAGTTCCTCACTTGGTTTCATGACCCTACACAATGGATCTCCATTCTCCAACATGAAAAATCCCAATGGCCTAATCCACACCCTTGTTGGATTGAAGTGTATCAAAACAAGGCCCGACCCAGGTCTGTCAAGCAAGCCTTTGCCCATTTGTTCTCTATTTTCATATTCCACAGGCCTTTCAAAGCCTCGCCAGACAACTTGGTTATGAGTTTTCCCCAGGCTACCCTCTACAAAACACATCCATACTCTCTGTATGAACAACCCCTCACAAACCTCCCGGAGCTCAGGACCATGCAAAAAACAGTGTGCCTCAAGAATAATATTATTCCTGATGAATTATGGCCTAAAGGCACAGATCCTGATGAAGAACCTGACTATGACTTTTATGACCCTCATTATTCTGATCATCTCCATGAACTGAGCATGAGGTACAAAAATAAAAAAAATCAAGCAGATAATTCTGGGAATCCCAACACTTCTGAAACCACATGAGATAGAAATGATTGAAGACGATGACTATGAGTTGGCCCTACAAATCCAAGATAACTTATCAGATCAGAATCTCTCTCCAGATCATGAGTCTATTGTCGGGTGACACTTATCATTTGTTTTATCGCTTGTCTTGTCATATAGTGGTGTCTTATTAGTAAGTGCATGTTTATGTAATCAATGATGTAAGCAACCACTTATGTAGTGGTGCATTATTAGTGAGTGCATGTTTATGTAAGCAACCACTTATGTAGTGGTGCATTATTAGGTGAGTGCTTTCATATGTAATCAAAGGCCTCAAAACTTGTATAAATAGAGGCTGTGCGTAAGGTTTTGAGGGCAGAACCCGAAGAGAGTTTTCTCATAGGTGAAGCCTCTTCAATAAGAACTTTGTTTGTCTAAATTCTCTTGTTCTTCAAGCTCTTCCTTATAACTAGAAAGCTTTGTTTATCATCGAATAGACACACGACTCCAGTGAGCAGCCATTGAGTGCCTATAAACTTGGCCGTGTTGAGCCGCTCTGTCAGAGTATTCTGTCTATGTAGTTTGGTATATATCTTTATTATTCTTGTTATGAGTAGTTACATTATATATATTCATTGGTCACATCACTAATACTTTGATGTGACCAACAGCACATCTCCCGCCCGCCTAATTAATATTAACGCGGGAAATGAATTTTCTTGTGGCCGAAACGACACACCCGGATAATTTCGAGGTGTTTCGACCGGTATTTCCGGTATTTAAAACAAGACAAAAATAACACCGTTTTGTTTTGTTTTTTTACCTGATACGAAACGTTTCGGCCGAAACGAAACGATATCAATAACCCTGGTTGAGAGTTGTTAGGGTAACAGGGTGCTAGCTATTCTAAAACTCGAGTGAGGTTCCAGGGGGAAAAAAAGGGGGTGCTAAAGGATTGAAAGCTTGATTGTGCAGTAAAATAGTAGATCAACGATGCCAAATATTGTTATTGTGGAAGTATTTATTAAGCAATTTAAACATTATTTATCTTTAACAATGATGAAAATATATCATAAAAATCTGAAGACAAAAAAAGAAGAATCAATCTCACAAATCATGATGTTATAAACTCTTAAAGGCATAATGTAATTAAACAAGTTGATGTTGATCTTATGATAATGCAGTAGAATTCAATGTCTTTAGCTTTTTCTTTTTTGTTTGCACATATTTCTCAAAATACAATACCTTAGTTTTGTTTTTTTAAGATAAGAATGACATTTGAATATTAAAATCTTATGAACTTGTTTAGAGAGACGCGAGGACTCGAGAATCCATTAAAACCATAAAGATGTAAGTTTATTATCATGAGATGTTAAAAAATATGATCAACTAAATAAACCGAAATAACCAAATAAAATATAAACAAACCAAACCAGTTCAGTTTGGTCCGGATCAAGATTTCTATAAATTAAAAATTCCAGATAGTTTTTTTGGCCCAAACCAACCTGACCGTCCGTCTACACCCCTACAGTTACCGAACACTCATCAATCAAATTAAAAAACAAAAGCAGACACCAAAATCCATTCTCCAATACTAATACAAGAAAGAACCCACAACCCATTCACATCAACAGGTCAAACTAATTTGACCCCCCAACAACAGAAACATAATCACTCACTCACTTAAATCGAGCAAATACAATACAAACTTCATACATGCCGAAAAGAATTTCGAGCTATCTTATGCATCAACTTCCTCTTCCTCCTCCTCCTCGTACTCCTCATCATCAGCAGTTGCATCCTGGTATTGCTGGTACTCAGCTACCAGATCATTCATGTTACTCTCGGCCTCAGTAAATTCCATCTCATCCATACCCTCACCGGTGTACCAGTGCAAGAAAGCTTTCCGCCTGAACATGGCTGTGAACTGCTCGCTGACACGCCTGAACATCTCCTGAATTGAAGTTGAATTGCCAATGAAAGTTGATGACATCGTAAGACCTCTAGGTGGGATATCACAGACACTGGACTTTACATTGTTGGGGATCCATTCAACGAAGTATGAAGAGTTCTTGTTCTGTACATTTATCATTTGTTCATCGACCTCTTTAGTGCTCATCTTGCCACGGAACATGGCTGAAGCGGTTAGGTAGCGACCATGACGTGGGTCGGCGGCACACATCATGTTCTTGGAATCCCACATTTGCTGGGTTAATTCAGGCACGGTCAGAGAACGGTATTGCTGTGATCCTCTTGATGTCAAGGGTGCAAATCCAACCATGAAGAAATGAAGGCGAGGGAATGGGATAAGGTTAACTGCAAGCTTTCGGAGGTCAGAGTTCAGCTGTCCAGGGAAGCGTAGGCAGCATGTGACACCACTCATGGTAGCAGAAATGAGGTGGTTGAGATCACCAACTGGTACATGGCAAAACAAAAACATGGTGCCAGAATCAGATCATGTTGCTTCAAAATCTTAAATGGAATATACATGCATATGTTTATGCATATGCTTGTGTGCACAAATTATGTATCTGTGTATGTGTAATAAATGTGTATTATCTCCAATCAAATTATTGAGCTAAAGATAATGCATCGTTCTTTAGATAGGGATGACTACTGAGAGCACACCACATTATACGATAAAAGTTGTTGAGTTGTTGTCATCTTTATTTGTGAGGCATAAATGGATGGTGGTTGTCTAGGTTAGAGATATGGAGAGACAGCAAACCATGTGGAGTTACTATCAATAAAAAATAAGTCACAAGCAATCAATTCTCTGGCTACCACCAATGAGAACGACTAGTGAGCAGCCAACCACGGACTAAGCATTTTATTATTGTTTCCCTTCTCAATATTCATTCCCAATCTTTAGGGAGGAAAAGCTAAATGGTTCCTTTAATTATGTTTTTCAGTTCAAAGAGAGCATTTTCAATTAACTTACAGGTCGGGGTAGCGAGTTTGAGAGTGCGGAAGCAGATGTCATACAAAGCTTCATTGTCCAAAACCATACATTCATCAGCATTTTCCACAAGCTGGTGGACGGAAAGGGTTGCATTGTATGGCTCAACAACAGTGTCAGATACCTTAGGAGAAGGGAAAACAGAAAATGTCAACATCATGCGGTCAGGATACTCCTCCCGGATTTTAGAAATAAGAAGAGTTCCCATGCCAGAACCAGTGCCTCCACCCAATGAATGGCAAACTTGAAATCCTGTTCCGCCAAATATATTAATTGATGCTTGAAACAGGCAGGAAAACTGAAACCATAATAACAATAATTGCACAGCAATTAAATGACCATACATTAAGAGGAACACGAGAAATCGCTAGCAAAAACCACAATCATGAAAACGACAGAAACTAAACTTCCAACTGAGAGCGTCAGACCACACTTGAGTATATAAAGAACATTTGAGATACTTCAAATCCCGGAAGACAGTTTTCTCGTTATCTATCATCAGAAGTGAAAATCGAAAACACAAGTTTCCAGCTGAAAAAAATCAGAACTATCATAGCATATGGAGCAGTCAGCTGAAGCAGAAAACAGTATTCAGTCCAGCATTAAAGCTTAAAAGCCGTCGAAAACCACGAAAGCACAAAAGACAAGGAGGCAACAGCATAAATGATCAAACATTCATCCCTAAATATCCAATATAAGTATGATTAAAGATCCAGCAAATTTCCCAGGAAAACTAAACAAGATTAAAAAGAAAAGCCCCCCATTTTCCCATTTTCATTTAATAAAATATCAACAGAAAATTTCACAAACCAAGAAAAACCTCTATAAACCTGAATCTTATGTCAGATACAATCAAAAGCCCGTCAACTTTCTCACAAAACAATCAAAACCCGTTAAGATCCAATCAAGAGAAACAAAAAACCCGTTAATCAAAACAGCACAAAAACACAGGAAAAGGAGAAAAATTTACCTTGCAAGCAATCACAATTCTCAGCTTCTTTCCTGACAACATCAAGAACAGAATCAATCAATTCAGCTCCTTCAGTATAATGTCCTTTAGCCCAGTTGTTACCAGCACCAGATTGGCCAAAAATAAAGTTATCAGGCCTAAAAATCTGTCCAAAGGGACCAGATCTGACTGAATCCATAGTACCAGGTTCGAGATCCATAAGAACAGCACGCGGGACATATCTTCCACCATTTGCTTCATTGTAATACACATTGATTCTCTCCAATTGAAGATCTGAATCCCCGCTGTATCTCCCTGTCTGATCAATCCCATGTTCATCACAGATCACCTCCCAAAACTTGGCCCCAATTTGGTTCCCACATTGACCTCCTTGAATGTGAAGAATTTCTCTCATTTTTGGCACCAAAGTTTGGACCTTTTTCAGGTTTCAGAAATGGGTTTTTGGTGTTCTTGGTGGATCTTAAGGCGATAGGGAATCGAAGAGGAAGGAACGTGGGTGGACGATATAAAGAAGGGTTCTTTGAGTCTTTGGCTTTTGGGTTGATTTATCGGTTGCTTATTCGAGAACCTTTTAAAAAAACTCATTTCTTTGTTGTCATGTAAGCGTCTTATGGAAGGAATCTCTTCGATGTTTGGGGGTTTTGTCTTCCAAGTTTATCCCTCTAGAACTTCAGACATCATTCCGTCAACTATTCTGGATAATGTTGTCTTTAATCTTTATTTTCATGAAGGGTTTTTTTTAAGACAAGGTTAGTAATTGTTAATCTGATCGATTGTTGATTGTAATGCTTAGAATTCTGACTTTCAAAATTTATAAATGAATAAATGATTGACGGTATAGCTTATTCATGGTAATTAGATTAAATTTTGAAATTCAAAGTTTAATAAGTATTTAATTTCCCATGAATATCAATTAGAAATTTTAGCAAGGTATTGTTTCCATGGAGATAATAAGAACTTTGCTTGCATGGAGATAATTTTACAAGGTGTTTGATGTGTTTTGAGGAGGTAACATGGGATACTGAAAATCATGATTTGCTATAAGACAATAGATATTGAGAGAGAATCTTTTAAAGTGAATGTTGACATTTGAATCCCATTTTCTTTTCTTTTTTCAATTACTAGCAATTGTTTTAAATTTATATGGGTCAAATAGTATGATCCACTCCAATCTCTCATTAATCTCAATCAAGAGGGCTATATTAATCATTCACGAAGAATCTTTATAAGTATATATTTATTTATCTATACCAAGTTTCATGAGATCAAGCTTGGGAAGTTCATTTCTTCCGAGTTTCATTGGAGAGTAGAATAAGGCAACACCACAAAGCAAATGAGCAAATTCATGTCAAGATGAGAGGAGGAGATGGATAGAACTTTTTTCTCTGGTCGTGAAATATAATTGGTGTTCATGCACAGAAAGTTTGGTTGGGCTTAGTTTCTACACAAATTATGTTGGATTATTGTGTTTATGTTCTTCAAGAATGACCAAACCCCAGGTAAAAAATGATGAACAAGGGTAGCATTTGGAATGCATATCAATGGGCTAGGCCTGGCCTCGGGGATAGAACTTTAGGATGGTAGAGAACATTTCAGATCACCTCCTACCCATTATTATGTGAGGTTATTGACAGACGTTGCGTTACTAGTTGAATCAAGTAATTTTTTAATGTAAAAAAAAATGTTTACATATTGCTAAAAAAATATATGTGGACAGGTCCATAGATAATTTAGACACCCCATAAAAATATAGTTTGACTCGAGAAGTAAGATGACAATAGTGTTTATTGATTTAGATCAACCCGAGTTAACATAAATCTAATTTTCAATCAACTAAATATTGAAAAATGAAATTAAAAAAATTAATTAAAAAAAAATATAGAAAAGTAACCCAAGTTAACCTGCTAAACTCGCGATTTTAGTCATAAAACTAAGATAATCTGGTAAAAAACAAAATCAATTATAAAGTTTAATTTCCAATCAATTCAATAATTGTTTCCATGAGACTAAAAATTAATATAAAAACAACCTAAGTTAGTCTACTAAACTCATGACAAGACCAAAATAACCTCATATTGAAAGAAAATAACATGGTGTAACTTGAATTAACTTTTCAAATTCATGAATTTAATCATGAAACTGATATAACTCTATAAAACAAATCAAAATAAAGTATAAAGCTCTATTCTTAATCGATCTTATCAGACTCAATGTTAAATAATAAAATTTATAAAACAATTATTTAAGAAAATAACATGAAAAATGAGTTAGGTCAACATAGAGTAACCCGTCAAGTATTATTCATAATTTTCCATGAATGAAGCCAAGATAACTTCACAAAAATTAAACTGATGAGCCCTAATTCTTAGTCAAATACATACATACATATATATATATACATACATACATATATATATATACATACATATATATATATATATATATATATATATTACCTACATTTAGTTTTAGCCAACAAAATAACTTGATTACACCATAAATTCTATTAAAAATAATTACCAGTTTTAAATAATCCGTTGAAAGATTATATATATTTTGATCCACGATGTATTAATCTAAAATCTAATTTAAGATGATATAAAGTTTGTTTAGAAAACTAAACCGACATGATTCTTTTTCTTTTGAATTTTTTTTAAACAAAACAATATTGTTTTACAATAAACTGAGATTAATACGCTAATACATAAATAAATAAATTAACTAAAAAAGAACTCATGATTTGTTTAGTGCCTGTTTAGCACTGGGGCTAAATTGGTGTTCAGCCAAAATTCAATTTTTTTTTATTTTAAATGAATTTTTTTTGGTGTTTTTAGATCATTTTAATGTGCTGATGTCAAAAATAATTTTTAAAAAATAAAAAAATATTATTTTAATATATTTCTAAACAAAAAATACTTTAAAAAACAACCACAACCGCTTTCCTAAACATGATTTAATTGTAACGGAGAACCGTATTCCACAGCTGGAAACAAATTTCGAAGACCACGGGTTTTATTACAGAGAAGGCAAGCAAAAAGACCAAAACTGGAGTCAACCCGTGCCTTTTTCTCATTTTAACTTCTGTTTCACGCTTAGCTTGGGATGGATAAAATAATATTTTTTTATTTTATAAAAAATATCTTTATAATAATATTTCAAAATAATTTAAGACTATCAAAAAAATAAAAGAATAATCTTTTTTTTTAAAAAAACTTTTAAAACACAAAAATCTCATTAAATCAGGCTTGTCAATTCCGTTCCTTTCCGGCCAGAATGACCGGAACGTTTTGTGCCATTAAAAAAACCGAGACGAAATGGCGTTGTTTTCGTCTCGGTTTTAATTCCGGCTCGTTCCGAAAATTCCGGCTAAATTCCGGCCGGAACGCCTCGGTACTGTTCCGGCTCAAAATCATAATATTTCTTTTATTTTAGAACATTTACTATCATAATATTTTGGAATTTTAGAGATGTTTCTAATTTTGAGATTATGTTTGTTTGACTTTGTGTTTGTATTGTATAATTTAAAGTTAATTTATCTTGAATTTAAATTATACTTGTTAAATTAATATTTTAATTATATATATATATATATAATTAATTATATATAAATAGTACAAACCTGAAATGACATGCTGAAACACTCCAAAACTAAAACATTCTATTTCAATAAAAAAACCAAAACGATAACCAGAACGGTATTAACAACTTGCATTAAACTGCATTAACAAGTGACTGGGCCATGCCTTGTCCCTATCTTCACTCACTCTCGCTCAAGTACGTGCCCATCTCCCAGTACTTGGCATTTTCCGTGGACTCTTCCACTTTTGGCCCCTAAATTGTCTTTAATATTTGTATTATCTCACTTTTTTAAATTCGATTATATATCTATGATAATAAATAACAAAAATCTATAAAATTGAATATATATATATATATTTAATAGTTTGGATCAAATATTTATTTTATTTTAATTAGAAATATTTAAAGCTCTTGTTAATGAGCTTTTTATTATATTTTTTGACGTTACAAAAAAAACATAGTTTATCCTTCAAAAACTTATCCCATTATGATATATTCAAACTATTTAATTAAATTTTTTTAAAAAAAAACTCCCCCTTTTATATATATTTGATGATTGATTTTCCCAGCATTGAATCTGATCAAAATGGGATTTGGGTCCCATCTAGGAAATATCCAGGTTGAGTCCATTGATTGGATGGTCGTGTTAAATGTGGATTAGATCTTCTCACCTATTGAGGCGGCCTGCAAGAATGATGGGTTCCATTATTCATAATTTTTTTTTATTTTTTATATGAAATGCTTAACCTTTTTTCTTAATGGAATCCAATCATGGCGGACCTATGGGAGAAATGGGTTTTACACCTTTTTCTTAAAGATCTTCTCCTGAATTGATTCTCTCTACCACCACACATGAAGCTCATGCTCAAATTTAAAACTCCATCATCATGTATATGACTTTAAGTAAATTTATTGATATAAAAAAATAAAAATAAATAAATTATTTCCATATATTCTTAATAATAATCAAGAATAGATCCTCTTGTCAAGCTATATTCTCTCCTATTTCACCCTGTAATTACACGTGAATACAAAGTACAAATCCTCATGAACTCCAAAATCACCGCTCATGAAACAACACAAAATAACAACCTAAATTCTCTACACACAAAAAGACAGCAAAACAGAAACAAATCTTTGAAGTTCAACGAAGCTTTGATTTTCAACAAATCCAACAGTTCACACGCGTCAGCACAGTGATTTCTTAACATTTTCCATAGCATTTCCTCTCACTATCCTTTTAGCTATCGTGCTTTTGTCTCTCTTTGTAGTTATAATCCCCTCGGTTTCTTTCCCTTGTTCAGAAAAATAAAAGCACAAAACAAGACAATCTCATAGGATGCTTGTCAGGGAACAAGATCACACCAATTCTCTTCAAATTCTTCACTTTTAGAGAAAATCCCCATCTGGGCATCCTTCAAAATCCAATCTTTTCCAACCCCAACATGCCTTTGCCATGGAAAAAGACCAGAGTTTCAAGATTCTCACGTCTTGTGGCAGATCTTCAGTCACCTAAAAGAGGGAATTCCCTTGTTGTCGAGACTGGTTTCCCTACTTCTCTTATTGATCTCTTTCACAAGAACCGTGAAAGGTTAAGGAAACCATCTGCTAAGAAGAAGAAAACAAGACAACAGCAGTTGCAAGAGGTGGAGGAGGAACTTGTAATCTCTGATCCTATTCCCTTATCAACTCCTCGAGACTTGGTGGATGTACCAGAGCCTATTCAGAATTTGGAGAACGTGGGAAGTTTTGATGCTTGTGAATCGGTGAGTCAGTTATCGCCTGTTGTTGAAGGTGTTGATGATGTTGATAATGTTATGGTTACTGATAAGAAATGTTGGGATGAGAAAGAGAAACGTCTGTTATTTGTTGTTTTGAAGATGTTTTTGGTGTTGGTTTTGGGTTTAAGCACTAAAAGGTTTGTTGTTGGGATAACAATGTCTGCTTTTGTGCTTATTTTTCTCGAATATGTTGGAAAACATGTGTTGTGCTTCTTGAAACCACGTTTGAATGTAGTTCCAGTCTTAGAACCTTTTGTCGAAAGGGTTTCTTCAGCATATGTTATGCTGAAAGGGGCAAGGAAATGTGAAGATTCGAGTAAAGGATTGATCATTCAAGAAATAGATCAAGTAGAAGATGTTAGAGGGGTTGATTCATGTGATTTGATTGAGACTCTTGAAATGAAGTCTTCTGTTGAGGAAATTCAAGCTGTAGGATTTAGTTTTGATATGATTGTGCCAGTCGAAGAAAATAGGGGAACCGAATCAAGAATGGATTTACTCAGTTGTGATGGGAAAAAGATGAGCATAGTGGAGATAGAGGAAGATGGAAGTGGAGTTTTGGTATGTGAAAAAGAGAAGAGCCGAAACTCCAAGATCAGAAGAAAGATTATACAGAAATTGGTGCCCAAGAAGCTGCGCGCTGTAAAGAAAGCAAAGAAGAATAATGAAAAAGAACCAGATTTTGGTAGTGAATCATCTAGTTGTTGGGGAGACAATGATTTTGAAAACAAAGGCAAAGCATTGCTATCAGAGTTGCTAGAGGAGGAGGAAGAAGAGGGAATAAATGAGAGAAAAGGAAAAGAATCTTGCCAGGGAATTTCTAGTTCTAGCAATGGATGGCAGGCTAAAATGGAAGTGGTTGTAGTTGAAAAGGAGAAAATAGAAAAAAAGGGCAGTTCAGATTACCTGATTCTCTTTTTTGTTGCCCTTGCTGGACTTGTAGGAGGTCGGAGTCTATCTCTCGTGCTAACACTTGCATCATGTTTGATGATAAAATTGGTTGGAAGATACAGATGTGTAAATGAGCCTGTGAATAGCTCCCCTGCTTCAATTTCAAGCTAGGATCTTTGTGATCTTTTGTTCAAATAGGGTCCTTGTTTTTTACAAATTTTTTTTGCAGTTTTTGCTTCTGGGGAAAGTGTTCTTCAAAAATGCTGTGTCTGGTCAGCAATTACAACCTTTTTGTTTGGATTCCAACTTGAGGTGTTGTATCCTGAACTGTAAATTTACAGACACGGAATTAAGATTCATAAATACTTTCAGTGCTAAATTTTTTGAAATTTTCTGCTTTCATACATGTCTTGGTTTTATTTCAGTTTAAGAAGCTTCATCAGGTCTACATTTTTAGTTCTGTCAACTGCTAGTAGACCAATAGAAATGTTCAGTGCAGGTACATTAAGAAGCTTATCTATACTGCAAAAGAACTGTCAAATGCATGTGTTTGAGGTGGTTCAACGTTTATGTGGTTTCAGCCAAATTTGGTCGTCTTGAGCTTTAGAATCACTAGCTGCTCTAGTCGATTCACAATGTGTTGCAATCTGGGAAAAGGTGAGGCCTGGACTTTAAGTTACAAAAATCAGTTTTTCTTCAACGAAATGTCCGGCTTTTACACTCTGTATGATGAAAACATGATTCTATTGCTTAAATACAGAGAAAGAATGGAGTTCTGTCCTTCCATCTATCAACCACTCAATCCAAGTAACATTCACAACTTCACATCACGGTTTTACATCCACAAAACTCATGCCAGGCTCCTTTCTTGTGTTAAATTCTTCTATGGATTCTCTAGTCTCTGCAACCAGAGCCCATTGACCTGCCAGGGCATAGAAGTTGGATAGCAGGATATGAGTTTCATGGCTATTAGAACTCAACTTAGACATTTCATTTGCAACCTTCTTTCCGAAATCAAATTCTGAATACTTAATGCAAGCGCTCAGCAAAGTTTTGTAAGCTATGAGCCTTTCCTCAGGTAGCAGCAACTGAATGAACTCTTCTGCCTGATTCAAAAGTCCCGCTCTACTTAGTAGATCAATTAGACAGCCAAAGTGCTCCATCTTCAGTTGCATTTTGTAATCACTGACCATACTTTTGAATAATTGGCAACCTTCATTTACTAACCCAGAATGGATGCAAGCTGTTAAAACTGAAACAAGTGTGGCTTCATTTGGCCGAATTCCTTGTTTTTCCATCCGATTAAACATACCCAAAGCTTCATTCCCATACCCATTGTTTGCAAGCCCTTCAATCATTGCAGTCCAAGTAAAAACATCTTTGTATTCCATCTTATAAAAGGTAACCAAGGCCTCCTCCACACTCCCACATTTGGAATACATGGTAATCAGGGCTGTTTTAAGAAAAACATCCTGTCTTACATTGCTATTCCGGTTGATTAACCGATGAACATGCCGAGAACATTGCAGGTCCGATAAGCTAGCACAAGCTAAAAGAACACTAACCATTGTATTTTCATCTGGTATCACCCCCTCACTATCCATTTTGTCGAAAAGGTCCAATGCCTCATTCGGACACTGTGCCTTAACATACGCATGCACCATCAGGTTCCACAAAACACGATCTTTATCAACAATTTCATCAAAGACACCGCGAGCCAAATCCATCAGCCCCATCTCAACATAAGCATTGATCAAAATCGTATACGAGACAACATCTCCCTCGTGAACAAATTCATCAAACATTTTCGACGCTTCATCAATCTCTTTGCACTTAATGTAAAAATTCAACAACGCATTGTTCACTTCCAAAAAACATCCAAACCCCACTTTTATTACATGGCCATGGACTGACCTTCCATACTCTAGACCCTCCATTTGTGCCTGTGCAGAAGCTGACAACACAATTACCAAACTGATCCTATCAGCCTTAACACATCCGCACATCAGTTTTTTGAACAAAACCATCACTTCATTGAATGAATTATTGGTATTATAAATGCCCATCAGAGAATTCCAGCTTGCCACATCTCTGTTAGGCATTCTATCAAACAGGAAGCAAGCATCAGTTGAGTTTCCGACAGTGCCATAAAGATGGACAAGAGCATTTTGGACATAAATGTCACAATCTAGGCCAGTTTTTATCACATGGGTATGCACTTGTTTGCCATTAGAATCAGTAAACAAACGTGAACAGGCCTTGAGTAGACATGGGTAGGTGTAGTTATCAGGTCTGGTTGAGCATGTTTTGATGAAGTAGTTGTAGACAAGGATGGCTTTGGTGGGCGTGGTGGGGCTTCTAGAGTAGGCTCTAATAAGACAGTTCCATGTTGGGGTGGAGCAAGTGAAGCCAGTTGTGATGGTTTGGGTGAGGATTTGATCAAGAAATCTGATGTTATGGGTCTTTGGTTTGAGAGACAAAAGAATTTTTTGCAAGTGAGTGTTGCACATTAGGATATTGTGATTGGTTTTTGCTGTTGTTGGGATAGGATTATAACAGTAGAAGAAAGGGTTATCAAATAATTTAGCAGTTGTTCAATATTACTGAATCATAGAGTTCAACTCCCATTGTTACTTCGGTAGCTCAGTGATAGAGTGGTCGGCTGTTTAACACCGATCACAGGTTCAGATCCAATCCTATCCTACTGGAGTGAGAGTTTGATCAAGAAATTTGATGTTAAGGGACAAAATAACTTTTATGCAAGTGATTGGTGCGCATTAGGATAGGATATTGTGATTAAATTTTGCTGTTGTTGGGATAGGATTATGACAGTAGATAGTGGAGGTGTCTTGTTTTTCAAAGTCACTGCTCGTTCAATAATTCACTTCGGATTCTCATTTCCTGCAAATAAATAAATAAATAAATAAAATAAATGTTAGGTCCAAGATGGCTGTACCATCGTCGATCAAACATAACATCTACCATAATTAGTATGATTTTTGAAACAGAAGCAACTTTGGCATTCTATACAAATTGAGTCTCTCAAAAGGGTTTAGTAATTTAGTTATTGTTTTTTATCTTTATCTGAAACAATATAATTTTTTTTATTATTATTATTATTATTATTATTTCTGTATATGTTATTTTTATCTTTGAAATACTAACTAAACATTGTAATTTTTAAGTTGACTCAATTGAACCTGGAAAGCCTTTCAAGTTGAACTCGGACTTCAGTGCGTTTCTGTGAGTGAGAGGATAGCATAAGACCATATATGAACACACCATGGTTGAAGCTGATGGTTTGGCCAATTCTGAAGAGAATATTAATAATTAATCTGTCAGGTTATAATGTTCTCTGCTGGGAGTTCTTCTTGTTCTACGGCTAACAGTTTGAGAAAATCTTGTAGTTTGAGGTGTTATATATGACAGTGAGTCAAGTCTTCCTTCTGTTTAGAGAATAATATAAATTATATTTTGAGGTTTCATTTAACAGTTTAAGCTTTTAAATGAGATGGTTATTTAACATGATATCAGAATCTTATTGACCTATCAGTCATGATTTCGAATCTTATCACCCATATTCTATTTCATAAAAATCAAGCACAAAGTAAAGTGGACCTATGTGCAAGTTTCAATTCGAAAGAACTTTCACCTTAGAAGATGCGTTATAGAATAATATAAATCATAACAGCTTAAATTTGTAGGTGAAATGACTACTTAACACTTCTCTTGCACTCCTGGCATTTTAAATCTTCTACCTATGGCAAAACGGTGTTTGTGTGGAATTACAGTGACCAAACATCAGAATCTGATCAGATTATAACCGTTGGAGAACTCATGGAAATGATAGTACAACCATGTTGCAGATAAATGATACAAATAATTGAATACGAAGACATGAAGAACACTAGACGAACATATTGGTAAGAAAGGTGGAGATCTTCTTCGGTTCAGGATCCTTGACAGTAGTACTCTAGAATTGAGTTTGAAGTTTCTCAACTTCAGACTTGTCCAACTGGAAAGCCCTGGCTAGAATATCATTGGGAATGCTTGGAGTAGATCCAAATAGGGTATTAGCAACGATAAGAACACCAGGATTTTGGCTGCTCTAGTAAGAGATCGAGAAAGCACTTTCTTGGCCACCATTTCTCTGGAAGTGACCAGAGCACAAACAATGGCTAAAACACTCGCAATAACCAAAATTTGTTGTTTCTCCCAAATGTAAGCGTAATAAGATCCTCATAAAGAGTCTGTGTATGGATAATAAAACGAAAAAAAAATCAGCCCCAGAAAAGAGTCAAGAAACTTATGGCAATGCTTTTCAACCTAAATTTTTCTCTCTCTTTTCTGATCACCACTTCTCCCTTTCTTTTCCATTACTTTTGGCAATGCCACCACCTTCAACAATCATCCCAAATGATTGGGTCGAGCCCAACCTGAAAAAAGAAAGAGA
This sequence comes from Salix arbutifolia, assembly GCA_025169955.1. Lineage (NCBI taxonomy): Eukaryota > Viridiplantae > Streptophyta > Magnoliopsida > Malpighiales > Salicaceae > Salix > Salix arbutifolia. Next base: position 31,409,705 of record CM045917.1, on the reverse strand, counting down.
GAGAGAGAGGTGATCCATTTGGATGAGTCGGGCCCAATCCAATATAATATAATAATATAATATTTAAAAAATGAAAGATTTCAAAAATTCAAATGGATATTTCAAAATATTTTTTTTTATTTTCTCACAAGTTTTTCCAACAATTTTGCATAATATTGGGTTATAAACTTTCATTGTAATGTATAAATCCAATATTATAAAAAAACATGGATTTCACCAAAATTTCAAGAAATAAATTATAGAAAAACTTGATGGATCATTTTGAAATATTTTTGATTTCATTGAATTTTTTCTAGCAATTTTGTCTAATATCATATCATTGACTTACATTATAAGATACAAATGTTGTATAAAAAACTTGATTTTCTTTGAATTTTCAAATAATCAAGAAAAAAAAATTATTTTCATGTATACGACTGAATCTATTTTTCTAAGCATATTTTCATAAGAAATAATCGTATCTTTTCCCATGATTTCAAATGCAAAAAAAAGTTATCGTAACTATTTTATGATTATTTTATTCATGTTTTGATAGGATTTATTAATAAAGATAATCAAAACAAAGATACTTAACTTTTTTTTAGGAAAGGTAAAGATGCTATTATGTTTTTCCAATAAACAGTACAAATGAGCATATATCTCTATAAACTTTGTCAAAGAATAATTGTCTTTTGTTAAGAATTCGGGGGCATATGTTCTAAAGGTGAAAAGGAGAGTTTGGAGGCTTTGGGTACAATTTTGTGGAGATGGGGAGTGAGATGGAAATTCATCATCTCTAGACTCCACGTGTTGCAATCTGCATTTCCAACCATACATTAAAGATAATTGGATAATTATATATATAAAACAAGTAAAAAAAATAAAAAAATCAATTCACCATGCGAAAAATCCGGGCACAATTTTATGGGGATGAATTCAACCATGTGAAAAATCCACGGGCCCCTCTAAGAACGTGGGTGCACCTAAAAAAATTGGAAATCCAAGGAGCAACTTGTCAACTTCTATGATGCCTTTCTATGTCCAAAACTGCCATGACCCTATCCCTCGTGCCTAAACTTCACCTTTTGAAAAATATATTTTATAGATCCATATAAACAAGTAAAATCTTGGTTGTTCCAGACTCTTACAAAAAATGTACACTCTAACTCAAACTCAAGACTTACTGTATAGATTTCAAGCTCTTTATCATCACACCACGTCTCTTGAGAACGTGATATTGGTTTGGTTCTTGATGCTCCACCATAAACAAATCATTATATTTTTAATAATAAAAGACAATCTATTTTTAAAATTTAAGAATACATGCTAACCCTCTCTCTCACCATGTGAGATTGCTTATTTTATTGCCAAACAAATCTTAACATAAAAGTTCTTCAGCATCATATCACTGCTATGGCCTCTGACTGGTAGTCAACTCATGGTATAATTGCCATTGACATAAAAAAAAAGTTATTGATGAAATTCTTCTAAATACATTCGACTGAAATTTAAAATAATTATATTATTTTATATAGTTTTATTCACCTAATATTTTTATTAAGACAATGTTGACTGTCAAATGAGATTCATGGCCAGTCAAAAAACAAGTCAACAATTTAACTACCACAATAATTATGTATTTTATATATTATTAGCTATTTAATCTATGCTCCACTACAAAACATGTACTAGCAAATAAAATTGGATATACAAGCTTTCCTGATTTTTTTTACATAAAGTATTTTTAATTGTTAATCATAAAAATCATGCAAACATATAATTATATAAATCAAGAATAATTTGTGTAAAAAAATGAAAAACAATCATCAATGATAACTATTTTTTTTTAAAAAAATCAAGAAAATAAAAAAAATATTATGCAAGGCTATATATATTAGAAATATTATCTAGACTTAAATATTTTTTGAATTTTAAAAAATAAAATTCATGTATACAAAAAATAATTTAATAAAAGCCTCTATTCAAAAAAGGCTAAATAAGCAAAAAATTAATCATAGAGAAGGGATATTTATTGAGGTATAATTTTTTTCTTCTAAAAAAGACATGTTAAAATAAAATATTAATTAAAATAAAACCAAAATTAGAATTAAAAAAGAAGAAGCAATGATGATATAAATGCTGCAATTGCATTTAAACAAGATTTTTATTTCATAAAAAAACTATGATAAAAACTTTATAACTTTTTTATATAAGATCCTATTTGATACTGTATTTCAAAAGTGTTTTTTTTAAATAAATTTTATTTTTTTTTAAATAAATTTTTAATTTTTTTTTAAATCATTTTGATGTGCTAATATTAAAAATAATTTTTTTTAAATAAAAAAATATTATTCTAATAATTTTCTAAATAAAAAATATTTTAAAAAATAATCACAATCAAACTTTCAACCAACCAGTAAAATAGTTGTCAATTTCGTTCCATTCCGTTAAAAAACCCGAGATGAAACGACGTCGTTTTCGTCTCGGTTTTAATTCCGGTCCGTTCCGGAAATTCCGGCCGGAACGTCTCGGTACCGTTCCGGGTGTGCCGTTCCGGCCTTAAAATCCTCTTTTTTTTAACTTTTGATTTTTTTTTCTAATTTTGAGATTATATTTGTTTGACTTTGTATTTATATTGTATAATTTAAAGTTAATTTATCTTGAATTTTAATTATGCTTGTTAAATTAATATTTTAATTTATATATATATATATATAATTAATTATATATGAACAGTACAACCCCGAAACGGCACGCCGAAACGCTCCAAAACCAGAACGTTCTATTCCAATAGAAAAACCGGAACAGCGACCAGAACGATAATGACAACCATGAGTAAAACTGCAACAATGAAAAACACACTACAAATTAATCACGGCATAGCAATTGCTTCTTCGAATAAAAACCTTATCGTCCACCAAATAACATTAAGAATAGTAAAAACCCAACTAAATCTCTGTAATAATAGCATTTAAACACATAGAATTAGCCAGGCTAGCAGCCAGAAAAAAAAGCCTTTTAATTGATTTTTTTCCCTTGCAAATAAATTTCCAGGCTGGAAACCTTTGTATTCCAACTTTGGTTTTGATTCTTTTAAAAGAGATGGAATCTACTGATTTGATTTTGATTCTCTGATGCTCATAATAAAATAAACGGTCCACGTTTTTCATTTCTCTGCTTACATTTTATTATATCTATTTCTTTTGCACTGCCACCACCATCTTCCTCTCATTTCTTTTTCTAGGCCAAACACAAAGACAGAAGCTAAAACACCACAGCTTTGGTCTGGTTGTGGTGGTTTTTGTTTTTTGAAAGAGAAAAAGGTGAGAAACCCATTAAGGTCTAAGTTTTTTTGAGTCTAGATCCGACCCGCATTGCTTCTTTTTTTTCTTCCTAAAGTTTGCGTCTTTTTCTTTTTTCTTTCACTTATTTATTTTTGGATCTGGGTTTTAGTGTTTGAAAGTTTGAATTCTTTCTGTAGTAAATTTATGGGGTTTTATGTTTGAAGTTGGGCTTGGATGATAAGTGCATTTTTGCTTTGTTTTGTTTTTGTTTTCTGATTGGTTCCTGAGAAAATCTTGTGGTTGTTTTGTATTTATATAATTTAATGAAAGACGGGTTTTGAAAGAATTGTTTGGTTGATTTGATGTTTTGAAACTGGATTTCTGTGCTGCATTTGTTGGTTTATTTATTATGGTGAAATTTTCCTCTTGTTTCCTGAGAAAATGTGGGAAAAAGGAAGAAATTCTGTAAATTGTAATCAAGATTGATAGTTTACTTAAATTGAGATGTTGAAGATTTTGTTTCCACGGTCCCATCCACTTGTATATTTTATCTATGTAATAGAAAATTTTTCAAGATATTAAAAATAAATAAAATCCAATCTTGAATAAGAAGGCTCATTTTTTAGGAGGAATTTGAGTTTGAATGTTTGTAATCAGGGTGGAACATTTCTGGCGTTTAAAGCTGGAATTGATAGTATGTGGGACCATTGAATTTATAATTGTTTGCCCTTCTAGTTGGAGTTAGTTGATGCAAGTCGTAATTGTATACGTGGTTGATGATGTTGATTGGATTTTTGATACTTAATGCTTAAGTATTGCTATATTTTTCTCTACAAGTCTGGTATATATGATACGGCTAATGGTTTTGAAGGTTCGTATCTAAAGATTACGGTGTGAATGTGAAGTTCAAATTCGATAGGTATAGAATGGTGGGACCCTGAGGCTTATTTGATTATAGAAAGTTTGAAAGTTTGAAGCCCTTTTTTTTTCTTTTAACATGTAGCATTTCCTGTACTAATTTAATTTTTTTCTATTGAATCTATTCCTTATATATTTCCTATATGTCTTCAGCAACACAACGAAGTTTCAAGATGGTAGCTCAGGAATTCACTGTTGATCTAGACAAGCCCCTTGTCTTCCAGGTACAGTTGCGCCGTCAAGTCTTTTTTAACTTAATCATATGGTAGTTGCATTTGCGAAGCCAGATATGTTCTACTGAACTTTGCTTTTTTATGCTATTTTCCTCCTTGATTCATTTCTATCTTATGCGGTTCAAAATAAGACTCGTACATCTTACTTGTAATTTAGTTCTCGCTTTCCTTTTCCTCTTCTGTTTCCTCAATGAAACTGCTAGCTTTAAACTTCCTATTTAGGCCTCAGCATGATTTCAGAAGCCTCTTAATCTTGATTCTTCCTGCTTAATCTTTCAGTTTTATTCACATGATTTATATGAGTAACATTTTTGTGCTTACGAAGCACTTTTTAGCTTGATGATTCACACTGTCATTGTTAATTCTGTTAGTGATTAGAAGTTCTTGAGATTTATTGCAGGTTGGCCATCTTGGAGAAGCTTATGAGGAATGGGTGCACCAGCCTATTGTAAGCAGGGAAGGCCCTAGGTTTTTTGAGAATGATTTTGTGGAGGTATTGCTGTCTTTGTTTCCAGCCTGTAACATGATCACAATTCATCCTTGCATGTATATACATGTTAGATTTTTCATATTTAGGCATTTTAATTAAGGTTCTTAGAATGCATTTGTTGAGAATACATGATTGCATCTTCGACACTTGACACTTCTATTTTGTACAGTCCTTGACGCGCACTGTTTGGTGGGCAATTCCTTCTATTTGGCTGCCTGTTGTATGCTATTGCGTCGTAAAGTCCGTAAGGATGGGGCATGCACTTCCTGAGATAGCTTTAATGGTGGTTAGTGGTATTTTCATTTGGACATTGCTGGAATACACTTTGCATCGCTTCCTTTTCCACATAAAAACAAAAAGCTATTGGTTAGTCCTCTCTCTACTTACACCCATGCACTGAATCTATTATTTTCTATACTGTTAAGCTATGGTAGACTAGTCTTCTGATAACTTGAACTTGCTTTAGGGGGAACACAGTACACTATCTTCTTCATGGCTGTCATCATAAGCACCCTATGGATGGTCTCCGCCTTGTTTTTCCTCCAGCGGCGACAGCTATTCTCTTGGTGCCTGTACGTGTATTTTTCCTTGCCTTTACTGGGTCATGTGGCTGATAAAAAGTTGTGTTTGAATGCTGAGCTCTTTAATTTTTTAAACTGTGAACATTCTTCAGGATATTTCCATGAATTTCATCAAGAGGATCCTGTTCTTGTTCACTTGTTGCATTAAGCATGGGTTTTAGATTAACTGGCTATCAGTCATCATGTGTGCACACATTTTCCAGACTTTCTTATAGTTATGTGGGGGTTCTGAGATGGGAAATGCCCCCTCCTGTAAATTTAGAATGTTGAATTATGAATAAGAGAAAGAATGAGCATAGACCACCTTGCGAAAGTAGAGTATTACTTTATGCTGACATATGGCTGAGATGAGCATAATGGTGGTTCCAACCTTGATGATAAATGACAATTGAACTTTTTGTATCAAATGTCATGGTTTCAAGTCCTGTTATAATTTTATCAAAGAATGGGAGATGATTCATTTAGAAAAGCTTTTGTTAGGCAGTTGTCATTTGTTCTGTCCTGGCATGGACGAATTTGAACCTCCATATTGAAATGAGTAATTTCAGAGCTTTGTTAATCTGTTTGTACTGTTTTTGTGCATAATAGCTGCTCTGTGTACATGATCATACTGGTTTTTACTGTAAAGTTTTCATCCCCAGTTCTGGAATATGGTCTTGTTATTTGCTACTCCTTCAATTACTCCTGCTCTTTTCGGAGGTGGTTTACTGGGCTATGTGATGTATGACTGCACTCACTACTACCTGCACCATGGTCATCCTGGAAATGATGTACCAAGAAATCTAAAGGTAAGAGCAGCGTAGCATCTATTTACTCTTTGAGTACCAATCATATAATCTTGTTGAGTGGTTACGGTAATCTTATTGTCGGTTCTACGTGGTTACCCCCAGCCCCTAAAATAACTACCTTCAGTTCATAGAAGATTTGTAACTGGATATAGTTTCACCTGATCAGTGATCACAAAAAATTGTCAATGGGATTAAAGCTAGCATATTTTAAAGTTTTCGCTATGTTTCTTTCCTTCTCTTTTCTGTCCCTTCTCAATTTCTAATAAAGGGTGCTGATTAAAATCAGTGCTCCATGAGCCTACTAATGTTCTTCCGAATTGTGTTCTGCAGAAATATCACATGACCCATCACTTCCGGGTCCAAGATAAGGGATTCGGAATCACTTCGTCGTTGTGGGACAGAGTTTTTGGAACACTTCCTCCATCAAAAATGGCAACGAAAATGTAGATAATGTAATCGAAATCATAGAATTACATCTAGCAAGGGTCAGCGTGGATGGTCTGAAATTCAATTTTCTTTGTTCTTAAATTCGTTCTTCGGCCACCCATTGATTTAAATTATGTTAATCCAAGTGTTGTCTACCAGTTATAGACTTGACATGGACGTTATCAATTTTTGTCGTGACCATTTCCCCCCCTTGGAAGTTCTGTATAAATTAAGCTTTATTTTTTCCATATTATTAATTTGTTTCTGAGAAAATCTCCTGGCTTATATTGCTTTTAGCTAGCTCCTTGAATGTTTTGTGTTTCAAAGAGGGCATGGCTTTGTTTTCCTGTATTTGTAATTACTGTTTTATCATGAGAAGCTGATTACATTTGAATATTGATGGGCAATCCATTGCCAAGATTTGAATATGCATCACTGAATTTACAAATGTAAACATTCACTAGTATATATACTTGCGTCAACATTATATAGTACTTCAAAAATTCTGATTAGGCTTTTTGTTTCTCATGTTTTATGGCACAAACTCTCTTAGTGACTTTTTCTTGATCTGTCTTGGACTGTACAAAAACATTTCTTGTATTTTGCATGACCAGCTACTGAATAATTTAATCTAGGGTTGGAGTTGCTGCTTGTGACTATGGAGATAAAGGAGTAGTGAAATTGAGATGTAAATTATCTGACTTTCTCTTTCATGGGATGCTGTCAAATCAAGGATGTCAATACCATTTCAGTTGACGCTTCATTCTTTCTTTTGTTACAGAATATTTTGATTTTGAAATGTTTTCGCGCAATGTTTCGGACTTATAAATGATTGGTTCTTCCAGATCGCAAGTTTGTGTCATCAGTCACGTTCATCTCTCCCGAATTCTTTCGTTTTTTATTTGGTTCGGCAATTAGTAGAGTGACTAATGATCACATGCATTGTAGAGAGGAAGGGTGTTTGTCAATATATCAAGGGCATTAACCCCAAGTTATTTGTTTGTATCAACCAAATTTTTGGTTTAATAATATCCGACCTGCCAGATTGTCTGCTGGCACCACCACTACAGTCCTCCGCTCAACCAACGAAGCTGAGGCCTACCTTTGATTGTCTGCTGGCACCACCACTACAGTCCTCCGCTCAACCAACTGAGCTGAGGCCTGCCTTTGATTTCTATGACAGATGATTTGTATTCTTGTGATTTTTTTTAATCGATTTTAAGACTGCTTTTGGCATTGTTTCCATTTGTCAGCATTTTGTAAGTGCAATTATCTAAAAGAATATTATTTTTTTTAAAAATATATTTTTTATAGTTGTAATGTAATGTTAAAAAAAAAAATCAACGACTTTTAACATGTTATTAAACAAAAATATTTTACACCACAATAATAAATACAAGTTAGGAGGATAATGTCAAAATAGGAGCTTTTAGCCCCTTTTGAGAGCTGTCATCAAATCAATTATTGAATCTAGATTTTTAATAGGAGAACAATATACACTTTTGAATTAATTTTTGAATTGATAGCTCACATTTGATTGATATCATGAGTTGAGCCTTGAGATATGAATATATTTATTTAATTATGATATAAATATATTGTATACCAGTCATAATACTCATGTCAGCAGGGTAGTGTTACTCTTTATGCATATTATATTTGAAATCCTTGTTGGTTGAGAAAGTCACCAACCTGTGTGGATTGATTATCCCACAATATAGAGCCTCATACTTATTGTATTTTTATTTTCTGACGAGCTTTACCTTATAATATTTTGTTATGATCTATGTGAGAAACTTTCCTGTAAGAATTTAAAGTCATATTTATAAATATATTTTTTATTGTTGTATTATCTTGTATATGTATATTTAACGTTATCTATTAACTGAGTTATTAGATTCACCCTCTCAAAATTTATTATTTTCAGGCTTATAGCTTGTTGACAAGTGATTTTTGTTATCTTCTTAGAATCTGTTTTTTTATTTTATTATAATTGATATTTTTTTTCTTATATCTAGTTAATACATCATTATTATAAAAGTTTGTATTTAACTCTTGTATTAAGACAAATAAATTATATTATGAAGTCAATTTTATTATTAATATTACGTTGAACTCTGATTAACTTATTTAAAAAATAAATTTGTAAATATAAATTCATATAGATATGAAATCTTAGAGGGAATTATATTTATGTGCCGGTCATAAATTCAGGAATCGAATCGAATCGTGACAACTATCTTATTATCTTCTTGATCTTGATTTCAAGGAAAAATGGAGTTCGAAACAGATTTTATATTATAGCTATCTATATATTAAGAAGATCGGGCACCTACCAAAATATTACCTAATATATAATTCCCGTGGCCATTTCACTGTTATAGCTACTGTGCACTAAGAGATAAATGACTGTGGATTGTGGCAGTGTCGGGACTTTTCTACCCTTAATGAGCCCGCCTGTTTTCATTTCTTTCTGAGGGCGTCTTTGGCTTTTGCCTTTCTATTTATTCTCTCTGCGTCTCTTGGGTCTCTTCTTCTCGGGCAGAGAGGGCGAGGGTCTGTTTGCTCAAGCCTGGTCGGGCGCGCAGAGAAGAGGTTAGGCATGGGGCTTTATTATTTGGGATACTGTAGAATATGAGGAGATTCACTGTGGATTTTAACAGTATGCACTTTGCCCTTATTGACTTTGGTCATGGTTCTTTTTGGCTAGGGGCGGTTTTGGGTTTTCCGTTTAATTTGAACCTGTCGGCAGGTGCTGGGTTGGTATTTTTGGGCAATAAGTGTGGGAGGGTTGATTTTGCCAAACCAGTTTGGGCATTGAAGAAACATGGGACGGGAGATTTTGGCCTATTTGCGGTTCAATTTGGTGTCAGCGTGCGGTGGCTTTCTTGCCTGGCTTGGCTGGTTTTGCTGCTGCTTCGAAGGGTTAGAGGATTGAAACACCGAGGGCAAGGAGAGGAGTGAGCAACACCTGGCGACGTCTGGTGGTGGGTTAAGTTTGACTGGAGCATGGAGAATCGGAGACGCTGAGGTGGCAGCGGTGTGCAAGGGGAATTGTTTTGGAGTGAAGAGGTGGTGAAGGTGGAGTGGAGGGACAAGGGTACGATGGTGGTGTAGTTGTTGCGTGTGGGAACTTGTGGGAACTCTTTTTTTTGAAACGGTAGTAACTGTGGCGTGGTGACACAAGATTAGGGTGTGTGTCTGTGTGTGAGGTGGAGACCTTGGTACAATGAAATAAAATATACTATTGTAGAGTATCAGTAGTGTGGATTTGTGTTTAGCAAGAGAACGGAAAAACAACATTTTGTGACCTGGAGCGTGTAATTGTTTTTTTTTAAAAAAAACTTATAAAATTGTTGTTGATCATTTAGAAATTTAGGATATGAAAAAAATATAAAACGTGTTGTAATTTGATTGTGTTCTTAAATAAAAATTATTATGGATTTCAACGATAAAATTATCATTTTTATCTCTCATGCTGAAAAATTTTAACCCTCAGTTCCGGAAGGATTTTTGGACATTTATAGGGGACATTTATAGTATTTTTAGATTGTTTGAGGTTTTTTGGTATTTTTTTATTTTAATGCATAGTAAAATTACCTATTTACCCTGGGAGCTGACAAAAAAACATCAGTTGGTTGGGGATATTATCGGTTTTTCACATATTCATGCACAATAAAACTACTTATTTTTGTTATTTGGTTATTACATGTGTTCTCATGGTTTATATTTTGTTTGTTATGTTTAATTTAAATTGAATTATAAAATGAATCAATCTTAATACAGTGAATTCGATAATATAGGTATTCGAATCTTTTTTTCTTTTTTAATAACGATGATAATTTTATAATGGTGATTTCATTGAAACCTACTAAACAGATAAATTTATATCGATTTAAAATTCATATATTTCATAGAAAACTTGCACTCTACAAGAATTTTGCATGAATTTATTATTTTACCCAAATTTATATTATAATAAAAAAATCTTATACAATTAATATTTTTTTACGTTGAAAAAAATATAGTTCTGACCGCGACGAGGCGCGGGTAAATAACTAGTTTATTTATAGAGTACGTATCCATGCCATGATGCATCCATGCCATGATGCATCATGTGCATTTCATTTAATATTATAACCTCTATTAACAATAATGTCGGTGCAATCAGTGCTTTAATTTATTGCTTCAAAACAAGTTGCTGGATGGAATATTGAGAAGACTCGAGAAGACTCGAGAAGGCTGGATGGAAAATGGATGGAATAAAAAAGACTTGAGAAGGCTGGATGGAATATTGAGAAGACTTGAGAATAATTGTCAATACGTCAACTTGATGTTATGAACTGCCCACGATGCCTTATCTGGAGCTGTTTTGTTCTACAAATGAATTGCCGTGAGAATGTAGATCTGAGCATCATCAGGGCTTCGACTACCACAATTATTTATAAATATTATAGTATATTTCGAGCACTACTTGAAAGAATAAGCTGCTTATCACACACCATTCTGCGACAGAATACTAGAATAAATCCAGGATGATGCTGGTCCAATTACAGATACATAAACATGGTGATCCAACCACCCTTTTTCCTGGAAATGAATTCCTCTTCAGCTTCCTTACCTCATGTTCATCGGAAGAGGTGGAATGCTTTGTTCATGCCTGAAAATGTTTTCAGGATCAACCAGGGTTTTCACTGATGCCAATCTGTAGAAGTTATTCTTGTAGTACTTGGCTCCCCAGACTCTTGCCTTCTTAAAGTTCGTGCGAGCATTTCTGTTCGAACCCAAATCGAGATCCCTGTAATTCACGTATGCTTCCCTCGGATTCTTCGAAACATAAGGTGTCATGTACTTGTAAAGCCCTCTCATCCACATTATGTGCCCTCCAACATTCCCAAAAGGATTTTGCCAGGCAGTTACATAATGGATCATGAACAGGTCACCCTTTCGATGGGGGAAAGGAGTCTCCGACTCAGAAATTTTGCTCATCATTCCACCGAAAGGATTCCATATCATTAAAGGACTATCTTCTTTGAAAAACCTTTTCCAGATCCCTTCAAGCCCCGATTCTGGGATAGGTTCTTGGACAAAATCTGACTTGGCTTTGAAGTAGCTCCTCAAGTTATTCTTTGCGTGGAGTAAAACTTCAGGAGGTGCAGTGCTCGGGTAGCCACCAATATAGAGCACAGATCCAAGCCATGTAGTTTCGATACAATCCTTCGATGTCAAACCCAATTCTGGAAATCCTTCTTCCATCACCTCGAGGAGTCTATCGGAATCGCCGAGAAACAAGGCATTGTAGGAAGTCGTGATAGTTCTATTACCCGTTTTACCAGCTGTTTGAATGATAACTCTAATGTAGAGATCTTCGTCGAGTTTGTCAGCAACTTGCTGCCACCGATAGAGAAGCTTAGTGGCACCTTGTTCCAAGGTCTTAGGAACTGTAAAAACTGTCACATTTTCTGGCACAGGGACCAGTTTTACTTTCCAGGCAGTAATAATACCAAAGCTAGCTCCGCCGCCTCCTCTGATTGCCCAAAAAAGCTCTTCCCCCATGGCTTGCCTATCAAGAATCCTTCCCTGAGCATCGACTATGCGAGCGTCGATGACATTGTCGGCACCAAGGCCATATTTCCTCATCATAGGACCATAAGCACCTCCTGTGATGTGCCCACCAATGCCTAAACTGGTGCAAAGGCCAGCAGCGAAACCATGAGTTTTACTTTTTTCAGCAATCCTGTAGTAAAGTTCACCATTTGTGGCACCTGCCTGAACCCAAGCGCTGTTATCTTCGATGTCAACGTCGATAGATCGTAGCCTGGCAAGGTCTATAATAATGAAAGGGGATTCAGTTTCAGAGACATATGAGACAGCCTCATAATCATGGCCTCCACTGCGGACTCTGAAGTGAATTCCAAGCTGTTTACAGCAAACAACAGCTGCTTGGATGTCAGATTCATTGAACGGGGTGAAGATAAACTCAGGCTTAGGCACTGAAGGAAATGTGTACCTGAGGTTTTGAGCTGTAGAAAGTAAAACGGTGGTGAAGGAAGAGTTGTCAATAGGATTGTACAAGGCAGTGGAGAAAGGAAAGGAGGAATGTGAAGTGTTTGAGAGACATTGAAGAAACCTATCCTGAATTGTATATGAAACTATAAAAGGAGACAGAAGCAAGACTACAAGATTCGAAAGAATTAAAGAACTTGAAAACACCATTTTTTGCTTACTTTTCTATCTCCTTGACTTGTTTTTGAAGAACTCAAGTCCCAGGACTACTTATATATATAGTGATTTGATGAGTACAGGAAAGCATCATTCAAGTCCGGGTTGAATAATTTTTATCATATTTTCAAAATATTTTAGCCGACTTTACTGCGATAGAGAACATTTAGAAACTGAAGAGGAACCTTCCCTGGCCACCATGTGATCAGGTTCCAGAAATCATGTTAGATTACTTGGGTTCAGACTGTTTACCTACCCTATGAGATTCTGAAACAACCGACTTTCTGCAATCCTGGAAACTTCAGTCGTTGGAGAACATTACGAGCTTACGTAATTTCCTCTTGGCAGCCAATCAAGACATATTTTTGTAGGTCCGGAGGGCTGGCAAAGATTCGATTCCATGGCCAAGCTGTAACAAGAAAGAAAATTATGTATCTTTTCGTCTTGAGTAAATATTTTTAAAACAAATGCCTTGAAAGGATTAGATGCAAATATTAATAAATGAGGGGTATTGTGGTAATTATATAAATCTTCATAAATATAAATAGGAAAAAAAAGAGAGATCTTAAATTTTTAAGAGAGAGAATCGGGAGGAGAGAACGAAAAGAGAAAAAAATATTATTAATTAGGATTTTGAATTTATTGAAGATTATGGTATTTTATTTGGGCTTAATTGATGAATTAATTGAAATATTATGGATTATTTGTTATGAGCAATGGTTGATTTGAAAGATTTTATATAGAAATAATGATTTTGAAGACTAATTGATGTGTTGAGTGTAAAATATTGAGAAGTTTTAAAAAACCCTTGCTAGATGGAAGTCTTGACAATGGTCTTACAATTTAGTCCATGCAGTGAAATTCGAGATTCTAGATAGAATTGAGGATGGATTATAAAAAAGAATTTTAGTATAGTTATGAATTTATGATTTTTTCAATTTAGTCCTTTTGTCATTACCTGATTCCTGAATCCAAGATCAGTACATAAGCGTAGTCTCTCCTTCAAGATTTTATACTTATACGAATCCAAATTTACATACAAACTTATCCTTTAAATAAGTTAATCAGAGTTCAACATAACATTAATAACAAAATTAACTTCATAATATGATTTGATTGTTTTAATACAAGAGTTAAAAACAAAACTTTTATAGTTGTAAAGCATTAAGTAGACATAAGAAAAAAATAGGATTTCAACCAAAAGACCACCATTTGAGAGCATAACAAAAATGCCTTGCTAATAAGTTACAAGCCAAAAATGATAAATAATGAGAGGGTGAGTTCAACAACTTAGTGAGTAAATAACATTCTATCTACAAGATAATACAAAAATGAGAAATATATTTACGAATATAAATTTAAATTCTTACAATAAGATGTCTCAAATAGATCATAACAAGAATATTATAAGGTAAAACATATCAGAAAATCAAAATGCAATAAGCATGAGGCTTCATACTATAGGATGATCAGTCAACACATGTTGATGACTACTCTAACCAATTAGAGTTTCAGATACAATGCGCACAAATACTAATACACCATGTTGGCATGTATATTCTATTTGACATACCATATATTTATATCATTATCAAACAAACATATTCATATCTTAAGGCTCAACTCATGACATCAATAAAATGAGGATTTATCAATTCAGAAATCAATTCAAAAGTATATATTAGCTCATATCAAAAATTTAGATTCAATAGCTGATTATGTTTTATAATAACAAAAGTTTTTGGTAATCAACATATATATTATAAAGAAACATAATCCAATTCGTATTAGTAATAATTCAAATATTTCTCATGTATAGTAAAAATTATCCACTCACCTGACTTAAAAACAAATAGAACTCAAAAGCAGATACCGAAAGAAATCCTATTCATGTTTCACAAATAGAATATCAGAATTACATGAATAAAAAAGAAAACATACTAGGGTTTCCAAAATTATGCACAAAAGCCCATAATTTTATTAAATAGGTTTCCAAAAATACAAAAAGAAATATGTTTTTTAGGAGACATACAAAGATATTTTTTGTGGGCTGGCTACCCAGCTCGAATGGGCCAAAAGACCCTTTATTTTGGGGCTGGACTGCAAGCGGCCCACCCCTTTGGTGGGTTGGCAGCCCACGTCCTTTCGGGCTGGTGTTTAGAAAATATGCCCTTGCCGGAGTCGATGTCATCTATGCTCGTATAATTGATGTTCATGGAAGAATTCTTGAACGAAAAGCCAGGAGAGAAGATCTTGTTTGGGCAATTAGGGGGAGGTGGAGGAAGCTTTTGAATCATTGCCTCCTGGAAAGTGAAATTGGCTCCTTGCCATCAATTGTGACAGTTTTCGGGTTAATAAACAAACTCCTTGCCATCATTGCCTCCTGGAAAGTGTCAAACTATAAATCAAGCAAGATAATAAACAAAAGCGATTATGCTGCAAATGCTGCTGAGATTGAATCGAGTCTTCTTGTCATTAAAATTAAGAAGAACGGAAAATACTAGACTGACATGTGAAATACATTAAAGTTAAGGGATTGATTTGTAGTTATTCCAAAACAATATGGATCATTCATGTGGCTAACTATCCATCACATAGTGGTGGACCATAAGGACTTCATCAATGAGAGGCCCAATGATTTACTGTTTTCTGCAACACTGAAAATGGCAGCAGCTAAAACGTTATCACCCCATCCTTTTCCACCCATTTCTCTACCCTCGAAATCGAAGCTGAGCAGAAACAATACTGAATTATTCACCCATCACCACAACCGTCAGCCATGGCTAGGACAAGCTGGAGCAATCCCCACAAGACAAAAGAGGGTGAGGGCTCGAGTCTCTGTTCAGCTCCAGGAACATCTTTTGTCTTCCTCTGCTGTCATGGAACAGCTTCAAAACCAAGAATCCATGTTTTTAGTTGCAGAAAGTGCTGCTGGTTACTCATTGGCTAGCTACTACACTTCTTTGGGACTCTTTGTCATCTCTGTTCCTGGCCTCTGGTCTCTTATCAAGCGCTCTGTTAAATCTAAGGTCCTACTTCCCTTCCTTCTTCTGCTAATATCTTCTTCTTAGCTGCCCATTTTCTGTTCATCTCAGCTCAGTTTTTTTCTACTTTTTTATTTAATTTATACTAGTTCCCTGAATTAGGAGTAAAGTAGTCTGTAAATTATTTATACAATCTTCTCTTAGAGGCTTGGCCATCAATTAGTGGTTTTCTATCTTCATTCCTAGTACTAATGAGATGCGGAAATTTAGCACCTGCTCTTCACTAATCATTGGCAAACTTCAAAATGCTCTCCCGATACTGGGTTTGATTCAATTTCATCCAGAAACAAATTTTAGTTAATCTAATTTTCCTTCAACATTTTTTATTTCTTAGTTAAGGTCTTATGCTAGAATTCCTTAACGTAGGAAGTTTATTTCTCTACAAAGAAACATTTTTTTCTTGCAAGAATAAGTACGGTTTGGATGCAATCGATGATCAAATATAGATGAAAAAACTCAATTGAAAATTTATGAAACTTGGGGATAAAATTGATACAGTTCTATAGTTGTCGGAGGGGTTTGTCTTTTTGAGGTTTTCCCTTAATTGCAGATTGTGAAGAAAACATTTATAGGGGAAGGGGGAGGGAAGAAAGAACCAGCTCAGGTTGCAGGAGAAATCTTATCTTTCTTCACTCGCAACAATTTTTCAGTCACTGATAGAGGAGAGGCCATCACGTAAGCCAATCCCCACCTCATCATCTTCATTGCACTTCTCTGCGCATTCTTCCATTGTGTAACTGTGCAGCATCTTCAATTGTGTGCAGGTTTGAGGGAATTATGGTCCCAAACCGAGGCCAGGCAGCATTGCTTACTTTCTGCACTTGCATTAGCCTCGCTAGCGTTGCACTTGTGCTTACCATAACTTTTCCAGACTTTGGTAACAATTGGTTCTGGATCACCATTCTAAGTCCATTGGCGTAAGTGCTTCAAATGCCGAAGAACTAATCGAGTTCTTTCAATTGTCTCGCCCTATATACTTGTGTCAATTTTAGAGATAATTTTGTGTCAATTCTGTTCTGCTTTCTTTATTGCATAGAACTTGTATTTATACATGTACAATAAATCCTATTTTAGAATAGAGAAATACAAATCTTTCCTAACCTGTTCCTGATTCTTAGTTTTCCTAAATAGATAATTAATCCTGGCCAACAACTTGCGCTGATGCTTTTGAGATGAAATGCATGCAGAGGAGCATACTACTGGAAGCGAGCATCGAGGAAAGAGGAGATCAAGGTTAAAATGATGGTGGCAGACGACGGGACCTTATCAGAGATCGTTGTTCAAGGAGATGATCAGCAGGTGGAGCAAATGAGGAAGGAACTTCAGTTCAGTGAAAAAGGTATGGTTTATGTCAAAGGCATATTCGAGAGATGACAAAAGCTAGACTAAATAGTTTAATATCCAAAAATGTCCTGCTTGAATTTTTTTTGAGGTGTATATTGTTCGTAAATGTAACCAGTAATCTTGTTTCAAGCTGTTTTTGAATACAGAATTTCTAGCTTGATGCCAACTTTACTTCGTGCATTCATTGAATCAACCATCATTACTTCGTGCATTCAAACAACATGCCCTTTACAGCTTCATTTTATGAGATTATCCAACCTGCTGTGCTAAGATGTGATGTTAGGATTACTTAATCAAAATATCATAGCTCCTCTGTAGGAGAGCTAGAGATGGGTTCCGACTCTTGAAAAAAAAGGAAAGAAAACATGCAAATGGTTTTTCAATACATTCCATGATCATCTTTAATTCAATTCAGCCTCTCAAGGCATGTGAGACCCTCATTTCTCAGGACGCATCTTCCAAACCCTATGTCACTTTCCTTTCCTTTTAATCATTCTTGATTAATAATATTTCCACCTCATATGTTTTTCTTCTTAATTCAATCAATACTATTGTCTTGTCTCCACTTTTTTTTGACCTACCAAAAGGGAAAAGTCCCATTACACTGCCTTTTCAGTGTGCCGCAACTGCAGTCACCATGCTTCCTCCTCCCTCAAAAACGGTGTCCAGAGTTCGGATGGAGACTCGAAGAACGACCATAACTATGCTGTGGATTGTTCTTCGCAAATAGAGTAGCATAGAAAATCATCAAAAATACAAGCATTAATTAATAATTTACACTTATATGATGTCAGAATCATCAAAGGAAAAGTGGACAAGAATCATGGATTTGCAGAGTTGTAACCAGAAAAAACGAGTAGGAGACGAGAACTTTCAAAGTAGTTACTCGCTTATGTAAGAGTTTGAAATGCGATTAATTTCAGTATATTCAGTATGATTTAGCTGTTACAGTAGGGGAATTATATAAAAAGTAATTGCAATACATTTTTAGCTAAAATACAATACATGTTTAAACTATCAAAAAATCAATTACCCTATTATAGTAAAAACAACTATATGGACAAAACAACTATATTTCAACACCCCCCCTCAAGTTGGAGCATAAATATTTATCATGACCAACTTGCTAATTGCGTCATGAAATGCTTCCCCTAAGACTGTCTTTGCGAGTATATCGGTCAACTGATCCTCCGACCGAACAAACAGAAATTCAATAATTTTCCATTCAAGATTTTTCTTAATGAAATGTTGATCGACTTCAACATGTTTGGTACGATCGTGTTGTACCGGGTTGTGTGCAATCTCAATAGCTGCCTTATTATCACAGTGTAGACGTATGAATGTCTCATAATCAATCCTCAAATCTTGTAATATATGTTTTATCCATAATAATTTCTCATACACCATGAGCCATACCTTGATATTTTGCTTCTGCACTTGATCTAGCAACCACTTTCTGCTTCTTGCTTCTCCAAGTAACGAGGTTTCCTTCTACAAAAATAAAGTAACCTGACGTTGTTAACTCCAGGTAATATAGATTTTCTCATCTAACACCATAACCAAGAATCTTCAGAGTTAGAATGAAACAATAAGAACAATATCTAGAGTTAGAGAATCGATCAAGGTTATAGACCATTCCCCGTAGTAGTGGAGGTACTACCATTAGTTGTGCAAATAATTGACTAAGAGGAGGGTTTCAAGAAGTTTAAATTACTGGAATCCCTGGTCATATGATCGGATGCACCTGTACAAATAATCCAAGTACTATTTTTAGTAATGACAAAGTTTGCAGAAGTTTTACCAATTGTGCCTAGATGAACAACATTCACTGTAGACTGTGCCTGTTTAGTTTTCGTAAAATTTACCATACCTTTTCCGATATTTTTCAGAAGTTTTTTCTTAAAATCCCACCAGTCAGGGTAGCGAATAATTTCGTAGTATTTTTGTTTTGAATGACCTGCTTCACTGCAATGAGAACACACCATTTTTCTCATTTTCGTGACCCATCTATCTCTCACCTCCATTTCTCTCATTCTTGTGACCTCTGTCACGCTGGTGGCTCCCTGTCGATAAGAGGTTCCCGGCCATCATTACTGCGTTGTCAAGGAACACTGGAGGGACTCCCACGATTTGTGTTGTCGGAGTAAAGGTGGGTATGTTCGTTGGGTTGATTTCCATTGTGATTGTATGATGATTGAGTGTTGTGAACTGGACTGAGAATTGGTTTCTGGGATTTCTGTGGGTTTCTAGGATTTTTGTGTTTTTTTTGTGTGTGTTTTCTAGGATTTGAGTGTGAATTTTTGGGTTCAGGATTGAGTAAATTCGATCTATGAATATTAATACTAGCACTGTAGCTTCCGGGGATAAAAATAATCGATTCGAAAAGAAAAAGTAAATTCAAGAGAAAAAAATTCTAGGAAAATCTAGGTTTCTGGGGAAAATCTAGGTTTCTGGGGAAAATCTGGATTTATAGGGGGGAACACTGTAATTTTTGACTTTTTTTCCTGTGGGTATGGGTTTATTTCTGGGTTTGATTCAGAGATTAATTTATGGGGAAAAGAAGAAAAATAGAGAGAAAAAATAATAATCCAGCAATAAAATTCAAAGGAAAAAATTCGAGATTAGCTCTGATATCATATAAAAATTCAAAATACAATTAATTTCAGTATATTCAGTATGATTTAGCTATTACAATAGGAAAATCATATAGGAAATAATTACAATACATTTTTAGTTAAAATACAATACATGTTTAAACTACCAAAAAAAATCAATTACCTTATTATAATAATAAACAACTATATCCACAGAACGGCTATATTTCAACAGTTTGAAATAAACACTATGAGACAAGAAGTTTCAGGTCGTCAGTCAAGTAAACTTGTAACAAATAATAATAAAAAAACCATGTCAAGTAAACATGTCGACTCGTACTCGTAATTTTACTAGTCAATTAACGCGTCTGCACTCTGAAAATCTGCAACTTGTGTAGAAATACTCCTGGTGCAGGGAGATTTTTTGTCCTCACCTTATCATCATCACTTTGTCATGTTTACAATCTCAGCCTAGTGTCTCAATCGTAGACCCAGCACCATGAAAATGTTATAGAGGAAGCGGGAGTGACAAGAATGTTTCAATCGTAGACCCAGCACCATGAAAGTTGGTAAAAATAGGAAGAGAGCTCCACACGATGCTCAACAAGGTTGACGAGAGGTTGGAACATGAATTTAGGAGTTGTATCACACAATTTCTCTTTTCGCTTGTAAAATACTTTTGAAAATGAAAAAATATTATTTTATTTTTGTATTTTTGTAATTATTTTGATTTGTTGATATTAAAAACTGGAAAAAAATTAAAGCAAAAACTATTTTAAAACCGCAACACCCTTAACTTCCCTCAAACTTGAAGTAATTTTTATGGTACCCA
The DNA here is from genome assembly GCA_025169955.1 of Salix arbutifolia. NCBI lineage: Eukaryota > Viridiplantae > Streptophyta > Magnoliopsida > Malpighiales > Salicaceae > Salix > Salix arbutifolia. The sequence goes on along the minus strand of CM045917.1, from coordinate 31,388,970 downwards.
GAAAACCTGAAACCGCACCGCTCGGGTTTGATCGAATCGAATGCTGACAAAGTGCATGTTATAGATTCGATTGACCGAATTAAGGCTGTGTTCTTATCCGAAACAGATCACATTATGATTGATCAAAACTCAATTTTAACTGTTAAGATTTTATAATATGATTTATATTATTTTTTAAGTTGAACTAGTAACCATTGGGTCAACTCTGATACCATATCAAAGAACTATCTCATTTAAAAGCTCAAGCTGTTAAGTGAGACCCTATAATATAATTTATTTTATTCTCTAACACGGTATATTTGGGAGTATATTTGGGAGTGTGGTTGATATTATTTTTCAATGTGTTTTTTGTTCAAAAATATATCAATATTGTTTTTCAATGTGTTAAAAAAAAATCCATTAAGTTAGAGAATAGTTTAAATCATTTTTTATTTTTTAAAAGTCATTTTTTATTTCAGAATATCAAAATAATTTGAAAACACAAAAAACATTAATTTAAACTAAAAAAATACATTATTTTTTTTCAAAAGTAAGTGCTGTATATGAAAAAAAAATCATTTTACCATTAAACCTTGATTCCTGGATTCTGGAAGCTTAAAATTCAAACATATACCACGCACGTAAACCAAACTGTTCCATGTTGAACATAAGACTTTTTGCTGTCCTTCATGCTAAGTTTACTATAAATTCATCCAAAGATCACAGCTATCTATAGGAACAGTAGGGAAATCATTTCTCGAAACACAAAAAGAAATGGCTCCTTCAGGTTCTTCCCTTCTGTCAGTACTTGTATTTCTGCTAGTTCTGTCTCCTTCATTCATAGATTCACTCTCAATTAAGGATAGTTTTCTAAAGTGTCTCTCAGGAAACTCTGAATCCTCCTTTCCTTTCTCCACCATATTGTACACCCCAAACAACTCTTCATTCACTGGTGTTTTAGAGTCGTTTGTTCAAAACCTCCGGTTCTCACAGCCTACAGTGCCGAAACCTGAGTTCATATTGACACCGTTAAACGAATCCCACATCCAAGCTGCTGTTGTTTGCTCAAAACTGCTTGGAATTCACCTCCGAGTCCGTAGTGGAGGCCATGACTATGAGGGACTCTCTTATGTCTCTGAATTTGAGCAGCCTTTCATTGTTGTAGACCTTGCCAATCTTCGGTCCATTAGCGTGGATATCGAGGATAATAGTGCCTGGGTTGAGGCGGGCGCCACAACTGGCGAGCTGTACTACAGAATATCAGAGAAAAGCAGGATTCATGGCTACCCAGCTGGTGTTTGTACCAGTTTAGGTATCGGCGGGCACATCACAGGAGGTGCATACGGTACCATGTTCAGAAAATATGGCCTCGCTGCCGACAATGTCATCGATGCTCGTATAATTGATGCTCATGGAAGAGTTCTTGACCGAAAAGCCATGGGAGAAGATCTGTTTTGGGCAATTAGAGGGGGTGGAGGAGGTAGCTTCGGAATCATTACTTCCTGGAAAGTGAAACTGGTTCCAGTACCTCCATTTGTGACACTTTTCAGGGTTGCTAGGACTTTGGAACAAGGTGCTACCAAGATCCTCTATAGATTCCTACAAGCTTCTGATAAACTCGACGAGAATCTCTTTTTCAGAGTCAATACACAGTTGGCTAATGCTAGTGAAGAAGGCAAGAAAACAATATCAACTTCCTATAATGGATTGTTTCTTGGCGATGCAAAGAGACTCCTCCAAGTCATGCAAGAAAGCTTCCCCGAACTCGGTTTGACAAAGCAGGATTGTATCGAAATGAGCTGGATCGATTCTGTGCTATACATGGGTTTCTTCCCCAACAACTCAACTCCTGAAATCTTGCTTCAGCGACAGAATTTATTCAAGGGCACCTTCAAAGGCAAGTCCGACTTTGCGAAAAAACCAATCCATGAATCAGCACTCGAAGGTTTATGGGAAATGATGTACGAAGAAGATAATCCAACTGTAGCTTTTGTTCCTTACGGTGGAATGATGAGCAAAATTTCAGAATCGGAGATTCCTTTCCCTCACAGAAGCGGCAACATGTTCTTCATCAACTACATGACGATGTGGGAAGATCCTTCCGAGAATGCAAAGCATATTGATTGGATCAGGAAGGTCTACAAATACATGACGCCTTATGTTTCCATGAATCCAAGGGAAGCATATCTCAATTACAGGGACCTTGATCTGGGCATGAACAAGAACAGTAACACAAGCTTTAAGGAAGCAAGTGTTTGGGGTTCCAAGTACTTCAAGGGCAACTTCAGGAGATTGGTAAAAGTGAAGACCAAAGTTGATGCTGACAACTTCTTCAGGCATGAACAGAGCATCCCACCTCTTCCAATCTCTACGAGGAAAAGAAAGTGAAGAGGAATAAATCAAAGAAATTCCTCGTTGGATTCTGTTCATTTGATGGAGGAGGCAAATAATTGTCGGGACTTCACTCTCCTGCCTTGTAGCCCTACTTCAATATTTTATCGTCCCTTCTATCTAATAAATCAATGAAATCTATGATCTTCAGTCATCCCGACTCCTTTCATATGAAAGAAGGAGCATGTTGCCTTTTATTTTGTTTTATGAATAAAATGGACCGTCTATAATATGACATAAGATGTTGATTTATTTTATTATTGTGAGAACATATTTCTCATATTAATATTTCATCAATTAAAAAACATTTTAAAAAAGTTACTCAAACAGTCTGTGTACTTTACTTCGAAAAGTTCAACATCAAAATGTCAGTGTTAACGACCTTTACTATCCAAAAGATATATTATGCATGGGTCCACTTTGCTCGATCGAAATAAGTTCATCAACTTTTATAAAGTGAAGCAAACAATCGACATTCAAGGATGATACATATAGCGAAGTAGTGTTGGTAATTGACCTTTAAAAGGAAAGAGTGAATTGGACTTTTCGGGCATGTTTGACATTCAATTATATATATATATATATATATATATATATATATTTGTTTATTATTATTATTATTATTTATCATTATTGATATTCTTCATATTATTTTAATAGTTATTGTTATTATTATCATTAAAGTCATACTTATTGATACTATAAGTATTATAATCGTTACAATTAATTACAATTGCTATTATCATTATGATTAGTAATGTCATTATTATCACCATGATTAAAACATCTCAAATTATTATTATTATTTCTAAAAAAATAAAAATTATTGAATTACTCCGAAGAATAAAAAAACTAAAAAACTTTAACTAAAGAGTAAGTGAGAAAAAATAAACTAAAATTATTATTATTGCATAAATAATGGAAATAACAAAATTACCCCGAATAATAATAAAAATCTAAAAACTTTAACAAAAGATCAATAAAATAAATAAATAAATAAATGGCAAAAACAATTATTAGCTTAAAACAATCATTTGACTTGAAGAGTATATAAAAATAAAATAAAAAAGGGAGAAAAAGAAAAAATATCAATTTTTAAATGATCACCAATACGAATTAAAATTTAAGGACTAAATTGAATAAAAACATAACCTCAACAAAAGAGAATATAATAAAAATTAAAAAACAAAAATAATAGCATATACATATAAACATGAACAAAATATATGAACAATTTTAGAAGATTTGAAAAAATTAAATGAATTAAAATCAAATAAAAAAATAAAAGAATAAGGGTCGAAATGAAAATATAATATATGGTCAATTTCAATCAAAGAAAAAAATTGAAAAAAATCCAAACTTCTATATCAAAATATTAAAGGATTTAAAACCAAACAAAAAATTAAGGACTTCTATAAGGACTGAAATGAAGCCAAATATATATTCAATTTCAATTGAAGGACGAAATTAAAATAAATCAAAATTTCTATAACAAAAATCAGGATCAAACAAAATAATCAAAAGAGGAGGGACTGCACTGAAAACACCATAAACCAAAGGGACTTTCGTGTAATTTAGCTCAATTTCAATTAAAGAACGAAATTGAAACAAATCAAAACTTCTATAATAGAAATCAGGACCAAACAAAACAATCAAAAGATGAGGGATAGAACTGCAAACACCAAAAACTAAGGGGACCTACGTGTAATTTAGGTTGTAAGAGAGAAAATGAAAGAAGAAAAAGAACAACTGACCCTCATAACGTTTTTGGTCACTGTGAGACGACACGTGCACTACCACGTGAAAGAGGACAGAACTGCAAATACCATAAACTAAGGGGACTTATGTTTAATTTAAGTTGTATGAGAGAAAATGAAAGAAGAAAAAGAACAATCGACCCTCATCATGTTTTCGATCACTGTGAGACGACACGCACACTACCATATGGTAGAGAACATGGCGGCGCCTCCAGTGAGATACCAGATGGATATTTTTAACCACCGCACGCGCCACCTAAAAGGAGCGGAAGGAAAAAAACCATTGACACGTCCGCCCAATGTGCCAACAATATTCTGCAGAAAACAATTAATAAAAAAATTTCAAATTACCTATACACCTCTTCAGCCAACTCTTGGATTTTGTTTTTTCTGATGGTATATCTGTATTTATGTTGTTTCAAAAAATTGAAAAACCAGAAACACCACCGATGACAACTCTTGATTTTTGTCTTATTTGGGTGTAATATGATTATATTTACTATACACAATAATTCTGCATTGATTATGCCCTATGTGAGTAATCGAAATCAAGATTTTAAATTCTGTTTTGGTTGGTGTTTTGTTTTTTCACTTGAAACAAAATATTTTGGTTTCAAAGTGTTTTAACGTTTTGTTTTGGGATTGTACCGTGTATGTTTATATATATACTAGCCACTTTCTCATGCTTTGTCGCTGTCGAAACCATATTTTTTTCAACTCAAAAAATATTCATTATGTGAGATTTTTTTAATTATAATATAAATTTAGGAAAAATAATAAATATTTGCATAATTCCTATGGAGTACGAGATTCCTATAAAGCAAGAAGATTAAGATATCTGAATTATTGAATTCGTTGTATTAGAATTAGTTTATTTTATAATCCAAAATTAAACACAACAAACAAAATATAAATTGTGAAAACACTTACAATAATACAAAAAAAAATAAGTAAATTTTCTATCTATGAAAAGAAGAAAATATAATTAAAAATCTATCCCTGCATTATCATCATTATCATGAGTCTAACAGTTAAAATTATTATCAATGTTACTGCCTAAACAATTAAAACATTAAATTGTCTCAAAGAATAAAAAAAGATAAACATTTTTACAAAAAAAAACAATAAAAAATAATCACTAAAATTATTATTATTATTATTGCGCAAACAATGAAACCATAAAATCATTTGATCCAAAAAAAAGATAAAAATAACAGAAAACATAAAAAAAAAAGAATAAAGGGGAAAATGGAGCAATATTAATTATAAAATGATCACCAACAAAAATTAAAATTTCAGGATTGAACTAAATAAAAATAAAACCCTAATAAAAAATAAAATGATAAAAATTGAAAACAAAAACAAAAAGCACAGATGCATAAATATAGATAAAAAAAAAACATTGTCTTAGGCTGTGTTTGTTTCCCGGAATTCACTTTCCGGGAAACCACTTTCCAAACTTTCCTGTGTTTGTTTGCCTTCTGGAAAGTTAGTCAACGGAAAACACTTTCCAGTCAAAGAAAAATTTGGCTTGGTTTTTAGAAAAGTGTTTTCCGAAAAATTTGGGCGGAAAACACTTTCCGGAAGTTGTGAAAAATTTAGAAATGTCATTATTTGCTGATTATATCAAATTTGATCCTCAAACTTTTGATTGCTATATATAATTTGTTTTTGAATATTTATTTTTCAATTCCATCTTTTAAAATTTAATTTTTATATTAATTTTGGTGCTTATTTTTATTATTGCTATTTGCTTTTTTCTTATCATTTTTTTATTGAAATTTTTTATCTATCAAATTTGGTCCTCATTTTTTTTATTATTACTTATTTTATTTGAAATAATTTATGAAATTTTAATTATTATTATTATTATTTTAATTTATTCACCTTTCAGTTTGTTTTAAATTTTTAGATTTGATCTCTATTATTTTGATTATTATTTATTTTATTTGAGATAATTTATGAAATTATATTTTTTTTCAATTTCATTCTCATTCAACTTTTTAATTTGTAAGATTTGTTCCTCATTATTTTAATAAACTTGAAAAAAAAATTAATTTATTAATAAATTATTTTCCAGTTCATTTTCTATAACACAAACAAACACTTGAAAGTGTTTTCCAGTTCATTTTCCATAACACTACCAAACATCGGAATTCACTTTTCAGGAATTCACTTTCTCCGGAATTCACTTTCCAAAAGGAAACCACTTTCCAGCAAACAAACGGGGCCTTAGAAAGATCGGAAAAACCAAAGGAATTAATATCAAATAAAAAATTCAAAGAATAAGGACCTAAGTGATCAATAAAAAAATATAATTAATTTCAATCGAAGGGCAAAATTGAAAGAAAAAATCCTTGAAACGACAATATATTGGATCAACTCGGGTCAATCATGGTTAACATTTTTAATGTGTGACCATGATAACCTTAAAAATAAAGCAAATCAAAACAAATTATAAAGCTCAATTCACAATAAACTCGTTGCAGAACAATAAAATTGAGAAAAATTTAATCTAAAAAAACATAATAAACTATATTTATTTTGGATCAAAACAGGTTGCAACGAATGTAGACGTTATGTCTACTATCATTATTTCAACCCTAATCATTTTTTTTTTACGCTTTTTTTCTAAGAAAAAAATAATTTATTCCATAACGAAATCATGGTTGTTTGTGGGGGTTTGGAAGGCCAATCTTTTTGCTAGTTGGGGATTCTCTTCTGTATGTGCAGAGCTCTGAAGAAGGGTTTCACAGGCTGTTGATTTGAAACCAACATCATCAATTTACAGTATTCAATCAATTCTTTATCCCTGTAAGAACTTGCTCGAGAAAAATCACTAGCAACTTCCAATTACGAAAAACATTTAAATAATACAGACACATTTATAGAAGTACTGTAATTTTTAAAATTTCCAACAACTGCATAATTTCTTTCTACTGCTGTTGGTCTGTAACTATGCACGGCATATCAGTAAATTCCCAAGATATTGAACATGGGCACCTCAAACCTCATCCGAGAAACCTCTGCTTGTGTACTATATTTTCCATTCACCCAGTTTAGTATATTACTGTAACTAATGAGGATGTTTTGATTTCAATGAGCAGTCAGATCAAAGTTCAGAGTGAACAATGTGGTCGCTGTAGGAATCTGGAAGCTCATCAATTTCTGTCTCCTCGTTAAGAATGTAGTGTTGGGAGAGTTCTGTCTGGTCAGAGGAGCTGTAGTCTTTGTCATGAGAATTTAAGCAGTCTGCTGAAGGGTGAACGATGCCATATCCAAAACCTTCAGCCGAATTGCAGTAGGTCTCTACTGTGCTATCCTCCATCTCTAAGTTGACGTTACTCAGGATTATGTTGCTGCAAGGCACTGAGTCACTGCAGGCAAATCTCATTGCCTTTTCACTATTTGTAGTCCCACTAATATTGCGATACATGATCTCGCTTATTTTTACTGCTGATGTCTGCCAAAAGAAAAGCACAGAATTTTATAATCTTTCAGAATTCTGATACCAGGACTAAGATGATGGTTATTAAGAGTGAAGGGTCAAATGTATCTAGCACAAATAGTGGAATAGAACTTGGAATATGTACCTGGTTTTGGCACGATTTTGGAGAATCGCAGTAGAATTGGTCGATGATGATGGGGTTATCGACGTTTTCCATCCTCACATTTTCAAAACGTACCCCGCGGACATAGCCATTACCTCCCTGCAGCATATAAAGTATGTCAGCAGGGGATTTTAGATGCATATAATCCACCAGGCATTCCTCAAATCTTGTATGGAAACATCGATTAAACACTTGCATTAAAATCAAAACAGTTATTACCTGCCAAGTCTTAATCCTGACTCCATTGGTTGTCTCCCTGATAAATGCTGTATCCAGGACCACCTTTGTTACTATTCCTGTTGAGCTGTCCTTCCCAAGACTTCCAATGCTGTGTCACACAATTTAAGAAAAGAAATGTCAGTAATGAAAATTAAGAATTTCGACCCCATCTCTTCTGTACTCAATTGTACAGAACAATGGTCAAATTTAGCCTATCCTTTTGTGGGATTTGGCATTTTCTCTAGAATTTCAAGTTCTACTCAACCTGACTCCATGCCCTGGTCCACAATATATTCTCTTCATCTTAATACCAGAGCTACCGTTGACAATTGAGATGCAGTCATCACCTGAACATTCCATGGAACCAACAAATTATATAACCTGTCAGGATATTACCAATAATATTAACCTCCCTATTCTAGTTCCGATTCTCAGTACTGCAAAAAGATACAAGAGTAGGAGAATTGGGTTGAGGTCTGAAAACCTGTTCCGATTTTGCAGTCCTGGAGAACAACATTAGTTGATTGAGTAATATGGATTCCATCTGTGTTGGGACTGTCTCCAGGAGCTGAAACACTAACTTGAGATATTCGCACGGATGCTGACTTGGAAATCACAAAATGCATCTGCTGGCTGTTCTTTATAGTAAGACCTTTAACATTCACTGATGAGCTCGAATCAATGGTTAATGCCTGCAAAGGCCTCATTTGTTTATATACCAGATAATAATCTCTACAGTTGTTTTGGAAGGATGCATAATATAATTAACGGGAAAAGATCTTACCGTCGGTGCTCCTCTGCAAGGCTGTGAAGAGATAAACGAAATGTTAGTGAAAATTTTGTTTAATTCAAGCAGTGAAGCATGCGTAAAACTATAGACTAAAATTTCTGAATAATCACATTGGTCTTGTTCGTTTTGCAGGATGACGCCCACCATTTGCTTCCTGAGCCATCAATAACTCCATTCCCTTGGAAGAGGACTCCGTTCAGCTTAGAGAACTCAAGCCATTGCCGAGCAAGATCGGGGTCCCAGTTCTCAGGCTCATCAGGTGCTACAATTGTTCCATCTATCTGCAAAATCATAATAAAAGACTTGTTAAATGTGTTAGCAAATAATATAAATCATATTCTGGAGCCTCACCTAACAGCTTAAGCTTTTAGGTGAGATGGTTCCTTAACATGGTATCAAAGTCTTGTTGTCTTGTTGACCCAGCAGTTACGAGTTCGAATCTCACTACTCTCATTCTATTTGATAAAAAATCAAGCACAAGGTAGTGCGGGCCTGTGCAAGTTTCAAGCCTGAAAGACTTTCCCTGAGGGTGTGTGATAGAGAATAATATAAATCATATTCTAGGGCTTCACCTAACAGTTTAAATTTTTAGGTAAGATGGTTCCTTAACAAAATATAAGATGACCACGAAACTGGTTTGACAACCTAAGTACTCATCTGCCAAGACAGTACTGACAACAATTTACGAAATATAAATTTGGGACAGAACCTCTTGAAGCAACATAGCAAGTTACCTGGATGACCAATCTATCTTCACAAGGGCCTTTAAATCTTGTTGCGTTAACTACATAGTGGCGGTCGGAAGGAACCAAGAAAACTGCTTCTGGTGTAGAACAAGCAGTGTCCCAAGCTTTCACAAAGGCCTGGCAATATCACAACAGAGTATATGATCTGGTCAGGGCAATAGGAAAGATCAATCACTAAAGTGTGTGAAATATGGAAAACCTTTTGAGGTTATTGTAAGAATTCAAATATGCACCTGGGTGTCATCAGAAATTCCATCGCCAACAGCACCAAAGCTATCAACATTAACAAGAACCTTGCCACCACGTTCACTTGTCCAAGACGGGATATCGAAAAGTAGCACATCATTTTCTTCATCTATCTCAAAGCTTTCAAGCTCCTCGAGAACGGCAAAGTCCATGTTTTCAGCAACTCCATTAGCCAATATGAGCAAACCAAGCAAGGTAATGATGAATAATTTGTCCATGATCGTCTACTCTGAATGTTTTGCTTGAATGATTGTTTGATATAAATTGCCCCAAACATTGGATTTCAATTTATATTTGAAGATTCGGTTTGGAAATGAAGGTTTATGGGCTATATGGCTTGGCTTAAAAGTTCATGAAGGAACTACACTTAAACTACAAGTGAAATAAGTTCTTTGCTTTACTTTTCAAACAATAAACACAAGTTCACTTTCTGCTTTCGGCTTGTCTTAATTTCCAAGCAGTAGTGACTAACGACGACATTTCTGCAGAAAGGCATTTATGCACCTTCCGTCGTGTATAGATAATGGCCCCTGCCTTAGCTCCCATCATCACTGCTTGGATCCCTTCTGTTTAACACGGAATTTCCAGTGATCAAAATTTAGAATTTGACGGGACCAAGTTATAAATCATTTTTTAATCTAATTACTAATATTATTTAATATGAAATTAATGAAAATGATATTTAATTTAATAAAACTATAAAAAATATATAAATATTAATATCCTGAATTATTTAATTAGAAACCAAAAAAAATAATTGATATATTTATATGATTAATTCTAAATCACCAGCAATATATTTCCAGGACTTTTCTTGCTGCTCTGGATTGAATTGAACAGTTGGTCTGATCAGTTCTCTAATATAACAGCCAGTATCACTTGGTCAGGAGTCTCTATAAACTTTTTTCTGGCTTATCTTTGAAAACATGACACCCCGAATGCTTTGCCGTGTAAGGCTTTTGGTAGCCCCATGTCAGAATTCCTGAAAAATGTAGACATGAGATACAGAGATATCTAACATCTTTCCAAACAAGGAATTTGCATTGTTTTGGCATCGATTCCTGCTATGCTTTTCAGGATTGTGTCTTGAAATATTATATAAAAAAATGGTTAGAAAATATTGTTTCCTTTATGCAGAACCTGAGACATGCTGGATTTCTTAGAAATTTCTTTTTCCTGTTTATAGCAAACTTCAACTATAATACAAAGGCAAACCAATGGAGTCCATCCTTGATTTCGTCTTCGATTGTTCTCATGGAAAGTGAAAGAGGGGGGATGCTCTGTTCAAGCCTGAAGAAGATAAGCTCAGGTTTTGGCAGTGGAGGCAGAGCGAGCCTGAGATTTTGAGCTGAAAATTGTAAAACAGAAGTGAACGAAGAGTTCTGTGGAGTGTACAAGATGTTGGGAAACGCGAAGGAGATTTAATAATTTCTTGAGAGACGACATTGCAGAAAACTGTCCTGAATTTAAAATAGAAGAACAGAATTTGACAGAAGGGAAGAACATGAACAGATGATGTTGCTTGTTTTTCTTGCTGCCTTGGCTTGTATTTCAAGAATTTTAAGTGTAACAAGATTTCTCTTACAAAGAGCTGCTATCTGTTGGGATTCTTATCCAAACATCATATATATATACACATACATGTATAGCTCAACTCGATCTTTTTTATAAATTAAACTTTTAAAATAGACAATTAATTTCTTATAAATAAATAAATAAGATAGGCTCATCGGAAGCACCCTTTGTGCTATATACATAGTGTATCGTGGATCAACTATCAGCTGGAAGTGGGCTGAGCCTACAAGACAAGATCACAAGGTCCAAGGATCTCACTGGTCTGGTCTCCTCGATCAATCTAACTAGATTCTTATCAAGTATGATCGGTATTTTTTAAGAAAATGATTGATGTTTTGTTGGTTTCTTTTTTGTGGAAAATATACTAACACCCATTTGAATATGACATGCCTACGTGTGACTTTGAGATCTTGCAACCATTTTTTTTTCAAGGCAAGTAAAGAGTTTTTCTTTTCTTTTTTAAATAAAATTATGAACTCGTTCATATCTAATATAAATATCAAGATCTTGCTGAGATCATCTTCACATCACCACCATGCAATCTCTTACAGCAGCTGTTAATCATGTGACTAGTAAAGCCAAAATAAAATTGAAAAACATGTGACAGTATGTCTAAAAAAGCTCATCTTCTAATCACCAATTAAAAATGTTGTCAGGTAAACTAATCATGCCTTCACATCAACCCGTCATTTGATTGGGATTTTAGTATCCTAATCATGCTTATTTTTAATGTCCGGAACAATCAAGTCCATGCATTTCTTAACATGCTGTAGCGAAAGAAGTGTTACAACACTATCTTGTATTAATTTTATTTTGTTTTGAATAAATTTAAATTGTTAAATTTGTCCTCTTAATATATATATATTTAAACTTTATACTATATCAAAAAAATCACTCCTCTAGGCAAAAACATGAACACACATAAATCAAGAGCAACAAAGTAATAATTGTTCCTTGAGCAAACTGCCATTTGCAGAGAAGGAACAATTCATCAAGCTTTCTGCTACATTTTGAACACACAATAGCTAGTTTATTACATCACTTTTTTCTGTAGAACTTGCGAACACGACATATTTCTGAACTCAACCAGACTAATGAAATCAAATTCAGTACAATAATAGTCCCATATATGATGAATTTATATGTCTCTAGCTAATGAATCCCATGATGCCCCCTTCCATTTCTTTTTCTCAACGAGACTGGGAGAGGCGGGATGCTCTGCTCGTGCCTGAAGAAGTTGTCTGGATCAACTTTGGTCTTCACCTGTATCAGCCTGTTGAAGTTATCTTTGAAGTACTTGGCTCCCCAAACACTAGCCTCAATGAAGCTTGTGTTGGTCTGCTTGTTCATCCCCAAATCAAGGTCCCTGTAATTGACATATGCTTGCCTTGGAAACATGGAAACATAGGGCGCCATGTAATTGTAAAGCCTCCGAATCCAATCTATGTGCTTCGAAGCATTCTCTGCAGGATTCTGCCACATGGTCAGGTACTGGATCTTGAAAAGGGTACCTTTTCTATGCGGGAAAGGAATCGATGACTCTGAAATCTTGCTCATCATTCCACCATAAGGATTCCAAATCATGAAAGGAGTCGCTTCTTCGAAATACCTTTTCCATATCCCCTCGAGTGCCGTTTCGGGTATGGGTTCTGTGACAAAATCTGACTTAGCTTTGAAGTAGTTTTTGAATGTTGACTTGCCTTGAAGCAAAACTTCGGGAGGAGTGTTGGCTGGGTAGCCTGCGATGTATAGCACAGATTTCAGCCAGGTGGTTTCGGTGCAATCCTTTAGTGTCAAACCCAATTCAGGGAAGCCGTGTGCCATGACATTCAGCAGTCTCTTGGCATCACCGAGAAACAAGGCATTGTAGGAAGTTGTGACAGTTCTTTCCCCCTTCTTAGCGCCATCAGCTGCTTGAATTATAACTCTGATAAAGAGATCCTCGTCAAGTTTATCTGCAACTTGCTGCCATCTGTGTAGAAGCTTGGTGCCACCTTGTTCCAAGGTCTTAGTAACTGTAAAAACAGTCACAGTCGATGGCACGGGAACCAGTTTTACTTTCCAGGCAGTAATGATACCGAAGCTGGCTCCACCGCCACCTCTAATGGCCCAGAAAAGATCCTCTCCCATGGCACGTCTTTCAAGAACCCTGCCGCTAGCATCGATTATCCGAGCATCAATAACATTGTCAGCGCCAAGACCAAACTTTCTCATCATGGAACCATAGGCACCTCCTGTGATGTGCCCACCAATGCCTAAACTGCTGCAAAGGCCGCCTGGAAAGCCATGGATTTTGCTTTTTTCTGCAATTCTGTAGTAAAGCTCGCCGATCGTTGCTCCGGCCTGAACCCATGCGCTATTATCCTCAATATCTACTTGGATTGCTCGAAGCTTGGCAAGGTCTACAACGATGAAAGGTGTTTCCATTTCAGAGGCATAAGAGAGACCCTCATAGTCATGGCCTCCACTACGGACTCGGAGGTGAATTCCAAGCTGTTTACAGCAAATAACAGATGCTTGGACATGGGCTTCGTACAGAGGAGTGAAAATAAACGCGGGTTTTGGCACCGAAGGCAGCAAGTACCTCAGGTTTTGAGCAGTAGATTCCAAAACAGCTTTGAACGAGGAGCTATTGTCTGGGGTGTAAAAATCTGAGGCAGGAACGACAAATTCTGAATATTGTGAGAGACAATGGACAAAACTTTCTCTAATTGGAAGAGAAAATGCCAGTCCAGGAGATAGTAGCAGGACTACAAGGATTGAAAGAATGGAAAACCTTGAAGGAACCATTTCCAACTTCTTCTTCTTCTTCTTCTCTCTTAGTGTTTGGCAGCTAAACTTTAAGCTAAGCCTGTGTTAGAAACTAAGTCACGAGACTTCTCTTATAGAGGGTCTTCAGTGTTGATGACTCCATGGTTGATCTAATCCTAACGTCACCAAGTTTACATTAGATGTTCAAGATTCATGGTGTTTTAAAACTTCATTTCAAAAATATTTTTGAAAAAATTTAAAAATTTTAGTTTTAGTGTTTTATTTTAAATTAAATTTTTTTGATGTTTTTAAATCATTTTGATAAAACAATATCAAAAAAAATTAAAAAAAATTAAAAAAATATCATTTAATGTATTTTTGAACGAAATAGAACTCTCAAATACGCACTAAATCAAAGGTTCACTCCATTGTTTGTAATCCCTTAAGCTTCCACAATTGGTAAATTCAGTCCCTAATTTATCTTTCGGCATGCCAACAACCAATCAAAGCTGTGGTGGAAATCTAACAAGCACAAGTCACATGGAGGGAGCCCTCATGATTACGAATTGAGAGTATCAAGGTTGTCTTGCCTGAAATTGAAGTAGTGGGGTTAATCCAACCAGTTTCTTGAGCTTGAAGGACCAAGCAGAATGAGTTTACCCTAAAATTTAACCTTCTGGAAATCAGACAATTAATGTTCACAAGAATTTTTATGATGTTGTCAACTATCGACCGACACAACTCTACCTAGATTAAAGGTGTTTGATGTGACCTATATTTATTGAGGTATATAATAAATTATGTATATATAACTAATAAAGATTTATATAGAGTGCGTTTGGTATTATTTTTGCTTTTGTGATTGAGGTTGAAAAAAACAGTTTAAAAAAAAACGTTTTTACTGTGGTTCAAAATAAACAGTAAAGTGTTTGGTTAATTATGGATATATAACTAATAAAGATTTATATAGTCAAAAGAAATTATGTGTTTCTTTCATGTCTTCCACATTTCAACAGGGCAGTGAGTGCTTCAAGGTGTTGTAAACACGTTTAGTCATTGAAGTTGATACGGCTTAGCCTCTGTAGCTTGAAGCAACAACCAAGTACTTCATCTTAAATATTTGTGGCTTCAAGCAATAAGTTTTATTGATCCATACTCTTTTACATTTGTGCTGCCACTTATGAATTCACCTCTCAATTTGATGCAAGAGCCACCAAAAAAGTGAAGTAAAGTGAGCTTCTTGTGTTAAATATACACTACGTATCTGTTTGATACTATATTTTAAAAGTGTTTTTGAAAAATATTAAAAATTTTGTGTTTAAATTAATTTTTTTATATTATTTTAATATGTTCATGTTAAAAATATCATTTTGATGTATTTCATTCATACTACCAGACAGTCACTACATTTATTAAGTGAATGTTTAGAAGTGTGGTTGAAGTTGTTTTCGAAAATATTTTTCATTCAGAAATCTATTATTTTTTTATTTTTTTAAAATTATTTTTGATATCACTACATGAAAATAATTTAAAAACATTAAAAAATTTTAATTTTAAATAAAAAAAATCAAATTATTTTGACATGTTTTTAAAATGCAATTCCAAACGGTACAAAAATAGTTGATGTTATAATAGAACTTATATATATATATATATATATATATAAAGAAAAAAAGATATGTGGATTAGCTAGTAAAGCTAACCATCACAGAAAAATGAAGTGGGGGCTAGCTGAGCCCTATGGGTCTGGTCTATGATTGCATATTTATGTATACACTACAGGGCTCCATTGTGTCTGCCTGCCCTCGGAAACAAATGTCCATTTCAAATAATTAAAAAAAAGTGGATGTGAAAATTTTCTAAATAAGCGAATAGATATCACCATGATATTTTTGGCTAAGTGACGGTTTGATAAGCACTACTAAAGTGTTTTTTTTTTTTTGAATTTTTTTATTTGAAATTAATATTTTTTTAATTTTTTAAATTATTTTGATGGATTAATATCAAAAATATTTTTTCAAAATATAAAAAATATTATTTGAATGTATTTTTAAATTACAAAACATTTTAAATAACAACCACAACCATACTTTCAACACTCACTTATAAGGAGCTGTTTGACACTGCGTTTCGAAAATGTTTTTGAAAAAAAGTGAATTTTTTTTATTTTTATTTCTTACTCTGAATTAAAAAAATTTGGTGTTTTTAGATTATTTTGATGCACTGATGTCAAAAAAAAAAATAATATTTTTTTGATGAATTTCTGAACGAAAAATACTTTAAAAAACACCTCAATCACACTCCAAATAGGTATAAGCACATCACGGTACCTCTACTCTACATATTTAGCCTACTCGAGCCCTTATGTTTTATCGTTTTCAAATCCATCCCTATAATTTCAATTAACTTTACTCCAGCCCTCTGTCTACCTTCGTTACTGACCGAGCATTCCTATGGAGGCCAGTTATTATTTCTGAATCGGATAAAGTATCTCAAACTGCAATTAAACTGAAGTTGAAGGACTGATTTGACCAAATTTAGAGTAAACAAATAGACAAACTGAAAGGACCGTCTGAGATTATTATGCAAACATTTATTTTATTATTTTTGCCAGTGCGCTGCGTTTAAATAATTTCACAGTCGAAGGCGATACCTATCGAGTACTTATCCAGAGCAGGAAGGATTGGAGCTGAGATTTGAATCTCTTTTCCATGATATTGATGCCTAATAAATTAGGGATTAAATTGCATGGGTAGAATACTTTTTTAAAGCATGGGTTTGATTATGAATTAGATAATTACTTTTTTATTTTTATATTTTATGTGTTACATCATCTTGGACTCTGGGAATGATGGGTCTAACTTAGATTATAGTTTAGAAAATTCCCCTTCTCCACCTCCAATCTTAATATAGCCAGTTTGCCCATGCTAGGCACCACGTCAACCTTACGTCGTGTGTGTCTCTATATATATACACGGACCGACCCCGTTTATTGCACGTTATTTTATCTTTTTCGAGAGTTGTTTCTATTTATGTACTGTGCAAATTTTTTGAAAAAACCGAAACAACCCCCGGTCCCTGTGTCACGTTTTTGTTGTTTTCAAGAGGCACAATCGTTAATTCATTGTTCATAGACAGAAAAAAAAAAAACACATGCACGCGTGAAGCATCAAAACAAATTATCAGTTCACAGTAATTTTACTCACAATCCACACTAGCCAAAACATGAAAAACGCCACAACAATTATGTTTTAGTTAATATATATATATTGGTTCAGCTTTTGTACCACAATTAGTGAATTTTCAAGAGATTAGCTTAGGTTGTTTTTGAAAATATTTTTTATTTTTTTTAATTTTTAAAAAATTATTTTTGTTATTAGTACATCAAAATGATCTTAAAAACATAAAATAAATTTAATTCAAAATAAAAAATAAAAATAAAAAAATTAATTTTTTACAAAAATATTTTTAAAACATATTACCACACAGGTAATTAATGTTAATATAATGGTAATGTAGTTAGAGTAGTGGAGTAATTCTCTTGTTTTTTTTTTATATTATATGACAGTGATTGTTATTATTTTATTTAAAAAAATATTAAAATTAAAATTTATTTATTTATTTTTAATAACAGCATATTATTTAAGCCATCTCAATTTAAGCCGGACTTGCAAACAGTAACTTAATATATAATAACATAATTGAGGAACAAGCTTTTTGAGAAGTGACTTGATTATGACTAGTAGTTCATTCTTAATTGCCAAATTATACGTCCTGATGACGATATTAAATTCTTAATTAATTATGGGCTGAGAATTAGCAGGTTGATTTTAAAAGTTAAATAAAATTTTAATTACATTAATATGGTATTTAACTTGAAACCGGGAATACAGGTTGGTAACCTTTAAGGTTAAACCAGGTTTATTAACCGTCGATGACACGTAGATATAAACTTAAATTTATTTCTGTGATCAAAACTTTACCGAATCTTATTCATTTCACATTTATATCCTGTTTATTTCAGTATAGAAAAGCTATTGAAAAAAGATTAATCGGTGAAATAAAGGATTTTCAAATAATTCTTGTTCTTTTGATAGATATGCGACATGGAAAAGCTATTTTGGTTTAATTAATGCATGCTCGAGAATGCAGGGACGGTTGTTTTTTAAAATAATTTTTGTTCAGAAATATATTAAAATGATATTTTTTATTTTTTTAATAATTATTTTTTATATTAACACATGAAACTGATCTAAAATCACCAAAAAATTAATTTAAAGTAAAAAATATTTTTTTAATTGTTTTTAAATATTTTTGAAACGTAATGTCAAATAATATCTAAAGTAAAAAAAACAAAATTAATTGTCTTTAAATATTTTTAAAACGTAATATCAAACAATACCTAATCTCTTTCTTAACCAAGTAAACAAAAGCTAAAACATTATTATTAGGTTTTGTTTCTTCCTTTGTTTTTTACATTGGATTGACCCATTCATTGTGTGAATAGAATTTCATCCCCGTGATAAAAGAATTTTCACCGATCAGATAAACCAACCTAACCTCCCTCTACTCATCTGAACAAGCAAACACAAAAAAAAAAAAAAAAGTAAAATGCTTTTTAGGGTATTGAGGATTAGCTCGAAGAACTAGTTATTTAGAAAATGGAACCATCAATCACGATGACAACGACCTTACTCGAAAGGCGGAACACTAGAGAACAGAACCTTTGGTCTCTCGTCTATTATTCTATGTTTTTCATGGATCAAAAGCTAAACGAGGGTAAGCAATGCATTTCTACCAAGATCTAACGTTCAAGGGAACAGGATCCTTTGCCATCATTGTTTCTGGTCAGGTTTTTCACGACTTTCTTTTACTATAAAATCGTTAGCTCATGCATTCGAGAGAGCATTTTCGCCGCTTCATCCGCCAAGTCTCCAGACTTCATGATCAACCTTCCCCTTCTCTGCTAAATCAATGCCATAACTTCGACTTTTCTTCTTCTCTTTTCCTTTTAAGTGAGGTGCAGCCCTACACCGTGTGTTCGTAGGGTGAAAGCCAAAGATCCTGGTCAAACATCTGTTCAGAATGACGACCCGTGTCAAGGAACTATCTCAGCTCTACATTGTGTTCCTAGGATGAAAATCAAAGGCCCTGGTCAAACATTTGTTCATAGTCACGATCTGTGTTAAGAAACCATCTCATTTAATAATTTAAATTATTAGGTGAAACTTATAAGATGATTTATATTATTTTCTAATACATTTCCTCAAGTGAAACAATTTTTGGCTTCAAACTTGCACACAGACTTGCATTATCTTAGACTTGATTTTTATCAAATAAAATTATGGTGATGAGATTCGAACTCGTGACTATCAGGTCAATAAAACTCTGATATTATATTAAGGAACCATCTTACCTAATAACTTAAGCTGTTAGGCGAGACTCTAAATAGTTAGATAAGACTCTAAACGGTTATAAAAAAAACCCGAACTGTAATGGATTTTTGTATAACAATTCAAGATTTCCAGAAAGAGTGTTATCAGCAAGACCAACGTCGCCTAATATGATTGCTGACAACACCCATCAACTCTCTCAATCCATCTAGTTATAGAAGTAGAGTAAATGTCAGAAACAGAAGCTGAATTTCCGGAAAAAGAAAAAGAAAATTTTCATTATTTAACTTCATGGACATGATCGATCGCCAAGCTTGAATCAATGGACGTCAAATATCTCAAATCAAGTCACCTACCAGCAGCCATTGTATTTAGTGAAACGGTATAGTGGCCCAATATCTTGATTCTACACTTCGCAATTGGGTACGCATGCGTGCCACTTTCCATTGTATGTAGTGGTCCATACCTTCAAAATCCTTTTTACATCTTATACTTAAAGGCTCTAGCATCTTGGTATATGGCATTAATTCAACCACTTCCATTATTAATTTTACAAGTACGAATCAGATTTTTCCTAGGTCACTTTAAACCATGGCCACTAGTTGAGTTATGCTCGTGCTTTGAAAAAAAGAAAATTAAATTTTAAGTTCTTACGAGAAAAAAACTTTATAAATCAATGTACCTTCAGATTCCATGCATTCCATTAACAAAGTTTATGGATGCTAATGACTTGTGTGGTCATTTGATTCCCTTGCATATATGCTGACAAGAAACTTTGTTGATATAAATTTGAAAAGCTTGGAATCTTATAAAATCACCAAATAAACTATTGCTCCCACTATGGGATCATATGCAAATAGCAATCACGAGTAGTAACTTTTATGCTTCATTTACATGTCTTACAAAACCTTAACCTCATAAGAAAATTTAGTTTAATATAACGATTAAATTATTATTTCCACCCTTGTGCTTCTAATTTGATTACTTATACCCTTGGTTACTCTCAAACTTTGCAATTTCACCCCTCCCTGAAATCCTAT
Organism: Salix arbutifolia; assembly: GCA_025169955.1. Classification (NCBI taxonomy): domain Eukaryota; kingdom Viridiplantae; phylum Streptophyta; class Magnoliopsida; order Malpighiales; family Salicaceae; genus Salix; species Salix arbutifolia. Next base: position 31,368,472 of record CM045917.1, on the reverse strand, counting down.
TTCGGCCATGGATTTGAGCACCCTCTTCACTTCAATCCTTGATTTCTATGTTGACCAATTTAGTCCTTGCTGGTCAATAAAACTTTATTTTCTTTGAATTAGGTCCTTAAAGTCGTTGATCTTAGTCGTTGAAATCACGCACATTCTACAAATTGATCTTTGGTCTTGAATTTGTTGTTTTAAATCCTTAATTGCTTCCCAGAATTTAAATTTTATGCAATTAAATCTCTGATTTCAACAAATTAGCCTTTTATCATAACAAAACCTATCACTATTAAGGGGGGGAAATACAAAAAGAAATAGTTTCAGTACCCGAACCAGTTCCCATGCCATGTCTGCAACTACACTGATGAGTTCAGTTAATCCAATGTGTAAAGAATTTGAGAATTTAATAAAGCACTTAGCAGGGTTGGCTCTCACTGGAATGTTGGAGCCTATACATAGTGAAAGATAAGAAAACTACCAAACTATCATGGTGGGAACAGTCCATTTTGGAGCTTTACTGGTTCATTCAAGCTGGATGGATGTAGGGTGAATTCTTGGAAAAGGAAGAAGCCTTGTATGGATGGGTGATATTTTTTATTTTAAACTTCTGTCATGGTACCAGGTTATGGTCCCTCACTTGATGCAATCAATAATGGAGTATGAAGTTGAATTATAGACAAATAAAGCGACCACATGGTTTGTTTCTGAATTTCAAGGTTTTGTTTGTCGGTAGGTGAAGAATTTCAGAATGGTTAGAAAATTTGAGCAAAGAGTTTGAGACCGCAGACATTTTCAATCAGATTTTTGTGGTGCATTTGGATAAGAATGACTTTTTAGTATCTTTAGTTCTATGAACGTTGACAAGCATTGAAAGATTGCAGATTTATGTGGTCTATCAAGTTGATTTTCTGCCAAGAACTCTTGTTCATGAATGTAGGCTTTCTAGAGGCCTAGAACAACGCAGTCATTTCGGCTGTGGATCTTCTGCAAGTCTTACGAGAGAAGAGGCCCAATTGTGCACAAGGACTTCGAAACTCTTGAGCCTAACCCAAGATTGGGAAGTATTGAAATATAGCCGTTTTCAATATAGCAGTTTATTACTATAATATGGAAAATATTTTTGGGTGTTTAAAGTATATTTTATTTTAGATAAAATTATATTTTAATTATTTCTTATATAAATCCCCTGTTGTAATAGCAAAGTAACTAAATATATCAAAACTAAATCGAAGTTCAAATTCTTACAGGAAGTCAATGCATAGGTAAATCTAAGACAAGAGGCTGAAAGCAAGGCATTAGAGAATTGTAGCTCATAGGGCAAAACCACAACAGGAAGTAAACAATAAATTGAGGTTTCGCATTTCCTTGAGGCTTTTGACTTAAATTTCAAATTTTCTAAATAGTTTATTGATATTTATTCTTTTGTTACCAATATGCTGTGCACTATCTTGGCAAGATTTATTTCAGGTTCCTTTTTCTTTGCAGCACAGGAATGCTCTGTTCGTTCCTGAAGAAATTGGAAGGATCCGTTGCAGTCTTAACCTGCGCTAGCCTCTTGAAGTTGTTCTTGAAGTACTTCAAGCCCCAAACACTTGCCTTTGCAAAGCTGGTATTTCCGTAACTATTCCTGCCCAAATCAAGATCTCTATAGTTGAGATAGGCAGCCCTCGGTGAGCTTGAAACGTAAGGGGCCATGTAGGCATACAATCTTCTCATCCATTTCAGGTTCTTCTCTGTTTCCTCCTCCACATCCCAGGTTATAATGTACTGGATTTTGAAAATATTCCCACTTCTGTGTGGGAAAGGTGTTTCCGAGCTCGGAATCTCACTCATTCTCCCTCCATAAGGTGTCAGGATCAACATTGATGTCTCCTCTTCAAGGAGCATTTTATACAGCCCTTCCAGGCCAGTTTCTGAAATAGGTTGCTTTACGTAATCCGATTTCCCTTTGGAGAATTCCTTGAACTGAGTAGCCCTGCTAAGTAGAACATCTAAGGATTCTCTTGGTGAGAAACCACCAAAATAGAGGACAGATTGGATCCAACTCATTTCACTGCAGTTTTCGCGCATCAAGCCCAGCTCAGGGAAGCTATGTTGCATCAGAGGGAGAAGCTCCTCGGCCCTGCCAAGAAACAATGACACGAACGAAACTTGAATAGTTTTATTTCCGTCGGGGATAGAGGTAGCAACTGATATAGTAGCATGGAGGAAAAGGTCTTGATGAAGCTTATCTCCAATGCTTTGCCACTTTTGAAGAAGATTGCTTGCACCTTGCTGTAAGGTCTTTCCGATAATGAATACAGTAACAGTTGGAGGAACCGAAACCAGTCGAACTTTCCATGAGAAAACGACTCCAAAGCTAGCCGCTCCCCCTCCTCGAATGGCCCAGAAAAGATCTTCTCCCATTGATTCTCTATCAAGAATTATTCCGTTGGCATCAACTATCCTAGCATCAATAACATTATCAGCTGCTAAGCCATACTTCCTGAATATGGTACCAAATCCACCTCCACTAAAGTGTCCCCCAACCCCTACCGTAGGACAACTACCTGCCGGGAAGCCATGGACCTTGCTTTTCTCCGCAATTCTGTAATATAACTCTCCTATGCTTGCACCAGCCCCGATCCAGGCCCTTTCGTTTTCGATGTCAACACTGATGGAACTAAGTTCAGCAAGATCAACAAGTACAAATTCTTGATGAGACAGGGAAGATAGGCCCTCGTAGTCGTGGCCTCCACTTCGAACTCTTATTTGCATGTCATATTTCTTGGCACAAACAACGGCTGCTTGGATTTCAAACTCATTAAATGGAGTGATTATAAATTCAGGTTTCAGAGTCGAAGTGTTCAAGAATCTGAAATTTCGAATGGATGACTGCAGAACCGATGAGTAAGCAGAGCTATTTTTAGTGAGGATAGCTTCTGAAATTGACTTGGAATGCTGCAAATGAGATGAAAAGCATTGCAAAAACATCTCATGAGCTGAACTTGAACTTGCAGACCAAGCTAATGTGACTAAAAGTATAAAAAGTAAAAGACGCACACTGAAGTTTGATCTTTCCATTTTTTTCCCCCTTTAGGTTGTGATGCAACACATGGTAAGTTACGTATTTAAAGCCGCTTCCCAATTGATGCTGAGCACAATTTCTCATTCAAAGAATGGAAACTTCAAAGTCAAAAATGAAGAACATTCAAGATTATTACAAAGACTTTTCTGTTCTCTTCAATGCATCAGCCATTAAATCAGCTACCGAAATAGACATAAAAGGCTGAAAATTGGTGAAAGAGATGGTAATGTCTTGTAGCAGATATCGATTAGATAATAATATAAATCATATTCTGGAGCCTCATTTAATATTCTGGAGCCTTACTTATAAGCTTAAATTTTTAGGTGAGATGGTTCCTTAACAATATCCACCAGCCTATGATATGTTCATATAACATCCAGTCCTTGAAGTAGTCTGACCATGTTACTTGCAATAAATAAATAAATATACGAGTATGGTCAAAGTAATTAAATCCAATTCGAATCACGGGATGGTGTTATTTTGGCACAAAATAATAATTAAATCGAGCCTTAACAAGTATCCCATGAACACACGTAGATAAACCTACAAAATAAGAAGAAAATAACATATATTATTATTTCTATTGTTGCTATAAGAATCAAGAACAAACATCAATCGGCTCTACACTGACCCAGCAAAAGCCATGGCATATGACCTCCTACCCAAAATATCATGCCCAAGATGCTACACAAATCCTGCTGGAGATTTCAAACTTTCCTTGTCCTCGTGGGAAACGGCAACGAATTCAATTAGGTTTCCAACATAATGATGAATCCTTATATTTCATTGACTAGCTGCTTTATACGTTAATTTCTTCTTCAGTATAAATCAATGAGCCGATAGCATAACTTGTTTACATTCTTTTGCTAGATCTCAATATTTCCTCTCAACTCCCTTTACTCTGTTTATTTTACATCTTTTATGCTTAACACCCAATTACGTTAATGGGTTCTACTCAGAATTTTGATTCGGACACTGATGAATCACCTTCAAAGAATGTGCATGGCCAGAGAACCGAAAGAATAATAAGGTAAGGATTCTCTTCTATCTTTTTGTCTCTTGACAGTACAACTTGCTCAATTTCTTGCCTTGTTCGGTAAAGATTGAGGCTTCTACAAACCAAGGTCTCTTGCTTTGCACGCATATCCCGCCAACATATCGAAACATTCCAAAGGTTTATGTGTGCAAGCCCACTACAAAACAATGGAAACAAATTCCGAATCCAAAGACTCGATATAGGAATAAGGCAATTGGTATGATCGTGTTAAGTTCAAGACCTTTGCATTACAAGATTGTGAGGTTTTCTCAGCCTAAGTTTCGTACGAATAGAGACTCCTATCGATTTAACAATCTTCGATGCGAGGTTTTTGATTCAAAGATCCATGCATGGAAGCAACTGAAGGAAGTGGTTTTGCACGAGTCATTCCTTGGATTTAATCCTGCCGTATCTGCTTGTGGTTCACTTCATTGGCTTACGTTTGGGTGTAAAATTTTTGCCTTCCATGTGAAGGAAGAGATATATAGCATGATTTCACTGCCCGAAGCAGTTCGCAAGAATCATCATCGAAAGCTCATGATGCTCGGTGAGTATGAGGGAAATCTTGCCCTAATATGCAAAGAGGATGGCGAGCGTTTCATGGAGCTATGGATCATTGAGAATTATGATAGAAAAACATGGAAGAAGAAGCAGAGAGTGAACTTTGAAGCTTTAACCAAAGAGTTACCATATATTATCCTTACTGGTCTCGGCAATGCTAGTGCTGCATTAAGGAATGGAATTAATAATTTGACATTTTTCAACTTGAAAGATGGAAGTACTAAATCTTTGAGAATGGAGATGGGATTTGATGTTGTGGAGACATTTTCATTCCGGTCAGATTTTGAGCCTTTTGTGGATGAATCTGTGTTGGAGGATTCAAGAGGAAACCAAGAACAAGAGAATTGAAACCAAGAAAGTAAGTTGGTTGAATTCTTTAGATTTAATTCAGCTTCTAACACTACTCTAATTAATCTATTTAGGAGTTGTTAATTCATTGCAGAGAATTTTATTGATTTCAATGTGCCTGTTGTTGGACCGTTGGATCATGATTGCCATCCCTATGGTATTCAATTTCTGCCAATATATGTGATTGTGTAATTGTAAGACAATATTTTCTTTGGAAAATTATTTTAAATTAAATTTTTTGATATTTTTAGATAATTTTCATGTGAAAAAAATAATTTTTAAAAAATAAAAATAAAATATTTTAATATATTTCTGAAAAAAAAAACTTCAATCAATCACAATCATTCTCCCGAAACAGTCACTAATAGTATTTAAATTCAGGACCACCAGACCATCTTATATCAGGATGTTGTCGCTGAGCCGTCACCATTCTATGGCAAATTAAAGTCCTTTCTCGCGAGAAGTTTCTCCCCCCCTCAAAAAATACTTCCATGATCAAACGAGGGAACACCATACAAAGAAGTTGAAATATCCTTCAAGGATTCCGTAGATTTTTGCCCTCAATTACATGCAAGCAGGCCTATGAGTTTCCCACTTCGAATGCCATAAAAATAAGGTTCCAAGAATAGCTACGAACACACCATCATCCTCTGATCCTTAAGGACAAGCAAAGCATATCAAGATTGCTATGAGATTCAACATGGATGTTATAGACCTTGAAGTAGAACCCGCAGCCACCCCGGAGTCATCCCCTACTTCTGCAATGAATGAACAGCGTTAGTTACCAGGAAGCAAGAAAATGAGTCTGAGCAGGACAGAAAACATGGCAGAGAAAGTAAGTTCACACGCCTTTGTTTGATTCAAGTTGAGTCTATTAGAATTAAAGCCAATGGGACCACAACTCACCTGTAAGGATAATTTATGCAACTGGGGCAGAAAACAGGATGAGAAACGACAGGCACAAATCAATCATAAAGCATGTGACATCAATTTATTCACGGGCATATATATATTACAAATCAATCATCAAGGACTTTGGTGCTGAACAAGCTGTTGGACTGCTATCTGTTAAGAGTTGGTGTGAAGAATCTAAACTAGCTGGACAAAAGCAATTGTTTTTTCTTTTAAGAATCTTACACAAGCACATATGGAAGCCTTATACGCATTTGGACATAAGAGCATATGTTCTTTGCTTGAAATCATGAAATGTAAGCAATCAGCAATTTACTAATCAGAACCAAGATGGAAAGAACCTTGAAACTTTCATACATGATTGGTTTGGTTGGTTTCATTTCCTCCCTTCACATGCCTAAAGTGAAAAGGGGAAGAAGGGTAAGATATGACTCAAAACTGTGGTTGGAACAAAAGGTATATATATTTATTCATTTGATCACAGTATGAAAATCGTCATAATGCACCTTTTCTTGTCTTGTATATTTTGTGATTTGTGATTGTAGACAAGGTCTTGATCACTTTTCAGCCTTAAAGAAGACAAGAAAGATAAACAGAGGGGGGTAAAATCTGCTAGTGTCATGATCACAGATTTGCATTATCTAAAGTGAGCACGAATGATTTATTTTATAAATTAAAGGAAAAAAGAAAAGATCAATGATGATGGAAGGGCAAGATTCCGTCAAAAAGCAATCATGTAGCGTTTTTATTAAAAAGAAATTAACTATAGATTATTATTATTTCTATTACAAACCAATCACCTAACCAATTGGTTAAAATCACCACTGAAAATCTTCTATGCCTTACTTGGTAAAGTAGGGATGCTCTGCTCATTCCTGAAGAAATTTTCTGGATCAACAGCAGTCTTTACTTTCACCAGCCTATCAAAATTGTCATTAAAATACTTGTAACCATAAACACTACCCTGTTCGAAACTATCTTTACCAGCCTCCATAACACCAATGTCAAGATCCCTGTAGTTCAAATATGAACTCCTCGGATTCTTGGAAACAAATGGGGTCATGTAACTGTGAAGCCTCCTTATTTGAGTCATGAAATTCTTGTCAGCCTCACCTCCTGCTTCTTCCCAGTTCACTGAATACTGGACCTTGAACAAATTGCCAGCCCTGTGAGGGAATGGAGTTTCTGAGGCAGGAATTTCACTCATTCTACCACCATAAGGATTGAAAACCAATCCAGTCTTGCCTATTTCAATCATTTTTTTCCACAACCATTCCAACCCATCTTTTGATATTGGGTTTTGAACATAATCTGATTTCCTCTTCAAGAATTTGGCATCATTAGGATTCCTATCGAGAAGAACATCAGGTGACTTTCCAAGATTTGTAGACTCATCCCACCACATCACAGACTGAATCCAACTTGTCTCAGTACAATTCTCCTTCTTCAATCCCAATTCAGGGAATTCTTTTCCCAACAAGGCCACAAGACTATCAGAATTCCCTAAATACAGTGTCACAATTGATGCTCTCAGAGTCTGCTTACCGTTCCTTGTCACAGGCTGCAAAAGCATCCTCATGAAAAGATCATTACTTGTTTGAGGAGCAACTAATTGCCACTTGTAAACAACATCAGTAGCATTCTGTTCAAGTGTTCTTTCAACTCTGAAAACGGTAACTGTCTCAGGAACAGGAACAAGCTTGATCTTGTAAGAAATTATAACCCCAAAACTTCCACCACCACCTCCACGAATTGCCCAAAAAAGATCCTCACCCATTGCTTTCCTGTCAAGAAGCTTCCCATTTACATCAACAATTTCAGCATCCAGTACATTATCAACCGACAACCCATATTTCCTCAACATATTACCATAACCCGCACCACTTAAATGCCCACCAACACCAACCGTAGGACAAATCCCCGCAGGAAAACCATGAACTTTGCTGCTCTCCCAGATCTTATAATAGAGCTCACCGAGAGTAGCCCCCGTCTGAACAGTAGCAGACTCATCCTTGACATCAACCACAATAGATCTTAGATTAAACATGTCAAGAACGAAAAAAGGCATGTCAGAAACGTAGGAAATCCCATCATAATCATGTCCACCACTTCTGATTTTGAGTTGGTAACCAACTTTTTTGGTGCAAATAACCGTGGCTTGAACATGGGATATCTGAGTTGGAGTTACAATGACAACTGGCTTCGGAGTTGCAGAGGTATTGTACCGTGCGTTTCTTATGTAAGCTCTCAAAACTGAAGTGTAAGATGTGCTAGATTGCGAGTAAACAAGGTTTGAGATTTCGTCTTGTGGGTTTGTGTTGCTTTCCAGACATTGAAGGAAAGATTCATAAACTGAATCATTACCCTCACCGGCGGCAGAGAAAGAAGAAGAAGTTATATTGAAGACAAGAAGCACAAGGAGGGCTAAAAGGGCAGGTTTTGCCATTTGAGCAAGACAGAATGATTGGTTTTGTGTGGTTATTAGTTAAGCATAGAGAAAGTATTTATAGGGAAAATAAATGTTGCTTTATTTAATGCTTGAAAATGATTTACGTGTTTTTAGGAGAAAATTCAAACATGGAAGCTTTTCTTTGACGATCAACCACCGGAAATTGGGATCTGACGTGAGTATTGATGACTATCGGTGTGAAATCAACGATGCCAATATTTTGTAAAGTGTCTATTGGTAACAACCCGAATTCCGCATCGTGTTCTTTTGTTGACTTCCAGAAAAAACGTCTGAACAATTAGTGGCACAACCTCAGGGCATGGATTCCACAGTAAGATCGGATGATTTGATAGTTAATCCGCAGTGTGTCGGGTGATTTTGGTAGTTAAGCAAATCCGATTTGGAAATAGACATAAATTTTACGTTGCAGTTGGCAATTTCAAACTTGTCATAAATGGGTTTGGTTTAAGAAATTTTCGCAAGTATGTTTGTGTTTTGTAATATCATATCTCATGCAATAAGATGAAATTCTTGTTTTTATAATGAATTCTAGAGAGAATAACACAATTTTCCATCTACTTGAAAAATAAAATTATTTTTATTTTTTACATTAAATAAAAAAATTGATTGTTTTAGATCATTTTCATGTGCTATGTGCTGTTATTAAAAATAGTTTTTTTTTAAAAAAAATATTATTTTAATATATTTTTAAATGAAAAACAATTTAAAAAACAACTTCAATTATATTTACAAACAAATATCAATATTATGAAATCATGGGGCCATACTTGGGATTGAGTTTCCTTAAATGGATCCTAATAATCAAATGGAATTTTATTTTATTTTTCTACACTGAGGAGGACAACAATTTTAATTTGAAGGATAAGTCTGAAAAACAATGGAGGGGGAAGATCTTAAACATGAAATTCGAGAAGAAAATTATGTATACGAGTAGTTTGGATTAAGGGTAGAGTTTTGTTGATCATGAAGACGGTTGACTTTGGAAAAAATTGAAGTGGAAAAAGAAAAGAAAAGAAAAGAGACTTTTGCCCTCTTGATTGAAATTGATAATTTTTTTAAATAAAAAAAAACATAACAAAAAATATTTATATCATAGAAAATTTTAAAATTTTATTATTTAGCTTAGTTTAAGATTTAATTAATTTAAAATTAAAATTAAATTAATGGAAAAAAACATAAGGATAATATATTAAGAGATTAAAATTGAATCTCTCTCCCCAAATATTAGGATGTGATAATCCAATCTGTATTTATTTTATTTTAGTTTTGAAAAAGAAAACAATGTAGAAGAAAAATTAAAAAACCAACAAAGCAGCAGCGCCCCCAGAAATCTATCATTCCATGGAAAATTGACAACGAAGGTGATCAGTCAACTCTTTGTGTTTGCAATGTGAGTCAACATTTTCTCTCAGAAAATAAAATGGATAGTGAGATGACTAATTTAACCTCTCTTTTTTTCTTGAGTAGGTGCTCTTTGATTAGTAGGTTTATTGAAAACCTTGTAGGGCCAACTAGATTATTTATCCGTGTGTTAAGCCACAAATTTGGATTCGTTTTTTTTTAACATACAAAATATATTTAAATTTTATTAATTTGTTTTCCTAGCAAAAAACAATTTAAATCGTGTGATGATTGACCCAACACAACCCGGTTGACTTTGAACTGTTCAGAAACAGCCCGTAAAAATATAATTTGACTAAATTTAACTCGTGTTAATTTGTCAAGTCAATGATTTTGGTTATGAGACTCAAATAACTCCATATAGAGCAAATCATAAAAATTATAAAGCTTAATTTTCAACCTTCTTTTTGGATCCAATGGTAAATGATAAAATTTATAAACATAGTAATTAAAAAATGACAAAAAATAAGTCAATTTAACCCAGGTTAACATAATAAAAAGCAAACCAAAACAGATCAAGAAACCTAATTCTCATTCAAATACAATATTAACTGATGAAATTTATAAACATAGTAATTAAAAAATGAGTTAATTGGGTTAACCTATCGAACCTCTGACTTGAGTTATGAGATGAAGACAACTCAATAAAATAACAAATCCAATATTGAAGGACATTTCGCTTAGATAATGAGATCAAAATAACCTCTTAGAAAGAATACAAGAAAATGACCCAATTTAATCAGGGTTAAAATTAAAACCAACAACCTTGATCGTGAAACTAAGATATCCTCATGTAAAGCAAATAAAAAAAGACCACGAGCCTCAATTACTAACCGATCTAGTATTGAATGGTAATATTGAAAAACCAATTCAATTAAACAAAATAAAACATAAAAACTACAAGTTAACCCATTAAACACTAATCTCGCGTCATGAGGTTAGAATAACATAATAAAAAGTAAACAAAATAAATTATAAAGTCTAAAAATTCTCAATCAACCTGATTTTAATGATAATATTCTTTTTTTTTAAAATTACTTAAAAATAATAATTTTGAGTCAATCAGATTAATCCACCGAACTCGTAATCCACATTATAGACTATGATAACTTAATAAAAAACAAATCTAATATTTAAAAAAAAATATTAATTGAAAAAAAAAAACAGAGCATCATTCAAATAAATGGTGATTTGTAAGGAAAAAAAATACTTGTATAGTTAACTTGATTTTTAATAAAGTATTAATTGATATTAATAACTTAAAAAAATACACACTTACAGCTCCAAAAGAAAAGGACTTGAATTATGTAGAAATTCAGGAAAATTGTCTGCACTAAATTCAGGAAAAAAAGAACAATCTGAAAGAAAAATTATAAAGCACCTTTTCATAATCTGTGTGCATAATAAAACCAAGTAAAACCATGAATCAAGTGACTAGAGCTTGGTACATAACCGGTGTCCGAGCACGTTCTTGGTCTTCGGAGATTTTAAGAAATTAATCTTTGTAATTTAATAATTGCATGAGTTTGTCTGCCGTATGACCACGCAGCTCAAGGCCCGCACTCAACTAGTCAAACCAAAGATCATCCTTCGTTTAATATTATTTTGTTTTGTTTAATTAATTGTTTTAATTAAAAAACAATAAACGTATGATTGGTGTTGATTACTTTAATTATATATATATATATAATTGGTCAATAAATTGAATGTATACATTACACAGAGCCATACAACAAGAAATATATCGTGTACTTTTCCATTTTTATTGACTTTTAAAATAGATGTAGGGCACATGACTCGAGCTAGCTAGTATGGTCAACTATTTTAATGCATCCCCCCTCTCTACTTTCTCAACTTCTCATTAGAAGATATCTAGGAACTCGGCAAGATGTTTGATGCTGTAGTATATGATTTTTTTTAATGTTTATTTTTATGTTTCAAAAGATTTTTTGGTTTTAAATTAAATATTTGTAGTGTTTCTGATTGCTCGTATTAAAAATATTCTTTTAAAAAATAATAGCATTATTTTAATATATTTTAAAAAAAACACGTTAAAAAGCAACAATTTAGATTAGACGAGCCATAAACTCGCGCTCTGCTGCTAGGATTAATTTTTTATTTTTTAGTTTAGTTTCGATCCCTTGATTTTTTCAATCCTTCTCAGATAATTTCTATTTTTTGTTTGTATATATACACCTCTGTTCTTAGTTTAGATTTTAATTTTTATTGTTATTTTTGGAGACTCTGTTATAAAAAAAAATGTAAAAGTGAAAAAAAAGAAGTTAAGCTGGCTCGGAGATCCCGGTTATAAAAAAATATATAAGTGAAAAAAAATATAAGCGAGAAAACACTGTAGCAATCCATATTGTTTTAAAAAACAAAATTGGTCAAGGAATTAGTCGTGGTGTGCTTAAGCTGACCCGGAGCCCTGGTTATATAAAAAAGTATAAGTGAACAAAAACAAAGTACGAGGAACAAAAAAAAATGGGTCCGGGGATTATTTGTGGTGGGCGCAAGCTGTCATAGACACCCCAGTTATAAAAACAAATACCGGTCCAGGGATTAGTCATGATGCGTTTAAGCTGGCCCAGAGATCATAGCTATAAAAAAATATATAAGTGAAAAAAATGAACAAAAAAACAAAAATAACTTACGTTGGCTCGGAGACCCTGGTTATAAAAAAATATATAAGTAAAAAAAAATATAAGTGGGAAAGCACTGTAGCAAACCATATTGTTTTTTAAAAAATTCAGTCTGGGATTAGTCGTGGGATGCTTAAGCTAACCCGAAGATCCCGTTTATAAAAATATATATATAATTGAACAAAAAAAAGTATAAGGAAAAAAAATAGGTTCAGGGATTAGTTATAGTGCGCTTAACCTGATCCGGACACACTGGTTATAAAAAACAAAACAAAAAAAAATAATTGGAAAAGGAAAAAAAAGAAAAAAAAAAGTATAACCAGAAAAAAAAAAAAGAGCATAATCAGGGGGGAAATGGAAAAAAAAAAGAGCATAATTAGGGGGAAAAAACGAAAACGCATTGTAGCGACAAAGAAAAAAACAAAAAATAATGTATAAGAGTAAAAAAGAAGTATAACCAGAGAAAACAAGAAGTATAACCAAAGAAAAAAAAAATTTAGAAAAAATAAACTATAACAGGAATGCATTGTAGCAATCCACATTATTATGTTAGGTGTGGGGAGTTATAGTGCTTTCAACATATGCTAAAATGGCTTCACTTTTCATTGTAGCACTGGAAGCAGATCCGTTTTACTTGCCTTTTCTAGAGGAATGATAATTTAACCTTAATAATAAATATTTTTTAATAATTGTTTTACTATATATATATATTATCAAACCTGTTGCGATGTCGTGGTCGCACAAATTAATTATCCTAGCTTAAAACAAATCAAACAAGATAGTATAGAGCAAGTAAGGTGTCGATCCCACGAGGACAATTTAGTTCATATTTTGGTGCTATATGTTATGCAATTGGGGGGGGGTTGGAAGTTGTCTAGGCTAGGCTAAAGCAAACTAAGCAAAAATTATATAAAATTGAAATTTATCAATAAAGCAAACCTTGATTGCAAATCAACATCCACCTACAAAAACCAGAACTGATTATGGGAAGGACACATCAATTTATATTCTGAAAATTTATCTCTTCTTAAAATTGGTTCGTTAATGGATCCGCCATATAACTTACCCTAACAATCAAACAACCATAGTGTCTGCACTAGTAATTTGATTCAATGGCAGCATTAAAATCTAAATAAATTGATCAATTAAGAAACATAATTGTCTGCAATATATGTTTAGTTTGATTGAATGTTCTCCCTAAGATTAATAACATAGATCCGTTATAATTATTAACTTAGTTGTTTCATAAGTTCATATATCACAACTCCGGTTTTGATATCAAACTTAGCAATCGATTGTCTACAATAATAACTTCGAGTTTGCTCCTAGCAATTAAATAAACAATCATAGAAAAATAAGCATAGGAGAACAAACATATTCATCATATAAACTGAAAAATTGAGGTAAAAATAGATCTCACAGTTCTTGAAATCTGAAGGTTTCTGTGTCCTTACAACCAAGCAAAAGAGTCTAGTCTTGCATGTTTATTGAACAACTAAATAAAAAGATGGAAGAAAACATGATTTAGGATTTGGAGGAGGAAAGTTTGTGTTTTCTTTGCTGCTGGCCGAAACTTTCTTGCTCCCCTCCTCTTTTATATATGCTTAGAAACCCTAGTATCTATTTTACAAAATAGTCCTTTCTTAAGTTGATAGAATTTAGTTGTCCCTTGTAAAATTCATATCTCCTTCATAACACATCGTTTTGATATGATATTTGGAGAGTTTATAGGTCTTTGAGTCTTGAATCCACGAAAATTTAGTTTGCATCAATCGGACTTCGGTATCTTGAGATATTGAAGTTGTAATGGACAGAGGTCCACATCGGCAAATTACAAAATTTGACTTTGAAGGTTGCGATTTCCATGCTCTTCCTTATTTTATTTCTTTTGACTTAGCTTTCTAGAAAGTTATGAATGTTAGCTTTTGAATGTCACTAGTATCACTTCATTTCGATCTCTAAAGCTTCCGCTCTGCACAAAACACCGACTGAAGATCAAATCTGTCAATCAGCTCTAATTACCTTCTTTTTGCATCTTTCATCCAAAAATACTTTTAAAACATAAAACAAATAATATCAAGGTATTTTATACATAAAACATATGTAAAACACTAGGTAAATATGGATGAAACTATCAAATAATATGGTCGCATCAAAACCTGATATAAAACCTATATAAATTTAATCTAAAAATATAAATTTATATTTTTTATCCAAATCGCACATGTTAAGCCTTGAGTTAACCTCCTACAATACACTAGGCGGAGCAAATACAGACACTAAATTGGTTTGTGTTTATTTGATATTGGGTTTTAAAATTATTATTTTTAAATATATATATATATATATTTTGATGTTGTATGATAATTTTAATATATTAATGTACAAAATATTATTTTAATATATTTTTAAATAAAAAATATTTTAAAAAAGAAGTTGGAGCAGTCAAGACGTAAGTAATGGTGTTACAAATAGTTTGTCAGGGTGTATCGTATTGACCTAATAATTTTTATTTTCTAAATTACTATTAACCTCTTCTAGGTGATGTAGACAATTACTTTTCAATTATACCAAATCCCCTAAATATCTTGTTTGTCAAAGATTTCAGATTTCATCAAATTTGTCCTGAACTTCAATCACAAAACAAAGAATCCACCTTCATCCGATGAAGGGTAGGGTTTGATAATCAATAAAACTCGTTTTTCAAAAAGTTCTTATTTTTCTACCTCTCTCGTGGAGTCCCACTTTTTTGTCTGTGTCCTTCACTCAGGTTGTCGGATGATATGGCCATGATCATATCGGTAGACCCATTTAATTTGGACCGTATAAGTAGTCTGACAGCTCTGGGCTCGTTGGTACATCATCCACCTCCACTCATTCGTTCGCTGATCAATTTTGTTACAACCCAAATCTAAAAACAAATAATAATTTATAATAGTACAATAAAATCATTTAAAGGTAAGTGACTGTTTGGGAGTGTGATTGTGTTAGTTTTTCAAAGTATTTTTTGTGTTGAAATATATCAAAATAATGTTTTTTTTTTATTTTTTAAAAATTATTTTTGACATCAACACATCAAAATGATCTAAAAACACCAAAACATATTCATTTAAAATGAAATTTTTTTTTCAAATTTTCGACAAACACCGGTTGCAACACACTCCCAAACGGGGTCTAAATCTCACATATTTTGTATTTGAGGGAATAATATGTGTTTGAGTTATTAAGGTTCTCCCATCTTTGGACATTCTATTTTCTAATAGCATGATGAAATGTGAGAGTGATTTATATTGGGTGCTATATATATTTTTTATCTCAAGTTTTTTTGTTTTTTGTTTCTAAGTCAACTGCTGAGAACCGTTTGATCAACCTAGATCTGAAAGTGGCCGTTCAAATTTCAAAAACCCTCCCCTATAGTCGACAACTGTTCCGATTTTTTAAGCTTTGAGCGTCAAATTCAAGCCAACTATCTAAGTCTAAAGAGAAAGTCTAAAATTCTATGGATTACAGCTAAAACCACACCCCAAATTTCTCTGCTTTTACTTCGGATTAGAAAACTTCAACAAGAAATACATTTCTCCAAACAGAGATGATAACCATGAGCGCCATGCAACGCACTCTCTAATTATTAAATTCACTGAATTAAAATTAATTTAATTTATAATCTAATTTAAATTAAATATATTAAATAAAATATAAATTATGAAAACACTTGAAATAATCAAATAAAAAAATAATTAGTTAATTTTTTATCTACAAAAAAAAAAACATCATTGAATATCCATCCCAACATTACCGTCATTATCATGACTATAACATTTACAATTATTATCAACCTTATCGCCCAAATAATTAAAATAATTAAATTGCCCCAAAGAATAAAGGAATAGAACAAAGGAAAATTAAAATAATAAAATCATTTGACTTGAAGAACAAATAAAAATAATAGAAAACAAAAAAAAATGAAGGAAAAAATTTGAGATATTTTAATTTTAAAATGATCACCAACATAAATTAAAATATCAGGACTGAACTGAATAAAAATAAAACCTCAATAAAAAATAAAATGACAAAAATTTAAAACAAAAACAAAAAGCATAAATGCATAAATAAGGGTAAAAAATAAACACTATCCAAGAAAGACTGAAAAAACCAAAATAATTAATACCAAATAAAAAATTCAAAGAATAAGGGACGAAATAAAAAAAATAAAATATATAATTAATTCCAATCAAAAGACAAAATTGAAACAAATAAAAACTTTGGGACCAAAACAAATAAAGGCATTCTTAAAAAAAATTGCAATGTAATTTTGTTAAAAATTAAAAGAATAAGGACTGAAATGAAAACCAACATATATAATCAGTTTCAATTGAAAACAATCAAAATTTTCATTGAAGAAATTAAAATAAAAGAATCACAAACATGAAGGACTTACATATATTTTTCGGCGGCAGGAGAGAGAAAAGGGAGAAAAAACTAAAAATCATGCATCGACGATTCACTGACCACCTTCACTTGATATGCACCGCACTGGGAGGCAGAGCACATGGCGTCGCACTAAGGGACATGGGCAACTGGACAGTTTCCACGCCCAAACAACCTCACACTCGTCGTTTGAAAGGCGCATACGCGTGAAATACTGTTGGCGCATTCGTACGACACGACTGCATTATTTCTGAAAAGAAATAATAAAAAAATAGTAAATTACCTATAACCCCTATACCCGGCAATAACCATGAAAAACCGGACATGAAAGTACCATAATACCCCCAGCTCCAGGCCTTCGTTTTTGTTTTTTCTGGGGGTATTTGTGTTGTTTCACTATGCATGAATATGAAAAACCAAAAATACCCCCCACTATTTCACGTCTTTACGTCTTTTGGTCAGCTCCGAAGGGTAAAATTATAGTTCTACTGTGCAATTTAAAACGAAAAATACCAATGAACCCCTAACAATTTGAAAATACCATACATGTCTTCTGGAAATGTCCAAAATATCTCTTGTTTTGAGAGTCAAAATTTTTGATCCGAGGGGTAAAATGATAAATTTACTATTGGAATACATAGTAATCTGTGTCTAGATACACAATTAACCAACTACGCCTTCTAGTTGTTTTTTAATATACATATGGCACAAGATCTTATGGCTAGCTAGGTTAAAAGGAGAAGTGACTGTGGTTGCTAATAAAATAATAACTGAAATCATTAACTTCAGAATCCGTGAGATTAGTTGAGGTTCGTATAAGCAGGTCTAGACACTCACATGAATAAAAAAAAGAAGTTCAACACTTCGTTATCTCATCACGACTTCAATCACAAAGCAAAGAATCCACCTCCATCCAATGAAGGGTAGGTTTGATAATCAACAAAACTCGTTTTTCAAAAAGTTCTTATTTCTCTACCTCTCTCGTGGAGTCCCATTCACTCATTGTCCCATTCACTCAGGCTGTCAGCTGATATGGCCATGATCATATCAGTAGACCCATTTAATTTGGACCATATAAGTAGCCGGACAGATCTGGGCTCGTTAGAACATCCACCTCCACTCATTCGTTCGCTGATGAATTTTTTATAACCCTAAATCTAAATAGATAAATAAATTTAAAACATTAAAATCAAATCTAAAACTAATGAAATTACCTTTATAGAAGTCACTCCCACTTCCCGTGAACCGCTGCTGCGGGTTAAACTATTTTTAAGAAAATCTTTTCTAGCGTTATTATTAAATCTGATCAAACGTTTGAAAGTCATGAGGCCAAGACTTAAATTTAAGGCATTGAGAGACAGAATGGTAAAGAAATTTGTGTCTACTACTTTTAATGGTTTTTTCAAATTTTAATTATAAATTATTTTGTATTTTTTCAATGTTCATCCTCAAAACACGATGGATTTATTTATTTTGAATTACAAATATTGATTTGGTATCATTTAAATGTTTTTATTAAATATAGAAAGACTTGATCAATGGGAAGAGATGGACCGTCCTCACCCATATGATAAAGTTTTTTCCTCAGAAATTATTTCGACAGCAACCGCCTGGGTTTCTATTTTTATTATAAAAAGATATTATGCCACATAACAAACAATTTATGGAAAATTAATTTTCCATTCTACATTCTCCCTAGTAAAGAAGTAGGGACGCTTTGTTCATGCCTGAATAAATTACCAGGATCCACCTTGGTCTTGATTTTGACCAACCTTTTGAAATTATCCTTGAAGTACTTGATCCCATAAGAACTTCCTTCACTGTAACTTGCCTTTCCATGGTGGTTGATGCCCAAATCAAGATCCTTGTAGTTGAGAAATGCAGCCCTTGGATTCTCGGAGACAAATGGAGTCATGTAACTATAGAGCTGCCTTGCCAAATCCAGATGATATTCTACTGCTTCAGCCCCTTCTTCATTCCAGTTTATTTGATACTGAATCTTCCACAAGTTCCCAGCTCTGTGTGGAAAAGGAACAGATGCTTCTGAAATCTCACTCATTTTACCACCATAAGGATTGAACCCCATTTTTGGAACTTCTAGTTCTATCATTTTCTTCCAAATCCCCTCCAAACAATCCTTTGAAATTGGTTTTTGCACATAATCTGACTTCCTCTTCAAGTGAACAAAAGAAGGAGGTGTTCGCCTGAGCATAACGTCGATGGGTGTCCCAGTGGGGAAGTCTGCCCAGAACAGGATTGATTCAAGCCAACTCGTTTCTATGCAATCTGATTTAAGCAAACGCAATTCCGGGAAGCTTTTTGTTGCAACGGACAGAAGCCTCTCAGAGTCGCCGAGAAAGAAACCTATGAATGAAGCCCTCAATGTCTTTTCGCCACTTCCACTGTCTTTTACAACATCTAGGAGTAGCCTGATGAAGAGGTCTTCATCGATCTGAGGTGCAACATGTTGCCACTGGTACACAATATCAGTTGCGTTCTCTTCGAGTGTTCTTTCAACTCGGAAAACAGTGACAATTTCTGTAACTTGAACAAGGTTTATTTTATATGAAAGGACAACTCCGAAGCTGGCTCCCCCACCTCTGATAGCCCAGAACAGATCTTCTCCCATTGATTTTCTGTCAAGAATCCTGCCTTCAGCATCAACCAATATGGCGTCAACAATGTTATCGACACTTAGGCCATACTTCCGCATCAAATTTCCATATCCACCTCCAACGAAATGACCACCAACACCTACTGTAGGACAGACTCCAGCTGGGAAGCCATGAGTGCTGCTCTTTTCGGCAATTCTGTAGAAAAGTTCTCCAAGAGTTGCCCCAGTCTGAACCCAAGCAGTCTCGTTTTCGATATCAATATCAATGGATCGAAGATTGCACATGTCGAGGATGAAGAAGGGAACATCCGAAACGTAAGATCTGCCTTCGTAGTCATGGCCTCCACTTCTGATTTTCATCTGCAATCCATGTTTTTTAGCACACATAACAGCAGCCTGAACATGAGATTCATGCAAGGCAGTAAGGATAAGAAGTGGTTTAGGTGTTGTTGATGTGTTGAATCGAAGATTCCGAATATAAGCTTGCAAGATGGACGCGTATGAGGGATCGTCAGGAGTGTAAATGGCTTTGGAGATTGGGAAAGAAGGGCGAGAATGGCTTAAAAGAGATCGATAAAATGCTCCATGAGCCAACTGTGGAGCTGCCTCCATAGGCCTTAAAGCAGCTCTATCCCTTTCTGTTGCTTCGAAATGTGCTTATCTAAGAGATGGCTCGCCTCATCCTCCAATGTCCTTGGATGAGATTTATTCATAGAAAAGTGAAACGATTAAAAGATTTGGAATATTTATGGAATGCGAAACGAATATTTTTCTGGTGCTCCTTCTCCTTGTGGCTCTCCCTTCTCTCGATATGTGGTTTCTGATAATTTATTTTGAAGGGATGGGAAATTATTATCACCTTTTTAATTTGTGGACGAAATCTTATTGGAAGTTTGAGTGAGAAAATATTTCAGGGTAAACTTCATTTTTACCCTTACGAAGTCAGGAGTATTTCAGTTTTGCCCTTCATTATAAAAAAAACATAGGAACATTTAAGGGTGAAAAAATTTGGTGTTGGCTGCGGCAAAACGCAGAGCTATTTTTTTATTATAGATAATTTAACATAATTTTTTTTTATCTCTCTTATTTATGTGTGACTTTGTATATTTTTTTAAAATGATATGAGATCTGGAATATCATACATAAAAAAACTGCATAAGTCATTTTTTCACAAAAATAACATTGACCAATGAATTATTTTGATTATTATTCTCATTGTTACCGTTATGATTGTTAAATTATTATAATTATTACCACTACTATTATGAACTTTATTGCAAATAAGTAATATTCTAATACTATCGTTGTCACTATCATTATTGCTATAAAAAGAAATGAAAGTATTTGTTTTTATTTTTTAAGGTTTATGCTTTATATTTTTATATTTTATGTGATATTAGAGCACTAGCATTAAAATAATTTGATATTTCTAAAAAAAATAGTTTATTTTTGTATATATATTCTAAGGCAATAATATTAAACAAATATCAAAATATATAATTATTCTCAATTTGTCAAGAAAAAAATATTTTAAAATAACCATTATCATTATTTTAAACACATTATTGACAATGAGATGAAAATTCAAAAGAAACTAACTAATCGAAAGTTTGTAGGTTGATTATTTCGTTAAGATGTATTGCATTATTAAAAACAAATATTGGACGGTTAATATTTTTTTCACATGTTAAAAAATTTGATTTGGCTGCAGGGAAATGCAGGAAAAATGACTTGTATATTTTTTCATTGTAGATAACTTGAGTAAATTTGTCTACCCATTTTGTTTATGTGTTGCCTCATATTGTTTTTTATTTACGTGATATTAAATCTGAAATATTATATATAAAAATATTGTAAAAATAATTTTTTAACAAAAAGAACATCGACCAATGAATTGTTTAGATTCTTATTTTCATTTTTATCATCATAATTGTTAAATTGTTGTTAAACTTTCATAATTATTATTGTTGTCATTATAACTATTATTGTAAATAATTAATATTTTAATTATTATTGGTAGTAGTATCGTTGTCACCATCATTATTGTTATAATCATTGTAATTATTATCACAATAATCATCATGATAATCAATACCCTTATTTTTATTAATATAATCAAAATTATAATTAGTATTATTATCATTATTAATAATTGTTTTGTTATCACCGATATTTTTTATATTATTTTATGAGTTATTTTTATTCTTATCATCAAAGTCATAATTATTAACACCGTGAGCACAATAATCATTATTATGATTAATAATGTCACAATTATTAAGATGATTATAATAAATAAAATTATCATTACTGTTGATGAAAAAAATATCAAATTATTTTGAGACATATAAAAAACCAATTTTTTTTAACAAAAGAGTAAGTAAGAAAAAAATTAAACTATTATTATTACTCCATAAATAATTGAAAGAACTAAATTACATCAAAGAATAAAAAAACAAAATGACCAAAGAGCAAACAGAAAAAGTGAAAGAAATCAGACGAAAAAATTATTACCTTATTTTTTTTTTAACTTGAAGAAAAAAATATAAATTAAAAACGGACAAAAAGAAAAAAGGAAAAAAAAGAAATATCAAATTTCAATTATTATATCTTTTATTGTAAAAATTATTATAAATAATTAATATTCTAATCATTATTGATATTATTAATGTTGTCACTATCATTATAGTTATAAGAAGAAATTCATTTTTTTTTCCAGATTTATTCTTCATATTAGTATATTTGAAGTATTTCAGAACACTAAGATTAAATTAATTTGAGATTTGTTTTAAAAACCTTACTTCATTTTATATATATATATATATTAAGGTATTAATATTAAAAAATATATATAATTATTTTAAAGAAAAAAATCCTTAAAAATAATCGTTATCATTATTTTAAACGCATTTTCCATGATAAAATGAATATATAAAAACCTAATATACAATTATTATTATTATGATTATTATTATTATTATGATTATTATTATTATTATTGTAAATAATTTTGCTATAATAAGAATCAAAAGTTTTATAAGTTGGTTATTTCGCTCAGATATATAGCATTATAAAATAAATCTAAGACCATTAATATTTTTTGCATGTTAAAAATTTATTTATGCCTATGGCAAAGTGGAGGGCAATTGACTCGTATATTTTTTCATTGTAGATAATTTGCTCCAATTTTTCCACCCGTTTCATCTATGTGTGACTTTGTATATTTTATATTTATGTGATATTAGATATAAAATATCATATATAAAAAACCCACAAAAGTCAATCTTTAAGAAAAATGACATCAATTGATTAACGCACGCGCACCGTCTGAAATGTGCATGAGCACGAAAATAGATGGCGAATTCGGTGACGCACAAACAGTACCAAGACAGAAATTATAATTAAAAATTGATAAATTACCATCACACCCCTACAACTAACTCTTGGATTTTGTTTTATATGGAGGTATTTACGTATTTGTACATTTTTAGAAACCCGCGCAATGACCTTACTAATCTAGGTGTGAACTGTTCTGTTTTTTCTTATATAGGGGTATATTTGTATTTATATATTTATAAAAAATATGCAATATCCATAATACCCCTGGTGGTGACTGTTTAATTTTGTCTTATATATGGGTATTATGGTTATTTTGCTATGCATAGAAATGAAAAAAAATCAAAAATACCCTGGACCCAAGGCTAAAGTCAATATTCATTGAGGGGTAAAATAATAATTTCACTATTACAATCCACAGTCATATGAGTCTAGAAGAATAATGATTTTTACTATGCATTACTGTTGAAAACCGCGATCTCCTTTAGTGTTTTGTATAATTGATACTGCATTGGTTTTATCTTGGTCTTATAGTCTAGATTACAAGTTTTAAAGAATAACCCAAGATGATTTAGAATTTTATTTCATAGTTTATATTGATTTGATTTCTATAACATGATCTTATGACCCAAATTATAGATTTAGCATGTTAATCCTGATAGATTCAATGTATTGCAATCTCAATATTATAAAAAAATAAAAGATACTATTTTGACTGTTTTTAGTTAAATTATATTTTTACTAGTCATTTGAGCTATTTTTAGACTTATCAAGTCAATTAAGTCATATTATATTAACCACATAATTTAAATGTTTTTTTATTAGATAATACGTTAACAACTCCTAGATAATTTCTTTTTTACTTTTTTAAAAAATAGATAAATATGTTACATAATGAGATTGTACTTGAATTAATATTAGTATTTTTTATTAACCTCTTTAAGAAAATGCAATAATACTCTTTAATTACGTAACAATATTTTATTTCCAACAAAGAACAGACTGTCTTCTTTTTATCCTGTTGGTTTGCTGCACAAACAAACTTTCACAACAACAACAACAAAAAACCTTAATAAGAGCAGCACCTGGTCACAAATGCTTCTACTTCTTCCTATATGGAAAAGTAGGGATACTTTGTTCATTCCTAAAGAAATTGCCTGGATCAACCTTAGTCTTGATTTTAACCAATCTGTTGAAATTCTCCTGAAAATACTTGATTCCATAAACTCTTCCTTCCAAGTAGCTTTCCTTGCCATTGTGATTGATTCCCAAGTCTAGGTCTCTATAGTTAAGGAATGCTTGCCTGGGATTCTTTGACACGAACGGAGTCATGTAACTATAGAGTTGCCTTGTCAAATCTATGAAATTATTTGCTACTTCTTGACCACCTTGATTCCAATTTGTTGCGTATTGAATCTTCCATAAGTTCCCAGCTCTATGTGGAAAAGGTTTTTCTGTTGCTGGAATCTCCCACATTTTTCCTCCATAAGGATTGAAAGTAAGCTGAGGTGTTTGTAGCTCGATCATTTTCTTCCAAATTCCCTCCAAACCATCCCTTGGGATTGGCTTTTGCACGTAATCTGATTTCCTTTTCAAGTAAACAAGTGATTGTGGTGTTCTACTTAGCAAAGCATTAGTTGGTGTCCCGAGAGGGAAATCTGTCCAGAAAAGGACAGATTCAAGCCAACTCATTTCGATACAGTCTGACCGAAGCAAACCCAGTTTAGGGAAGCTTGCATTCGTGATAGAAAGGAGTCTCTCAGAGTCTCCGAGAAACAATGCTCGGAATGTAGTCCTTACCGTCTTTTCGCCGATTCGAGCAGTACTGTTTACTACGTCCATGGTAAGTCTAATGAAAAGATCATCTTCAAGATTGTATGCAACTTGTTGCCACTGTTCAACAATATCTGTTGCGTTTTGTTCGACTGTTCTTCGAACCCGAAAAACAGTGACAACTTCAGGGACACGAACGATATTAATTTTATATGCCAGAACAACTCCGAAGCTCGATCCTCCTCCACCTGTTATAGCCCAGAATAAATCTTCTCCCATGGATTCTCTGTCAAGAAGTCTTCCATTAACATCAACCATTTTCGCATCGAGTATGTTATCGACGGTAAGGCCATATTTTCTCATCATATTACCATATCCACCACCACCGAAGTGACCACCAACACCGACTGTAGGACAAACACCAGCTGGAAAACCATGTGTTTTGCTTTTCTCAGAAATTCTATAGTAAACCTCGCCAAGGGTTGCTCCGGTTTGAACCCATGCAGTCTCAGTAGCTACATCAACATCAATTGATCGAAGGTTGAACATGTCGAGGACAAAGAATGGAACATCTGACACATAAGAAACACCTTCATAGTCATGGCCTCCACTTCGGATTTTCATTTGCAAGTTACGTTCTCGAGCACAGATGATGGCAGCTTGGACATGAGATGCATGCAATGCAGTGAGAATAAAAAGTGGTTTCGGGGTTGTGGACATGTTGAACCGAAGATTTCGAATATAAGATTGCAAGACAGATGAGTATGAATCATTGTTTGGAGTGTAAATTGCCGTGGAGATTGGGTAAGATGGCTGGGAATGATTTAAAAGACATTGGAGAAAATTTTCATCAGCTAAATCTGAAGTCGCCTTCCATGAGATGGACAGGACAAAAACTAGAAGCAATGCGAACATTTTAAACCTTAACATTTTTGGATTGCTCAAGAGATTTGAGGTTCTCTTCTAGTCTTGGTTTATGTGGTTTTATAATGATTGTTTGGCTTAAAACAACAAATTAAAATAATGTTAGAGGATCATGCAAGTCACCTCCCAAATATTTGACTAGTAATATTCAAAGGACGCCATCTAGCTAATCTACCGTTGACATTGAAAACTAAGATGTTCCATATCAATCTTATTGGAGAAAACTTTGTTATATAAATTTATAGACTACCTCTTTTCCTCTTATCTATAAGTAATCCATTGTCATGCATACGCCATGGCAACAAATGCATGCTTTTCCCCTTGAGATCAGTTCAGGCCATAACTGTTAAAAGGAAAGAAGATATTAGACCATTACTGTAATAATTGTAATTGATTCTTGCCATTGTATTTGCAGAGATTGTGACAATCACATTTATTGTATTTGACTTTCCTAGAATAGATTCTACGAAGCTGTATAAATCCTGCTCGTTGCAGTGTTCTTCATATATACAAAATTAATACAATCTTTCATTTCTTTCCATAACAAGAATATGGGTTCAAGATTAGGTATCTCAAATTCGATTATTGGTTATTTGTGATGGCAGAAACATGAAAGGGAACAAAGGCGAAGAGAAATGAGCTATCAATTTGAACTCAAAATGAGATGGCATTTCAACTCAAAATGGTAGTTCATTAAGGGTTGAGATAAAATTTTGTGAGATTATGATTCGAGCTCTACTCCCTTCAATGCATGAGAATGCCTCTTCCTCCATTTTTATGGAGTTCAATCAAGCCTTTTGCTGGTACAATACTTCCCAAAAAAAAAAAAAAAAAAACCCTCCGGCCTGAAAGGAACATAACTCCTTTTTGTGTATTCTTATCCATTTTTTTCATCACGTAATTCCATTTTTGACAATCACATTCATTGTATTTCGAAGCTTCTCTCTTATTTTACAAGTAAGGATCTTTTAGCATAGCCACTTTCAGGACGAGTTGTGGAACAAGTTTCTATAAGGTTTAATCACTAATGAAAGGTAATGTATCATTTTGAACGAGCTACAGAGAATATCTCTTTCATTTTTCATCTCTAGATAAATTTTTCCAGTTTATCCAGAAAAAAAAAAAAACAATAACCATGTAAGAACTCAAAAACTAACTTAGGAATTGAATGTTTTTCACCGACTTTTGATCCTATTTTAATTAACAGTTATGTCAAGCTAGTTATCAAAGTTTGAGTTTTACCTGACCTACACTCGAAGACTACATGGTCGAATTGTAAAAATTAAAAAGAAAAGAGGATAATTAGGCATTTTGATAAGTTAATTATGAAGAAAAAGAAGACATTTTACAGCAAATTTCTAATAAAAGATGTTTTAATACCAGATTTATAAAAGAAAAAAATAAACATATTTAGCAGCATTTATTTCATCTTAATTTAAAATGAAAATATAGATTATTGCCAATATCTAATTAATCTGAAGACACGTGTAATGTCTATTCTCAAAACGTTTTTGAAAATGTCAATTCTCAAAACGATTCCTCTAAATTTCAATTTGGTACGTTTGTTCAACTTAGTTAATGGCTATGCTTCATCTAGTTAGAGTCTTTGACCCACTAGACGGTCAACTTCTAATTTGTGGTGTGCAGGGCTATTAGTATTTTGACCAAAACACGAAAAGTCAAATATCTGCTCATCAGATCAGATCGGTGTATTTGACATATAAAAGATGCTGTAATACTAATATATATTCATTAAGAATTGTCCACGCTGTTCATGTTAGACTAGAAATAAGGAGTTCGGAACTTAATTACATGCTCCGATATTCAAATAATCTTACTAGAATGTGGATCTTAATGGGATGTTTGACATTGTGTTTTAAAAATGTTTTTGAAAAAAATTAAAAAATATTTTATTTATTTATTATTTTAAATTAATTTTTTTTAATATTTTTAAATCATTTTCATGTTCTGATATCAAAAATAATTTTACAAAAATTAAAAAAAAAATTATTTTGATGTATTTTTAAATGAAAAGCAATTTCAACCACACTACTAGACAGACACTTCAAATTCACATTTATTGACTGATTTCAGTAGGAGCTGGTTAAGAGACTAGACACATGTTGAGTATTTGAATATCATACACGCACCGAAAATAATAAAATAAAATTATTTGAAAATCTCTAGAATCTCGTTAGATAGATAGTTAGAGTTGTTTAGAGATTTATTATCTAAAAAATTAACCACTTTTGACTTTGAATAATTCTTTAAAACTGAGTTATTGCAAACAGTAAAGGAATTATTATGCTTAGAGTGATGACTCTCTATTATGTAACTTACATAGAATATTTGATTTTACTCTAATTCGTCTAAGTGATGAATCCTCTCTTAATCACTTAAGTATTCTCATATAATTCATGTTATATCTAATATATACTTTTTTGTTACCTCAATTAAAATAACATATAATAGGATCAAAACATTACATTCTCTATATAATATATAACGTAGTGATCTTAAGTATAATGGTTACTTACATGACTATCACGTTATCCTTTTTATAGACATATATGATTTTTCCATATGAAATTCTCATGTGGATCAATTCAATGTATATGTCTTATGACAAACACCTACGAATTAATTTTATGTATCATAGATGTATCAATTTATGAGATCAATTACTTTCTTTCATAAAGTAAAATATAAAATATGTATCAATTTATGTGGCTCTAGTAAATATTCGGTATTTAAGAGAGCATTGACTAAGAACATTTTAGGAACAATATGTTGGTGTAATAAGAATCTTATAATTATAACAACTTTATAATTGGTTTTGCAAAATATTTTTGTCTCATGAATTTTATCTTTATTTTAAATCCATATTCATTAATATAATATTATATGATTATTAAAGATAATTTAAGTCTTTGTTAATAATAAATATGTATTTACATGAATATAATAATATCATGTATAATCAATTAATTAATTACACGCTATATTAAACTAACAAAACATACATTACTAATCTTAATAAAGTAGTTACTTTACGAAGCAAGAATTGTGCAAACATAGAGTTGCGACGTCATGGCTGAGTCTTCCCTTATCTAGCAATGTTCATATTCTTGTGTGATGAATAAATCAAATTATTTTTGTAATATTCAATAAATGTTCGAGGATTACTGAAATGTTGAACTTGAACTAGTCGGGTCAAAGATTGATTTCTTTCACATAAACGTTTTTAGTTTTTAATTTTCTGCAAGAAGAAAACTACATGGCCCTGATATGGCGTCTAGATCGAGGCAACACGTAAGGGCCGCCACAAACAACACCGGCCAAGAAAAGGACAAGATAATTTCTTTTTAATATACAATTTCATACGCGTAGGCACGCACACGCCAAGTTTTTAATAATTATCAAGTGTGTTAATGAAAAGTAGTTATTTAGAAGATAACAATGACTGTTTATAGAAAAAAATGCATTGCAAATACGATACGAGAACACAAAAGAAGTATGGACTTCCAAAATTTTAATTCCTGATGGATCAAAAATAAAATAATTAAACTCTATTATTATATATAATGTAGATCATGTTTCTGTTAGAGAATAATATGAATTATATTTTGAAGTTTCATCTAACAGGTTATGTTTTGAGATGATATGGTTCTTTGATATAACATTAGATCCTAGTTGACCCAACGATTACGAGTTCAAATTTCACCAGCCTCATTCTATTTGATAAAAATCAAACACAAGGTAATGCGAGTTTATGTGTAAGTTTCAAGCTCAAAGAGTTTTTACTTGAGGGTGTGTGTTAAAGAATAATATAAATTATATTCTAAAATCTCATCTAATAATTTAAATGTTTAACAATTTCATCATTTATGTGCACGTAACATCTATTAATTAAATTCTCCCCGTCTATAACCTTGTTTGACTTGGATTATCAAGCTCTGTGAATGTAGAACAGATTACTATATAAAGACTTGTCAAGGAGGAACAGCTCAGGTGATGTTGAGGTTTAATAAAATATTGTGAAAAAATGAAAGACGGAAATTGTAGAACCAGCTAAAGTCGTGGCTGTCCTTTATATATTATTTTTTCATAAAAAAATGAGGAAAAATATAATACTTTGGATCAATCAAACTGATTGTTCAAAATACCTGGTGGATGGATAATTTGGGTTCTTTCTTGAACAAATTAATAATTTAGTCTAAAGGTTTGAGGGTCAACATGGACATGATTGCAAAGTTTGAAAGTCAAATTTTGACAAATAAAAACTTAATTAAGAAGAAAGTTTTTTTTTTTGGTATTGATCAGGGTGTTACGCCCTTCTAAATTTCACGAGAAATAGTAGACCCAATAAGGTCATAATACAGCAAAGGATAAATGCCTGACGGAGGATCGGTTATAACATTCGAACCCCTGTCTAACAAATCTCTATCTAAATCAAAATTAGTCAACCAATCAGCCACATAATTGGCCTCCCAACATGTAAGATTTCAACATCCCTGCTCTCACACCTTGGTGATAGTACATCAGAAATATTAAATATATTGATGGAAAAATAAAAAATATATTGTTAAGTGAAAATGAGATTTTGAGCTGATGAACTCTACGCTATATGAGTAAGAAAATATATATTTTTGTTGAATTGGCCGCTAACATATTGTTCAAATGCTAAATAATCATTTATAAAACCAGACTTATGTTACAAGGAAAAACTCCATGTATATTTAGAAAAATCATCCACCAACATGTATTATATCTAAAATTTTCAATTGATAAAACAAAAGTAGATCCCCACAAATCACAAAGAATTTTTCAAAATTAAA
Organism: Salix arbutifolia; assembly: GCA_025169955.1. NCBI lineage: Eukaryota > Viridiplantae > Streptophyta > Magnoliopsida > Malpighiales > Salicaceae > Salix > Salix arbutifolia. The sequence goes on along the minus strand of CM045917.1, from coordinate 31,338,137 downwards.
GTGCTTAAATGTCCAGAATAATAGAAAGGTAATTTGCTAAGCTTTCCTAGTTGACAGTTATCTCGAAGATGCTTTGGTTTCATAGTTCCTGTGACATTAATCAATCATTTTTCTTTAACAATTGTAAGACTAAAAAGTAAGGATGTTCTAGGCATTATGCCACACTTCTGTTGATCAGATTTAACACGATGAGAAAAATATATAGTTTTGATTGAGGAACATAAAGATCACCCTTGTCTTTCCCTGTGATTATTGACTGTCCTGTCTCTTAATTAGGAAACTATCAATAATAGAGTGTCCGTTTGGCATTGCGATCCCACCGATTTTTCGCCGAAATTTGAATTATTTTTTTCATTTTAAAGACCGGTAGTTTGGTGTTTTTAGATAATTTTGATGTGCTGATTTCAAAAATAATTTTTTTTTAAAAAAAAACATTATTTTGATGTATTTCAGCACGATAAACACTTTAAAAAACTATCGCAATCACAAACCCAAATAGCCCGGAATCTATTTGCAAAACTTAGTTAACATACCCAACTTACCTGTCATGTCATTGGAAGCACTTGTGTCTATGGTCCACTTAGTTCCTATAATAGTTGACGTGTTAACACGTAATTAGCTGAATTAGAGGGTAGCTTTCCATATATAAAAGATATACATTGCCAAATATCCACAGTATTGACTCTTTTCATCACGATATAAGCTAGGGTCTCTTTCAAATAGAGTCATGCGACACTCTCCTAGCAGAAGTGGGACATATGTTTTAGTCCTTGAACCGTTGTGCTTGAAATCATGATCTCCTATTGGACGTGAACTTTTATGAGATACCATCCTAAATAAGGTTGGTACAAATGCTGTTGTTGTTGCCCATAAAATGTTAGTTGATGAGTGGACTGTGTGTTTGCTAGGTTTATATATACGAGGAGAGAAACAATTACATTTTTTTGCACTTGTGTTGTTATTTATCTATTTGGCTTATGTTAATACAGGCTTAATTTCTGAGATGGCTGGTTAATTAGCGAAGTCCTTTTCTTATGATAAGGGATAGTTTGTTGGATCAAGTTTAAGGTTGATGAAGTTCCAAACTTTTAGAGTTATCGTGAAGATAAAAATTGTGTTTTTTATTTGCTCACGTAGGCAAGATTGTGAGTGCTAGCAATACAAGAGGTTCTTATTTATACGAGATATATAATGACTAATTTCCATGAGAGATACATGGAAATATTCTCTTCATATATGTATTTAGAATAAGCTCTTGTACATTTATTGAAGGCTTACATAGATATGTTACAAATTAACAAATTATATGGATGGTTTAACATGCTCTTCTTTGAACTAAAATATGAGGGTTAGGTCTAAGAGAAAATGTATTCGAGAGCATGGTTTGGGCGCTTGAACTCAACAACTGAGAAAATATGACTTCCAACAAAACAACTTGTATCATACTATATTCTCAAAATATCACCGGGGTAAGGTAACAACTTTGATAATTTATGTAGATGATATAATCATAACAAGAGATGATTAAGAGGAAATAGCAAGACTTCAAGAGAAATTGGCCATAGAATTTGAGATGAAAAATCTAGGAGGGCTCAAATATTTTCTAGGAATTGAAGTTGCTAGGTCAAAGCACGACATATTACTTTCCTAATGAAAATATATTTTGGATTTATTATCAAGGGTAGGATTACTGGATTGTAAGCCTACAAATACACCAATAATTTAAAATCACAAACTGGGAGAGTACCCAGACCATGTGCCAACATACAAAGGAAGGTATCAGAGAATGGTAGGAAAATTTATTTATCTCTCTCATACACGACTAAACATCGATTATGCAGTGAGTGTGGTGAGCCAATTCATGCACTGTCCGAGTGAAGATCATATGAATGCAATGATTTAGATTCTCAGATACCTAAAGTTCTTTCCTGGAAAAGGACTTACGTTTACAAAAAACAATCACTTACAAGTGGAAGGTTACACAGATGCTAACTGGGCAGGAAATATCTCTGATAGAAAATCGACTTCAGGTTATTTCATGTTGGTTGGAGGAAACCTACTTACCTGGAGAAGTAAAAAGCAAAAGGTGGTATCATTATCAAGTGCTGAAGTTGAGTTTCGTGGGATGGCTAACGACCTTTGTGAACTTCTCTGGCTTTGAAGGCTATTAACTGAAATTGGTCTTGCTCCTAAGGGAGAAATAAACCTATTTTGTGATAACAAAGTTGCGATTGATATTTCTCACAATTTAGTCCAACATGATTGGACCAAGATAATTTGATTTCCATTTTTTGAATCCAAAGACCAGTTAACAAACATACTTACAAAAACTATACGTAGTAGAAGCTTTTACAACTCACTTGGCAAGTTGGGCATCCGATATATATATGCACCAACTTGAGGGGAAGTGCTGGCATGAGTTGTTCTCTACGAGATTAAAGGAGGAAAATCAACAATATATTAATTAGCTAATTAAACCCATAAATGTATAGCCATAATTGGAAATTTATGGTAGTTATGTTATCATTACAATCTGCTATGCATATCCTCTTTTTCATGTAAATAAAGTATTGAAGAAAAGAAAGATTTTTCTCCATTTTGTGAAAGACCATTTTATTTTAAAAACAATCTCAAGTTTAAACACTGTTAAACTCCTCCCTCCTTTCTCTCTAGTATTTTTCTCTATTGTCTCCTACATAATTCATATTAACTAAGCTTCTTATTTATACACAAATAAAATCCTGATAAAACAAATTTTTGAGTGTGAACATAAAGAAGAAATGGAGATAAGGAAATATAGCATGCCTTCAAATCAAAATTGTCTCTAAAGAATTTCAAATATGAGCAAGGCAGACTTTAACACATGAATATACCCTTCGAGGAAGAAATCAATAAGGAAGAGGAGGATTCCAATGATTTCAAGGAAAATGATCTTGGAATCATGGTTGTCAAAATCGCGAGTTGACTCATAAAATCGTATGATTTTGCGAGTCAACTCATCAAATCGTGTCAACTCGGGAAGAAAAATCGTTTCGGGTCAAACTCGGTCAAAATCATAAAATCAGACCGGATCGGTCTGATTTTACGATTTCACCAAATTTTCAGCCACCCAGAATTTTAAAGCAGCCCCCCGTTTTAAAAGCAAACCCCGCCCAAAATTTTAAAGCAGCCCGCCATTTTAAAAGCAGCCCCCATGCAGCCTCGGGCCTCCCTTATATATATATATATATATATATATATATTCTATCTCTCTCTCTCTCTCGTTTTACACACACACACACACATACACATATATATATATACACACACTCTCTCTCTCTCTATATATATATATATCATGTAATATATATATATATATATATGCTCTCTCTTTATAATATACTCTCTCTCTCTCTCTCTTTATACACACACACACACACATATAAAATCAGTAATATTAATTTTAAAATTTATACTTAAAATTTTTGAAAAAAATAATTTTTTTATTTTTTACTTTAAATTAAAAAAAATAATGTTTTTAAATCATTTTCATGTCTTGAGTCAAAATAATTTGTTGGGATTGGAGCTAATACTAACAATATCAGTGTTGGTATCAGTATTAGAACTGATAATCCTTTAAATAATAATGCTTTTGATGAATATATTAAAAATAACGAGAAAAATGACGATCATGAGACTAATTTTAATTTATATAGCAAATTAGTAAAATATTTATTTTAAAATTGTTAGTTTTTACCTAATGAAATTCTATGGACATAATTGTTTTGTAATGTATTTTTAAGTTATTTTGAATCATGTACGAACCTTAACTAATGAAGTTTTATGGCCATAATTATATTGTACTGTATTCGGAAATATTTTACTTATGATTTTACGATTTTTCTACCAACACGATTTTAACTATGATTTTACTATTTTTGTACGGAAAAATTCAAGTACGATTTTATGATTTTACGATCCGATTTTTCAAAGTCCCTTCCGTTTCGTGTCAAAATCACGATTTTGACAACCATGCTTGGAATACAGGATTCAGAGGAAAAGGTGGTAGAAACATAATTAGAGAAAGACAAGGACAACAATGATTTACTCCTAGAGGAAGTGGAGGTGGTTACAATAACCTTGATAAGAGACATATTTAGTGTTATAGTTGCAATCAATTCGGGCACTATAGCATTAATTGTTGGAAGAAAGCTTTAGTAGAGTTGTGTGAACAAGCTAACTATGCAGACAAAGATACCATTCGTAGTGGGTCAACTGCATTATTTGTCCAACAAGGATTGAGGAAAAACCAGGTGCATATATGGTATCTAGATTATAGACCTAACAATCATGTGTGAAAAACATGACCTCTTTAGTGATGAATAAATCTGCCTCTTCCCCTATTCCTATTAAATGATCTATAACCACCATTATCATAGGAATGAAATCCATAAGAACCATGAAATGATGGTGAAACAGAGGTGGCTGAGACACTAGGCTTAACAACTTTGTGCATAGCAGTCAGATAAGAGGAATTCATGTTCTCCATAATTCGTTCTTCAGCAAGTAGCTGGGATAAAAAAATCCTTCAAAGTAATAACATTTTCTCTTCCCCTAACAACACGCTTGAATGTATTATATTCAGATGGAAGGCCATTTAACACAACCAACCAAGTTTTTCTTTATTCTGAAAATTCACTTGCAGCCAACCAAGTTTTTCTGTGAAGGAAGAGGTATTAGACTCCATGTTTGCTGACTATGAAGAGCAACAATTTCTTCTTTCATCGCAGCAGACCATACTGGAATTTATAAAGCACTCTTGTAGCTTATAGGCTCACTTACAGATGAGGCAGCTGACGAAGAGTTACTGATTATGGTGAGGTAAGCTTTCTGCTTGATAGTTCCTGTTTTGCTGCGGGTTTGCACTGGATGCAAATTCATTGATCGAATATGGAGAACCACAAATAGTTCATCATGATTAAAAGGTGCAGTTGAAGGTAAAGGTTAGTAGCCATACCTTCGTTATTGAGTTCAGGAGCCACAAGGGTAGATGAAAAGGGAGATGAAGCGGTAATTGACTGAGGTGATACTGCAGAATTAATGGTCTGAGATAAAATAGGGAGAGAGGACACAGGAGAAAAAGTTGTAGCACTCTCAGAAGAAGAGGAAACAGACGGAGGAGGCAGAGTGATAACATTCTGCTTCGTAACAATAGGAGGATGGAGTAGCACGAGGAGAAAAATGAAGAGGATAGAGGCCATTACTGCATCTCCCTTTATAGAGTATCCTCCCCGTGACTTATCCTGAATCCAAAAATGAAAAGCATCAAAAATCAAATAGCAATTATTATCTAAACAAATGCGATGGACAGATAACAAATTTTGAGTAAGCTTAGGAACATGTAACACAAAATTCAGCTGAAATGATTTATAGGATGTAGGGATGATGGAATTCCCAACATGTGTTACGGACAAACCTTCCCGATTTGTTGTTTGAACCGTGTCAGCTATGGGATATGGGGTGCTTAATTGCATATTAAACAAATCTGCAGTCATGTGATTTGTAGCACCAGAATTTTTAAGCCAAACTTGAGGAGAAGATTGATAGGCAGTGTTCATAGCTGATAGTGCAGGCTGCTAAGAAAAATGCTGCGAAGGATTAATTGCAGTGTTCATTATTGTCATAGCAGGTTGTTGAGAGAATTGCCGAGAGGCATAAAATGCAAATGCAGTGTTTATAACTGACATTGCAGGGAATTGAGTATGATGAGCTGAAGCTAGAGATTGATTAGTAGCACTAACGAAATTTGGACCATTCTCATTATAAAAACAATACCATGTGGTATGATTTCTTGTACCACAAATATTGCACTTAAATCTCTCTTGACGTTTAAATTCACATAGTGGAGCAGTATGCCCTGCATTGTTGCATAATTAACAGATAGGAGTAGGAGAGGTGCCAAAAGCACCTTGAGGTTTGACTAGCAATGCATGTGTTCTACCATGAAGATGTGATCTTTGTGTTGGAATAAATCTGCCTCTTCCCCTATTCCTATTAAATGATCTATAACCACCATTATCATAGAAATGAAATCCATAAGAACCATGAAATTATGGTGAAACAGAGGTGGCTGAGACACTAGGCTTAACAACTATGTGCATAGCAGTCAGATAAAAGGAATTGATGTTCTCCATAATTCGTTCTTCAGCAAGTAGCTGAGATAAAAAAATCCTTCAAAATAATAACACTTTCTCTTCCCCTAACAACACACTTGAATGTATTATATTCAGATGGAAGGTCATTTAATGCTAAAATGACAATGTCTTCATCGGCTAAATGTACCTCTGCAGCAGTCAAGTAGTCTCTTGCTTCTTTTATTCTAAGGAAATATTGGCTTATGGTGTCTGTGCCTTTTCTAATGTTCTACAGGTTTGATTTCATTTGAAAAATGCTGGTCTTAGACACAGTAGAAAATTGTTCCTTAAGCCTGATCCAAAGATCTCTTGAACTATTGCTGCCAATCACACATGAAAGTGCAACTGGAGATAGTGTTGCAGTAATTAGTTACATGATTTCTCTATCATGCATTCTTTATATTAACATGTCATCACATTCTAAAGCAGAGGAAGAGTTCATAGTGTTTATACCACATTCAGTAGAGATGGACAGAGGACATGAATGATAACCATCAACAAACCCAAAAATTCCATTGCTTTCCAATAGCAGCTACATTTGGAAGTGCCAGTTCAAGTAATTAGCATCATCCAATTTTACATTCACCGATCCTGAGATTGTTGAGATGAGATTTGTGATTGGAGATTGAATAATCTTAAGTTGTGCAGCAGTCACCATTTCAGAATTCAGATAATTTTTTAGAAAACACCTTTTAATCAAGCACTGTAATTTGCGCAGTGGAAGTTCAACAAAAATCATAATAAACTGCATAAAAAACTCAGCAAATTGCGGAAAAGAAAATCACAACAATTCGACGCAGATTGCAGAAAATGAATATTGGATCAATCAATTCGTTTGCGTGAGCATAATATCTCTGATACCATGTGAGGATTTGTAATGATTTGCAGAAGATTGATTCAATTGTAACGAAGAAGAGAAGTGTTTAGAGAATTAGAGAGAGAGAAGAGAAATCTAAATTTAACTTTGTTTTTGTTATTCTGTTTTTATTTTCCTGCACACCTTTTGTATGTGTTTAGTCCTCCCTATTTATACACATGCTCATCCTCTAAGATACAAATGTGCATTTATCATTTATACTCTAACAGATAATGGGGTGGTGGTGAGTTTGCATTGATTTTTCTTCTTATTCTTCTTCTTCTAGGTGTAGTATCAGTAGCTCATTTATTTTTATTAATCATTGCTTCATTATCTATGGTTTAAATAAAAAAAATACATTACTAAATCATATTAAATCTAAAAAATTATTAACTCAAGCATTAGGTTTTTATTGCTTCTTTACAAACATCCATTTTTGTACATTAAAAAAACGATATAACCGACCACCCCACGTAGTTAATCATGATTTGCTATCATTACTGATGTTATTATTACTATGAGTTTTATTGAAAAATAATAATAATCTCTTGTACATTTCGTATCAGTCCAAATAACATTTGATTTAATAACTTAAGGTTCAAATAGTATGCGTAATCTATTAAGACAAGCATGTCACTTGGCACAGCTCAATACAACATAAAGTTTTATAAATAAGAAAACCAAATATTTAATTTATTCCCAATCATATTTTCTATATAACTATATTCAGTAACCTGCTATCACCAAGATGATAAAGGAGGAATGCTTTGTTCATTTCTAAAGAAATTGGTGGGATCAACTGCTGTCTTGACACGCACCAACCTGTCGAAGTTGTTCTTGAAATATTTGGTGCCCCATATGCTTGCTTGTCTGTAACTTGTGTTGCCTAGGTTGTTCACTCCGAGGTCAAGATCTCTATAGTTGACATATGCTTGTCTAGGATTTTTCGAAACATAAGGAGCCATGTAGCTGTAAAGCCTTCTGATCCAACTTATATATTTTGCATATGCCTCAATGCCTTCTTCATCCCAAACGATCCCATAATGAATTTGGTATAGAGTACCGGCTCTGTGAGGAAATGGAGTGCTGGACTCTGCAATTTCGTTCATCTTTCCTCCATAGGCAGTGAATTGCAATTCGGCTGATTCGGCTTCGACTTGTTCAAGCCTTTCCCATATTCCTTCCAATGCAGTTTTAGGTATAGGTTCCTTGACAAAGTCAGTTTTTCCTTTGAAAAAGATTGTGGTTCGAGGACTCCTATTAAGCAACACTTCCAAGGATGTATTACGAGGAAATTGAGCAAAGTAGACTGTAGATTCGATCCAACTCATTTCAATGCAATCCTCCTTCACCAAACCAAGCTCGGGAAAGCTCTCTTGCATATAAGAAACAAGTCTATCTACCCCGCCAAGAAACAGAGAGGTGAATGCAGCTTGTATCATTGGCTTTCCGTCTTGAGTAGAGTTAGCTGATCTCCAAATGAAAATTCTTGAGAATAAATCTTCGTCGAACTTTTCTATTGCGTATTGCCATTGATGAATGAGTTTTGTTGCATCTTCTTTCATTAATATTCTTGTGACATTAAAGACAGTTACAGAAGCTGGAATTGGGACCAATTCTAGTTTCCATGCAACAACTACTCCGAAGGTGTTTCCTCCACCGCCTCGGATAGCCCAAAAGAGATCTTCTCCCATTGATGCTCTATCTAGGGTTCTACCCTTGACATCGATTAATTGGACATCGATTATATGATCTACAGCGAGACCATATTTACGCATGATCATACCAGTTCCTCCTCCGCTAATGTGGCCACCAACACCCACTGTAGGGCAAACACCAGCCGGGAAGGCAAGAGTTCTACTTTTCTCGGCAATTCTATAGTAAACTTCGCCTAGTGTAGCCCCACCTTGAACCCATGCAGTTTTATTTGCTACATCAACAGTAACTGTTCGCATATTGATTAGATCAATAACCACGAAAGGTATAACAGCAACATAAGAGAGACCCTCATAGTCATGGCCACCACTTCGGACTCTAATTTGCAGGCCATGTTTCTGGGAGCAAGTAATGGCAGCTTGAATGTGGGCTACGTTTAGAGGTGTAACAATAACTAATGGTTTCGGGGTGGCACTTGTGTTGAACCTGCCGTTTCGTATTGAAAACTGCAGCACAGATGAATATGAGGAGTTGATTGGGGTGTAAACGACCGTGGAAATGGAGTTCGAGTTTTGAGAATGAAGGCATTGAAGAAAATCCTCATGACGGTCAGCTGAAGCTAGCCATGAAAAAGAAAACAGAAACAGAAACAGGAATGGGAACATCAAAGAGCTTAGAGAGTTCATGTCTTATCTGATAATGTTTTGTGCATATAGGTGCAAGAGGCTCCCTTATTTATATAGTTCTGAAGGGTACTTGTTTATGAAATTTCTTTTAGATAAAATGGTTTTGCCCAATTAATCGAGAAGATGATGACAATTCAACCATTATCTAGATTACAGCTGAGGAACATCAGCAAATGGAAAATTTCAAACAACGATCGTACGTAGCCAACTTGTTCTATATAAGACATGCACGAGGTTTGACAATTTATGGTAGCGTTTCTTGGTGTGTTCGCTTTCTTCTCATCTTGTTACAGAGAACTGACAATCCAGCCAATGGATTTTCAACGAACAGTTTATTCAGACGATGGAAATAATAATCACATCAAAGGATTGTTAGTTTGTAAATTATGCTCATTAATTATGCATCCCTAACATCTAATAGACTGACTGAGTATTCTCGCTATCTATATCTTAAATCGAGAATAAGCTAAGATACGTAAATAAACTACTCTCATAGATGACGATCCTGTGCTTCAATATCCATGTTGATGAAATTTTGTGTTTGGTAGGATCATGATGATGATGTCATTGCACTCAATTAACACAAGCTTTTATCTTAGAGGAAAATTTTGACGATAATTTTACTGGATTTTGAATGTTACTATTCCAAAATCTCATTACAATTTCCCTTTAAACCATCGACGAGATCGTCCTATAAAATAATCAACTGTTAATTTTCAAAGGTTAAACGTGCAAGATAAACTAAGTTGAGATAAGTTAATAAATAAAAATAAATTAATTTCCTAGCAACCAGTTAATTAATTTACCATTTATTTATTCAATCAGATTTCCTGAACTATCGTTGAAAGGATTGAACGTATTGAATAATCTCAGGTATAAGACATATAATTTAGTCCTACCTGAGATTTACCTTAATTATTGTAATGAAACTTATTAAAATCAGGATTCATTGAAAACTGATGTCTACATACATCATGTTTCACATGATATTTCATGTGAAAAACAAACTAAAATAATATTACAAAACTAAAATAATTGTTATCACAATATTAAAATGAAAGTCTATGGCAAGCAGCTTGATGTATAGCTAGGTTCATAAGATAATCAACAAAAAGTCAAGCCAGATTTCTAGAACGAGAGTTTTACACGCTTGCATGGTTTTTGTGACTTATTGCATGGATGTCAAGATTTTATAAGTTCACGTAGCATTCATAGTTGGCCTTTCAGCTAGAAGATTACTTATTCTACTGTATTAATTATTGTATATATACAATGTTCAAATGGTGTATTAATTAAAAAAGACCGATCAATTGACTATGGTATATTAAAAAAAACAATTTTAACCTTTAATTTATCCCTATTTTCTTTATCTTAATTTGATATATTTTTATCAATTTAATGCTCACTTGCATAACACGTGTGTAACTATGACTTGATTTTAGTAGCCTTTCAAGATTATGTAATATGGAAAAACAAAAATCATTTTTTAATATTCCAGCTCAAGCTCATGATAAGCCAAGACTCTTCTTATTCCGGGTAGTTTTTTTTTAGTCCTTTGACAAATGCATGTACTAAACATTGTTTCTGGGATAATGAATATATTCAGAATAAATAATTATTATTTAATTATATATTAAGTTCAGCTGAAGTTGCCCGTGAGAAAGAAAGCAGAATGATAATGACAGAATTAAATTAGGCCTTTAAGCCAGCTTTTTTCAGCTTCATCAATCCACATTATCAGTTTTAGGCTAAAAAACATAGCATGATATAATTAAGAATCAACTAACACTAAGAAAATGTATTGAACCATGAATTTAAGAAACCAGGCAGACCACATGGTTTTAGAGGTTGTTTTGCACCTCTCCTTCAGATTATTTTAGATTTTCTTTTTCTTTTTCCTTGCTTCCTCTTTGTTTTCTCTTTGCTCCTACTGATCATTATGGGTTTCAGCTAGCTAAAATCTTACTGGTTTTGAGCAAAACTGCTGATTTTAGGTTCAAATGATTTTGTAGAAACCTTGGGGACAAAGGAATGTGTTTTTGGCCTTTTGATCTTGAGAAGATGGTTTATAACTTTATATAAAAACCTTCTAGATCATTTTAAGTGTGAACATGAGAAACGGTTTGGTGGTTTTGTGCATATGGGTGACAAGACCACTTAGGATTGATAAAGGAGATGCATATCTTTCTATTGAACCCTTTCTTGCTTGATTTGAACACTTGTAACTTCATATTTAATTGTTTGAAGTTCTCAACCCATTAGTTTTCTTGAATATATAGTGAAGGTTGATCAAGGACAAGATACTAAAATAATAAATAGAAAATATGAGATATCATTTGATTTCAAGATCATAGGGTTGTTGAGGGGTGTTTGTGAGTCAAATGATGGTGATTTTATCTTTTGAGGTGGTCAAAAACATCGTATTAAATTGCCTGGAGATGTCTCCCCAATCAACCTAATTCAGGAAAGAAGGTGTACAATACTCATAAAATGGCATCGTTTTGGCTACTCTTTAAAATTAGAGCTGTCTAGTTTGGGGATCCTCGATTGCACCCTTATGCTTTCAATTTCTTCAATTACATCTTTAATTTTATAATTTCAACCCTAGTGAAAATCCTATTTTGACTTTGGATTTGAGCGTTTTTTCAACTTTAGTCATTGGTTTTGGATTTGACCACTTTAACCCTTGATTAGTCAATTAAACTTTTTTCTTCAATGAAGTCCTTAAAGTTATTGATTTCGTTTCCTGAAGTTGCATGTACTCTACATATTGACCCTTGGTTTTGAATTTGTTCATTTCAGCCTTTAATTGCCTTCTAGAATTTGAATTTTATGCAATTAAGTCTCTAATTTCAACAATTTGGCATTCTAAGGTTCAATTTTGGTACCCAAATCTTGATTTATTTATTTAGGTAACAATAAAGGTTTTAGTAATTTAAAAGACTCTCCAATTAAGTATTGATTGATTTATGCTTTTAACAAAAACTAGGTTGTAGAGTCTGATTCATAGAATCCAATTATTTGAATCAAGAGATACATTATCATGAGACCACAGTGCATACAAGATGAATTTAAAAAAGAATATTAATTGGTGCTAGTGCCTAATGACAAACTAGCAAAAAAACAGTATATACAAAAATTAAAAGAACAGTGAAAATTAATGTTTTGTTTTGTAAAGTTCTAGATACTTTGATTTTTTTTTTTTATGATTTCATACTTATACTCTTACATGTTAAGGCAATTCAAGACTCAACACATGCGAAATTTAATTAAAGAAGCAAATCTTACAAGGTAGGATCTAAAAACTATCTTACTTACTGTTGGTATTAAGGCCTTTCAGGATATATATATATATATATTGTCATTACCAAATGATTAATGGAAAATGAGGAATGTTTTCTATCCTTATAAATCTCTTCAATGAAAATTTCATAAGGCTTGAGAGAAGAAGAAACCTCAAGACAAACAAAATAAAGATTGAAATCTCATGCTCTAGATCGTATAGAGCAACCTTTATTTATTAATTAGTACTCAAAATATATACCAAGTGGAATTCTATTCAAATCTAATCTTACATGGAGAAGACCTATCCGTATCTTCTATTATCTATCATTATTCTTCGTCTATCAATATATATAATATTTCTGATAATCTATCACCAAGATGTGAGAGGAGGGATGCTTTGTTCATTTCTAAAGAAATTAGCTGGATCAACTTTGGTCTTCACATGCACCAGCCGATCAAAGTTGTTCTTGAAATATTTGGTACCCCAAACTCTTGCTTGTTTGTAGCTTGTGTTGCCTAGGTTGTTCATTCCCAGGTCAAGATCTCTGTAATTGATATATGCTTGTCGTGGGTTTTTCGTCACATAAGGAGTCATATAGCTGTAAAGTTTTCTGATCCAGCTTGTATATTTTTGAGTTGTCTTAGTGTCTTGAACGCCCACGCCCCAAAAGACAGCGTAATGAATTTGGAATAGATTTCCAGCTCTGTGTGGAAATGGAGTGCTGGTCTCGGAAATTTCATCCATTTTGCCCCCATAGGCTGTGAATTGCAATTCAGCTACTTCGGCATCCAGTTGGTTAAGCCTTTCCCATATTCCTTCCAGAGCCATTTCAGGTATAGGCTCTGTCACATAGTCTGTTTTTCCTTTGAAGGATACTGTGGATCCCGGGTTCCTGTCAAGTAAAACATCCAGAGATGAATTGCGTGGAAATTGCGCAAAGTAGACAGTAGACTCGATCCAACTCATCTCGATGCAGTCTTCTTTAACCAAACCGAGCTGGGGAAAGCTCTGTTGCATCATTGATAGGAGTCTATCAACTCCGCCTAGAAACAAGGAGGTGTATACGGCGAGTATTGTTGTTTTTCCTTCCCGAGAAGTGTTAACTCTCGAAAGGAAAATTCTGGAGAATAGATCTTCGTCAAACTTTCGTATTGCAGACTGCCACTGATGAACGAGTTTTGTTGCGTTTTGTTCCAAAGTTCTACTGACATTGAACACTGTCACAGTTGGTGGAACTGTGACCAATTCTAGTTTCCATGCAACCACAACTCCAAAGGTGTTGCCACCACCTCCTCGAATGGCCCAGAACAAATCTTCTCCCATCGATGCTCGGTCAAGGATTCTACCCTTAACATCGATTAATTTGGCATCAATTATATGGTCTGCAGCAAGGCCATATTTACGCATCATCATCCCATGTCCTCCTCCACTAATGTGCCCTCCGGATCCCACAGTTGGGCAAACGCCCGCTGGGAAGGCAAGAGTTCTACTTTTCTCAGCGATTCTGTAGTAAACTTCTCCTAGTGTAGCTCCAGCTTGAACCCATGCAATTTTGTTTCCTACATCAACTGTAACTGTTCGCATATTTATAAGATCAATAATCACGAAAGGTAGAACAGCAACATAAGAGAGGCCCTCATAGTCATGGCCACCACTACGAGCTCTAATTTGCAGGCCATGTTTCTGGGAGCAAGTAATGGCAGCTTGAATGTGAGCTACATTTAGAGGTGTAACAATAACTAGTGGTTTTGGGGTGGCATCTGTGTTGAACCTGCCATTTCGTAATGAAAACTGCAATACATATGAATATGAGGAGTTGATTGGGGTGTATACGACCTTAGAAAGGGAGTTCAAGTTTTGAGAATGAAGGCATTGAAGAAAATCCTCATGGCGATCAGCTGAAGCTATCCATGAGAATGAAAACAGAAAGAGAAACAGGAATGGGAACATCGAAGAGCTTAGAGAGTTCATGGTTCTGAAAATGTTTTGTGCATATAGAAAGATGCAAGAGACTCCCTTATTTATATTAATTCAGAATGGTGATTATCTATGAAAATTCAACCATGATCTAGATTACAGTTGAGCAACATCGACAAAGGGGAAGGTGGAAATTTCCAAGCAAGGATCGTAGCCAACGACTTGTTCGGCAAGACAAGAAGTTGACAATTTATGGTAGCATTTCTTGGGGTGTTAGCTTTGTTCATATTTTCTTGTTCGATTACATGGGCAATGACAATCCAGACGTTGGATTTTAATATTTTTAATTTATTCAGCCGATTGAAATAATAATGACATCAAAGGATTGGTAGCTTGTACATTCTATTAATCATGTGCTTGTTGTGCATGGCTAACATCTATCAGTATATATCTTGATTCAACGTACGATAAGCTAAAACTTGTTAATTACGTAAATGAAGTTCACCAACTACTCCTGCAAATAATGATTCTATGCTTCAATATCCATGCTGATGGCTAGCAGGGTATTGGCCTAGCGGTAAATGAAACGCTTATTCCTTCTAGTTATCTAGGTTTAAGTTCTGTTATGCATGTCTGTCATTCTTACAGTATTTTACTTGTTTTCTAGGCTTGCAAGATATTTAATAGATCCGGGAATTAATTATAGTATATATAAACTGGTCCGGACACTCTGGTTTCAGAAAACAAAAATATCCATGCTGATGAAGTTTTGAGTCATGCTGAGGTTGTCATGGCACTCCATTAACAAAACGTTTCTCTTGAGAAAAAAACTTTCCATGAGTCAAAACTGTACGGAATTTTAAATGTTGCGCTTTTCAGAGACGAGAAATTTCTCACTGCAACAATCCTATAAACTACCTATGAGATTTCCTTCAAGTGATTTTCAAATTTAAAACGTACAAGATAAACCAAGCTGACAAATTTCATTGCACCCGATTGCTAGTCTATTAATTATCGCTGAAAGGATTGGACGTAGTGGATAATCTCAGGTATAAAGATACGTATAATTTGGTCTTACCTTATTATAAAATATATCATGTCTCAAAGTCTACGGCAAACAACTTTATATATAGATAGGTTGATAAAATAATCTAGAAAAACAAGATGTCATGAAGACAGCCAATGGGGTTTTTAGCACGAGAATGTCACCCTTGTGGAAATTGCGGCTTTCAACGCATGAAAAGGTCAAGTTAAGCAAACAACATCCTAAAATATATATTAAAAAAGTTGTAGCGAACAGGGGTATTTGTCTAGATGCGTTGTTATAAAATATTCTAGGGTTTATCTTCTTTAATCCATCACCCAGAAATAGGAGAAAACATTTAGTCTTGAATTCTTCTAGCATGTTTTATTTTATTAATGAAATATTCTTTCACATCCGATTTGCAAAACGAATTTAAAATTAATTCCTCCTGGAGTGCACGGAAAAAATGTTTGACATACACAACATATTGATAAACTGTGCTATGGAACGACTTTAATGACTTAGTTACTGTTTGTCACTGTGTTTTTGAAAGAAAAAAATAATTTTTTATTTGATTTTTTATTTTAAATTAATTTTTTTAGTATTTTTATATTATTTTTATGTGTTGATGTCAAAAATAATTTTAAAAAATAAAAAAAATATATTAATTTAATACATTTCTGAATGAAAAATACTTTTAAAAATAACCACATTCACACTCGAAAGAAACACTTGATAAATTAAATATGCATGTGCAGCTCGAGGAAATTAAACCGGGCCTATGTTACATAACGGAAATTTATAAATAGTCATAGAGCTCCCCATCTAATCCTAGAAGACTTAAAATTAGAAAATGGGGATGCCGATTTAAGCAAGGCTTCTGGTAGTTTTTTGGACATTCATGAGGAATTATTTATATGGGATCTCACATAGGATTGGTAATATGCTATATTTGAGTCAAGATCCTACCTCATCTAGCGACTATGTGCAAATGAGCTTACGGGTCCTCTTTAAATCAATCCTAACATTGTTTGGTGCTTTTATTTTATTTTATTTTATTTTTCCATTTGGAGGCCAAATAGACCTTAATTAATTAGGTGACTCAATAGAGATAATCTTCCTCGATTTATATTATTAAATTGAAAAATAATTAATAGGGAACTCGAATACATAATTGAAGTCTTACTTGTATACGTTATGTTACTAAATCGATATATATTTCATAATATACTGTTTCTAATGATTTTCTCTCCTATATATCACCACGAAGAGGGAGGAAGAATGCTTTGTTCATGCCTAAAGAAATTAGCAGGATAATATTTCCTACCCCAAATGTTTGCTTGTTCATAACTTGTACTGCTGCAAGTTTATTGATTCCAATGTCAAGATTGTAAAGATTAGCAAATGTGTGAAGTATTTTCACGAAGAAGAGAAGAATTGTGCAGAGAAGAAGACAGAGTATTTGGAGGGAAAAATGAATTTTCAAATTGTTTATTATTGTTGTTTTTCAGCGTAATCCATGCAGTACACATGCCTCTTATTTATACCCAAGAAACATTCTTAGCGTATGCATACTCACATGTATGCATATGATATACCATACACTAACATCCCCCCCGCAATCACCAGCTTGGATAAACCAAGCATGAGATTGTTACAATGTGTATGAAACAAAGGTGAACTCAAACCTTTAGTCAAAATGTCTACAAACTGCTCCTGAGATGAAACAAATTGCACAATAAGCTGATTATTGCATACTCTTTCTCGAACATAATGGACATCAATCTCAATGTGTTTAGTCCTTTGATGCTGAACTAGATTGAAAGATAGAGCAATTGCCGAGAGATTATCACAGAAAAGGACAGGAGGTTGTGAGAGCTTGATTCCCAGAAAAACCAATAGTTGTTGAACCCAATCAAGTTCAGCTGAGGTAGTGGATAATGCTTTATATTCAGCTTCAGTAGAAGACCTGGAGACAGTCTATTGCTTCTTAGATGTCCAGGACACGGGATTAGAGCCAAGGAACACAATCAATCCAGTAGTAGACCTCCTATCATTAGGATCTCCAGCCCAATCTGCATCACTATATGCTGTGAGGTCTAAAGAACCTTTAGTATAATGAATGCCATACTGAAGGGTGCCCTTAAGATACCGAAGTATCCTTTTTACAGCCACAAAATGAATCATCATGGGGTGTTGCATAAACTGGCAAACCTGATGTACAGAGAAAGACGGAAGCAGGAGTAACAAACTTAGCTGAGGGCAGGGGAGGAAAAGGAGGTGCAGAAAATAAAGAATGAGGGGAAGATAACACAACAACATTGTTGTTGTTGACATAAGGGGAAGACACACTAGGAGAAGAAGAAGATGAGGAACTAGAGAGCTTAGGGGCTACTGTTAGCTGAATAAAGGGAAAAACATGCTCAGTGAATATACATGTCGAGACATATAGGTGTCGCGACAACGATTTTTTACGCGCTTCGCGCCCCGCCATCACCCCTTGATTTTGGGGAGACAACAGCACGCGGTGAAAATGAGGTTGTTTATAGCCGTAAAGTTTACGACTATAATTATTAGGAGTCACCACCTAGTATTACGGTCACTAGAAAATCTATTGGTCTGCGAGAGTCTTGGGTAAGGGGACTTGTTGTGCAAGGGAAAAACGCATCACCCCCAGTGCACCCTACCTAAGGTAAGCTGCATTGTTGTTTGATTGTTTTTCTACGGGTGTATTTTACAATGTAATTTTACATCGCAGTTATAAGTTTTTTTTTATCTACGGATATACTTTAAAAATGTAATTTTACACCGTAGTAAAAATCTTTTTTTATCTACGGGTGTATTTTACAATGTAATTTTACACCGTTGTAAAAAAATTTATCCGTGGGTGTACTTTACAATGTAAATTTACACTCTGATAGATGAACAAAAATATTTATAATTATTTTTGATATTTTGGCCAAATTCCAACGGATAATCATAAACTGATTACGATATCCAATTTTCGTTTCAAAATATGAGAAAGATGCAACATAATTTTTACGAAAAATATGTATGGAAAAATCATGGAATTTGGCCGTATGCACAAAAACAAATACATTTTTTATATTTTTTTGAATTTTTTTTGTAATAATAATAGTAGTAAAAAAACATAAAAATACTTTTTTTTTGTCAATTTGTATTTTTTAATTTTTTCTTTTTTTTCTGGGCTGGGCTGTCAGCCACAGTGGGCTGACAGCCCAGCCTTAGTGGACTGGGCTTCCAGCCATCACGGGCTGGAAGCCCAACGTTTTGAAAACGTGGGCCGGGCATGAGGCCCTGCCTGCTTACTCTGCCTCGGCCCGCATGAACAGTCCTATTGCTGCATGCAGAGCCGAGGAAGATGATAAATAGTGTTTTTTCAAGTGTGATGAAATGCGTACCTGTTAGTACCTTTAAGTAGAGGAGGTCGATGTGATGATTCCTGTGGTGGTGGCGTTGTCAACGGTGGCCTGTGGTGGCCGGAGGAAGCTTCTGAAGTTGCCGGAGTTTACGTCGCAGCTGCTGTTAGCACGTCCTTTGCTTCGCCGAAGAGTGTGGACGGGTGGTTGGTATGGAGGGGAAGCAAACGGTGGTGATCAGGGTAGTAATGGGTGAGTGAACGGCCTCCAACGGTGGAGAGAGAGAGCTCGGGTAGCTGTTTTTTAGAGTGAGAGAGCGGGGCCTGTAGACTGAGAGAGAGGGAAGAAGAAGAATTGTTTTTCAGAATTCCTTCTCTGTTCTCGTTCTTTTACTCGTTTCTTTCCTTTTCTTCTTCTCTGCATAAATTTTTTGGTTCTCCACTCTGTTTTTTTTCTTCTTTTTTTCTCTCCACTGTCTGTTCTTTCTATCCCTCTCTGTTTCTTTTCCCTTCTCTGTTTCTTTCCTCCTTTCTTCTTTCTCTCGTAACTCTCTTTTTTTCTGCCCAGTTTTTCTTCCCCCCCCCTCTCGTTCTGTGATTCTCCCCCCGTATTTATAGGGGCAGAGGCAGCTCTTGCCTCTGCCTCCTCTGCAAATTCGTTGCAGAGGCTGCTTCTGCAAAGAATTTGCAGAGAGGCCGTGGGTTGCCATGGCTGTACTGTTTTTATAATTTGGTCCTTCAATGTTTGATTGGTTCAATTACACCCCCAATTAGTTTTAAACTTTTAATTTTATGCAATTGTATCCCCGTTAAAATTTCAACAGCAACCTTAAATGTGCGCGCCTTTTTTATTTTGGTCTCTGGTTTTCGATTTGCGCGATTTAACCCTTAATTGACCATTGGATTCTCAATTTGTTCAATTTGGCCCCTCATTTCGCATTATTGACTTAAAAATTCAAATCGGTCCTTGAAAACTCCATTCTCGTCAATTGAGCCCGAATTAAATTCAAGAAATTGATTTCTCATTGACTAAGCTCTTAATAAAATTAATTTGACCAATTTAAAGTATAATTAAGTCCTTGCACTTAATTAAATCCTTCAATTGGACCTTAAATTAATTCCCGATCATAATTAAACTTTAAATTTGTCAACGATTAACTCGAATCAACCCATAAAAAAAATAATTATGTCATTTAACTTAGTTTTTACACAGATTCATCCAACGATAAATTATTTTTGCCTTAAATCTGTATTTTCTCTATTTTTGGAACCAAAGAGATACGATTGGACTCGCAAAAACAACCAAAATTTCCACATTGATTTTTCTACCCACGCCGGCTCCTTTTATTTTATTTTTTTGTAATTTTATTTTATTTTGGGGAGTAACCCAAAATTTGGGTTACGACAATAGGTATGTTTTGTAACAACATCAAAGCACATATACCCTTTATATTGAGATGCATAGCCTAAGAATATACACATTGTAGTCTTAGGTTGCAGTTTATTGGCAATATGTGGATTTAATAAGGAAAAGCAAGCATAACCAAAAATACATAGATGAGATACATCAGGAGCAAATTTAAAAAGAACCTCATAAGGGGATTGATGATGCATGACTATTGATGGCATTCTATTGATTAGATACAAGGTTATGTGTAGTGAAAAGGTCCAGAAGGAAGAAGGCAGTTTAGCATGTTGTAGTAAGGTAATGGTGGTTTCAATAAGGTGATGATGCTTATTTTCAGCAAAGCCATTCTATTTAGGGGTATAAGGGCAGGATTTTTTATGAACAATGCCTTTAGCATTGAAAAACAGCTTAAGTTTTTGGCTAATATATTCCTCACCCCCATCACTTTGAAGCATCTTGATATTACAAGAGAATTGAGTTGCAACATAATGATAGTAGGCAATAAAAACATAACACAGATCACTCTTATTAACCAGTGGAAACAACCAACAATATCTTGAATATTCATCAATAAAAGTGACAAGTCTTCCTTGAAGACAACTACGACACATAGAGGTAATGGAATCAATTGAACATGCAACATTTACTTTTTGTAACATCAATGTAGCAACCTTATTCGTAGGATGACCTAATCTGCTGTGCCAAATGGAGGGGAAGACTAACTGACCAAGATAAGATTGTGGCTGAAAATTGAGGGGGATTGAACTAGGAGGAACAAAAGGTAGAGGGTAAAGTCCATTACTGCACTGCCATGTGTAAATTATCCTCTCCATGGCCTTATCCTGAATCCAAAAAGAAAATGCATCAAAGATTAAACGATAGTTATTATCCAAACACAAGCGATGCACTGATAGCAAATTTTGAGTAAGTTGTGGAACATACAAAACTGAATTCAGTTTAATAGATGCAATGCTTGTAGGAATGATAGAATTCCTAACATGAGATACCAACAAACCTTCAGCATTGGCAATTTGAGCTCTGTCACTAGCAGGATAAGGCTTATAAGATTTAGAAGAATTGTTCTTTAATTGATGAATTTCTAATTGTATGTTTACATATTTATATATAGTTTGAATGAAACTAATAAGGTAATACAATTGGTTTTGAATGAGATGTAATCAGGCTTTAATGACAAAATTAATTCTAATCAAATGGAATAGGAAAGACAGCTGAAAGAGTAGCCTCTGTTGATCGTGTGCCGATCGTGTTTGATTGTGGCAAATCATGAGTTGATTTCCTTTTGTGCAGAAGTTCCTTAACACGCCCCTACAAGATGGTGGCGCCATCGGAGACACCAATCTTGAAGCGAAGGAGCTGGAAATGAGGACGCGGCAGGGGTTTAATGAGTGCATCAGCAAGTTGATTGGTAGTGGAGACATGAGTTACTTGAAGAAGGCCATGAGTGACACGATCTCGTACAAATTGAAAATCAATCTCAATATGTTTCATACGTGAGTGCAAGACAGGATTGGCACAATAGAAGATGGCACCAATGTTGTCACAAGAGACAGCCAAGGTCGTTGATAGAGATACGTCAACTTCACATAATAAGGATTGGATCCATATGAGTTCAGTGGTGGTGGTCGTAATGGCCTGATATTCAGCTTCAGTAGAGGAGCAAGAGACTACTCGTTGCTTACAGGAGCTCCAAGATATTAGATTTCCTCTTAGGTAGACAACATAGTTAGTTGTTGACTTGCGATCATCACGATCACTAGCCTAATCAGCATCAGAAAATGCATACAAACAATGAGAGGGGTGATGAAAAATATGAAGACCAAAAGAGATTGTACCCTTCAAGTAGCGAAGAAGGCGTTTGAGAGCCTGCTAGTGAGTCTCTGAGGGAGAATGCATGAATTGAGAGAGCTTATTGACTGTGAAGGAGATGTCAGGGTGTGTAAGACTGAGGTATTGAAGACCACCAACAAGACAACGATAGGTAGTGGCATCTGTTGAGGAGGAGCCATCATGGAGCATAAGAGATTCAATGTTGGAGAGGGGTGTACTAAATGCTTTGGCACCATCCATCTTGGCAGTGACGAGAAGATCATGGATGTACTTATGTTGAGAGAGGAATTGACCCATAGCTGTGGGAAGTACTGTAACTAAAGAAGAATTGAATAAAATCTGTGTACCTCATTATGTGAGGTTTCCTCATTATATATCAAAAACCCTAACTAATTACATGGCTGACTTGCTGCAAATACATCAATGCTAATTTAGACAAAATAGGAAACTAAGCTGAAATAGGAAACTAATATATACAAAATATATACAGCAAGAATCGGCAATTAATGGCTGATTAATATGTGTTGACAAGTACCTCGATACCAAGAAAGTAGTGTAATGAGCCCAAGTCTTTGATAGAGAACTGACTTGTAAAGAGTTGAATGAACTTAGCCATGAGTGAGGAAGCAGTGCCTGTAATAAGGAGATCATCAACATAAACTAGAAAATAAATGAAAGTGACCCCATTTCTAAAAATAAAAAGTGAGGTGTCACAGATGACATTGATGAAGCCATGAGATAGTAAGAACGAGTGTAATTCCTTGCACCACGTCAGGGGAGCCTGTTTTAATCCATAGAGGGCTTTTCTTAATTTACACACATGAGAAGGATGATTGGAGTCAATAAAACCAGATGGTTGGACCATATAAACATTTTCACGGATCGTGAAATCATTGTTAACATCCAGCTAACGTATTGGCCAACCATGAGTGATGACAAGATGCAGAACAATTTGTATGGTAGTTGGTTTTACCACTGGACTGAAAATATCTAAGAAATCAATGTCAGGATGTTGGTGAAAACCCTTGGCAACTAACTGTGCCTTGTACCTATCAACAGTTCCATCAGGATGTTGTTTGATGCGAAACACCCACTTATAACCAATCAGATTTTGAGAAGGGTGTGAAGGAATGAGTTCCTATATACCATTGTGAATTAGTGCATTGAACTCATTGGACATTGAGAAGGGATCCTTTATGGCTTGGGAAACACATGTCGGTTCAACTAAGAAAAAAAATTAGGTGTTTGGTGGCAGTTATAGCATACCGTGGATTAGGTTTATGGATATCAGCCTTGGCATGAGTAACCATAGTATGAGTGGGAAGTTCAAGAGGTATGATGGAGGTGGGAGTTTGTATGTCTAAGGATGAATAGGTGACAACAGATCTATGAGGGTTTCTAGTGCATGTACGAATTGGCCTGGGTTGAGAAGAGGGATAGACCAGGTGAGGTTGGGTTGGACAGTGGTCATAGGAGGGCAATGGAGGTCTGGTTGAGGTAGGAACTAAGGAGAGGGGATGGAGAGAGGCAATAGTAGCATCAATAGGGTCCTAGGCAATAAATGATGATGATTCGGAGACGAGGCAGATGTGAGTGAGTGGGCAAGAATCTGAGAATGGGGGAAGGGAGGAGAGCCAAGTGTGAGTCTTATCAACAATGACATAGGGAATGGAGGAAGGAATGTTGGTAAAAGAAAATGTGGACTCATCAAATTGAACATGGCAAGAGATAAAAAGTTTATTGGATGAGAGATCAAGACACTAGAAGACACTCTGATTAGCTGAGTAACTAAGGAATAAACATGGGTGGGAACGAGGAAGCAATTTGTTGTAATTATAAGGACATAACCAAGGAAAACACAAGCACCCAAAGGTGCGAAGACGAGAGTAATTTGGTTGTTCATCAAAGAGTTGAGTGAACAGGGAGTAATTTTGAAGAAGTGGAGTAGGTATACAGTTTATGGGGTAAGTTGTAGTTTTAAAGGCGTAAGACCAATAGGTGAGAGGTAAGGAAGTTGGATGAAGAAGGGTCAGACCAGTTTCAACAATATATCGATGTCAACGTTTGGCTACACCATTGTGTTGCAGTGTGGTGGTGTAAGAAGATGGGTGATACCATTGGAGGATAGAAAATGTTTAAGTTTGATGAATTCGCCCCCACCATCGGTATATAATCTAGTGATTGTTTTTTTAAGTAATTTTTGACGAGGGCTTTTGAAGGTGATGAAAGTGGAAAACACATCAGATTTTTTTTAGAGGGTAAAACCATATATATTTGGTGAAATTCTCAACAATTATAACATAGTATGAGAAACCATCAATAGAAGGGTACAGAGCAAGGCCCCAAACATCATTATAAAGAAGATCCAATGGGCCATGACTGGTGAGAGATGAAGTACCAAACGGAAGACGATGGTTTTTATTACATAGACATGAATGAAAAACAGACTTTGACTTGGAAGACACGTTAATGGAAGACAAACAAAGGACTTGTTGGAGAATTTTGTGGCTGGCTGACCAAGGCGTCGATGCCAAAGGTCGGGAGAGACCACCACACCCACCATAGCTTGCGATTGACAGAGAGATTGTGGAGACCACTCGTACACATCATTTTTATTCAAGCCTTGAAGAAGTACCGCTCCTATGCTCAAATCCTTGACATGAAAGAAATCAGGAAAAAGTTCAATAGAAATATTGTTTTGTTTATTGAATTTAGCAATTGAAATAATGTTTTTGTACATAGAAGGAACACAGAGAACATTTGATAACTGAAAAGATGAGGAGGTTTTGAGAGGCAAACTAGTTGAACCAACATGACGAATATTCAAACCTGAACCGTTACCAATAATTATTTCATCAGGACCATCATATATGGAGGCTCCAGACTTATTGTTGACATTGGAGGTAACATGGTGAGAGGCTATGGAATCAAGTAGCCATGTGGGAGAAGAGGTGTTGTGGCCATGGGTGGTGAGATTAGCCACTAGTTGACTGTGAGATTTAGTTTGAAGCCGAGGACAATGTTTGGCATTGTGGCCTTGAATGCCACACCATTGACATAACTCACAATAGTCAGTGCTTTGAATGTGGGTAGAGATCAACAACTATTATCAGTGAAGGGTGGAGAGGTGGTCCTGTAAGAGTTACGAGAGTTGTTGAAACTGGATCCACGAGCAAGGTTACGGGAGGAAAAGGACCTACGGTGTGAGCTGAAAGTGTTAGACTGGTAGCCACGGTTTGAGGAATGGGAGCAAGATGTCTGAGTAACATTGGAAATGATTATTGGGGCAACGTCTGTATCATGCTTAAGGGCAGCTTCATGTTCAACTAATTTGTCATGAAGAGAGGTGTCACGGGAATGAACCACTGCTGTAATTTCCTTAAAATCAGGTCCAACACCATTGAGAATGTAGAGGAGGAGATCGTCATCGAAGAGGGGGACATCAATGAGGGTGAGTTCATTTGCAATAACACGAACTTCTTGTAGATATTTAGAAACTGATTTATGCTCACGGCATAGAAGAGTAAGGCGTTCTTTTAAACCAAGAACACAGGAACGGGCTTTGCTGGCAAAGAGATGAAGAAGCTTGTCCCAAGCCTCTTTGGATGTTTTGGCAGAGGCAATGAGGGAGATGACCTGCGATGAGACAGAGGCAAGAATTGCATGAAGAAGTTGATCTTGCCGGATCCAGAGGTTGTGAGACACTATTTGGGCAGTTGATGGGCAGATGTTGAAACCATCAACATAACCCATGAGATCATACCCATAAAGAATGGCACTGAATTGGGCACGCCATGACGGATAGTTGGTGAATGTTAGTTTGACTGGTAATTGAGTTGTAGTGTTGGTGATAATTAAAATGGGTGTGGTGGAATTGCTCTCGGACAGAAGGTTGGTGGCGAAGGTGTCAGTGACCATGGATGAACACAGGTAAGAGAAGGATTAGAAGAAGAAAAAATTGCTCGTTAGAGTTTTCGTGCTCTGATACCATATAGGATTTAGAAGATTTGTTCTTTGATTGATGAATTTCTGGTTATATGTTTACATATTTATATACAGTTTGAATGAAACTAATAAGGTAATAGAATAGGCTTTGAATGATATGTAATCAGGCTTTAATGACAAAATTAATTCTAATCAAATGGAATAGGAAAGACAGTTGAAGGAGTAGCCTCTACCGATCGTGTTTGATTGTGGCAGATCATATTTCCTTTTGTGCAAGAGTTTCCTTAACATGGCTCCCCCCCGCTGGCACCATTATTTCCATTAAATTTCCCTTTATTTGTGTGTGAGCTCATCATGCATGTGTTCAAGATCATTTCTCTTGAATAAATTTATATATATTTCTGAGTAAGAAGATAAGTAATTTATAGTTAATAAGCATATGACATGATCAACCTAAGAAAACCAAGCCTCCTATAATAAGAAAAAGAAAGAGGCTTAGTTTCTGTCTACATATGCATGCATTAATTTATTGAAAAAGTAAATTATTGCATTTTTCACAAAATAGTAACTGGATCAAGATACAGAAATGGTGATCAATCTTAATTTATTGCATTTTTCACAAAATAATCTTTCTTTCTCACGGAGTTTTTAGCAAAGAAACTGAAAAAAGAACCCCAGAAATAACAAATCAAATCACACGATTATATCAATCCTGAAAAGAATCAATGTTTCTATCTAGAAAATAATTGTCACGGGAAATAAAAAAGACTGATAATGGAGTCTTCTCTCAGTAGGAAGCAGAATTCTTCTTGGTCTTGTATCGGTACAGGGCCCTCTTCTTCTTGCTTGACGAATTCTGAATGGTCAGAACTACCTTTCCAGGCTCATTGTTCCTGAACGTGTTGCGAGTTGGCTCTTCATTTGAGCTCATTTTCTTGCCCTTTTGGATGATGATGGTGTAAGAAGCCTCATCACTTGGCACAAACTCCTCTTTGTAATGCACTTCCCATCCCACAACTGTCAGGTCCCAAAGCAATGTGGCTCCAACCTGTCACCAAAACACCAATTTTTGGTCAGGCATTCTCTGTTCCTTGTTCCTGCCTGTTTGATAGAGTTGTTGCGGTAGCTTTTCAAAGTGCTTTTCGTGCTGAAATACATTAAAATAATGTTTTTTATTTTTAAAAAATTATTTTTGATATCAGCACATCAAAATAATCTAAAAACACCAAAATATATTCATTTAAAATGGAAAAAAAAAAACTTTTGAATTTTTTGGAAACCGCGTTTGAACAGCTCCCAAACGGGAACTTATTATTATACAGGAAAAATAGGCATTCTCTGTTCGTTGTTCCTGTCAACAATTATACAGGAAAAATAGGCATCTCCGTAGAAGGACAAAGGGGCAGGATCATTGCTAATTAGTACCTCTGCTGCAGGGATCTCTATGGTTTCAGTTGATCCAGCTTTGATTACAAGTTCTGAAACGTCACCGTCTTTGCTGGAGAACTCGAAATCACCCTCCCTCTTGAAGCCACCATATTGGACAGGAACTTCCTCGGCCGGAACGTACCTTTAGTTGCCATTAGATTCAAGTTGTCAGATTCTAATGAACACTTAGATATCTATTTCAAGAAAGGGAAAGAAAGGAGATTTACTTGAGCAAGGTCTCGGTGGTCTTGGCGGGGCGAACAAAGACAAATTTGCTCTTGGTTCTTTGAGCTAAGAAAGGAGATAGCAGGGCGTTGAAAGCATAATACCAAAATGGAACATTTATGAATATCTGCATTGTTCAAAAACATGGAAGAAAATCAAAGACTATATAAGTTATTGTCACATTGGCATCTAATTTATGTCTAAATCTACCATAATGTGCATTGGCAATGCACCAAATCTACCGTCCTGTGTGAATAAAAACAAGATCGACAACAAAGCAAGAAACAACATGGGCTAATCAAATTTAGATCACTCACATTTTTTGCAACAAATTCAGGATAATTGTCTTGCAAAAGGGTGACAGCTTTGCTCATGGCAGTCCTGAGCTCTTTCTTTGATGGGGATGGAGAATTCTTGAGATCACTGATTTGAAGCAAAGAAGAAATACCATCAGGCCTCAAATCAAGCTTTTGAATACCTTTCTCCATTAATTGAAATCTCCATCTCAAGAACTGCTTGCGCTTCTCTTCATCTCCAAACGCCTTTGCATAAAGCTCCTCATTCTCAAACACCCCATAAATGTTGTAGCACACAGGGTGGCCTTTGCGATCAACTCCATTCATGTAGAATGCTGAGCTTAGATCCACTCCTATTTCTTCATCCAAGAGTGAATCAATGTCGGATTCTTTCCTCCATTGAAGGGTCTTCTTGAGCATCTCCAATGCATCATTAACTTTGAAATCCCTAGCCCTCAAGAACTTCAATAAGACCACATCAGTTCCTTCTGATCCCTTGCTAGGCAAAAGTGGGACTCCCCAAATGGAGACATCCCTGTCAATTTCTTCACTTTTTTCTGCTTCAATAACAACCTCGGTTTTCTCCTCTTCTTCACATTCCTGGACTGGTTTGTCCTTCTCACTCTCTCCTTCGGGTTTCACATCTTCTTTCTTCTCACCTTCTTGTTCCCCGCTCTCTTTTCCTTCCTTGGTTTCTTTTTCCTTCTCTTTCTCTTCCTCCAATGGCTTCTCCACCTCCTTCTTCTTTGCCCCTTCTTTCTTGAACAAACTGTTTCCAAGAATTGCCTCTTCCAGTTTCAATTTCAGCTCACTCAAGGCCTTCCTCTCAAACTCCTTAAGATCAGAAAGAAAATTGCTTTCTTCCTTATAAGAAGAACTCTTTTGAACTGTTTTAGGCCTAACATCACCAGCAGCATCCACTTCCTTCACCTCCGCAGCTCCCTTAACGTCATTCTTGCTCTCTTCAACAACAACATCCTTTTCAGGTTCTTCTTGAGGAACCACAACTACACCCTCAGCCACTGTAGTTTCTTCAACCTTAACCTCAACAGTCATTGTTTCAACTTTCAATTGACCTTCAAACACCAAACTGAAACATCAAAAAGAACAACAGGACAGTATAAGAAAGAAAGCTTTGTGCTTTTAAGAAAACGAAACAACAAAATGAAAGAAAACCCACCTCCAATCTTGAGCGTTATTTTTAGATTTCTCCAAAAATATTTGGTTGAGTTAGAGCTGTTGTGGTGTCTGTCTATATTCTGTTTGCTGAGATAATAGTGGAGGGCATTGTAACGGTTATATATTTTGGAAGACTTCAAAGGAAGGCCCCACCAACGGTCACATATCTGTAGCCACCGCATGGGAGCCGTTGAGATAATAGTTTTGCTACCCTGGAGGCCAGCAATATTTTTGGCATGAGAGAATCCTTCTGGGGTCCACATTTGTGTTGGGCAACGAAAGCTTGGATTTATTTGGTAAAGCCATTTGAAATTATGCTAAATTTAATGATTGTGTTAACATGACAACAACATGACAGTTGTTTTCTTGTAACCTTTCCAATGACAGTTGTTTTCTTATAACCTTTCAATGATTGTGCTGAGTTTTCTGTGATCGACAAATGCTTTGAACCCTTTTACTGTCGGTCAAAGAATGTTGTTTCGGTTGTCTGAGAAAGTATTTTTTATTTGTAAATATATTAAAATGATAATTTTTTATTTTTAAAATATTATTTTTAATATTAACATATGAAAATAATTTAAAAACATCAAAAAAATTAATTTAAAAAAATTATTTATTTTTAAAAATACTTTTGAAACGAAGTGTTAAACAGTATGTTTGCATGCTTAGAATCCCATAGAGTCTTCTTGCACTGGCTTTCTGTTCTGAAGGGTATTGACAAGAATCACCACCCCCTTTCCAAAACTTGGCCTTCACAATCACTTTTTTAAATTTATTTTGGTTCAAAATACATGATGAATAGCTTGAGAAAAACCTTATTAGAAGTAGTTGGTTTTTTTAAAATAAAATTAATCTAAATTAACTCGGATAAAACCATGATTTGGGATTTACCCTGAATCAGCAGGTTTAAAAACTATCATTACAAGCAAACCAGCACCAAAAGTGGCATGCCATTCCTCCAGCACAAGACATGCCGTGTACTCCAAGGCAAAATATTTGTAAAACCTTTTCTAAGAATTTTTAAGCATATAGTCCTTAATTTGGTGGGTTTTATTCGATCCAACTTGTTAATACTCTTTTCGCTTTCCATAAAGAAGAACATTTTCATGCATGGCTGGACTATTATTCTTGGAGGGACAGCTAGGCAGGTAGCCAACTGTGATGGCCAGAAAAGAAATAGAAAAAGGAGGTAAGAAATTGTCTTGGTAGCAGCACATCACGTCCCCTTAAAAAGTTAGGGCATGTTTGGGACAGTTATTGTTGTAGTTTTTCAAAGTGCTTTTCGTGCCGAAATATATTAAAATGATATTTTTTTATTTTTAAAAAATTATTTTTAATATCAGCACATCAAAATGATTTAAAAACATCAAAATATATTCATTTAAAATAAAAAAAATTGAATTTTTTGAAAACACAATTTCAAAAGCTATTCCATTCCAGACAACTTCTAATAAATGATGAAATTTAATGGGAAAGCATGGTGTTCTGTGCTTGCCTTTGACTCATTCCAGGCAGCAAAGCAAGCACCCGTCTGACAGATGTTCACAATGGAGAGAAACTTTGACCACTTTTCTGGCATTGTTCTTTGGCATCATGGCTCCTTGTTAGGTTAGGTGGCCAAATCGTAGCAGCTGGATTTGCTACCCGTATTAATAATACTGGAGCCGCTTCATGCAGTTTTTTTATTATTATTATTATTAGTATTGCGTGTATGTCGATTAATCTTATGAGTACTAAAACTAATGATCATATTAATTTTCAATAATCATTATATTAGTAATTACATGGTACAAACTTGAGACCATAAAAAAAAACCTTTTAATCTCGAATTTTTACCATTATATACCTTACTAGATGGTTTTCATGCAACTTTCTTGATAATTAATGAGTTGTGCACAGCAGGGATGTCATCTCGTTCTGTTTTGGCCGAAATAGTCGAAATTTTTTATACTAGTTAAAAAATAAGACAAAATAATGTCGTTTTTGTCTTGGGTTGAATTCCGGTCCATTCTGGATTTTTCAGCCAAATTCCAACTGAAACGCCTAGAATCATTTTGCTTATGCCGGCCAATTTTTTTTTTTAAATAATGAATAATTTTACAATATCAATCATATCTCTTAATCCTACCGTTAGATTGAGATAAAATTTTACGATGAGTCTCTTAACATATTTATATATATTATATTAAAATTTCAGAACAATCAGAGAATATAATGACCTTGCGAGATTGATGATGGTATTCTCATAATATTATAAATGTTCATAATTTTGTTTAGAACAATCATTTTATTGTATTTTTTAGATTAAATTGCACAATTCTAAATAATTTTATTTTTGGATTTGAATTAATATATTTAATTATATATATACATACATAAACAGTACAATCCAGAAACGGCACGTCTAGATGCTCCGAAACCGAAACATTTCGTTCTAATTAAAAAAACAAAACACCAACAGAAACAGAATTGACAACCATGATGCACGCATAGAAGAACTGAGCTCAAGGTTCCAACTACTAGTTCAACCCATGCTCATCGACTCTCTTTTTGACTCATCTTCAACCTTCAAAGCCCAATGCTATGAAAAGGTTCATGATCTCTTCAAATTCGCTTCAGACGTCGTCGAATGTCATAACCTAGGCGTCATCACAAGCAACAAGGTTGAGGGGTATTTTAGCTTGATCATACAAGACTGCTGACACTATGATGATTCTAACAGTTTTTTTTGGTGAATCACAATCCTAAGGATTGATCAATGAAATATCATCGTTCAATATGGCCAAAGTTCTTAAACAAACCCTTAATCATGAAATTTAAAAAAAAAATGCAGACATTAAAACGATTATCTAACGATCGCTTCCATGGAACTAACGATTATTTTCCAGTTTCTTTCCCTGGATCCTTAATTGCTTTACTTTGCTGCCATATTTTGCTTACGAGCCCATACTTATTGATCATTGCTTGAAGATAATCTGCTTAGAAATCCAGGATGAAAATAGATCGTTGAAATAATCAAGAAGGATTTAAAAATAGCCATATAATCGCCATCTCCGCTGGACAACATCGTCCTTTCTCAGTAAATAATCGTCAAAACAGTGGCTTGTGGGAAGTACGAGGGGGGAATAGTGAAGAAATCGGCGCGATATATGCATTTCATAGTCAAATAATCGGCAATTCTTTAGTTAAGTAAATTATGGGCAAATTCAGGTGGAAAGACTTGAGAATGGATGCATTTTAGGCACCATAATTCGACCCCTAACCCCATATATTTTAATAGTTTTCCAATACCATCCATTTAGTTTCCAAAAATTACAATGTCACCCATAATTGCTAGAAAAAGACTTCTAACAAATTTCTTTAGGGTTTAACACTTTTCATAAGATATTAACTATGATTGATTTCCGAGGCACATCACGGTCAAACCAAGTCAATCAAGATTTATCTTCAAATTTATTTTTTAAGAAAATGATGTCATTTTAGACCAAAAATAAGTTTTCAAACAATAAAATCATAGAGAAGATGTACAGTCCCAACCCTGATTTTTAGCTCGATCAATGCCGACCCTGGATAGTTGTCAAACCGGTCCGGATTTTTAACTCGGTCAATGCCGACCCCGGATAGTTATTTTATAACTATGAGATAACATCAAGTTAGGGTCTAAATATTAAATTCAAACTTAAAATACTGCACTTGGACAAAAATATGCACACCAGCATGTTTAGGATGAGAGAAACTACAGCTTAAAGAAATAAGAAAAGTAATGAAAACTGTGAAGACAGGGCTTTTTCAATCAAAATCTGATATACGAAGCCCCAGTTTATAAGATTAGATCATTAAAGTACATATTCTTATCAAAAAAATAACATTAATGTATTTGTTAACGTACAAGTGAAAATGTACAAGCCTTTTACCTTCATGTTAGTCACATAATTGGCTAACTTCCATGTGGTTTAAAGCCTTGATTGTCGCTTCCAGCTGAATTATCAAAATTTGAGAATTCACCAGTTACTCTGTCAAAGTGCACGCAACAGATTCATTAACACTTGTTTCATGTAAAGCATGAAGAAACAAAGCATCCAAATCTAAACCCGGTGAAAACAAGTATACAGAGTAGAGAGAGCGGGGGGGGGAGTGAGAAGATGGTGGGTTCGAGGGAAGATATCCGGGGACGCAAAAAGAGAACAAAACAATCAGATTAAACTAAACAGAACTATTTGTTACCCTAAATATGGTTATATTTTCGTCGGTTTTGGCGGAAGACAAAAACCAATACCATGCAAATAGTTTCCCTGCTATTGCGAAGAAGATAAGACTATTTTCTACTGAAACAAAAATCTTAGTTTATTTACTTTCCATGGTGATGATATTCATACTATGCTAGAATTGGAATTCTACGAAACCAGATTAAAACCTGTTGTATTTGGCAGAATCAAGTCGAGCCAAAATAATTTTGGTAGCCAAGAGAAGTTATTATTCGTAATCATAGTCAGGTTGTGATGTGACACCACAATAGCAGTTTTGAGTGTCATACCTGTTATATGACAGGAAGGCATCTCCTATGGTTCCAACTACCTTATTTCTAACCTTCCTGACCAAAACCTGCAGGTAATAAAACTCATTAATAGACTTGTGTCCAGCGATAATGACGGTGATAAGTACATGAATATTTTTTGGTTTAAAGGGAGAAAGAAAAGAAAACAAAGAGTATTATGCCATGTGTCTGTGATACAAGATTACCATGTAGACTCCATTGTCTAATCATGATGTTGAAAAATTACCGATATAAACACGCATATGCAGGAGACCATACAAATGAGTATCTCACCTGTACTTGATCAATAGGTCCAGCATTTGGATTCCTATTACGATGAATGACAATGCCGTTGTCGCATTTGTTAACAAAGTGTGCACTGCCACTTATATCATATAGATTAGGAGGTTGGCCGGCCCAATTTTGCAACTGTAAGACAGAACACGTGTTAGTAAAAACTAACAGAGGTCCTTAAGAAGACACGTGAAAACCTGAGATCGCAAATGACAACCTGTCTCGGATGTGCCACTAACCAAACATGACAGGCATGATGTTGAGCAAACCTTTTGACTAGTGTAAGCATCTTACTAACATACTCAGTCTCAGTCCTGTCATAAGAGAATTTCATATCAAGCATTGAATTGCGAATTTACGACACGTGTATATCATTCAAAAATAAATCCTACAAAAAGGATATGGTTTTCTTCGAACATTTCAAGGGATTATGTTTCCTGCATTTAGTTTCTGCTAAAAAACATTCATTTTCAATTAACAATTAAGCTAAGACAAGAAAACAGATAATCAAGAAAATGTTTATTGTACTCTAAGCATCATAATCATACATAAATTAGCAATAAACTGTGGAAGAACACATCTGTGAAAAGATGAGATAGCACCTTGCCATAAGCTGTTGTACAAATTTAACAAAAGTTGAATCAGTCTTACCAGTGATTAGTACTTGACACTAGCTTTATACTCATAATACTTGACATAAACAAATGAGTAGTGAGACGCGATAAAAAATTAAAAGGATGTGTTATTTCAGTTCACAAACTGCTGTGCTGAAATATCAAATAGCTAGAGAGTTTAGAATGTGTTAGTTCACATCACAAACAAAAGGGATGGAAATCTCACATGTTAGCAAGGCGTTGATGATCAAGCTCATTGTATGGATCGATTACTAGTCCACGGACCCCATGTCTCAGAACTGCAGCTCTTGCAAGGTCAAGAACCCATTTTATATTTGGAAGTGCATCGTCTTCACATCTACACCATGAACCACAGGAAAAGCCCACATAATAAGACATCAAATGCAATGCTGACATGTTACATCATGAACTTGATTAGAATGACAGCAATTAGATAAAAAGCAAGTGTTTGGAAACATTCAGAGGCTTCACAATGAGGACTACTCTTCCAGAAGTTATTATTAATTAAGGTTCTGGGATCATTCAAACATTTGTTCTTCAATGTGAACAAGAAGTTCAACAAGCATATACAAACGTTATTAACCATTCCCTACATGTAATTATTCATCAACCTACTTTGGTTTGGGAAAAGAACAGCAAATAGTCAATATTTTAGAAGTTCTATGCTAAACATAAAAGTTCATGAACCAGAATAAAAGGCTGTACTATCTTTTCTAAAAAATAAATTATAAAAAAATAGCACTTATGAACCGAGATAGCTTTAGAAAAATAAATTCTGACAGCTTGTGGTCTCAGCAGATTTCTAGAAATTAACGTAACCACGATGTAATTTTGCTTTTTTAGACATCAGGTACTGTGCAACTTGTAACTAAAAATCTACAAATTTATAGCTATAGAAGCTGAGGACCTTCCAACCAGTATAGCTGATTGCCCTATTTTAGGATAGACTTGACTTGTAATGCATGAACATTAAGAATCAGAGAGAAATCAACAGGCGGAAACTATAATAATAACTAGAGCAAGGTTGTACTTATATCACCTGAGCTGCAGTGGAAACTATGAACTGTAACTTACCTTATGAGATAAAATGTATCGCTCAACCACTGCTTCCCAACTTCTAACTCCTCGGCACTCATACGTTCAGCATATTCTCCATAACTATGGTTAGCAAAGAAATCAAACAATAAAATTAATAGAATTCATGTGAGATGAAAAGTAGCAAGGAAATTGACACAAGTGACAGAAAACCAAATGAATTATCACAACTAATCCAGCAATCTAAAGCAAATATTATTATAGATAAGAATCATTGATTTACAATTAGAAAGGTAAGACTTTAGAAGTATATTTTCAAGAAAAGATTTCAATTGCTGTTACATTACTCATCAAGAATTACAATATAGGAAGTTGAAAATTATGAAAGAACCAAGGACATCATAGAGCAATGATGGAGAAATAGACCATACTGACCGTGCATCAAAAAAGGGCTTCTTCAAGTGTTTCTCCAAAAGTTTCCTAGCATGCTGCTGAACCTATAGTAAAGCAAAATGACAACCACTTGAGAAAAATATTAGTAAATAGAACATATATAATAAACATAATATTGAAAAAGGATGGAAAAATACATTAAACAAAGCGTATTTGCATGTAAAGAATGCTCACGTGAATATGATTAACAACTTCAAAATATGTAAAGTTATCTATATTTCTAAAACCATGTTGCTCAATCAATGAATATGACAACTTGCAGGACTTGATTCTACAAAATCAAAATCCTGTGCACTAAATGCATCTAAACTGTATCCAGAGACTGCTATTCAGTTTGATCATAATTAGACCATGTTTAAATGAACATGCACAAAGAAGGGTGATAACCAACACTAACATCAAGATTGTGCATGTCAAAACACTAACCATAAAGGAACTAGCTTACATTGTTCTCCATGGAGCAAAGTGCGAATTTCCAGCCAACACTTTCATTCAGATTGCATAATAGAGCATCAATCCACTCACTCTTTCCTGAATTGGGAACCCCAGTTACTAAAGTCAACTCTCCTGGCATAACCTGAACAAAATACATGCAATTAAAACCAGTCTCTGTCATTATTCAGAGACACACATTTATGTAATTACAATTAATTTAAAGACTTCAGCTGCAACATTAACTCCCTTCCCAAAGATGATAAAAACATCATGTTTATTAGTTACTTCCCAGTACCCTTTTTTTCCCTTTGTTAAGAAGATTACAATATTCATGAAAAGAGCATGAATCATTGCAACTTAGAGAATATGGCATCCTTTCTATACAGAGAAATGGAGAAGAAAATTAAGGTGATATGAATTTCCAACCATACTGTATATATCACTCTTTTTCAAAACCTTGGAAATTCAGTTCTCTCACTGCAAATTTTCGTAGTTTAAAAAAACAAATGATTAACTTCCTCTTGTTCTCTCTCATTGTCCCTCTCCCTAACACTCACATACACAGATTTCTCTAATTTACTGATACATAGTAATTTAAAATAATTTAACAGCAGCATTACCCCCCTTTCCAAGAGAAGATAAGAGAAACACCTGTTCATCGGTTACTTTTCTCAGTTCACATTCTTCTCCTCTTCATAAAGAAGATTTTAATTTCAATATTCAAAAAAGAGATTGAACGATTATAACTGAAATAATAAGAAATCTTTCCACACAGAAATGGAGAAGAAAATTAAGAGAACATGAATATTTCCCACCCTGCTGAATATCAGACAAAAACTCCTTTCAAAACCACAGATTACAGAAGTTCAGCTCCCTCCCACCGTACCCCCTTCCCTTCTTTGCAACCCATATCCTAATTTCAATATTTTCCTGTAATTCTTCTTCTTTTTTCAATTGAATTAGAAATGGGAAAATTGGATCAGCTATCTCCAGACATGTTATTGAAAGTGTTTGATTGATGATATATACAACTTCATATTTTGAAAACCATAACAATTTTCTACAAATATAGTTTTTCAAAGAATATTCTCATGCAACATAATATTTCATTACCTGAAATTAAATAAATACCCCATGAAAAAAGATTTAAAAAATGCAGGTTTAAAGGAAAAGGAAAGGATGAAAATTCAGGACTTACGTTATATATTTCATTTAGAGCTGTCCACCCAGTTGAGGCACCATATTCAAACCCAAGAGTGCGATTATAATATGCATCAATCTCAGGAAAGTAATCACTAAATTGGAACAATCCACGTATAGGGTATAACTCAGCATTTTCAATTATATCCCTCAGCGCAAGTGGCCCCGAAAACATGAGAACCTGAAGATATTTGCTACAAGTGTTGTTAAATATCAACAAGAAAATGTGCAGCGTAAGCATGCTTCATGAGCCTTTCAAAATCATTCTCTGTGGATTCATCAAGGAAAGAACAATTATCTATAAAATGCATGAAATGCATACGACCAACAAAATGGTTTGATATTAATCAACTAAATCATAAATCATTCCAGAATAAATAGTTCAGAGGAAAGGGAAGATAGCATGTATCATATGAGTACTTTTTGTTGAATCAAAGCCATGTGAATCATCATTTGCCAAAGTATGTACCAGTTTATCACTGACAAAAATTAGAACAAGGGAAAACAAAATCAACTTGTACTTTAAACATAGCCATGGCATGTATATGAGCTATCATATCTGACCTCATTTGCATCCTTGAAATGTTCATCTATATTTTTCTTTGGCCATTTGACTCGCCAGCATCTGCATCCACCAAAAAAAGAAGAAGAATGATGGTGGCTTTTCTTAACAAATTTGCGAAAATCATTGTCATGTAACAAAGGAAACAGTATTATCAGCAGACAAGCTATGCACCTTTCCCTTCCAAGACGACGTGCAAGCTCTTCAGCCAATGCTTGACCTGGTGGATCTCCATCAGTGGCGAGTATTATGCGGGATACCTATAAAAGTAAATGTCAAACTTTGCATCTTTAAATTGATGGGTTGCACCCACTAGCACTGCAAGTTATTTTTACCAACCTTGCTCAAGTACTCTTTGCAATTCCAGAGATACTGATATTTTGTGTCCTAGCTTCACAGATACATTTAAGTGACATCAGATGCAGATTTCCATTACAGAAAGAACCAAATATCATTAACACGGACAATGAGAAAAATACTAGTTTAATTTGGCAAGGTCTCTGAATGCCCGTTTGAGAAATTAACAGTACTTTGTTAAAAAGGTTACAGAAGAACATAAAAAAATTAGCAAATAGCATTCAAAAGGTTTTAAATCACAAAGATGAGGACTGCATTTTTATTCAATCTATGTGTAGAAGTGTTTTCACACTAATGCTATTTCTCCCTACATAAATAAGCCTCATGAGGTCACGTGCATGGATCCTTTTCCTCCATTTTGTTTTCCAACAGACATGACTAGATTCAATGATGATGTAGGACAACTTTGGATCAGTGTCTTATGGAGAATTTGTTGACAGAGTTGGAGAGAAAGGAATTCAAGAGATGAATTAGGGTTTAGGTTACATGTATGCAGAAGTGTGATTGATTAAGGATGTGTTTTAGATGGAATTGGGATTTTAACAGTAACATGAATAGTGATCTGAGGATTACTGTAGCAATCAGAGATACTTCAGGAGGAGGAAGAAAGGAGTGCTTTGGAGAAAAGAGAGGAAGAAACAAAACACAAGGCCACAACCCTTAAACTATATCAAATACTCATACTTCAATTATTCAAAGTCCTCCCACTGCATAGAATATATAAGCACCAAATACAGTCCTAAACTAATAGGAAAACATAATTACATACTCCTAACTAATTTTCTAGTTTCTATACAAACTAAGATTAAATAGCACTAATAATCCTAAGAGACATACCTAGATAGACTAGTTTTACTGGAATTATCAAAATATACATAATCACAGAGTAGAGTAAATAAACTATAATTTCTCAACTTCTCTATCATTGACTGCAGCAAATAATAAACAGTAATAAACATTGCTGACAAAACTCTGAATTTTAAAGTTGAGACAGACCTCCTGGTTAGGTGGTAAATCCTTTGGAGAAACTGATGGCGGTGCACCATCAGGGACACTCACACAATTACGAAATCCAGCTTCTTCCATTGCAAGCTTGTCCATTTCACCTTCAACCTACAATTACAATAAATTAATAAGCATCATGGGAAGTAGCTAAGGAATTTCTCACAAATCAAAAGGCAGACACAATACAATGATGATTTCATCTGCTCCCTTTATATCATCTAGTCCGTAAAATACTTTTTCAGTATCCTTTTCCTGAAATAAAAGCAGAATAGTAATGGATCAGAAACACATTACTTCAAATTAAATATCAAATAAATACTTTTTGTGCCTTTCACCTGAAATAAATGCAAATCAGTGAAGGATCAAATATGCATTACGAAAAATTGAATATGACAAGGATAACATCATAAGAACTTGCTGACAGGCTGAATGAGACAACCCAAGCAGTAAAACATGAAGTTCAAGTTTAAATAAAGATGAAAAAGGTTCAAACACAAACAGAGGAAGCACATCTTAAAATGAAATAAAACATATATTATGAAGATCTCTAAAAAATCTCCCTCGTCAGTAGTGCACGCAAATTACTAGTCTCTGAGGTGTTTGACACCAATCAGAGAAAGTTCAATGATCTTTCTATGAATCATTCAAGAGAGATTTCGCGGTAGGAATTCATCCACTAGAGATTCAAAATACAAGGTCTACAGATTCAATATACTTTTTATAGAAAAAGTAACATTTATGACAAGAACCTGCCAAAATCTCTTGTTGATGTCCCGATACTTGCAGCTAACAAGCATTCCATTCCGCCGATAAGTGAAAGCAATAGCAACCTGCCAATGAAATGTTTAGAATTATTAGAAAGGGAAGAAGTAATTCACATTTAAACTGAAATGACAAGAGCATATTGTCCAAACAAAGTAATCATTATTAAAAATAGGCAACAGAAATACCCCCCCCCAAAAAAAAAAAAAAAAAATTCCTACACATATGAGCAAAGGAACTCTCAAGCTTCTTCTTGTACTGATAATAAAAGGGAGATATAACTTTGTTTCCATTCATAAAGGTGAAAGTAGCAGAATTCTTGCATTTTATGTATCCAAAAAACAAATTGATAAATCCACCTAAAATCCCATTAGTTTAGCCGAGAGTATGGTTCATTTGAATTTACAAGTATTAGAGGTTCATAGGAATCATCAAACTACAATTAAGCATAAGAAGTATTTTTGCTGTTTCAGTAGTGTTGTGAACCTGGCCACGGTCACCATAACCTTTCTGCATAACTTGATTTCTTGCCAGCGTCTCTGATGATATTAGCCGCTCCTTGAAATAACAAACAAGCTGAAACAATGCCAAAAATAGTTATATGCCTTGCATTGCAATAAGAAAAGGGAAAATAGATTGGTTGAGAACGTAAAGAAAGTAGCTAAACTGACTCTCATTTCCCATC
This sequence comes from Salix arbutifolia, assembly GCA_025169955.1. Taxonomy (NCBI): domain Eukaryota; kingdom Viridiplantae; phylum Streptophyta; class Magnoliopsida; order Malpighiales; family Salicaceae; genus Salix; species Salix arbutifolia. The sequence continues at coordinate 31,296,874 of CM045917.1, read as the reverse complement.
CCACTGAAAATCAGTTATACTAAAAATATTTCCAACAGGAATCTTCCTAAAAATTAATACGAAGAAAGTGCTCCCCAATGCAGACAACAATCTCAACCACAGATACATCAAGAGACCGAACTGGCCAGCACCTTTAGAAGTGGACTAGTCATAACCCAACTCAGCATCAAACACAACAAGATTAGTATTGAAACACAAAGGTAAAAAGTAAATGCAACAACCTCATCGCATAGCGGTTCTAATCCCAGACTCTGCTCGTCGATTTTTCTTATCTCCTTAACTTTGGAAAGTTTGAGTGAGGTTCCATATGTGGACTTGCTACCTGCAAAGGGCTGCAACAAAGGAGGAGTTCTCAGGCAAATGATTTTCACTACTATATGACTAACAAATAGTTCTATATGTAACACAGACCAGAAATTCTTACTTTTGTTCCACCATTCCACCCACATTTTGCTCGAAAGCAATTCCAGGATGCATTTCCCCTAGACATCAAAGATGCCCCAGGTTGACAATTTTATAATCACCAAAAATAAAAATGATACATGTAAAGTGCAAGAGCATACCCATCTGCACTGATGAAAAGAGAAAGGGATTTCTCATTTGAATCACCGCCTTTGCACTAACACAAAAAACAGCAACCACAAATAAGTACAATTTCTAAACATTGCAATCAACTTAATAAAAGGAATACCTGATAATACAGAAACTGAAACTTTACATTTTGCAGATTGTTCCCATTTCCAAAAAAAATGCAAAGAAAAATTATTTCAGAGATCAAACATTTTATTATTGTTCCTTTTTTCAAAACAAACAAGTATCTTTTGCAAGCTGAAGTGATCAGCTAATGTGGCTGCATTAACTACTTACATCAAATTTTTCACTACTTGGTTCTTTTCTAATATTAATTGTCAACATCTAAGTTTAAAATTTGCTTTCGCCTGATAAGCACACAATTAAATCTTATAGACAACTCCTTGACAGCTAAAATTTAACATTGCCACAAAAAGTAACATGCAAAGATAGAGCATTACCATAGGACAAGTCAAGGCATTGTACTGTCCAGGAGCAAAGTGATCTAGTTCAATCCCCACCTCTGCTAATTTAAACCTTAAAATCTCCAACTTTGATTTCTTCACTTCTGGGTCCAAACCATAAACTGAAAACCAGACCAAAAAATACACAAAAATACCACCTCAGCCCTCGAAACCACGCGTTTATCTTCACATGAACATACAATTCATATACACTAACCTTTCTAAGAGCCAAAAATAAAAACTTTCAGCCTTATCCAACAAAACCCAAGAACCCCACGTAACAGAAACAAAAACAAAAACCCATCTCAAAAAACAAGAAAAACATCATAAAATAAATACCTGGGGCAGCAAGAGGAGAAAAAGAGAGGCCATTAGTTTGAGTAAGCAAAGAACGGCTAGACTTAGAGGTGGGTTTTGAAGCGCATAAAATAGGTGAAAATCTTTTAAAGGTATGATATTGTTGTTTGTTTGAAGAAGGCAGCAGAGGCAAGGGAGTAGGAATAGTACCAGTGGTGGGTTTAAGCAAGAATTTAGAGCCCATGTAGCGGTGAAAAGAAGATAAAAAGGCAAGTTTTTTGTTCAAATTGACGTGAGGTTTGTGGATGGCATAAGCAAGCATCTTTTTTTTCTCTCTATCTTTTGGATTCTCTATGGTTTTTGTTGTTGGTGTTTCAGCTGGGCTGTTCTTCCATGGGTGAGAGTGGAAGATAGAGGAGGGAAAGGGCAGAAAACAGGGTTTAAGGGTCTGTGGGTTCTGTCTTGTTTTATTTTATTTTATCTTTTTCGCTTTCAGTGGTTATGTGAATGTAGAGATTTTTTTTAAAATGTTTTTTATTTAAAAATATATTAAAATAATATTTTTTTTATTTAAAAAATATTTTTTTTGATACTAGCATATTAAACATTTAAAAATACTAAAAATATTAATTTAAAATAAAAAATATTGTTATTATCCATTTTGAGCGCCACTTAAATAAAAATAAATAAATAAATCAAAACAATATTGAAAAAAATCAAAATAATATATTAGTGAGAATAGTATATCAAAACACCCAAGAAATTGTTGAAGATTGGTGGAGAAAGATCAAAATTTACAAGATTAGAAAATCTGACAATGTATTTTATATTGATGATGATTTTATTTGCAAGAAAAAATCAATTTGAAGAGGAAATCCAAAATTGGATGTTTGAGGATTCAATTAGAATTTTTCAAAGTTTATTTGAATTTATTGAGTGCTTAATTGCAAGAAACCTTAATTTTTGAAGTCAAATTAGGCTATAATGGAAGAAAGTAAAGTTTGGGGGTCAAATTATAGTTTTTAAAAGTTAGTTTAGTCAAAGCATAGGGTTAATTTCATAAATATTAAAGTTTGACAAGTAATTAGCGACTTGATTGAAGAAATCACATGGTTGTTTAATTCAGGGCAGTCTTGTTTATTTCATGTGCATTAAAGAAGAGAAGGGAAAAGAGGATGTTATGACGGTCGGTGAAGTATAGGGGGCTGGTGGCTGGCCGGCGGTTGCTGCCGCCAATAGAGAAAAAGATTAGGGTTTTTTAGGTTTTGATTTTTTGTAATGAGAGGGAGTGCCAGTGCAAAAATAATTTGTGCCCCCAGAATTTCTTCCTTTTTAAATGGCTCCCCCTCTTCCTACCTCTTCAACTTCAGTCCCTCTGTCAAAAAATCAGAGATTTTAAAAATAATATTTTAAAAACTTAATAAGCTGAAAAGGTAAATAAATTTGATACAACCCTGAAAAGTACATTAAAAATATATTTTTTGATTTTGTGTTATTTTTTGGTAATTTTCTCTTTTTTTAAATAGAAAAATGTCAACATCGAATAAAAACAAAAAATCAAATATTTAAAAATGACGTGTTAAAAGTTGAACGCATTGAAAATATATTAAAAATTTGAATCATTTTGAGATGATGCTCAAAAGTATTGAAAACAATGTATATGTATCAAAAACATATTTTTTGATTTTTTTGTTGTGTTTTGGCTATTTGTTTTGGGTTTTTTCAAAAATACTTCAGAAATAGGGTTAAAAATTGGTAGCAAAAAAAATATGTTTTTGATGGATTTTAATAACTAAAATCTATTTTGACAAAATCATGATATTTTAGCGATAATCAAAGTGAATGGATGCTCTATTATTGTTCCTTGCATGATTTTCAATATATATGTGCCTATTGTTTTTACCAAACCAAATATAATTTGGAACCCACGTTGTTGGGTTCATATTTGGTGTTCTTCGTGTTTTTTATTTTATTTTTTTAGTGTTTAATTTGTTTTGCTCAATAAATTTTTAGTTTTTGTGTTTTTTCAAGTTTTTGATATGTTTTTAGTTCGGTTTTGTTTTTGGGGTTGTTTATGGGTCAACCCTTAGTTTTTGGTTTGGTTTATGGTTGAACCAAAGATTTCATGTCAATCTAATCGGGTCGACCTGTTTATGTTTATACCATATTTGATTTGCTATGTTTTTATTAAAAGGTTTTTCATAATTTAAGGGTGTGTTTGACAAACACCTTTTAACCTATTTTGAGTAGTTTTAATTTAGAAAAAATAAGTTTTTTACCAAATAAAGCCTAAAATAACAATATATATTTTTCTTGCATATGGCAAAAAATTCTACAATTATACGAGCATCTTTTCAAATAAAAATTAAATATATTTTGGCATGTTTTTTAAAATATATTGCAAGACTTTTACAACAAGGAATCTAAGGGTGTTTGTCAAGAAAATATTATTTACTTTTAATATAAGGATAAAAGTCTAAAATTGATTAATATCCAAAATATTATTATGAATAATAAATAATAATCACCTTTAATATAAGAATACAAAACCTAAAAGGAGTTAACATTCAAAATATTATTAGGGAAGATAATTTTATTAATTACTGTAATATAAGGATAAAAAAAAACTTGCATAAGGTTAATATTCAAAATATTTTTGTGAATAATACAACTCATTCACTTCTAATGTAAGGATAAAAATTGGAAGAGATTTTATCTGAAATATTATTTGGAATAACATAGTAGCAAAAAATCGAGTTTTACCCTCGAAGTAGTCTTAACGATAATTAATGATATACGACTCGTTAACTATAATCAAAGAGATAGTACCCAAATATTGTTAAAATTACAAGCTGACTCGATAAATTATACAATTTTATAAGTCAACTATATATACCTTTCAAAATCGGATTAAAAATAAAAAATTAGTGAAATCACAAGTTGACCCGGCAAACTTGTAAAAGCAGTGAACTCGTATTGATTTTATGAACTTGCACAATTAATTGACTTTTGTGAGTTGTGAGACTTTTGTAAGCCATACCCATAACAATTAATTACTTTTTGTGGAGATGGGTCACGATGGATGAGTTGGTGGTTACTTTAGTAGCTGTAGATTTTGGGCAAGAACAAAAAGGCAAAACATGGTTCAATGGCATGGAAAGGTTGATCATTGATGGGGTGTTGTTGTTGTTGGCGGCTGGTTCAAGTCGCTAGTGACATGGAGGAGTTAGAACTGGGTGTTGAGAATGAGAGGAAGGAAAGAAATCATGTTCTTCATCTGCCATTGCTGTGCACTGCAGGTTGCCTCCACGAGAACGACGATCCTCCTCCACAAGAACTTTTTGACGATCTCTGCAACAGGTTTGTCTAGATGTGCCTAGAAAATACCAGCAAACACGAGATTTATTCTTTGCGAAGATGAGAGTATAAAATCTTTACAGGTATGGAATGTTTGATTAGCATTCGAGAACCACAAACAAATATAAAAGTGAAAAAAACATATATTTAAGTTAACAAAAAGAAAAAATATATACATATATATATAATTTTAGAGGTTGTTTGAAAATGCGATGATAATTGTTTTTTAAAATATTTATTTGTAAATATATTAAAATCATATATTTTTTTATTTTTAAAAAGTTTTTTTAATATCAACAAATTAAAACGATTGAAGACATAAAAAACTAATTTTAACAAAAAAATCAATTTTTCATAAAACATCACTTGAAACGTATTCCAATAGTACTTTCTTATGATACTATTCCCAAACACAATTGTTGACAATTAAGAGATTGGGAAATTTCAGATAGCTCAATTAAAAAAAGAAAAAAAAATCCTTTTGCATTGGAATATTAATTATGAAACGGGAAACAAATGTTTTTTTTCCTCAAGAATCTAATTGGTTTTGTCAATTTTTTCTTCAAGAGAAAATAAATGCAAACCCAAAAGGACATGCTCTCCAAAGTGGAAATCAACTACATTGCAGCAGCTAAACCAGATCCAGTTGGAGTGAAAATCTTCAAGTTAAATATAAATTTCCACACGTGGCATCTCATCAATCAAGTGACCTTTTATCTGCATATTGATGCCTCAGGGCTTTCTTCTTCCTGGTGTTTAGCACCAAACACAGAGCTTCAGGACTCGTAGCTTAACACTTTGTGCTGGTTCAAAGGAAAAAAACTGCATTTTCCAAGCAAAGAAGAATTGTTTTTGCAAATGGGATTCCGAATTCTTGTCTGCAGATGGTTTTCTTCAGCAGGCAAGGTTTTGGAGAACACCAACTTCAAGATTTGAAAGTATGTGTTTGATCCCTCAACCATTTCCAAGCTGCAAGAAATTTCATTAAAAATAAGCAACGGGTGTCAGTCTTAGACATGAATGAGTTGTGGCATCATCAATCTTCGAATAGCGACAAAAACAAATCTCGACTAAAAGTTTAGAAACAAAATCTGTAGTTGAACTTTCACAGGTTTGTGGTACAAATTGCGCAAACATCATAGAGAAGTTTTGTTTTCATTCTAAATATAAACCTGAAGTTACCTAATTCAGACGATGTAGATGACAAGCCTCATATTTTTCTGCGGTTAGAATTATCTCCTTCAAAGCAGCTGGTCCCAAACACTTCAGAACCTGTGACCATAAACAGAACAAAGACAACAAGCAGATGCTAATATTCATTACATTACCAACACTATCATCTCTGCTATAAATATAAGGCCTGTTTGGGACAGCTGTTGCTGTAGCTTTTCAAAGTGCTTTTCGTGCCGAAATATATCAAAATGATGTTTTTTTATTTTTTAAAAATCATTTTTGACATCAGCACATCAAAATGATCTAAAAAAACCAAAACATATTCATTTAAAATGAAGAAAAAAAATGATTTTTTTGGAAACGCAATTTCAAAAGCTGTCCCAAACAGCTTCTTAAACATTAGCCTAGCATCCCTTTACCACAAAAAGTCGAAATGGCTGTCCATGATCTTTTTTACACATAACCTAAATGTCAAAACCATATGAACTTTCCAGAGCATATAATGAAAATGCACAAACCTCATTTGCATCTTTGAAGTACCGCGAGTCATCTTTCTTCGGCCAACGTACAACCCAGCATCTGGTGAAGTCCAGGACAAAGAAAGGCATATCAGTAATGAGTTTAAAGTAAAGCCTATTTTGGTGGCAAGAGGGAACTGCTTTGTCCTGTGACGTTGCAGGACTCATAACATGTTACACAGGTCCTATTTAGCTAACCATTACTTTTCCATTACAGATCGCAACCCATTTGCGCTACATAAAATAAAAGTATGGAGCTCCAATGATGAATCAAAAAGAGCAGACCAAAAGCTAGGCATAAAAGAAAATTAAACCGTAGATGGCTCTCAAAATCTGAACTGCTTATTGCTTATCTATTGTATGTGCTCTTTTACCATGGGATAGTTATCACCTTTCTTTTCCCAGCCGGCGTGCTAACTCTTCAGCCAACGATCGCCCACTCAGGTCACCATCAGTTGCCAGGACAATGTGAGAAAGCTAAAAGGTTTATATGTAAAAAGAAAGGAATAATTAAGAAACTAACAGGAAGAAAGTCTGAAGGATCACTTCATTTCCAACTCAAGTTCTGCCAAAAGATGCTTACTTTATCCAAGTACTCTTTGCTGTTCCATAGATACTGATAAGCTCTGTCCTAGCTTCACATGTGCATTGACACACAAAACAAACTAAAGTAAATTAATGAAGGAATAGACATCAAAATCAGTGAGAAAAGGAAAGATAGCAAGAACCATAATGTAAAATGTACAAGCTGGAAAGAGAGAATATTGTGTACTTGGCAATAAACAAGAGATATATTTTGAAGAAAAAACAGTAAGTTTTATGACCTAATTAGATTCTCGGTTCAGTTAGAAGAAAGATAGTTGTTTCACCTTGAAGAAAGAAAGAACTTACAGCTAGATCTTACAACAAAAACATGCCTAAGAAATTTATCAGTCTCAATTCAAACCTTCTCTATGGATGGTAAATCTTTCACGGAAACCATTTGTGGTGCGCCACCAGGCACACTAACACAATTACGGAAGCCAGCTTCCTCCACTGAAAGCTTATCTATTTCCCCTTCAACCTTAGATAACCAATGTAATAACAATCAGGACATAGAGAAAAATCACTATCCAGTTACAACAAGGAAAATAAGGCGAGAGCATTTACAATAATAATTTTGGTGGCTTCATTTATGTCATCTAGTCCATATAACCATTTTCCTGTGTCCTTCTCCTGAAAAGGAGTTACACAAATATGATAAATTGGAAAAAAAAATGCAGGGTAAGCTTAGCAAAACACCACTGCATGTCAATTTTAAAATGCAGGGTAAGCTTGGCATATTTACCTGCCAAAACCTTTTCTCCATGGTACGATATTTGCAGCCAACAATTGCCCCATTTTGTCTGTATGTAAAAGCAATAATATACTGCAACCAACAGTAATTATAAGAGATCATGTTCTTAGAGTTGAAGTTCTTGAAACAGATTATTAAGTTGAACATCAAGTAAAAAAGTTGGTATAAGTGCAGGATTTGGCTAGAAATGACCTTCACTTTAGTTCTTGCCATAGCCTAACATATGTTTTAGAGCAAGGAATGCATTGCATAAACAGGAAGATCAAAGAACTTGTTTTGCCTTTTGAATTATTTTGGATAGCTGGATCCAAATTTATAACCTCATGTTTGAGAACCAGATTATTGCCGGGAAGAGTTGAGGCCAGAAATAACATCACGAAACTAGAGAAAGGAAATATAGCCTAGAAAACCTATATTGCTTCCTACTCAATCCAGAATCATATGAGTAATTTGGCTACTCAACTGAGCAGAGGCTTAGGTCATAGTTGTCTCATTTATTCCATCAAGTAAACAACTGCAAATACTAGGCTAATGGTCCCAATCATATTTCTTGGAAAATTATTATAACTGCCCCAATGGATGAAAAATTAAGTTCAGAAAATGATGGGGGTATCTTCATATTACCATATGACCATGAATCCTAAGCCATTTTCCCTTCTCTTAACTATGTTTCTTCCAGCAAACTAAACCAAATGTCAAAAAGTTTTTATCTCATGGTGAGACGTTAAAATAAAAATGGTGAGTAGTGCAATGCTCCAAATGATAAACTTTAGGGACCTTATCGCCGGACATCTGCATAACAGCATTTCTCTGCAGAGTTTCCTCAGAAATCATTCTTTCACTAAAGTATGCAATCAGCTGGTAAAAAAACAAAATAATAACCACCATCAATAACATTCCACCAGTCAATTCATCAAGACTTGGCAAGAAGATTTTAAAACTACTCTAATTTAAAAACTACACTAGAATATTCCGTGAATAATAATCAGTATACCTTGTCACCCAATGGCTCCAAAACTACGTTCTCTGGGGTTATTTGCTTGGAGGACTTGACTTTGAAAATTTTGTTCACTCCAGCGATTGCCATCCTGCTATCAGCAAAGGCCTACAATAAAAATCTGTCAATGGCTTAAGAATTTCCCACTTCCAATTACCCTAAAATTCAAATAAGTTTTCACATTGCATCATCACCTGGCCTGTCCATCCACAACTAGTCCTAAAACATCTCCACATTGCAACATCCCTACAACATCCATAATCAAAATCTTTTAAATGTTTAAGTCCAATAACTCAATAAATTATCCCAATGCAATGCGTTTCCAACTATATATAAAGTACACGCAACAGCTTACACATCTTGGCTGATATTAAATGATAAGCTCCTCTCCATGGTCTTGCCACCTTGGCACTGGACAAAAAATTAACCACTCAAAATCTCAAAAAAGATTACAAAAAAAAAAATGATTTTGTTTCAAACAATCATGTGTATCCATTTCCACACAAAAATAAATATCATGGCCATGCCAATACACTATAAAGCAAGACAATGTACCACATAAAAAAATTAAAAAGTGTTTTCATCTCACCTTGGGACAAAGCAAGTGAAAGTACTGTCCAGGCAAGCAAGAATCATTACATTTAATCCCAAGAACCTCTATTTTCTGCTTTAACACCTTCACTTTATCACTACCAACCATACCCTCCTCCTGTTCTATAGCCTTCTTCATATTACCATTAACTTCAACAGAAAAAAAACCCATAATTTATCAACCTTCAATTCTCTCAAAGGAACATAGAAAAACACACTTTGAGGAGAAAAAAGGTAAAGGCAACAAACTAAATACCTGAGTGTAAAGCTGGAATCCTGGTAGTTTTAGAGTAAGACCAAACATGACTCATTGATTTTGGTGTTGAGACATTCTTGTTTGTGAACAAGAAGTGTACTTTAAAAGAGAAGTGACATAACCGATCAGTGAGACTGAAAGCTGATGTTGCCATTCTTTCTTCCGTTGTTTTAGGTCTCAAAAGTTTTACTTCACTAGCCACTTACCAAAGTTTTATCCTTCTGTGCTTTCGGATATCTTCTGAAACTTTGTGGGCATAAGCCCGTGATGGACTTTCAAAGTCTTATGCTTCTCAGCTTAACTCATTATTTAGTCCTTATTTTATATTATATATATCAATTTAGTCCCTATATAATAATTTAGTCAGCTTAAAACCCGATACCCTTTTCTCTGGAAATCAATTGAGTTCTATAAACTTTTCTACCTTCATCCGAATTATTCTGTGAATTGAGTTGGCAATTTTTATGTCAAGTAAAGTTTTATGCTAAAAGATATAATTTTAAAGTAAAAGAAAAGTATCATAACTTCATATGTGGCCCCATTTGGATTTGAGTCTATAATTAACGAACAATTGGCTGGAAATTGTATGTTGGAATTGTGTAGTGTTTGTTTTTTTGCCGTGGTATCATAATTTTATTTTATTTTTAAATATTTTAAATCAGTTCTTTATAGTGTTTTATTTTTGTGGTGTACTAATATTAAAAATATTTTAAATAATAATAGTATTTTTTAAATGTCTTTCCAAGTAATGAACATTTAAAAATACTATACTCCATGATTAAAGTGTACTATTTCACGAAATATTTTTTTAAACAATATTATTATTTCAACACTTCAAGTTTATTATGTTATTATTTTTTTTTTATAAAAAAAAACTAGTTTACACGCTTAGCTAAATGGTTTCTTAGGGCGTGTTTGAGAGAGCTGTTGTAGTAGCTTTTCAAAGTGCTTTTCGTGACGAAATACATCAAAATGATATTTTATTTTTATTTTTTAAAAATTATTTTTGACATCAGCACATCAAAATAATTTAAAAACAACAAATCATATTCATTTAAAATAAATAAAAAAATATTTTTTTTATCAAAAGCTGCGTCACGGTGGGTGAAACGCCATGCCAAACAGCTTCTTAGATGACCACGGTAAGAACATACAGGGTTTAATTGACCAAATTAAAACTCAGGGGTTAAAATATACTCTTAAGTCTTAGCCCTAATTGTTTTCTTGTCAGCAGCTGAGCCCAAGTAACCATTCTGTCTCTGGCCCAGTAAAGTAAACTAAAGAAAGATTGAAACTTTGAGAGAGGAGGGAAGAGAAGACAAGTGAACCCTAAGAACAATACTCAATAAAGATTGAAGCTTTAACATATTGTAACGTCCTGTCTCTCGTAAAGCTTGTCTTTGATAAGGTAAGTTGTTCATCTTTCAGTTTTTGCTCCCTTTCCGTTTGTTACACAAATTTTGTTATTTTGATGGGGAAGGATTTGACAATATGGTTTAGGAATTGACCTGCAAAGTTTTCATCTTTGTTATTTGCGTGTCTGAGTTTTTAATTCAATTGGCATGAAATAAGAGCATTGTTTGCTGGGTTGTTACTTTTTTGTCTGTTGTCATGAAACTTATAGCAGATAGCTTTAGCTTAGCACTCTGTTTTCTCATTGTTGTTGAATGATTTTACTTATGATGTTTTGGAAAGTTCTAATCTAATTTTAATCTTAATAGAGTTTTTTGTTTAGTCTTAGGTATCAATGACTAGAAGACCAACAAGGCGGCGTGGATCATTGATAGCGAGGCCCTTAACCTTTGCCCCATTTTCGCGTTCACTTGCTCATCTTCATTCTACACACATGCCAAAGCATCAAATGCTTGGCAGTAAAGTCCCTGGGTCTCCCTCCAACAATAAAGGTATTGTCTCTTTAGAACATCAGTCCACTTTAATTTGAAATTTATTAAACTACCCTGTTTGAGGTGTTCCTGATTCAATTAGCTTGACATTGTATCAAGGGGGTGCAGTGGTTAAGAAGATTTTAAAAGAAAAGATTGAGCAGTCTGAGTCTTCTGAGGAAGAAGAGTTTGGGGTTTGTTATTTATTTTGGTGGTGCTGTCTTCTTTTGTGTTAGTCTAGCCTTTTTGTTACTATCTTAATGTGGTTTGATGTGTACCTTTTAAGGGAGACGTCCAAGCAGACTTTGCATTCTTTGATCCAAAACCTGACGACTTTCATGGAGTGAAGATCTTGCTGCACTCCTACCTTGATAATACAGAATGGGATTTGAGTGGTTTTGTAGACTTGATATTGGAACAGACCACAGTAGGGACAGTTGTAAAAATTGAGGATGGTGAGGATAATGGACTTTTCTCTGTTGTTTCTGCCCTTAACTTGGGGAGATATAAGGCAAGTAGCCTGCACTTTGAGATTCTTCCTTTTTATATTTTTTTTTATCCAGCAGAGTGTCAATGGCTAATGACCTATCAATTAAAATGTAGCATATCAGTATGGGGAGTTTGCTCTCATTATTTAGTGAGATATGAGGCATCATGCCTCTTCCTTTTTGTAAAGATCCCTAAACCTGAACCCTACTATGGCCTATGCTTAGCTACAACCCAACATGAATAGGTGTGTGGAAAATTACCTTCTTACCAACTTTGTTAATTCTGCCCACTCTGGTGTGAATAGTGTGTTAGGTGGTTATTGATTGTTTATTAACCAGAAATTAACATCCCTTCAAATATGTTGCATTTCAACTGTGCTGGCTAAGGAATGTTTTGCTCTTATAGGATCATAAATGTATTGCAGAGCTCAAGGAGTTCCTGCTCGAACATTGCCTGGAGAAAAGCATAAAAGGAGATCTGAGAGTTCTTTTGGGAGAACAAGCACATAATGTAGGTCTTTTGGTCTCTCGGCGAGTTGTTAATCTTCCACCCCAGCTTTTGCCACCTCTTTACGATGCGCTGTGTGATGAAATCTCTTGGGCTACAGAAGATGAGGTTAGATAAGATATGATATGGGTGAGCTTAATAAATATATTTCTTTACATGCTGGTGAGAACAGTGAGAACTCTGTCTAGATAACTTCTTGTTTCAATATTTGAAGCCAACAGAGGAGCTCCGGAATTCCTTCCGTTTTAATTCCTATGTACTAGTTTGCAAAATATACAAGGTATGTCTGTCCTGAATTCTTCCTCCTACTCTTTGTACTTCTATTGTTTGTTCCTTCATGATAAAATCAATCCCTCTCTTCTCTCGCTACATTGCAGCATAAGAATGCAGACAAGAAAAACAGGCTAAGTAGTGATAGTGAGGAAGCAATTATATATGTGAATCCTGAAGATGAAATATTTCACAAGGTGATATTCTTTGACTTTTATTCATAGTATTTTGCTTCTCGTTCTTTCACTGATTGTTGCCAGTTACATCTCAGCTCAGCTTGTGGTCCTTCGACTTTCCCTTTCATGCCGAGCAGGTTACAGCTCATGAGGTTAGTAGTGATCGAGCTTATCTTGAAGAGGTTACATCGTTGATTGCATTTTGGAGTCAACTTCAAATTAAATGCTAGTGATTTTGAACTTAATGATAGAACCAATGGTACTCTTATTTGTAAAAAAATGTGATTTTTACTGTTTTGCTGTTAATTCTTAGCGTAGCTGTGTACAGTATTCTTTTTCTCAAGTTCCTCTAGATGAAGAACCTCTAAATGTGACCAAGCTAATGTAGACAAACCTCCATTGGGTTTTTTTGTGCTGTTTACGTGACCAAGTCTTTTGGCACTACATTATTGCTTTCCTGGACATATGCTATTAATAATAGAACTCTTTACAGCTAAAAAATTACCGGCCAATGGGATTAGTAATGGCTGTCGAGGCAGATAAAGTTTCTACATTCCGAGAGCAGCTTCGATCATTGATTGACGAGCCCTGAATTCCTATTGTCAGGTGCGTCAAATTTCAATTTACAAGTCCTTCATTATTATGTTTTTCTTCTGAAATTTGTGGATAAACAAAATAAATTCTAGTGGTTGATCTTAATTGTGTCTATAGGTATCTCTGGTGCGCCATGTTTTGATTTCTTCCCAGATGGAAGCAATTTTGCAGTAACCTGGTTTACAAGAAAGTTTATGGAAACTGTTAGATAGGCAGGATGGCATTTGTTGTTGTGTTTTCTACACTGCTATTTTTCTCTCCTTTTTTATACAATTTGCCCATTTTTCTTGATGGTATCTGGCCAGAAACTGAACAGCATAATCATTTATACGAACGACAATACATTTCTTTAATATTGTTCTATAGCAATGAAGGCATGTTTGAGCACCACAAGGTTAATGAAATCCATGCTGGAGGAAAAGCATGGACTTCTTGCTCTGGCAATGTATATTAACATATTTGATTGAAGAAACAAAAACAAAGATATAAAATAAATTTAAAGTTGTGTCTTTTATCCTTTTGAAATTAGGAAAACTAAAAGGGCTTAACTTTTTTTATTGTAGTGAATTTACTCTAAATTGTAATTGTGAAATGATGATTTTGTTTTTTAAGCCTTGCATGGGGTAGAATGACTTTTTTTGTAATGGTTAAATAGTCATTTATGAATTGAATAAAATATATTAGTTTAGTAAAATTACTTGATCACTTTTAAAAATAAACATTTCTAAACTTGGTTCTAGGGGCTGTATAGACTTATTCTCTGAGACAACAGTAAAATTATTAATCTAACCTTGACTAAAAAAAGCATTCACTGAGTATTTTAGTCTTTTACTCAAGTAAATTACTTCATTGCCATTCAAATTTTAAAAAAACTTCCCCTTTGTTTTAGGGGTATCTTAGTCTTTTTAAACCTTGGTTATGCAATAATTCTTGGGTTTCACATTAATTGCTAAATATTTTTTTTAGAAAAAAACTAGAGGTGTCGGTGTTGTCCAATGGTTTTTAAAAGGGGTGTTTTGCACAAAAATGTTTTTTAAAAAATTATTTTTTTATATTTTTAGATTATTTTTATATATTTATGTTAAAAATAATTTTATTAAATAAAAGAATTTATTTTAATATATTTTTAAATAAAAAATATTTTAAAAACAACCTCGTATTCTCGAAATGGCAAAACTGAGATCGAAGTGTCTTAACGATTAGGCAGCGCATGTGGTTTAAATGTCCCTGTCATCTATTTTCATGCTGACTTTTCAAATTTTAAAGCAACTTTTTAATTTTTATTTTCTTCATTTGAAATTATTTATGAAATTAGATTTGTTTTTAATTTTATCTCATGGCTTTTCAAAGTTTCTTTTACAATTTCATTTTTTGAGTTTTTTTTCCTATTAAGTTTTTTATACGTTTTATATAAGGTGGTTTTTGAAAATTGGTTTCTTTTACAAGTTTTTTTATATAATTTTATCCTTTAACATTTAACCGATAAAATATTTAGCTTAGTGATTGAACATGATTTTAGATTTGGACCGGGTTGCCGTACATATGTACACTAAATCAATGGATGCTTGTGATAATTTTCTCCTACTAGGAAATATCCACTTTCACACCTTCAATAAGATATTAAATTATTAATATACCCTCAATTTTCAATTTTGTTTACTATTATGCTAATTATATTTAAACTAATATTTGTTCATATTATCTAATTTAAGTTTAACATGAAAAATGCTCGTAGATAAAAAAAGAAAAAAATGTCAACTGCAACTAAGGAAAACCCAACTCATGTCTATAATAGCCGTGATGTGATGACAAAGAGTTTGTAATTTGTACAACAGGTTTCTAGTTTGAGTCAGAGTGTGCATCTCTTGTAAAATTCTAGAACAACCAGAGTTTTACTCGCTCATTTAGACTTCTAAAATACATTTTCTAGGATGTGGGATTTCATTGCATCAAAAAAAAAAACACAACTCGTTCAACAATTAAAAAATTATTATGGCGATTTGCACCCGAAATTAAAGAATTAAAAATAACTTGAAAGAATCGTTTGATATAACTTTAACAATTTTTTTCATAAAAATCAAGAGAATTTGTTTTTAATGCTAACATTAATTATTCTTAGCAATAAAAAATGGAAAATAATTTGTTAAAACAAAGCAAAATTAAAGCAAGAGTAACTGCAAGGTTAATTAATTAATATGAAGTAGTAATATATATAAATAGTAGCCGCCATGCAAAATAACGGTTTATGGAGAATTAATTGGAAACCCTAGCTGCCAAATAAACAAGAAAAAACCACCTCAAGTATAATTTAGTGCGGGTAAAACGTGAGATTCACCCTATAATTTTGTTAATATGTTAACCTTTTCCTTGTACCAAGTTATTTCTTAATTTAATCCCTATACACCATCCTATGTTAATCATATAGTCCTTGATTATGATGATGTTAGAAATTCAATCCATATTTGATCTCTATTTTTTTTTTTAATATTTACACTTTATTCATTATCTAACTATTGACCTAGTAGTGAAGCAATTTGGTTTGACGTTATTGAGGTAGAATGGCGTATACGGATGAGATTAGATTCAACATTGTGTTTTAAAAGTGTTTTTAAAAATAAAAGGTCCTTGATTATGATGATGTTAGAAATTCAATCCATATTTGAACTCTGTTTTTGATTTTTTTTTTAATATTTATACTTTATTCTATCTAACGATTGACCTTTTAGTTTGATGTTATTGAGGTAGAATGGCGTACAAGGATGGGATTATACCTAACATGATGTTTCAAAAACATTTTTTTTTTATTTTAAATTAATTTTATTTGTGTTTTAGTTTTTTTTCATGTGATGATGTAATTGTTTTTTAGTGTTTTAGATTATTTTCATGTGATGATGTCAAAAATGATTTAAAAATAATAATAAAAACATCAATTTAATATATTTCTGAACAAGAAGCACTTTCAAAAGCAACTGCAACCACTCCCAAACAATCACTAAGAAATGATTTAGTACAGGGATGAAATTGACAAAGAAGCAAGAATACAAGGACATATCTTGATGTATTTTCCAATTTAAGGCTCCCCAATAATTAGGAGTTGGTTACTCTATCTTTAAACCCATAATCCCCTCATTAATCTCCTACAAAAACTCTAACCTCCCACTTCCCCACCCCTCTCCCTCTCTATCACATAACCATAATATTTAGCAAAGTCTTTTGTCTTTCAAGCTGCTAGTCGTTGTGTTCACTGTAATTAGTTCGATAAGGTTTGTTGGTGAGTGACTTCAGGTCTTCTTGCATTCAAAAGGGACAATATCTATGGTATCTCTCTCTCTCTCTCTACCTCTCTCTCTCTCTCAATGTCTTGTGGATTTCTTTCATATGATATCTTACGTTTGTCTTTTGTCTCATGATTGTACAAATTTTCACTTTGGTACTTGTAGTTTTCCTTCTAGCTTCTTTCCTAACTCTTCAGCTTCTGTTCTCTTGCTCAAAATTTGTCTTCCTCTCGCCGTGGAATTTGCTGGATTGTTGTTTTAATTGCTTGCAATGGCAAGCAGGACGTAAACTTAATGTTAGTGTTGATTGATGAAGTTGTGCAATAATGATAGGCATGATCCAGACAAGTAACTTTGTGTTATGATTTCCAGATTTTAATGGTCGTTTTTCTTTTCTAGATTCTATCTTCCATGGCTCTGAGCTTCTGTTCAAACCTGGGATCGTCACTTCAGCACCACAACCTTCCAGAGACAGGAAATCACGAGCTCTTTGGTTGCAATGACAACCTGATGTTTTCAGATACTTTCATCAACCCTTTGTATGAGGTCGAGGATCAGCTATTTTACTCAGAAAGCTACACCGATCTCCTCCCATTCTTCTCTTCTCCATCAGATAACCTAAGCTCTCTCTCCCCCGAAATCTTTCCTCCTGAAGATTTGGAGTCCTATGCATGCCCGAAACGCCAAAAACTCTACACAGACCATTTCAACACAGATTTTGCAACAGGTTTCTTTGAAGGACATCTACCAGGACCCCCAGAATCCTTGCCAGAAATCCCAGTTCCAGAGACTAAGTTTCAGGTTCCAACAACCTTCAATGCTTGGAGGACTGAGAGTGTGATGAATTCAAAGAAACCAAGTTCAGGAGTCGGCCTGTCTGCGCAGAGCATCGCTGCGCGTGAGAGGAGAAGGAAGATTACTGAGAAGACACACGAACTCGCAAAGCTGATTCCTGGTGGAAATAAGATGAACACTGCTGAAATGTTCCAAGCTGCTTCCAAGTATGTCAAGTTCTTGCAAGCTCAAATTGGAATTCTTGAACTCATGGGGACGACTCAGGTAATGAAAATTTCATGTTCCTCTTAAATTTCTTGGTGGCTAAAATGTTCTGTACTCTCATAACCTATGTGTTCATTCAACAGATGTTACAGGAAGACAAGGTGGCAATGCACGCTCAAGAACTTCAAACTCTTGTAACATCTCCAACAATTCAAGAGAAGTTGTACTTGGAGCAAAAATGCTTGGCCCCAAGATATTTTGTTCAAACCATTGCCAATGATTGTGAGATCCAAGCAAAGCCCTTGATCGTCGAGGAGATCGATCATGAGTTTCTGGGGGAGCAATTTCTTGAATAGTAGTTAGTAGCAGAAATTTGTTCATGTCCAAATAGAGTCTGTTGTTGTTTACCTTTTTTTATTTTAGATATGGCCTAATTATCCTCAATTTACTTGCTAATTAACAACTTTCCTTCCTGTAATGTTAGCAATAGGAGCTGATCGTCCATCTTCATTTTAGTTTTAGGTGGTCCTAATTTCTTGTAAATTTCTTGTTTTCAAGAAAAATAGTTAATTGATTTATGAGTTTTCCTTTTGATTGCCAGGTGTTGATAAAATAAATAAGTTGTGTGTATATATGATAAACAAAAGGATGAAATGATACTAATTATTAAACAAAATATGCTAAATAGATTAATTAATTATGACAATATACTTAATAACCTCGATATGAATCATATTGTGAGAGTTTTTACTCATAAATCATTCTATTCTTATCATAGTTTTTAATTTTTCTTTTTTGAAATAAATAAACCTCAATATTCAATTTTTTTTAAGCACGTTAATTTCAAATTATTTTACTACATAATCAAAAGCTATTAATATGTAAGGTTTCAGGTTACGCAAAAGCCATACGTGCTGAAGCTACAGTACCCGGGAGATTTGATTTTCGGTAATGGGAAGAGCTATTAATGCATGTGAGATCTCTTTAGCCTGAAAAGAATGGTTAAATTTGTTGAAGCAGTTCCAAGGAGGTTATCAATATCGTTTTGGTTGCTGTTTTGTTCATTTTTATTGGTATGAAATATTTTAGTTTCAGAGCGTTTGTCGTTTCGGGGTTGTACTATTTATATATAATTAATTAATTATATATATGAAAAAACTTAAAAATCAAAAAAATTAAATATAATTTTATTTTTTATAAAATCAAAATTGATAACAATTTTATTTTTTTATAATATATATTTTTTAATTTTATTATTTTTATTTTTGCATTTTCAATACATCTCATAAACAATATTATATATATATTCATTGGTCACATCATTAACACTGTGATGTGACCAACAACACATCTCCCGGCCGCCTAATTAACATTAACGCGGGAAATGAATTTTCCCTGTGATTGAAACAGCACATCCAGAGTAATTCCGGGGTGTTTCGGCCGATATTTGACCGGTATTTCCGATACAGACCGGTATTTAAAACAAGACAAAAATAACATTGTTTTGTTTTTTATCTGATACAAAACATTTCAGCCGTTTCGACTGAAATGAAAAGATATCAATAACCCTGGTTCTAAGCAGAATGCCATGTTTATCACATACTAGACAAACTCCATCATTTCCATTCTTGTTCAAGTTTTCAGCTCCTTTTTTATTACTCTGAGGAGTTGCTTGTGATTTCTTGTTAGTGTTGTTTGGACATTAGTCTTGATATCCACTCCTTTAACTTGATCCCTCCCCTTGAACAAATCCACGTCCTTTGAAATTGAATCCATGCTGAAAGTTGGTTCTCCTTTTATTTGAAGCTTGCTGGCTCAAGAAAGCAACTTGGGCTGTTTAAAGCAAAGTTGTCAATATCATTTTTATTATCATTTTTATTGGTGTTTTATTTTTTCAATTGAAATGAAATGTTTTGGTTTTAAAGTTGTAATATTTATGTGTATATATATAATTAAATATATTAATTTTTAAAAAATTAGATCAAATACAAAAATAAAATTATTTAGAATTGTACAATTTAATCTAAAAAAAATAACACAATAATATATATAAATATATCAAGAGACTCCTTGTAAAATTTTATTTTAATCTAACAGTCAAATTAAAAGATATGATTGATATTGTAAAATTATTCATTATTTAAAAAAATACTATTTGGGTGAAACAGAACAGGTAGAACGAAACCAGAACATTTCATCCGGTATTTGGCCGAAAAATCCGAAACAAGCCAGAATTTAAACCGAGGTAAAAACAATACCGTTTTGTTTTGTTTTTTTAATTGATACAAAATGTTTCAACAAAAACAAAACAAAACTGACAACCCCGCTTTCAACAAGGGCTCACTTGTGTTTTCCACAACAAATAATTTGTTGGGACAAGACGCAAGTAGACAAAATTGCCAACATTTTGACGGATAAGAGCACTTGGGACTTGAGGTTGACGAACCAGACATGCTTGAAATTGGTACTCTACTTTGATAAACCAACTCTGTTACCATCAAGACAATTGAATACTGAGATTGAATTTTCTCATTCTGTAGGAGATAGTTTGTGTTTCTGTATATATAAATCATACAGCAACAATTACAAACTATGATCCCATGATTCAAGCATAATATGCACAGTTTGTGAGACAGATTGATATGACACAGATTCATAATCATATTGATTTCTACCAAATCTTCATGTCTTTGTTTTTTTTCACAAAAGACTTGAGAATTTGCCTGCATGCACCAAAAATATAATGACAGCCATGCCCAAAAAAGCTAGCCGGTGATACAACATTACATCTAGCAGCCAAAGGAAAATATCATGTGTTCTGTACTACAAACATGTCCGACTCAATTAACTAGCCTGTCTCAGATCAGCCATTGCATTCTTGAAGGTGACTTTACTTTCCTCACTCGAGGACAAGGTTGTCAATACCGTTTCGGTCGCCGTTCCGGTTTTTCTATTGGAACGGAACGTTCTAGTTTCGGAGCATTTCGGCGTGCTGTTTCGGGGTTGTACTGTTCATATATAATTAATTTTATAAATATATATAAAATTAAAATATTAATTTAGCAAACATAATTAAAATTCAAGATAAATTAACTTTAAATTATACAATATAAACACAAAGTCAAACAAACATAATCTTAAAATTAGAAAAAAAAATCACAAGTTAATCAAAATAAAGAGGATTTTAAGGCCGGAACGGTACCGAGACGTTCTGGCCGGAATTTCTGGAACGGGCCGGAATTAAAACCGAGACAAAAACGACGCCGTTTCGTCTCGGTTTTTTTAACGGCACGGAACGTTCCGGCTGTTTCGGCGGGAACGGAACGGAATTGACAACTTTTTCGAGGATGGCAAACCCAAACTCTAGCATTGATCAATTCACCAAGCCATGATAGAATCCCAAATTACAGGCTTTGCCACAGAACCCTTTCTGAGCACCCGTGTACAAAGTGAACAACAAGTAGAGAATAAATGGTTGTTGGTTTCTTTCTCAGAAGTCACACAATAATTGATTTTGCCAATTGAAAAAAGCACATAGCTTTAAAACGTGTTGTAAGAAGGATAGCATCTTAGATTTTGTATATAATTGTGATGAAACAGATGAAAAGCAATTGCACAGATCTTTTTGAAAGGACTTCAAACTCGTTAACAAAGTAGAAAAAAATGTGTCCATTATCTAGCCTTACCTTTCGCAACAATTTAAAGCTTGAGAAATTTTTCATTTGATTATGCCAGGCCGGCTGGCTTGAACTTTGGATCTAGTCTTACTGACTCTCTTTGGAATGTCTGTTGTCAAAGCATACATCTTCACAGCAAATAACTCCCTGGGAAGTCCCTTTTGTTCCTGATTCAAACAATGAAATTAAGCAAATGAGTAAATACAACATCAACACAGAGTCTCTTTGGTGTTCAGTGCAAGCAGCAATTCACTCTCAACATTTCTGTTTGGTCATTGGGATATTTATTTTATCTTTAGCTAGCACCTTGGATATTACTAGCTGGAGGTGAAGAATTTAATAGTCAAGTTTACTTGGCTCCAAGGAAAGAAGGGGGAGGGAGTTCTCAGACATGAATGTGATCTTGCTCTCTTTTTTTAACAGAGGTTGGAAAATGCAACTCAAAACTTAAATCAGTAAATTACTCAATTAATAATAATAAATGAAATCTGCAAATACAACTACAGCAATAAAGTGCGGAATTATGCAAAGAACATCAAAAATTGGTTACAAAGATGATTGGCACCAATACTGTTTCAATCAAGATGGTCGGTACAGGCCAGATAACCAGAATCATGTGCTGAACCAAACTACCAGGTCCACAAACGGGTCGCAAAATAGAAGGTCTGCATTGACCATTTGTAGTGCACTTTCTGATTATCAATCTACCGATATTTGTTTGGGTGGCACTTAAAGCATCACATCATTACTGGCCTGTGCCTCAATTTAAAGTTCGCGAGTTATTTTCTCCCCTAAACTAACAATTAGAAACTTCATTTGTAGTGCAGGGATGCAAATAGACTGCATTATCTCACCTACTGCAAATGCAAATACAGCTCTAAGTGTCTGTTTGGGAACACATTCTCACATGGCCACATCTTATTGTCCTTCTTCAATTGGAATTATATAGAACACCCTAATAGTTTGTGAAGCTAAATTGAATGGAAGTGCAGAAAATATTGATAAAAGCTATATAAGGTCAACTAGTAAAAACACCTTAGTTATCTATTTTAAGTTAAAATGCATAGGAGCAAACCCTTGACTTGTAGAGATGCAATCCACACCGACTAAAGAGCTCCTTGAAGTATGAATCAGACCTAGTGATGCTTCGATCTTCTTTGTCCAACACAAATTCTGCAAACATGCAGTATTAGTTCAAAAGTTAATGACATAAGATCCTTCAACGACCACAACAAGACTACTCTATACAGACATCAAGTTCTCTATAGATGATTTCAAAATCATCTCATTGGAAAACAGGCCAATACATTTTTTCACTACAAGATAGAAGAAAGAAAAGTACCATTTCTTGCAAGGTTCTCTTTCAGGACAAAAAACCCACCTGGTTTGAGACCAATCTGCAATCAACATGAAAATTAAACAAAGGACAGTACATGCTATGGAAATGTTAACTACCAACCCCAAGTGCAATCCCAGCCTCCTAGATGGTGGAAGTTGATAAAGATACTCGCAAGCAATTAGACTTTTAAGATGAAAGTCTTAAGATGAAAATCATGCTAGTTTATTCTTAGTATAAGTTATAATTTTCTTCAAAAACAATTGCATCTAGAGACTGCAATTTCATAGAATATAAAACACTTGAAATGAACAGGAGAAATCTAGTCTCTCAATAAACACACATGGGCAAGTCAAATTATTTCAACAAAACAACCAAAAAATCAAGAAAATATCATAGTCACTCCTTGGCTGATTAAATGTACAGTATAACTGTTTTGGGATTTAAGATATTAAACTCAAGGGCAACATTGATTTACCTTAGCCCTCTTGAAAAATGACACAAAGTCATCATCTGTGAGATGCCCAATACACCACTGAATCCAGATAACATCATATCTTCCTACATCAGGTGTGAATTCCTAAAGGCAAAGGCAAAAAAGCTTCATTTAGAGGGGGAGAAAAACCCAAAGGAAAAAATAGTTTAAGGTAAGCTGGGCTATAAATATAAACTAATAAATGACTAGGTAAATTCACATTATATGCCAACCTTAAAAATATAGTTTGAAATGTATGATATCCTAGAAAAACCTGTTCAGATAAAATATACATTGAAAAGCAAATAATTGATTCGATGAAACTCCACAAGTAAATCATATTGATTCCAATTTCATCCTCGAGCCAATCAAGATTTCAGATCAATCTAAAAGTACATTGCCTGAAGCGGGACACAATAAAAATTAGTAGCCTTGTGCTTATCCGATGCCATAGGATTTTCCTGGACCAAGTTTTCACGGGCAGCATCAAGGAAATGTGATACTGGCTCAAGAAGATCGACCTGGAAAGAGAATGCAAAAATTAATGACCTGCATTGAAGTTTATAGTTGTGGAAGGTATAATAAGCTCATAGTGAATGCATCTGGGATTATACAAGGACTTAAGGAAAAATAGCTTTACCTCATTGAAATACCTTAAGAGAAGATTCTTGGTGATTCTCCCAATACCAGAACCACAATCTGCATAGTTTCTACTTTAAATTACTGACAAGAAATGTGCATTGCCAATAACTAATCTGATTAAGATTCACTGTCTTCGAATAGCAGTTAAAACTATTTAGGATTGAATGATATCCGGCATAATAGAATCCTAACACCAAGCTGTTGCCTCGAGATGTTCCATGGGCACTACATCAACTACACAGACTCTTTTGTTCTCCTAGAGTGTCAACTCATTGTAGTTACAACATTCAGGGACAGCTGACAATATAACCATACCAGTACAAGTGTCAAAAGTGATACATGAGCTTCATTGGCATCTAAAACCAAATTCTATGTCCAAATCCAGTCATAACTATGAAGCACGCCAACTAATCTAAAACCATGTATACACTTCCTTCATAGAACAATATATATTTAAATTAGTTGCTTTGAACATGCTACAAAACTCACACTTCAAAATAGTTCCATGAAACTTTCCTAAATACAATATTTAAATTGATAGCTTTCTAAGCAAGATTCAGCTTAACCAACTTAAATAAATCCTAAAATCATGAAAAATATATATGTCGCATACACAACATGTACATCAGAAAACAATGAAAAAAACTACAAAGTTTGCTACTTTCAATACTGTATAACACAGAGAAAAAGTATACCAAGAGCAACAAAATGCCTATCAATTCCACCATCAATAAACAGTTCAGCCAATAGTGTCTGTAGAAACCCTTCACTTCCCTTCACATCAGCATCATTCACATGCCCATATCCGCCTAATACTCCATCCACTGATGCCTCCACACCCTTCAAAGCAAAACACAAAAAGTCCAAAACTTTATCCCACTTTAGTATCTGCATCGAACGTCCATTTTTTCCCAAAGAAATCCTAAAAAACAGTCATATCTATTTTAAAAAAACAAAAAACAAAAACCCATATCTTACTTTCATCAATATTTCATTTTCCTCAATTGGGTGCTAGAAAAAAAGATGAAAAACAAAACTCCATTTTTTCAATGAAATCTTAAAAACACTAAAAAAAGATGTAACGTTTCCAACTAAATTAAGAAAATAAATATGGATTTTCGAGGAATCCAAAACCTCCAGTAATTTTTTTATTGATAAATCTTCAGTACATTTCTTCCTGAATCCAGACTTATTATAGCAAAAAGAATAAACTAATTACCGGGTTCCAAGGACCCCCAGTAGACACGACTTCATATTTGAACTTATCCCCAGCTAAACTTAATTGACTGATTCCAAATACATAATGCTGACACGTAACCCAATTAATTTAATAACCCGCCTACTCTCTAATTTATTCAGACTAATCCTTATAATCGAACTAATTCCCTTATAACCCAATTGACCCTTCAGACTGACTTGACACTTGTCCTTTCCAGACTATTGATGTGACCTCCAGCTGCTGGATGCCGTCCACCTGTCCTCCATCGACGCCTGCCTTGCCTGCTTTCACGCCCTTCCATGCTCTACCATCTGCCTGCACCTGTTCACCCGACACCATCTTCCTACACCTGTCACGCACGCCTCTCCTCACATGCCAGCACGTGACAATGTCCCCCTCTTTTAGAAGACCTTGCCCACAAGGTCTGGAAACCTTTTGCTCAATTTGTCCCATTCCACCCAAGACGCATCCTCCTCAGACAACCCTCTCCACTTTACCAAAAGATCCGTGACCGCCCTTCCTCTAACCTTCTTCATCCTCCTCTCTAATATTTCTTCTGGCTCAGGACGTATCACCCCTTCACTGTCAGTGGGTGGTAACGTCACTACGAGTTGGTGACGACGACCCAACTTGGGTTTCAGACAAGAGACGTGAAAAACATTATGAATTTTTGACTCCACCGGTAAATCCAGCCGATATGCCACCGAACCCACCCTTTCTACCACCTCAAATGGTCCATAAAACCTCGGGGCTAATTTCATGTTCTTCCTTTGGGCCACCGTCTGCTGTTTATAAGGCTGCAATCTCAGGTAAACCCAATCTCCCTTCTCAAATTGCCTTTCAGTTCTCTTTAGATCAGCAAATCTCTTCATCCTTTCTTGTGCTTGTTGCAGGTTGGCCCTCAAGATACCCAGGGTTTGCTCTCGGGATTTGAAGGTATTCTCTACCTCCTGCACTCTTGTAGTTCCTTCTGTGAATGGTATTAACTTTGGTGGAGAATAACCATAGACTGCTTCAAATGGACTTAATTTTGTTGATTCATGAACTGCTGTATTATACCACCATTCGGCTAGAGGAATGAACCGAGACCAAGCCTTAGGTTTATCACCCGAAAAACACCTTAAGTACTGCTCAACCAACTTGTTTACAATTTCAGTTTGACCATCGGTCTGAGGATGATAAGCACTAGTAAACTTCAATTCTGTCCCCTGTAACTTAAAGAACTCCTTCCAAAAATTACTAGTAAAAGTAGGGTCTCGATCAGTAACAATCGAGGATGGCATACCATGTAACCTAAAAATGTTGTGTAAAAACACTTGTGCAATTTTAGAAGCTGTGTAAGGATGTGCAATAGGAATGAAATGAGCATACTTCGACAGTCTATCCACTATTACCATAATCACAGTAAACCCCTCTGACCGAGGTAATCCCTCAATAAAATCCATAGTAATGTCAGACCAAATCCTCATAGGAACTGGTAAAGGCTGTAATAATCCCGGGGAATGGATGTTCTCAGCCTTGTTCCGCTGGCATACATCACATTCCCTTATAAACCTCCTTATAGCACCTTTCATCCCAGCCCAGTAGAATTCAGCTCTTGCCCGGTGTAGAGATTTGTGGAAACCCGAATGCCCCCCTTGTGGGCTACTGTGTACTAGGTTTAAAATCTTGTCTCTCAACTCCTGAGAAGAAGGGATAACTAGTCTCCCTTTGTAAAACAGTAACCCATTTCTCTCTGTGTAATGTTTATTTGATGCTGCTCCTTGTTGCACCTCTGTGAGCCTTTTCTGCACATTATCATCTGTAGCATAATTTGCTTTTAAATGCACTAGCCAGTCATTAATTGGGACTGTAATTGCTGCAATTGTGTGTTCCTGTTCTTCCCTTTTCCTTGATAAAGCATCTGCAACTTTATTTTCCTTGCCTTGCTTGTATTCAACTGCGAACTCATAACCCAAAAGTTTGGTAATCCACTTCTGTTGTAGTGGAGTGCCAATCTTTTGTTCCAATAAATACTTGAGACTTTGATGATCTGTTTGTATTTTGAAATGGTGACCCAGTAGATACGGTCTCCATTTTTTAACTGCTAGAACCAATGCCATCAACTCCTTTTCATAGGTCGATAATTGTAGTGCCTTTCCCTTCAAGGCCTGGCTCATGTAAGCTAATGGCCTATCCTGTTGCATCAAAACAGCACCCACACCAATACCCGAAGCATCACATTGAATAACAAATGGAATAGAAAAATTAGGTAAGGCTAAAACTGGAGGGTTAGTTACAGCATGCTTAAGATTTTGAAATGCCCTCCTTGCCAAGTCATTCCATTGAAATGAATTTTTCTTTAATAGAGCTGTGAGTGGGGCTGCTATTAGACCATAACCTTTGATAAATTTCCTATAGTATCCAGTCAACCCTAAGAACCCCCTAAGAGATTTTAGGTTTTTTGGTAATGGCCAATCAAGCATAGCTTCTATTTTGCTAGGGTTAGCCCGAACCCCCCCCTTAGAAATTAAATGCCCCAAATATTCTATCTCCTCACACCCAAAACAGCATTTAGATTCCTTTGCATATAACTGGTGTACCTTCAAAATCTCTAAGACCTCCTTTAAATGTTTGAGGTGGTCTGCCATACACTTACTATAAACTAGAATATCATCAAAGAACACTAAAATGAACTTCCTCAAGTATGGTTTAAAAATCTCGTTCATAAGGCTTTGAAAAGTCGCCGGGGCATTAGTGAGCCCAAACGGCATAACCAAGAATTCATAATGGCCCTCATGTGTCCTAAAAGCTGTTTTAGGTATATCTGCTGGATGAACTCTAATTTGGTGATAACTAGATCTTAAGTCTAGTTTACTGAAAATTATTGCCCCATGTAATTCATCTAAAAGTTCATCCACAATAGGTATAGGAAACTTTACCTTCACAGTCTCCTTATTTAGAGCCCTATAGTCTATACATAGTCTCCAGCTCCCATCCTGTTTTCTAACTAACAGTACTGGGGACGAAAAAGGGCTATGGCTGGGTCTGACAATACCGGATTGTAGCATTTCCTGTATTATCTTTTCAATTTCTGTCTTTTGAAAGTAGGGATATCGATAGGGACCCACACATACTGGTTTTGAGTCTGAATGTAGAACTATATGATGATCATGGTCTCGGGTAGGGGGTAATTGTTTTGGCTCAGAAAAAATGTTTGAGTATTCATGCAAGAGATTATCTAGTAAAGGCTCATTAGACTTATCAATGGAGTGCAATTTGGGTAATTCATTATCTAAAAGCTGTATAACTAGTCCTCGCATGTTTTGTCTAGTCATTTTACCAATTTTTTTACCTTCTGTTATCAATGAACTAGCAGAAGCCATACCTTGTAATCTGCGTGAATCTCCCAATATTGAGAATTCCATGAAAAGCTTGCAGAAATCCCATAGGATCGGCCCCAACGTCCTGAGCCACTGCACTCCCAAAACAATATCACAGCCCCCTAGTGTAAGTATGAAGAAGTCAATGGTATAGCTATACCCTTGCATGTGTAATGGCACTGCCTTTGTTTTTCCTTCACAACCCACAGTTTGACCATTAGCAACCCTGACTTTTAAATGCTCCTGTTTATCATAAGTCAAATTCCCAGCCTTGATAATTGATGGGTCTATAAAGTTGTGTGTGCTCCCCGTGTCCACCAAGATAACCACTGCTCTCCTGCCAATAGATCCTAAAATTCTCATAGTCTTAGGATTAGGCGATCCACATAGAGCATGGATGGAAATTCCAGGTTCCACCTCATCCTGAATAACGGCTCCTTCCCACTGCTGCTCAATATCCTCAGCTGACCCTTCTCTGACCAACCCGTCCTCGTCCAATTCCTCTCCTTCCATCACAAACAAACGGGCCATTTTACACTTATGGCCGGGCCCCCACTTCTCATCACAATTATAACATAAGCCCTTATCCCTTCTCTCCTTCATCTGGGCTGGCGAAAGCCTCTGGATAGGAATGGTGGCTTTTTTCTCAAACTGAGAATTTGGCCCATTTTGCCCGCGACTTGGCCCACTGGGCCCATGGGCCCCATTAGACATTGAACTTAACCTGGTAGCTCTCCTGATAGCAGCTACGTTTTCTTCTTGCATTTTGGCTAAGCCAAAAGCCATGTGCAAGTTAATGGGATTAAGCATCCTCACCATAAACCGAATATCCTCACGCAATCCACTCAGAAAACAACTGAGTTTGTAAGACTCATCTAACCCCCTGAGCTGGTTTGAAAGAGATTCAAACCGTCCCTTGTACTCCTCCACAGTAGAGGTTTGCTTGAGCCGGATTAGGGCCTCCATTGGATCATCATAGGGAGAGGCCCCAAATCTGGTTTGTAAGGCCCGTAGAAAGCCCTCCCAACTGTTCAGCCCACCTGCTGCCTCAAGGTCCTGAAACCAAACCAATGCTTTTCCTTCCATGTGGAATGATGCTAATAAAATTCTGTGATGGGGATTAGTCTGATGGTAACTAAAAAACTGGTTTGCCCGATAGATCCACCCGCTGGGGTTTTCCCCATTGAATTTGGGAAAATCCAGCCTAATTGCTCTTGTCTGTATGCCTGAGTTATCCTCATAGAGAGGATTTGTAATTTGGGTTGACCCTCCCGGTTCACCCGAATATTGGTTAGCCTTTAACTGCACCAAGGCTTCCACATGGGAAGCCATCACGTCCAGCTTTTGTGCTAATCCTTGCACTATCTCTTGTAAAGCATTCAGATTTTGTTGTGTTTGATCCTGATTGTTTTTGACAGATGCAAGTGATTCTGCCAATTGGGAATAACGAGTTCCTGCACCCTCAGCCATAGAAGACCGGCTCTGATACCAATGTAACGTTTCCAACTAAATTAAGAAAATAAATATGGATTTTCGAGGAATCCAAAACCTCCAGTAATTTTTTTATTGATAAATCTTCAGTACATTTCTTCCTGAATCCAGACTTATTATAGCAAAAAGAATAAACTAATTACCGGGTTCCAAGGACCCCCAGTAGACACGACTTCATATTTGAACTTATCCCCAGCTAAACTTAATTGACTGATTCCAAATACATAATGCTGACACGTAACCCAATTAATTTAATAACCCGCCTACTCTCTAATTTATTCAGACTAATCCTTATAATCAAACTAATTCCCTTATAACCCAATTGACCCTTCAGACTGACTTGACACTTGTCCTTTCCAGACTATTGATGTGACCTCCAGCTGCTGGATGCCGTCCACCTGTCCTCCATCGACGCCTGCCTTGCCTGCTTTCACGCCTTTCCATGCTCTACCATCTGCCTGCACCTGTTCACCCGACACCATCTTCCTACACCTGTCACGCACGCCTCTCCTCACATGCCAGCACGTGACAAAAGAAGACGAAAAAAATTAACAGGAATAAAGAAAAGCCCATGTCTTACTTTCTTCAAGTCACCATGAAGGAAACCACAAGCGAGAAAGAGAAGAAAGGGGAAGATAGCCACACACCCTGTCTTGTTGAATCACCGAAGACTACGCGTCGAACCACGTGCTGCTATTGGCAGTGACGCGTGAACCCACGCGCCATCACTGTTCCTGTTCCTGTACATTTTGTTAGTTTTAGATTATTTTTTGTTTTTTTGACATTGTTGTAATTTTTAATTATTCTATGCATTTAAATTTGTGGATTTAATTTTTTTATTTTATAAATGCTGTGTAATTTGTAAAATGTAATGAAAAATAATATATTTTATTTCATAAAATATATATATAAAAAATATGTTTTATTTGCATACGGTCAAAGGCTAAAAAACATAAAAAAGAACCATTGTTTAATATTTTCATATGAAAAACCAAAAATATATATTTTGCATGAGTTTTAATATTTAATAACTAGTTTATTCAATTCTCGAGAATTTGATCTATATTTAAATAAATCATGAACTTAATTCATGAGTATTGATAAAAAAATGTTGGACCTATAAGTAGGCTAATATTAAAATATTTAGAAATAATAATAAAAATTCAGAGTTGTTCTTAACGGTGAACAATTTTTAATCGGAATATTTTTGTGTTTACGATGCATGAATGGTGGAAAACTCATTTGCTTTGCAGGATAGATAATCTCTTTTAGGGTATCTACATAGATAATACACAATGCATCTTGTCTTAGGTAAGACGTATTAGGGGTGCTAATAATAGAAACCAAGGAGCTGGATATGTTGATCATACACTCGGGAATAAGGCTGAATTTGCACAAGACTCACTGTCACTTTCAAGTGGTCCAATTACAAGACTTATAGCCAAACGTTACAAGAAAGCACTAAATAGGCTAATCCAAGAGATTTGGGCTAATTCTAAAAAGACCAAGATGAACTCAAATAATAATCAAGGCTTAGTCCACATCATTAAAACAATTGAAGAGACTGATAATTATGCAAAAATGTTTCAACATGGTTTGACCATCAAATGGCATGGGATATTAAATAAAGGAATAAATTTGGTCTTGATTGGTTATGTTAAAAATACATTGAATTTAGTCATTTAGCTATTTATGGTAGCCTCTAGAAGTCCAAGAGACCTAAAAACATGGGGACTTGTTTATGTTACTGTTTGAGCTGTTTTAAAGCTTTAGTTATAACTTTTCCTATTCTTGGAGGGTTGTTCCAAGTATATAGATGGGTATTTCGAAATGAATAAACAAATTATATTTTCATAAAATTATCCTTATTGTGAAATCTTGTGTTCCTCTTCGTTCTTAAAACAACTCCTAGAACTTATCAAGTTAATTTTATGGCATTCAAACAACCAAACTTATCACCTTGAGTATTGAGAGATTCTCAATTTTTCTAGGTGTGGCATTTCAATCTTTCTTAGTCTTGGTTTTTATCTTGTTAGGTATCGGGTCAAAGCTCAACCAATCTTGTCTACATGATCTTGGAATTCTAAATCATTATTGTTATTAGGTTTCATCACAATTGTTGATGGAGTTCATATCATCTAATATATCTCTTCGTGCAACCAATCCCCTACTTTAAAATCTCTAATCAAACTAGTACAACCAGGTTTTCTTAGCGACCCTAAACAACTAGATGACGACTCGTCAACACTTACAAGATCCTCACAAACACAGCGTGACGACGTGCAACATCAAGTATCCTTTAAAATTTGGGTTTTTTGGTTTGCAAATTTTTATTGCACCCTCATGCTTTCAATTCGTTCAATTACACCCTTAATTTTACAATTTCATCCCTGCTTAAATGTAATTAAACCTTGTATTTGGGCTTCTTTTTAACTCTCATCCTAGGTTTCGGGTTTGACCAATTTAGTCCCTAATTGTCAAACAAAAGTTTATTTTTCTGCAATTTGGTCCCTGAAAACTGTTGATTTTAACCCCTGTAATTGCGTTCTTTGTTCAAATTGGTCTTAAATTTATTTAATTGAGTCCTTAATTGCTTCTTAGAATTTGAAATTTATGCAATTAAGTCCCTAATTTTAATAATTTGACTTTTATAGGTTCCAATTAGGTCCTTAAATTTTGAATTTGTTTAATAACACCCAAAATCAATTTCTTCCTGTAATCTAAGTCTTCAAATCCCATTTTTTTTTGTTTTTTTAGGTACAACATGCATCCGTGATGGCAAGTTGTATACCATGAGTATCACCGGCCAACAATAATGAGCGAAGAATGACTCGAATGAATTGAATTTATCTATACATAAACCAAAAAAAATATTCTTTGCTTCCACTAAAACTAAAGATACATTGTTAAAGTGTTTCTAGGCTTCATCATCGATTAGATGGGTGCATCATCACTCTATCAACCATATTATATGAATGATGTCATGTAATGTGCTCAACAGTCTTTCGAGACATGAATCACCTCTGCAGTTGAGGTGTGATTGAGAAGTATCTAAGTTTTATATGTTCAACAATAGTTCATCCCCTTCCAGATCTGTTTTTATATAGATGATGCACACATGTTCTACACTCAATCAACTCTGTATTTTCAAGTTAGTACAACATGTAAAAGTTTGGACATATTTCAATTTTCTAGTATCCTAGACCGAGGGGTTTTGTCATGGATTTGACAATATAAAAATTATCTTTCAACATGTTCCTTTCAGGTTAAATGTTTCTCGCTCATTCAACAATTTTATCATAATCAGCCTTACTCGACCTATTATTTGAATTGATGGTGAACACCTATACCATGATAAATAATTTACCATTATTTATGCAACCATCTGATAATGGCTCATCGTAGTCTTTTAGAAGATAAAAAAACATGGTTGTGTTCATGTCCTTAATTCATTCTCATCACATTCATAACCATATTCTTAAAAGGATTATTGTTGGCATCTACAACTCCATGCACGTTGTTGAAACTAGAAATTGATCCAACCATTATTTTTCATGTGCATACCAACATAGGTATTCCTCCATGAATACTTTTTAGAAGATGCATTGCGATTACATCTTGATTGATAAACTTTTTATTTTTGCATCTTTTACCTGAACATTAGATGATTGTAGTTAATAAAATCCTAAATTTCATTGCAATAATCAATAATACATAACCCTTGAGGTGATTCTCTATACATCCATGACTGATCCTCTATTACTGAAATCAACCTATATACAATAATCATGCATTGATTAATATATTAACTAAATAAATAAATTTTAAAAAAATATAAAACAAACCCTAAAATGTACAAATTATAAATCCATACAATAAATTTCTATGAGATAAAACCATAAAACAAGTAAACACCCAAACAAAAGCAATATACTTTGAACATATACAAAAAATTAACATATTAAAATTAAATTAAAAATGATAGATTTTCTTATTTAGAGTGGAGAATCCTAAAATATATTTAATGAGAATACAAATGCCCACAAACTAAGAGTAGCCTGGCAATAAAAGGGATCACCCTACTTCATCACTCAGTCATCAATTTATAATCAATAAAATGAGTAGCCTGGCAATAAAAACAACTACTTCAATCCACTGCACTAACCATTACAGGCGAAAAGCTGGCCATTATCTTGCTTCTTTGCATCGTTAATGAAGCTCAAGAGTTTCTGCAATCAGCAACCTGTCAACGTACGATCACAAGAGATGTTATTTTATTTTGATCCAAACCAGAGTCATCCTCTGCATGCGTATATTTGCATATTCTTAAAGGACTACCACTCAAAATCATTCTTTAAGTGAGCGAGCTCGAAGATCAGGAATTTGAGTTCTAATATTCAATGGAAAGTGGAGATGGGAAAGTGTACTGAGTGTGCGCGCGTGAAATTTTTAAGGTGGAAAATGCTTACCCCAAGGAAGTGGATGGAAAAGATGAGGGAGGTGACATATCCTCACAATTTCTGAATCCGTGAAGCAAATGACATTACAGAAGTAAATGCCATGCAGAGAATCTTTTCGAATATTATTCAAAGACCACAGAAGCACTTTTCTCTTCACTAATATTTCCTGCCTCACAAGGAACACCGAGCATAAAAGTGTCTAGATAAATAATTAAAATACTGATTGTTTTAAGTTTTTATAAAAAAATATACTTTCTAACTCGAAATTATCTAAATAAACAAGTAAAATCCTAATTATTTTATGTTGTTACAAAAAAAATATATATCTTGACTCAATTTCCGGTCACGTCACTTGAGAACATAGCCTATGCATTGGATGGTCCAAAGAAAGAAAAACGAGATAGCCCATATGCATGAGTAGTCTCACATTCCTTGACAGATTCCTTGCCAAGTTGCACTGAAAAGAGTGATGGAATTTGACATATAGAATATTCCTTACCAAGGTGAAAAGTGATCACGATTCTTCTTGTCGCTCGCAAGAGCAATACTAGCGAACAGTTGGGAGCTCAGGCCAAGTTATCACATCCACTTAAAGTATGCTCGGCAGTGTAACATTTCATTGCTTGTGGAAATGGTCAGCAAATAGTTATATTTGATGAACATTGAAGCCCTAAATCAAGAAAATCATGCCAAGGAAACTTTGTAGAGTTCATAATTTGCATGCTGAGATTATAAAATATACCAAAGTAAGTAACGAATAATACAAATTTCAAACTGATTTATATAAGTATCATGATGCACTTAATGTTAGATATTATTTCATGATACAAATTAGACCTGAACATTATTATTTGAAAACTAACCATAAATTACAATGCGTAGTGTTAGACCATTCAAAGTATTGCAAATGATTATCATCAGGATTCCACCAAATTTTAATAGTAGCTCTACTTTTGACATTTATATATGAAGCACAACAACATATCTTTGATGATCCTTTCAAAAACCCTGGCCCATTATCATTATCTTTGACATAAAATGAACTAATTGATTATGCTATAAAAAAATTTTAGGGTCCTCACAACATTGTCAAGAATAATAGATTTGAGCTCTTGTATTTTTCTTCGAGAACAAAATCAATGTTACATATTTTGTGTAATTTTGGGATGATAACATATATTTTTATTAGTTTAATGTAATTCTTACTATACTATAATTTTTTTGAGATGTTGCACTTGAATATTAGTTAGATCCATGATTACCTAATGTAGAATTTTTACTTGATAATGTTTGTATTAATTTTGAAATGTAGTAGTTAAATGATGATTAGTTTAAATTATGTGTTGTTATATTTCGATTACTTTGTGAATAAATCTTAGTTTAATTCATGTAATAGTTAAATACATGATACAAAATATGATTGAAGGGATGCAATTTGTTAAGTGGTTAAAAAAAGAAGATGTGTAGCTTACTTAGATTTTTAATAGAAAAACAAAGAAGAATTGATGAATTGGTAAATATTCCTATTGCATAAGATTTTTTTTGATGAACTGGTATTTATTTCAACATGTCATTCACATTGTCTTCTTTGCAACCGAACGACATGTCGTCTATACGGGATTATGGTTTTTTCATTGGGATTTTACAGAATTTTAATTGTATCCCTATTTTTCAAATTTCTTCTAACTACACCTCTAATTGTCTTTAAACTTTTAATTTCTTTCAATTTTACCCCTGTAAAACTAAAATTTCAACTTGTAAGTTGGCCGCTATTTTTATTGTGGTCCTTAGTTCTAAATTTGTACAATTTGACCCTTAATTGACAAATAAACTTCTATTTTCTTCAATTTGATCAATGGTTCAAGTCAAATTCGGCCCTTATGTTTACACGTCTTTTCTAGTTTGTTTCTTGGTTTTGGAATTATGTAACCTGACCCTCAATTGGCTAATATTCTAATTTCATGCAATTAAACCCCTGATTTGACCAAATCATCTTTAAAAATTACAAATTAAACCCTAGATTTTAATTTCTTGCAATTCAAGGCTTAAATTGTACTAAAAACAATTTTTCTTGCAAATAGGACTTTTGAAAAGAATGAGATTTTGAAAGGTAAAATCGATGAAAGTGTTAGATCGTAGTGAGAAAAAACTCAAAATTAAAATAATATCTATAATAAAGATACTTTGAAAAGTTCTCAAGACAAAGAGATATCGTTGGAATGAGAGTTAGATAGAAAGAAAAAAAGGAATAAAAAGAAGCTTGGGAAAACTCTTGATGGATCAATTTTCAAAATACATTTAACAAGGTATAAACCCTTTTGCATTGACTTGAATAAGTGTTTAATGATTTGAAGCAAAATTAACAATATTAGAATTATGGTTCTTGAGATGGGTTTTAAGAGAAATTGAAATTAGTTGTTAATTACTGTTATAAATGATTAAATGAGTAGAGTGTCGTATATGGACACACGATACAGGGGGTCGATGGAGTTGACACCTAGTTATTTGATTTAGGGTTGCTAGGAAAAATGATAGTTTTATCACTTATTCAAGGGTAAAGAGAATGTATTCACATCCCTAATGTACTCTCCTTTATGTAAGTTGCATTATACTGTTTTAAATGTTTTTTTTTAAATATCAAATTAATTTAATCTCAATATTATGAAATATTTTTAATAAAGTAATTTATTTATTTATTATAAAATTACTTTAAACTAAAAAACGAAGTCACATATAAATAAAACAGTTGAAAAAAACACAAAAATAATAAATCACTATCAATAGAAGATTCATTCACTATACATGCATAGGAGATAATTCAACTCTCATTTCACGTCATCAAAGCTAAACTTACTATATTTTTTAACGCAAATTATATTTAACCCAAAGATAAATAACAAAAAAATTACATAGAAGGACCAAAAAATTAAAAACTATTATAGAAGGATCAAAAAATAAAGAGATTAAAACTAAATTATAAAATAAAATATTAAAAACTAAAATACAAAACAAAAATTACATACATGTTCAT
This sequence comes from Salix arbutifolia, assembly GCA_025169955.1. Classification (NCBI taxonomy): domain Eukaryota; kingdom Viridiplantae; phylum Streptophyta; class Magnoliopsida; order Malpighiales; family Salicaceae; genus Salix; species Salix arbutifolia. The sequence continues at coordinate 31,259,429 of CM045917.1, read as the reverse complement.
CGGCGGCGAAGCGCCGGTAATGGCTCGTTTTAGCTATAATGAAAACACCGCAAGCTTTTGTTTTTCAACGAGTTGATAAATCTCGAGACTCACTTGTCCCATCACGAAGAGAGGTTATCTCTCAATAAAAAAGAAAAAAGAAAAAAACGTTTAAGAGGTTATCTCACCGTTATTTACAAAGATTGACAAGCTTTGGCCATCATTTGAGCTTCGTTCTAATCATTGAAATTCATTGGCTCAAGCCACTCCCGATCATTCTACCAAATGCATGCTTGCAACTCGGATCTAATAAAACAACAAAGCATGCCGAAAAAGAATGGCTCGCCTCCTCAAGTACTCTCTGATTAAACTTGATGTGAAATCGAGCTATTATTGCCTTGGTAATTTCTATGAATGCAAACCATTTCCAATCAAATCGAGAGAAATTCTTGGTCAAGACTTGTGGTTAATGTCCCTAAACGATCGAGGGTTTATTTTATTTTATTTCATTTTGTCAAACAAAACCCACTTAGATTGTGAGTTAGGTGGAATGACACATGATAGAAAACACCCAAGTCAAGCTAATAAGTGAAGCTGCGGAAAATTAAAACTTTTGGCCAAGTAGATTATGTAACTGAGCAAACATATATTTTTATTATTTTTTCTAGGATTTTTTGAATTTATTACTTTTATTTTGGATTTTATTTCGATTTTAGATATATAGTTTTGATTTATCTATAAACACGAGTCTATTCATAGGCTCGGTCATGGGTTTATGATCTATGCCACCACCCCTAGAAAAAACCTCAATATAGAAAAATAAATACATTTCATTATCTCAAATGAACTTGACTGTTTGATTAACTAATTAATCATCCACACATAAGTCTTGTTGGCTTAAATGAACAAAGACTTGTTCATGGTGCCAGTGGAATCAAATCCATGGCCACCAAAGCATTATGAATTTAACCAATTATATCGATAGATGTGAATGCCTTGACGAACAATCGGTCCCACTACACAACAGAGGTGAGGAAACAAATACTTTGGAGGGTTGCTGTACCTCAAAACGATTAACTAAGGTACTGTTTACGACTACGATTGCGGTAGCTTTTCAAAATATTTTTCGTGCTGAAATACATCAAAATGATGTTTTTTTATTTTTTAAAAATTATTTTTGACATCAGCATATCAAAATGATCTAAAATACCAAAATATATTCATTTAAAATAAAAAAAATTAATTCAAATTTTCAACAAACGCCGGTTACAACGCACTTTCAAACAGGGGTTAAATCATTGACGAGAACAGTTTTTATAATTGTGCTTAACTCTATTCTGAAGATCAGCAATTTCTGCCCACCATAGCCAAATGAACTCCATGTTCTGAAGATCAGCAATCTCTTCGACAATTAATTCTCGTTGATCATGTTTTATAAGGATCATTGATTTAACAGCAACAAGTTCCTAGACATGCATGAATGATGAAAAATATTTTGTGCTCATAAATACTTTTACAGTAAAAACTGTCAAGAAACCATCTCACCTAAAAATTTAAACTGTTAGGTGAGGTCCAAAAATATAATTTATATTATTCTCTAACACAATTCTTCAAGTGAAAGCTTTTTTGGCTTGAAACTTGCACACAGTTCCACACTATTTTGTGCTTAATTATCAAATAAAATAAGAGTGGTGAGATTCGAAGAATCATCTCATCTAAAAGGTTAAGTTATTTGATGAAGCTCCAAAATATAATTTATAATATTTTCTAATAAAAACTATAAAATTTATCAGTTCATAGGAAAAACCGAAGAGTGTAAGTGTTAAGGAACCATCTCACCTAAAAATTTAAGTTGTTAAGTGAAAACCCAGAATATGATTTATATTACTCTCTAATACATCCACTCAAGTGAAAGCTTTTTGGGCTTGAAACTTGCACAGACCCATACAATCTTGTACTTGATTTTTATCAAATAGAATGGGGGTGGTGAGATTCGAACCCGTGATCGCTGAGTCAACAAGGTTTTGATACCATATTAAGAAATCATCTCATCTAAAAACTTAAGATATTAAGTGAAATCTAATAATATAATTTATATTACGCTAGAACAGTCAAGAATAGCAAGAACACTGAAAATCAAGATCTCATATGGGATATTAAAACTAATATCTTTGGATTTGTACAGATTGGATGATGACGTTAAATTTTAATAATATATGGAACAGATTGAAAGGGATTCGAGGATATCAGAAACTTATTTTTTATTTCCTGAGTGAGATCATGATCGCAATACTTAATTGTTTTTTTTTAACAGCACTAAGATTCGATTATATGTTGCTTAGTCACGGCAATTGAAAATCTATCTTAATAATTCCTCCACCTTTTAAAGAATAAATCAACACCCCTTTTGCTGGGGCTTTTCTTCTTCTTTATCATTGTTATTAAGGTTGATCATGTGAGATCTCATATCGTGTAAATCCTTAACTCTCTCTTTTATTTTTTTCTCCCATTTACTAAGAATAGATAATGTTCTTGTAAATTATGATAAATACGAGGTATATAAGCTGCAATTTCAGATCCAGAAATTAATATAATGGAGAAATTGACAAATAAGTCATCCTTATTCCAACTCAAATTATGATAATGTTCTTGTAAATTATGATAAATATTAGGTATACAGGTAACAACTCCAAATTTAAAAACTAATCCTGCATGCTTTACTGCGGCTCTTTTCTTCTTTCTTTTCTTTTAAAGAAAAAAGAATAATATATAATAAATCGTCAATTTATTTGAGTGTGATGTGATGATCAAGAGTTTGTGATATGTATAGCAGGTCTCAAGTCCGAGTTAGAACGTGCATATTTTATAAGAGGCTGGAACAATTGGAGTTTTACTTGCTTATTTAGACTCACAAAATATATTTTTCAAGAGATAAAGTTTCGTGGCATTAAAAACAAGGGTTTTTCTTCTTCTTTATCATTGTTGTTAACTTTGATCATGATCCAGCTCTTATCTTTCATGAAAGACAACTCACATGCCGGCAAACGAATCATATTTTAGTGTTGATCGAAATTGAAAACCTAAAAAGAAAGGATTTAGACTAATGACATGATGAGAACATTGCACTTATGAGTAATATCTTGACCAAAAACCTAGAAAAAACATCAAATGATGTTTAATGTGCATACTTTTCAGAAGAGAATATAATGGTCATGAAACTTTTTATGTATGTGATGAATGAACATTTCATCCTTCCTTTTCAAAATCATCAGCACAGTAGTCCCATAAGCCCAATTGCTCCTAATTTTCCTTCAAATGCATTATGGCCATCACCCCAATCCAATCAAGAAAGAAAAAGAGAACCATTCTGTGGAACTTTAGACTGTTCTTTTCTCCAATGAAGTGACTTCATTTGAAAGGGTATGAAAACTTCATTAAAGGTGATGGATTTGACAGAACTTGGTGTCACTGTTTGGCATTTGGTGATAAATTGGGTGAAAGTTGCTTCCATGATTAATAGAGTCGTGTAGTTTCCTAGGCATGTTTGGACAGGTGTTACAGTGTGGAGCATGCAATTTAATGTTTATGGCAATTTTCTATTTTTTGAACTGTTGTGGTAGTTAATTAATGACTGTTTTATTCAAGAGTTTTTTTTATGTGGTTTTATATGGTTTTGAAGTGATGATTTTAGAAGAAAATATATAATTCTAAAAAAAAACATTATTTTTAATTGAAAAATATTTTAAAAAAACATTTTGTATCATAGTATTAAACATGCAACACTTGACAACGAATTAAGAGTATGGATGCCTTTATTACACGAGACTTCAATAAAAAAAATAAAAAAAATCCTCATCATCCAAAATAATTTTGACCTACTCGCTGTCGCACACGCTGATTACTGATCAGATTGTGTAAAGAAAAGGGGCGAAGTGTTTCATAATTTTGAAAACATTTTCGAAGAAAAGTTTGACTGCAAAAAACTATTTGACAGAAGTGCATGCTTAGCAGTGGGCTGTGAGTTGATGGGGGTAGTTTAAAGCAGTAAACCTACAGACATATACAGAAATTTGAGCTCAAGAACTTCATTTTCTTCATGAGGATTGTAGCTGGCTAGGGAATTATGTTCATGATGGATTGAAGTCTTTAAGTAAAACTGTCGGCAGTTTTCTGTTCTTATTATATATATATAAAAAAACACGATTTAATCTCATTACGTAAAAGTTGTTTAATTAATGAAAGCTCGAAATAAGGAAAATGATGGAGGAAAGGAAGACTATAATATGAGGTGGCTATAATTTTTTAAGATTATTTTATCTAGAAACACCATAATATTGATTAGAAATATTATAATTTATACTGAAAAAACTTGGAGTGCAACTCACCTTCTTCATTACTGTTATATATATATATATATATATATATATATATATATGAGGTGATTTTTTTTCAAACTAAATAAGAAAATGAGTCAGAAAGTTTCAAGATTGACTTAATAGATCAAGTTTAATAAGAATGATAAACAATAATACACAGTATAATTTTATTTTATTTTTAATTCTAGCAGTTGCGTGATGCTGCAACCTGGTAATATATACATACCTATCCACCTCCATGTGGCTGGCAGTTCACATGCAAACGATTCAATGCCAACCTCGTTTTGCTGGTTATCTCAATATTTAATAGAAATGATTTTGAAAAGAAGCTCGCATGGCAGGTGTTGTGTTGTGTAATAAATTTTCTTCCGTAAACAATCCTTCGATAACTAACACTTGAAGTGTTGGATGAATAATAAAAGAAACAGAAAGCTGAGGAACCCAAAGCAACAGTAATCTCTCTCTCTCTCTCTCTCTCTCTATCTGCGCACACACATCCCTAGAGATCAAGACTGAAAAGAAAAGTCAAGCTTTTCTGATAGTTTTTAATGGTGCCCTTGCATTACTCTTGTCATCTTCTTCCATTTTATTTCCCATCAAGCATGCAGTAGTATTTTAGTTTTTTACTTTAAAGAATGCCACATGATCACACATAAATGGAGGGAGGGTTGCGCTTGAATAATTTTCTCCACTTGATCAAAAGATGAAAGGGCAAGTCCCATCCTGTGTAAATCTCTTCATTGAGCTTTCCAGTCATGTCTGATGGATGTACTTGTTTTAACTGTAGAAACCTTCTGTTCCTCAGCTTTCTGTCCCATCCACCAATATTCCAAAAGGAATGCGGGCTCATTAGGTCTGCTCCCAATCGACCAGCATCGGCAGCACTGACTTTTTACTCTCTTTCCCTAGCTAGCTAGCTAGCTAATTTCACTGGCTGTTCTGGTAAATAACAGGAAACAAAGAAGGAAGAGAGTAGGAAAGAAAGAGCAAAAAAAACCTCCTCCCCACAGGATATTTCATAGCTGAAAGACATAGGTTTATAGCAGGACCTTGAATGCATTGTAGTGCCACAAATACTCAAAAACAGACAATGTTTTTTAGCTGGGAAATGGCATTTTAGTTTCAAGGTCTTGTCATAAACCCTTCTTTGCTTCTCCAAATGTGTCCCCGGACCAATCAAAGATGCTGAATGGATCCAGATCCTTGCTTTCTTTCTGCTCATCTCCGTTGAATTCATGTGTAAACAATAGCTCAAGAGGGTCGGCATCTATTTCTCCCAATTCAGCGAAGAAGTCTTGATCAGATTGATCTGGCATTGATGGCTTGTAACTGTGAGAAAACCCTTCACTGAAATCTGTATCCTCCATCTCCATTTGCTTGTCATTATCGTCAAACTCCTCTTTGACAGATGCACTTACTGTTGACCTACCACCAGCAATATTGGTAGGAGACAATGTCTCATTGCTGCTCTCCTTCTGTTCTTCTTTAGTATTTCCTGCTTTTTGCGATTGAGAACCTGTGGAGTTCTTTGAAACTGCCGTGCTCTTTAGTGGCTGGGACCTGGTTGAGCCAGCCAGTGCATTTCTCTGAGTCGGCCATGGATGGTTGTGCTCAGAGGTGTACGTGATCACCAGCATGTTGGGATCAGTTCGGCTCCGCTCTACTTGTTTCCTTGCTGAGCAACCCTTAGAACTGCTGCATCTATAGTAACCCCTAGATGTGCGGAAACACATGGTTTAACAGTGATCAGTGCAATTTTTCAACCAAATATTTACAGACCCTTTTTATTATAATAATTCTTAAATCAAATTTAAGCTCAGTATTAGAAATATTAAGCCAGTCATAGTGAATGCAAATACATTGGAAAGAGGAAACTGGTTGAATCTGTTGAGCTCCAAGAACAACAGTGCATCCATTTATCAGTATTGTAAGTTACAACCAGTAAATCAATGTAAAAAATGCTGTTCATGTACCAAAAAACAAGTTGTTTGAGCTCATTGTACGTCTAGCTAGGGAAACTTTACGAGGGTTTTCACAAGAACTTTTTCGGGGCAGTACTTAGCAATAACAGAATAACTTATTGCATTTCATGTCCAAGACGGAGAAAGAAAAAGAATCAATCAAGAAACAATTTTCTTTTTCAGGAAATGAGTCAGAGAAAAGGAATTATGGGGAATCCAGCTGTTTGTTCGTTGTAATCCTGGGAACTTTGTATATGGTTTTCTTACCTTGGATAAGGGGAACCCTTGATGGGTTTTTGTCCATATTTTCTCCATGCCCATAAGTCAGATGGAACTACTTCTCCACCAGGCCTGCTGTTTGCAGCTGCTGGTGCTGGAATACAAACCACCTTCTTTGCCTGACTCTTCCTGAAATAACAATACAAAAATCCTTGGTCTTTCCTTACCTTTCCAAAATCCAAGGCTCAATATTGAAGAATTCACTGAAAATGATGATGAAGAAGCAACGAGAAAGATCAAAGATTTTATCAAACTTTAAAGCATTGTGCAAGAACGACTCAATTTCCATTCTGGGCAGGAATGAATGCATCAATTTGAGTTATTTAAGAAGCTTGAAAGCGAGCAGCTATCTTTTCAGGTGATCAGTGGAGGAATAGAAGAAAATAAATAAATAAATAAATAAATAATTAGTTTCTTGAGATAACTACCACCATGAAAGCTATGTCTTTGAATGCTATCATGACACCAGTTAGGCTACCTTTTCAGGTTACTTGATTAATCCCCGTCAAAGATTTTATGTAATGTAGACTGTCAGTGAATAATCTCACCTGAAAAGGAGGGTGTCGCCACCCCTATCAAGACCCTATCTATTTGCAATCAGGTGTTGCCACCCCTATCAAGAGCCTATCTATTTGCAATCAATCAGAAGACTAGCTAGTACATATACTTTATGTCAAAACCCTAGATTCCTTGATCCTGTTCATCACCGCTCCTATGATTATGATATATATTATCATCATCAACCTCAGCTAATGAAGTCAAGATTATTAAAAATAAATAAATTAGTACACACTAAAAGTTGCGTAGAAATCAAAATTCAAGCATATTAAATTCATAGAAACTAGTGACACAGCTAAATTTAATAATTACTTACCTTCTCTTGATCCCCATATTCCTTGGGGATGAGATCTGCACTTGTCCAGTGCTCTCCATCAAGCAACCTTTTGAGTTATTAATAGTAATTATATCACTTGAAACCATAGCAGAAGGCTTAAACCCTCTCGGAGAAGAACCGGTGGCTATAACCGGAGAATTACACGGCGAAACTGGCAGCTTTGTTTGATTATTTGGTGAGATCTGAATCCTTGAAAATATATTGCAAGGAGCGGGAAGAGGAGTAGCAGCCTTTTGCATCCCGTGATCTTCAAAAACTTTATGATGAGCAAGAATATTACTGCTAGAACTAGTAGCAGCTCTATTTGCACCGGCAAAACTACCAGTGTGATCACGATCAACACGAGTAGCAGCGCTTAGCATATGATCTGCTGAATTTTGGCTGCTAAAATAGCTTGAGCCAGCGGCAACGTTGAGCTCATGAAGAAGGGGATCTCTCGTGTTGCAGAAAGGATCACCAAAAAGATTACCTCTACTCTCTCCCATAGCTGATGATGGATCAAAAGGGAATTCCCAGTTTGAAACAGGAACGTCTGATTGGCCTACAGCTCCGCCAGTAGCTCGAAGAATATCTGTTAAATCACCCTGATAATCCATTTTGAGGCCAAAAAACCAGCATAGACTAATGTAGAATCAAAAAAATAAGAGAGAAACGATGATAAAGGGTCCTTTAAGGGTCTAAAAAAGGGTAGCTAGAGAACAGAATTGTTTGGTGTGGGATTGTCTTTCTCACACCAAACAAAACGTCAAAAAAACAAAACATGCAAAATCTAGTTTAGCTACAAGGATTAAGGTTCTTGGTTAAGACAAGAAAGCAAGAAAGAGGTTTTCGGATGTTGAAACTGGACTGGGTGTTTCTTTGTTGGAGTGCTTCTTCTCGGTTTGAATAACAAACAAAAAAGGATTATTTTTTTATAAAAAAAAACAGTGAGAGAATGATAAAGAGAGTCGCTGACTTTTCATACATAAAGCTTCTTCTCTACAATCTAGAGAGAGAGAGGGAGAGGGAGAGGGAGAGGGAGAGAGAGAGAGAGAGAGGGAGAGATTTTCAAGGTCAAGTGAAGGAGCTAGCTAGGTGGTGATTTATCTTATAGTTAATAACGATGAACACATGTTCCACCACAACAACACATATAATTTTTAGTGTTTTTGTTGGTGAAAAGTGAGGTGCACTATATATAGCACGCAATGTTACCAAACGATCAACACTACATTTGATGATTAACGAGATGTTTTTAAATCTTTTTCACAAATTTATGTGGTTTTGATGCAATCAATTCAATCTCATTAGTTTCAAGTTAGTAAAAACATTTTTGATTATGTCACAACTTGTTGTTTTTTAAAGTATTTTTCATATAAAAATTATAAAATTAATATTTTTGGATGATTTTGACCTACTCAAGTTAAAAGTATAAAATTTTAAAAATATTATTTTAATATAATTTCAATTAAAAAAAGACTTATAAAAAATATTGTGCACCGCAATATCAAACATACACTTAGATCTATCCGACCATACTTTAAAAAATTCTTTAAAAAAAATTAGCTTCAAATTATTTTTTATATATATTGATGTTAAAACTAAATTTTAAAAAATAATAAATATACATTCTTTGATATGTTAAAAAAATATTTTAGAAAGCAACTAGCATCTCAACACTGTACTTTTAAATAGACATTTGATTTTTGTTAATGTGTAAGATAATTAATTCAAAGATAATATTAGAAAATTAGTCCAAGGTCAAATTTGTATACCTAATTATTATTATTTTTTATTAGCGTGGATGTTCGGGTCAGTTTATATGTATCTTGACTAATTTTATGGATCTTAATATTAATAATAATTATTATATTAGTAATTATACTACTCAAACTTGAAATTAAAAAAAAATCTTTTAATTCTAATCTCTAACACTCTAACAAGTTGTTAATTTTTGTTATTATTTGTTAGGTTTTGTTTGATCTAGTTTTGTACTCTTGCTCTTGTCTCGATTAAAGCAAAGAAATGAAAGAAGACTTGGGCAATGAAGTCTCTGTTTTTTTTAATAATAATAATAATAATAAGTGATGCGGAAGTAAAGAGGCGGCAAGTAGCCGCATTCCTCGGAAATACGTTTCGAAACGGTGTAGCGTGAGACAATGTCGTACAAGCCCTTACCTGTTTTTATTTATAAGAAACGTTTCAAAGGCAATGATGAGCACCTCTCATTGTGATATGCGCTTGTCTCTCGTGCCTGTGGCTGGCTCTCAATTTACTGTGTTAGAGTATGTTATCAGTTATTTTTAAAAGTATTTTTTATTTAAAAATATATTAAATAATATTTTTTATTTTTAAAAAATTAATTTTGATATTAATAAACGAGAATTATTTAAAAATATCAAAAATTGTAATTTAAATTAAAAAAATTAATTTTTTTCAAAAATTATTTTTAAAACACAATATCAAATATCCCAGTCTCTCCCATCCAAAAGAGAAGGAAAGGGAACGACTAAAATAATTTAGCAAAACAAATAGGAAGGAATTTTATGTCAAGTCTACTTGGGGAGGGTTTTATCTTTCTTTCTTTTACATCAAATTCTCATGATAAACTTTTGAAATGTTGTGTGGTGTCACCAACAATCTCGTTCTTCCATGCTCTAAATTCTCATGTGGACATTTTTGGTCCATTACTTGACACAAATTAAAAAAAAAAAAAAAGGGTCTTGGTTAAGAGTTTAATAGTTCCTTTTTAACCGAGTTAGGGTCTTGAGACACATTCTAAAAAACAAAGACCCTCTTCGTTTATTAAGTTTGTAGTTGTAGTTGTTTTTTAAAGTGTTTTTCATTTAAAAATATATTAAAATGATATTTTTTTATTTCTTGAAAATCATTTTTGATATCAGCACATGAAAATGATTTAAAAACACCAAAAAATTTTAATTTATTAAAACAAAGTTAATAGATTTTTGATAGAATCAGAGTCTGGATTAACTTATATTTTTGATAAGGTTAAATAGGGTCAATTTTTTACTCTATTTTTGTTTTATTAAAAAATCACGGTAAGTCCAAATCTTAAAAAATTGAGAATGTACATAAAGTCCAAACTTGATTGGTACGGACGCCTAATCTTAAATAAAGTGAAGAATATACATAATCAAAAACAAACATTGAGAATGTGCAAGTGTTAGCATATATATATATATATATATATATAGATGATCGATCATGTGAAATGATGATTAAGCTGGCTGGATCTAAGTGGGTACGTGCTCTTAATTACTGAAACATGCTAAGCACTAAATCAAATATTAATTAATCAATTCAATTAGACAATTGGATGCAAGGAGGCCGACTAATCAAAAACCATTGGATGTAAACCACCTCAATTTCCTTGGATATATTCATAATATAAATATTTTCTGTTATTAATTAAATGGAATATGTGATTTAAAGTACATTAAACATACAAGTCGTCACTTTTTTTTCATTTTTATTCTTGAAAGCTCAAGGAAATTAATAAATTGGTCATGTGGTGTGGCGTGATGGTTGGCATGATAGAATAAGACTTGTGATCGGCATAACAGATTTTGGGTACAAGTCAAGATATGCATCCCTTGTAAAAATCCGGGACAACCTTTTTGTATTTTCTCGGGTTTTACTCGCTTACCTAGATCCACAAAATATATTTTCTAGAAGGTGATGTTTTCTCGTATAAAAAAAATAATGCTACTAGAAATGATTTATCACTCTAGGTGCAATCTCTTTGGTTCAATTACATGGATCATATGTGACAATATTTATTGTACGTTTGTCTAGGGAGCAATCGCATTTCAAACTATGATTAGCAATAATATACATATATATATATATATACATATATATATATATAATCTAACCATTTAATAGAACAAATCAAGAAGAAGAAACTTAGCAGTGAATACCTCTGATTATGGATGCCATGATTATTGGAACACACTTCATTCAATAACATGGATGCCCTTGAATTAGGGTTTTCTTTGTAAACAAGGGCTTAGAGTAATATATAGTCTTAAAGCAAGATGGACATGGAATACTACCAAGGGTTTTACGAGACAATAACGCTACAAAAAAGAGTTTCCATGAAAAAAATTGGATCAAGAGAAGCAGAAACACATAGAGCAAAGAAGATTTGATTTGGAGAAAAAGGATTTATTCTTTTTGGAGATGTTTTTAGGAATCCCATGAATCAAGTCATCGAAAGTGTATTTTATGTTTTCCTTTTTAATAACATTCTTTCTGCAATCTTTTGTTTAATTAATAATCAAGTAGAATTAACTAATCCACGCGTAATTAATCCTTGAGAGAAATAATTAAACAGTTGGAGATTCTCTAAATTAATAGTAATTAAATTTGGCACTTCGTGCCTGTTTGGGAGTGTAATTGCGGTAGCTTTTCAAAGTGCTTATCGTGCCGAAATACATCAAAATGATATTTTTTATTTTTTAAAAACCATTTTTGACATCAGCACATCAAAATGATCTAAAAACACCAAACCATATTCATTTAAAATGAAAAAAAATTCAAATTTCAGAAAAACTCCAATTGAAACAGACAGCCAAACGGAATTTTCAACAATCAAAAGTTTAATTTGTCAACAAAAAGATTAGCAAAAAAACCCTAGATTGAGAGTGTATCCCGGCCAAATCTCTTTGTGCTAATAACCTTTTTAATTAAACAATGTTTGAGTCCAAATAAATAAATTTCTCTCAACGAGTAAGGCAAATAATCCAACACCTTCATATTTATCAACAAGAATGGAAATCACTCTCTATATAGGATTTGAATTTACGACATTGAGTCGAATACTCATGTTTTACTGAACTGAACTCTCAATACAAAAAACAACGACAACAACAAAAATAATATCTGAAAACTAAAATTCAGATTAATAAATTGAATTAAGTTTGAGACACATGTATATAATGAATGTTTTGCAAAATGAAAAATCAAAAAGAAATTAAAAACATCATACCGTACAAATACATTTTATTTTATCAAAATATTTTTCTCAAATTATTTTTCAAAAAGCCTCATCCATTTATACTCAATGAATGGGACTCGTCCATTTATACTCAATGAATGGGATATCCACTAGTCCAATTGACGAGATCTTATAAAAAGAAAACAATGTCAAAAAGAATTCTTTTCATGAAAAAGCACCCTTCTTTCAAGAGAGTTCAAATTCGAACATCTTCTTTATAATTAAAACAAAAAAAAAAAGTGAAAATAAAACATTACATGCGATGATTAATTAATGTTATAGCCACCAGAAGACAAAGCTTAATACTTTACTCCATACCATGGTTTTCTTTAAGGCAAGAAATTCTAGGACAAGTGCCTGCTGGCTAGCTACTTTACATTATCCTGTATCATCGTTATCATCTCTACAAAACAAATATATAAAGATATCCCTATTGTAATTATTTATGGAAGCATCGTTATTATTATTATTATTTCAATTTTCAGGCTTTAATATCCTTTGCTACTCAACATAAGAAGCCGTAGATCAAGATTTTGGATGGTCGATGTATACTTTTTATTTATTTTGAAAACTGTAGGTGATGCAAGCACTTGCATCACTGATGAGTTAAAAGTTTCTGGGTCGTTTTTTTTAGTGGTTGATGATAAATTGATAGCCGGCCTTCTTAACCCCTCCGGTTTCGAAGAATCAAAACTATTTTTTTAACCCTCAAGATAATTTCAGTCAAATTTTTATTTTGAAACTAATTAGGGTTTTTGTTTTTTGTTATCAAATCTTAAATAGGTAACTATACTGTTTCTTAATTATTTCTAACCAAGATCCACAAAGATTGTGCGTGTGAGGAAATGAAATAAAAATCAATTAAAAATACATCAAAATCATAAAAATATATATTAAAAAGTCGTTTTAAAAAGCTGCTCGAATCACGTTTGAGCATCAATCTACACGCACTACATCCATTCAAGGTCAAAGATGAGTTGACTTATATGGCAATATATAGCATTGGCTTGGTATTGTGGCTGTGATCTATCTTCTCCTTTCCTCCATTTCAGAATCCACTTTATCTGATCCCCCACTAAATGAGTGTTACAATTTGCAAGCACTTCCCATGATGTGCAAATTTGGAGCTACTCTAGATGTGAGCAAATAACTGATCATAGATCCGAAGAGATTAATTAAGGTTTGACTCATGGTTTTTAACCATAATTAAACTAGAAAAAGGTGATTATCATGATATTTAGAAGCATATCTAAACTAGGGTCTAACGTTTTGTGTCGGAATGGTAAATGACAAGCTATAAGATTAGTTTTATGGGTACAATTAGAGTCTAAACACAAGATGTTTTCTTTTTAATATAGTTTTTTGTAATAAAGTTGGAAGATTTGATCCCAAAAAGGTCAAATAACATGCCTTTTGTTTCTTGCATAAAAGTAAGGTTTCTTTTATGAAGTTGGTTGTGATGGTGCTAATTAAACATGCATATGTAGTCGTGTTTGACGAGACATATTGAAGTGATGACTGATATATGAGAGATTTGAGCTATAATCAAAGGTTTCTTTTGGATGTTATAAATTCTAAAGAAATGTTTTTTTTGTATTTAATAAAGTGATGCTTGATTATTTTTAAAAATATTTTTTAATTGAAAAATATTAAAATAATAGATTTTTAGTTTTTTTTTCCACATTAAATACATTAAAAATCACCTAAAATTCTATGTTTGATATATATTGAACTAATTGGGAAATTTTGTTGAAGCACCATTAATTTCACTATATATATATAAATATATAATTCGTATCTATTTATCTATCTTACCTGTAAATTAAAAGGAAAGTAATTATGAGATGGGATGTTGATGTGGGGAGAGAGGAGAGGTGGCATTTTCTTTTAGAATGTGATGAATTGAAGCTTTCAATGGGCCAATGATCATCAAAAATCACCGACCCTCTTATGTTTGATGAGACATTTTGAGAATCTTCTCTCTCTCTCTCTCTCTCTCTCTCTCTCTCTATCACAAAGATAGAGCACTCCGGCTCCTTCGAAGGACCATTGTTTGTTGCCAACTACATATCTTCTCACTATTTTCGAACCAAATCTCATGATCCATCCTCATTCTTACTCATTCTTGGCTTCCATTAATTTTTCAGGGAAGCATGGCCGTGTTTCTCTCTCTTTCCGGGGAGACACATGTACATGATTTATGTACACGCCAAAGTCCAACCTACACCATGAAAAATATTGGAAATTTGGATCCGAGGAAATTCTATCCTCAAAAATCATATTTTGTGGATCCAGGTGAGTGAGTAAAACCCTAGTTGTTACGGGTTTTTACAGGAAATGCACGTCCTAACTCGAACTTAAGACCTGCTGTGTAGATCTCAAGACCTTTATCATCACGTCACGTCCCTTTGAAACCAAAAATCTAATGCTATATTAAATTCAATTAATGTAAGCCTAATAAATATGCCACATGCATCTCATCAAACAAACAAAAAATCCCACATGAAGGTGGGAATAGAAGAATAGGGCTATGGCTGGTGGCCTATATAGATAAATATATAAGTTATGTGTAGGGCAATTGAATTATATCAGCAAAATTATTGACCAAAGATAAAATTTCCAAGTTGGGGTGTCTAAGTTTGGTGATGCTCGATCTTTGACCCCATTTTTCTATGTCTCTTACCTTCCTTCCTCTATATGATCCATTAATTTTATGGGCTTGATTTGTCAAGCAATTATAAGAATTCGCTAACTGGGATTCTCTCCTTAGTTTTTTATTCTCTCTCGAGTGGGTGGTACTCCAATATCCCATAGAAACCCTAGCTAGAGCCAAGCTAACAAGTAGTAACGTAGTTATGGATGAATCATTCATTTGATTGTCTCCAGACAGCACTTGCCCCACGTTCCTGCATGACATTGCCCCAACACCAGAACAGATTGAAATGGGATTCTCTGAGCATTACTATACATTGTTTTTGTCTTTCCACGAACACTAATTAAAAAATATTCCGGCATCCATGTCCATGTGCACCCACCACCCCATTTTTTTTTTTTTTATCATCGCTGCCCCATGTTAATTATAAAAAAATTCATCACTCAACTATAGGATCACATTAAAATGCCAACCGGCCACTTTCTACGCTGATCATGACGAACATTTCTTTCAATAATTAATTTAATTTAATCAAAAAGTGGGGTATGATCGAAGAACTAATTAAGATTAAAATGGGGGGTTCTCTAGGTAAAAGTCTTGTTTAAACATCTTGTGTTTAGTTGTCTTGCCTGCAATGTCAACTGGTATGGCACGCGAGAGACACTTGCATAAGCATCTTACACCACCCTACGTAAGCCGTCTACCAGCAAGTTCAGCGTTACATGGATCGATCGTGGCCATCGACGTCTTCTACATGGACAGCTTTGATCGACGCTGCCACCGGTTTCTTTGTTTTTAATTTAATAAAAAGATTAGATTTTAGTTTAATTAATAGTTTGGTTAAGAATGATCAGAAGTTCATAAACTATTTGAACTCAGAATTTCTCCATGTTATGGATCTAAGTATTAATAACTTATGATAGCTTATGATATAGGAAAAAACATATTATGTTCGTGACACAATATTATCAAGGAACCAACTCATTTAAAAACTTAAACTATTTATATAATTCTCTAACACATTTCCTCAAATGAAAAAATTTTGGGCTTGAAATTTGTACAAGTCACACTACTTTATACTTGATTTTTATCAAATAAAATAAAGGTAATGAGATTCGAACTTGTGACCACTAGGTCTACAAGCCTCTGATACCATATCAAAGAATCATTTCATTTAAAAACTTAAATTATTAAGTAAGATTTCAAAATATAATTTATATTATTCTTTAACAAATATAGGATCGAGAGGGACACAAATTGAGTCTCTAGTGCTAGACATGTATTGGGATTTATGAAATTTCCATAGAGCTTGGGAGCCCTAATGATCATGCGTGGGGTTCCTGCTTCTCACCACCAACCACAGTGCCTACTGCCTAGGCTTTAGCTAGAGAAAGAACTACTTGAACTAGCTGGGCCAGCTGGTGTAACCATTAAAATCACACTGCCTTCAACTAGGGAAGCTTCTTCCCGAAGGAGTGCAAACCAAGCCACGTTTTTTTCTTTCTTTTCTTATGATGATCATGATCTTGAGAACATGAGAACAATATTATTGTAATCTATGTTATAGGCAAACAGGGAACAGCTAGCCAAACCAACTTCTTGATTGATTGATTAATTTATATGTGATTGACATTTAAATTAGGGTTTTAGATACTTAAGCCCTTGGATTGTGTGGCTTGGAAACCCTTACCCATGTGATATAAATTACTTTATTTCCAAAGAGAGGAAGCTAAAATCTTTTAGCCATTAATTGAGGGATCCTTTAGAGATCCTAAGCCGGCCCTTTAAGTGCAAATCAAGTTCAGAAAACCGTTGTCACATCTCTCATATTCTAGAATTCAGGGGACCGTTTGGCATAAGATGTAACTAAGCTAGCTGTTAATTTGATGCAAACTGTGCCATTGATTCTGTGTTCTGTCAATCAAATTGTCTGAAACAAGTTCTTAGGTAATGTCTAGTGGAGCCAACTGCATTCTCTATATATTACTATTACTATATATATAAAAAGCGTCCCAAATTTCCTGTTCATTTTTTCACTATTTACATAGACATAAATTACTGTAGATTATGACAATAAAATTATCATTTTATCCCAAGGCTAAAAAATTAAACCCCTAGGACCAAAATAATTCTTAACATTTCTAGGGGACATGGATAGTATTTCCGAATTCTTTACACAATAAAATTATTATTTTACCGCTGAGTACTGAGAAAATGACACGAAATAGTGGGGTGTTTTTGTTTTTTCCCAAATTTCTGCATAATAAAACTACTAAA
Source organism: Salix arbutifolia (assembly GCA_025169955.1). Lineage (NCBI taxonomy): Eukaryota > Viridiplantae > Streptophyta > Magnoliopsida > Malpighiales > Salicaceae > Salix > Salix arbutifolia. The sequence continues at coordinate 31,242,010 of CM045917.1, read as the reverse complement.
ATAGCCCCTGAAAATGATAAAAAAATAAACCCCCCCTTTGTTCATGATTATCGTTAAGTTCAAAGATGTTTAGATAATTTATTTTTATTTTATTCTTTATTTTTTAAAACACTACAGACACTCATACAAATAAACTACAATGTTTCACGCGTACAATGAAAAGAGAACATGATCATAATTCCCGTAGTTTTGAAGCGATTACTCCTCGCTACAAATCATTCAATGCTAGTATAGCTCTTCTTCTTCACCAAATGCTAGCAACAATGAGCCCGTGTCGATTCCGATCTCGATTTGTGAATTTGGCGTATCACCTTTCAAATAATCATATCACTATCAAAAAAATATTCTTTAAATAAAAATAAAATAAAACAATTAATCGGGTCCTTAACATTTGAGTGATTAGGCACTTCGCCACGCCCAGATTTTATATAACTAGCGTATATGGCATCGTAAGTGACCCATGAGTGTGTTACACACGTCTACATTTCTTGGATAAAGTCTTGAGTTGTAATATATTTCGACGAAAGAATGAACGGTGATGCAAAAAATTCTGTTTTTTCAACCATGGTGTCTAATTTGAGCCTGCCTTTAATCTTCTGAACTGATCCTCTGAATCACCTCGGAGGGTTTTCCATGGTCAACGAATAATAAGCTCACAAAATTATGGCTCACCAAAGAAGAATGCTGAGCCGGAACCGAAACGAATATAACATCTGGTCATGGACTCATGCATGGTTACCTTAACCTATATAACATTGCAGCCCATAAGAATATTGATCTACTTGACTCAAGCTAGTACTCTTTATTGGTTCCATGACTTATTTCAGTACTGCAGTTTCCAGACGAAGAGTCATGGGCTTGAGCTCAATCGTTGCAACCAGACATATAGAGATGGAGCTTAGTTTCAATTCACAGCAACTTCTCCGGCCATAAACCGATCCGTACCGACAGATTTATGAATCGAGATCTTTTTTCTTTCCTTGATCACTCATCAATGGGGATGCCGAGATGAGCAAATATCATAGATGGTGTTTATAATCTGATCATAATATTTACTTCTGTTTTTCTACAGTATGTAGAAATCAATTCGATTCATGTCAACACAAGCTGAGTCCATAAACGATACCCCGAAGGAAAAAAGAATTTGAGGATAAGAAGCTGGTCAGTCTACCAAGTTACCTTGCCCTACTCTCTCTCTCTGTTTTTTTTTTAATTTCTACTAGTGGATTATACAAGAAATCATTTCTTCCATGTGGTGCTAGATAAAGAATAATATAAATTATATTTTGATGTCTCATCTAATAAGTTTTTAGGTGAGATGGTTTTTTGATATTATATCAGAACCTTGTTGACCTAGCGGTCACGAGTTCGAATCTCATTACCCTCATTCAATTCAATGAAAAATCAAGTAGATATTATATCAGAACCTTGTTGACTTATCGATCATGAGTTCGAATCTCACCACCCTGATTCTATTCAATGAAAAATCAAGTATAAAGTAGTATGAGTCTGTGCAAGTTTTAAGTTCAAAGAACTTTCATTTGAGAGGGGTGTTAGAGAATAATATAAATCATATTCTGAGGTCTCACCTAACAGCTTAAGTTTTTAGGTGAAATGATTCTTTGACATGATATCGGAGCCTTGTTGACCTAGCAATCTCGAGTTCAAATCTCATCATCTCATTCTATTTGATGAAAAATCAAGCACAGGGTAGTGTGGATATGTGCAAGTTTCACTTGAGGGGGGTGTTAGAGAATAATATAAATCATATTCTGAGGTCTCACCTAACAGCTTAAGTTTTTAGGTGAGATGATTCTTTGACATGATATCGGAGCCTTGTTGACCTAGCAATCTCGAGTTCAAATCTCATCATCTCATTCTATTTGATGAAAAATCAAGCACAAGATAGTGTGGATCTGTGCAAGTTTCACTTAAGGGGGGTATTAGAGAATCATATAAATCATATTCTAGGGTCTTACCTAACAACTTAAGTTTTTAGGTGAGATGGTTCTTTGACATGATATCGGAACCTTGTTGATCGAGCGGTCTCGAGTTCGAATCTTATCATCTCATTCTATTTGATAAAAAATCAAGCACAAGGTAGTGTGGATCTGTGCAAAAAAAGATGTGTTAGAGAATAATATAAATTATATTATGAGACTTCACTAAATAGTTTAAGCTTTTAAGTGAGATGATTTCTTGACAATTGTGACATCAATGCTATATAGAGCATACATCTTGCATTAATTAACATCTTCCTCTTCCTGATTTGCATTGTAAGATCATAAAAACCCTCCAAATTAATTTCAGTAACTGGGCTCTTCTACTATATATCTTCTTAGAAGCTGTTTGGCGCAGCGTTTCACCTGCCGCGCCATAACTTTTTAATTTTTTTCATTTTAAATGAATATATTTTGGTGTTTTTAGATCATTTTGATGTGCTGATATCAAAAATGATTTTTAAAAAATTAAAAAATATCATTTGGATGTATTTCGACATGAAAAACACTTTGAAAAGCTACCGTAACCGCCCTCCCAAACAGGCTCTTAAAAGCTTGTTACGGTGTGTTGCGAAGTTCGAGTGGACCGAGGAATAGTGCTCTGTACTATCTTCTTAAAGGTTTTTTTCTGGTGCTGTGAAGTTAGAGTGGAACGAGGTAATGATTAATTCGAGGCTTAATTTCTGATACCTCAACATGGATGGCTAAGAGGTTCAGAGAGTGATGAGGATGTAAAAAAAATAAATTACAGAGTTGATGGGCTTGACTGTCCTGAAAAAATAAATCCGAACAAAAAACTCTGTGATGTTTTAATTGCTACGTTTTTAAAGAAAATAAATATACACGAAAATAAAAAATAAAAAATAAAAAAGTTCGAGAGTGCGTATCTAACCTAATTTTCAACAATTTCACTTGGCTTTAGTGACCTATTGGAACTACGTTTCAACCGCCGTTTTCAAAAAAATTGAATTTTTTTTATTTTAAATGAATATGTATTGGTATTTTTATATCATTTTAATATGCTGATGTTAAAAATGATTTTTAAAAAAATAAAAAAAATATCATTTTGATATATTTTGACATGAAAAAGCATTTTAAAAAGCTACCGCAACTACTCTCCCGAACATCATTTTAATCTCTTTAATTTGGCTGCCTTTTTCTTGCTAAAAATTGCCGTACTCTGGTTGTGTTTACGATGATGTAATGGCTGGCTAGCCTTGTTCCTTGCATGGGGCTGGGTGTATTTATACACTCACGTCTGAAAATTTCTTTGTGAAGAAGAGAAGAGATTATGTATGTAGCTGTTTAGTAGCGTAGTTAACTTGTTTTTAAAAGTTATTTTTGATATATGAAAATAAACTAAAAACATTAATAAAAAATAAAAAAATATTTTTTAAATTTTAGAAGTTTGGGCTTGACTATTAAAATATATTTATTTATTTATAACCATATTATATTTTTTATGTGAGTAAACTTTATTTCTAGAAAATATATTTTGTGAATCTAGAAGAATGAATAAAACCTTGATTATTTTATGTTTTATTTAGAGTGCACATTCTGACTCGAACTTGAGATCTATTCTTGCATCAGGCATTCTAAAAACTAAATATGTTATGCCATTTCGCTTTTTTTAAAATGTATTCATTAGACTTGGTTAAGAAGGAATTTCAATCAATATCACCTTCAAATGCATCCAATAACCATCCCCACTTAAAGAAGATTTAGAGGAGTTTAAAGTATACTTTTGGTTGTTTTTCAAGATATTTTTTTATTTGATAATACATTAAAATTATATTTTATTTTATTTTTAAAAAATATTTTTCATATTAGTATATCAAAATGATCCAAAAATATTAAAAATATAATTTGAAAAAAATACATTAATTGTTTTTTAAAAACACAAAAACAAATATGCTATTAACAGTTGAACATATATTTCTTCTTTCGTTAAAACATATTTTCCCATGAACTTTAATATTTTCTTCTTATATATATAACTTTCCAAATTAATCTAAAAACTCAATACCAAACCCTTAACTTTAGTTGGGTCAAATTTATTATTGAATTGAGAAGTTGTTACCTTTTAATTTTTACTTAGAAATAAAAAAAAAGGTCTTATAAATAGTATTTATTGAGTTGACCTAATAATTTAATGATTTGAATGTTTGCTCTTGTGTTTAGAATTGATTTAACAACTATGATTTTACTCGAAATAAAAGTGTGCGGTTGTTTTTTAAAATATTTTTTTTCTTCAAAAATATATTAAAATTATGTTTTTTTATTTTTTAAAAAATTATTTTTGACATTAGCACATCAAAATAATTTAAAAACACCAAATTTTATTAATTTAAACTTAAATATAAAAATAAAAAATTTTCAAATTTTTTCAAAAATACTTTTGAAAATCATTTCCAAACACTAAAAAAATAATAACAAATATAAAAATAAAATTATTTGAATATATTTTAAAATAAAAATAACTTCAAAAAACTTAAGAGCCGCACACTAGTCTTTATTCAAACTTGACTCAAGCCAGAAATTTAAAATCACACTCTCATCTTCCTCGTAATTCTCCAACAAAATCAAAAAACCAAACCCCTCCTCACTCCATTCTCTGCACAAGAAAACATGACACTCGAAATCGAAGCTCGCGGGTAAGTTCTGTTTCCTCTGCTTAAACAAATCACGACACGGCACTTTCAAGTTTCTGCCTCTGACTCTTTTTTTCTTCAGTGTAATAAAAATTGTGCTGCAATTCTGCAAAGAACACTCTCTGCATCACACATTCCAAACCCTACAAAACGAATGTCAAGTCTCCTTAAACGGCATTGAAACAGCTGACATAAATGGTGGAAGATGGGAGACGATTTTGCCTCAAGTTGCTCAACTTAAGTTACCGAGGAATAATTGTATGAGCAGATTGTGATAGAAATGATTGAGTTACGAGAATTGCGTACTGCTCGTGCTATTTTTAACACAGACTCAAGCTATGAGTGTCTTGAAGCAGGAACATCCGGAGAGATATTTGAGGCAGGAGGATTTGCTTGTTAGAACCTTTTTTTTATCCTAACGAGGTTGGTGAGAGAAAAAAAGGAATGATTTTTACCTCTTTTATGTTTTTTTATGGTTTGTTTTGTAATGGGTTTTGTTGGTTTTATTTAGTTTTTCGATTTTTTAATGTATTTTGGTTTCAAAATATGTCCGGTGCTAGTGTTGTATTGAGATTTTGTTGGTACATTCTGATAGCATGGGACCGATAAATTTAGACGTTGGTTTGTGTTGACTTATTTTGATCCTAATGAGGTTGGTGAGAAAAAAAGGAATGATTTTTACTCTTTTTTTGTGTGTTTTTAATGATTTGTTTTGTAACGAGTTTTGTTATTTTTAGTTATGTTTTGGTTTTTTATTGTACTTTTGTTTCAAAAGTGTCTTCGGTGTTGGTACATTGTTTGCTCCAGTCTTACCAAGGAATAGTGGAATTTGAATGGAAGGTGTTGCTGTACAGTGGGGGTAGTGAAGATATAGACTTTTTGTTTCTAATCAATGAATATCTGATTTTTTTGGGCCTAGGACTTGGGAATTGTGGGAAACATAACAGGCTTATCAAGAATCAACAAAGGAGAAACGCCGTGCACAGATTGCATGGGGTTTCCTGTTCTTCCCCTATCTGTGTAGTTAGTGGTTGTTGCTTATATTTGTAAAGATTCTTGAAGTTATTTGGGATTAGAATGTGATTTACAGTAAGTTTTTATGGGTGTAATAGAAGAGTCAATGGTAGAATAGATTGTGGGGAATGAATCATGCTGAAGTGTGAAAGGTTAAGAAGCAATTAGAGACAGCTAAAAGCACGGATTAAAAAATTTATAACTTCCAGTGTGGTTTTTAGAATGCTTGCTCTCATTGTGCTTTTGTCTTCTATTCAGTTTTGTTTTTCTGCTATTTTCAGCTCTTGCTGCAGAAGTTAATGTGGTTCCACCTTCAAGATTAATGACCCTAATTGGTCAGGCTCTCAAGTGGCAACAACACCAAGGTAACCTTCTGCATATAAATGATACTTCATACATTATAGAGAAGCCTCTTTAATGTCTTACATTGTTTTGTTTCCTTGGATGAACAAACTATGTATATAGTTCTCATTTTCGAACCTCACCTGATCAAATCCCATCCATTTTTTCACCTGTCCAATGCTATGGAATAGCATTTTGAAAAAGAAACATCTAAGGTCTATCCCTGCATCATATATCATCCACAATTGAACCTCTGCCATTCACCATGCCAAGCTGATGCTGCTCTGGTGATTGCGTGCTCTGTGGTAAGCAGAATCCTGTTTGTATTTTCTTTGGCATCCTATAGCTTTTAAAGATTCACAGGAAACCAATCAACCCGAGCATGTGCCAAAACATGAGTAAAGAGAGAATGAAAAGTAGAACATGAGAAGGCATTGTTTCCATGTGTCCTTTGGTTGTTTCAAATTGATCTAGGATTTAGTAGATATTAGTGGAGTTGTGTACTGCTAAAATGTAAAATCTTTTCAGGAAACTCTTATGATGCATGATGATCCTGTCCTCTGAGATGATTGCATCTAGAGCGAAAGATGGGAGGATCAAAGTAAGCCATAACCTTACGTGGTATTATATCCTATATAATATCTAATGTTGTTACCTTCTCTAGTTCTCTTCATGGCAAGTTTAAATTATCAGTAAAGCTTCCTTCTGAGACAATAGAGGCATTAGTTTATAATGATTATGAGTTCATGAGACAACTTGGTAACTCTACTTGGATCAGAAAGTGTAATTTTTTCTCAAAATAAATAGGGGGAGCCAAAAGAAGTCATGAAAAGTTCTTAAGACATGACACTTTAAGTTTGATTGTGGATGGTATGCATTTGAGTTTGCAGATTGTAAGGACTTAGAGAGAATGCTTTAGAGTGGAGGAGTTTTTCCTCTTACATGGAATGATAATGGTGATGTTTTAGCACACCTTTGTATTTAAGCTTTTTTTTTTTTTTTTTCCAGCTCAGGTGAAATTTGCATTGCTGGTCAGGGTATATGGAAAAATTTTAAAGTTGGACATTGCCATATGCAAGGAACTTTGTTAACATGCAATTTATCTTAGGTATGGCGTACAAGGACTGGTCAATGCTTGTGTTGTCTTGAATGTGCACATTCCTAGAGAGTCATAGACTTGCTTTCTCTTGTGATGGAAGCCAGCTGCTAAGTGCATCAGTTGACAACACAGCCAGGGTCAATTAAATTAATGGACTTTTTTTTATTGATTTTAAGATGACCATTCCTCAAAAAAAAGATGACTATTTTGCTTTCTTGCAGGATCCATGGCCTAAAATCCGGGAAGTGGTTAAAAAAATTCTATGGCCATCTTCACTAGTGATGCAACTCGTGTTATTACTGCCTCCAGTGATTGAACAGTCAAGGTGAGTCACACATTCAGCTGCAGCATTTTCATTAGGTTACATTCCTTTTCACTCGCTGCGATAGCAAATTTCCTTTTTGCCTCCTGGTAGGTTTGGGATATGAAGAGTACTGACTGTATACATACATTCAGCCGCCACCATTTATTAGGGTATTTTTTCTTAATCCAATTTGGGAGGTGATGCTTCTGTGAACTCTGTTCATCTTTTCCCAAAAAAACACTGATCATATTGCTGTATGTAACAAGACATCATCGGTATGCAATATGACGCTTCAAGGACAGGTAGTTTCTCTCAGCTCCAGCTGATGCTAATAGCATGTCACTTGGACCACCACATAAGCAAATATAAACGGATTACCATTCTATAGATAGATTACAAATCTATATTTTACTGGTTAAGGTACTTTTTTTGTTCGCTGAAACTCTTTCAGGGTGCTTAAGTAGAGGATGTTTCATTAACAATAGCATCTTGCTTTGAGTGATTGTTATGAAGGTTGTGAAGAGCTTTTCTTCAGGTAAAATAGAAGGTGGAGACTTTGCTGCAGCCTGTGTTTAGGAATCGGCAGGAAGGATCGATATTAGATTGGAAGATTGTCCTTGAAGATGATAATTTATTTGTCCATATCATTTGGAAGAGGGATTCTTTGTTGTAGTTTAAGATTCTGAATACATTTCTTGTATAGTAAATTAGTTCAAGATGGCTATTATATTCTCTGCCAATTTCATCTCTCTCACTTTGGCGGCACACTCGAACAATGAATTGTCGTGCCCCGGTGCACTAGGAGCTATCATTTCTGTACGTACTACTTAGTTCTGTGCTGTTCTTATTTGCTCAGCTGACTAGCAACCACTCTACCTGTTTCAGGGGAGGATTCTCCGGAAGGAAGAAGAATTGAGGTTAGGCTGAGCCAAAAGTAAATAGCAAGGTCTGCCACTTCAATTAGCAATCCTTGGCAATATGATCGGGCTTGCCGTTGAGTTGAAAATTGTTTTTTGCTCTAACAATCTACTTTGGTCGCAATATCAAACAGACCGGTGCTTGGAGGTTGGTCTCTCTGGTATGTTTATTCGAGGAACTATACCTTCTATGATGTCACAAACCAGCAAAATTGATGATCATAGTATTATGGGATACTAAAACATCATTGGGTTCAGATTATTTGTTGAGTTTGATGAAGATGTAAAGAGTATCTTAAGTGTGATTTATTCAAATTAATGGCAATATATTGTATATAAAATAATGATGCTAAGAAACTACCTTCTATACAGACATTTCACAAATACTTAGCTAAGTCGGTCTTTACACCCCAACTTTATTTTTAAAGCCTTGAAAGATCCATTCTTTTTAAACAATGAAGACTCTCTAGACACCCCACTTGAATAGATCCTGCAAAAAAACCGAGTCCAAAACTTCAACAAGGAAAACAACAACACACCCAATTCATTGTTTGTAGTTTACTATTTCTTTTGTGTGTCAAAAGAATGAAATTGGTAAACTTTTATTTAATTTTCAGCTTTATATTACATTGTGTCGAAAAATACGCTTTCGCAAATTTTACAAAAATTCAATGCAACATGACATGCTTACCAAGTACTCACTAAGGAAAAGAAATTAACACAGATTGCTCCAGTTCCCCCCCCCCCCCCCCCCCCCCCCCCCTTCATTCACACACTTAGATGGTATTTTTTTTTTTTTTGAGAAACCATCTTCTTTAGACATTTTTTATAAGTCCGAATTAAACGACTAAAACTCCGGAATTAGATGGAATTGCCCCCAAGGGAAACTTATACTTCTTGGAATGTGAGAGTTTTAAGTCAACACTTAGTGGTAAAGCCTTGTTAATATGGGATTTGCTCCTAGCAGCTGTTCGATGCAGAGGCGAACACATAGGTCACGGTGCAGGAACTCATCTAAAATGGATTACCATGCACTCTAGAGGTCAAGCTGCTTCTAAAAATCTCCTTACAGCTTTTCATGTATGCATCAACATTTGTTTTTGTTTGAACTATTGGCTGGCAAAGAGCTTGAGATTTGTACAGCAGATCTCGAGTTCGAATCATGACATATATCTCTTGTAAAAATTTAAGATAACTGGGATTATACTTGTTTATCTGGGTCCACAAAGTACACTATACAGGAGTAGGTTTTCTTGAATCTAAAAAAAAAAAAAAAAAACCCAAATGTTGGCTACTTGGCAGTTGACTCATTCCAGATAGCTTCCTGCTGGGACACAGTTTCACATCTCGAAATAGCTGGTATGACATGAAAATCCAACAAATCTTGCACTCACCATTAAGGTTGGTTTACATATCCACACACATATATATATATTATATGTATGTGCATTGCTGTCTGACACATGCTACCGACTTTCTGTTGGCATCTAGTTTGATGGGACAACTTAATCTGGTTTCTGATGGCTGAAAAAGAAATTATGACATCACCTGTTGCTCTGTAATTGATACAATGAAAAATTATCTTGCTGAGGATGATCAGCAGCTGGTGATAACTCCGGTTACCAGGATCTAGCCAAAGCAACTGGCAGTTCACAGCTCTGGTGGACACTATGCAAGGTTTGACATCATTTGAGACTGGGTTTAGAGAGATCAATAGCGTAGATATTAGAAATCTGTCGGTAAATATACAGAATTTTTTATATAGAAGACTACATCTGGAAATGCCCTATTCCAGTATTTTCTTGTTGATAATTTTTCATGATATTCAGTAGCCAAAAACAAATTATAATCTATAGTCTGGTTACCATCTTGGATCATAGGCAGCACTCAGGGATAAGAACTTGCCAGTTGAAACCTGACCAAATCCTTAAGTGGAATTGAGACTAAAGTCTGTGGTGTACTTAATTCTGTCCATGACTTTCGGAATTGGAACTTGTGGATTGTTTGTCCTAGATATATTCATTATGAACATGAAAAAGATCCATGATGTCTGTGAGAATTCGTTTTATGTCTGATGAGCAGCGATACTCCATGGATGATGCAAAGAAATTTGCAGATCGGCAATTCCCTCTAGTGCTACAGCATACAAAGTTGCAATCAAGGATAAGTGTTGTTATTTTAATCCCCACCATGCTTTGCTCCTTAAAGTGAGGACCAGACCCATTTTCTCTGATTAGACTAAAACCTCGGCCCCATCTTGCATGACCCTAATCTCCGTATCTTGCCAGCATAATTTCACCTTTCTATCTTAATCTGATTCTGATTTGGAGCATATATTCTTAATGAACCAGCTGTCAGTAATAGTATTTGAGATTTTTTTCCACAGGTGTGCCACACAAGCGCCGGCACGCACACAATTAAGGCAAGAAAACATTTAATGGCTACAGGAGCCAACCCTTTCTGCACTGGAATTTTCGGGATTGACACAAAATTTGAGATGAGGTTGGCATCTAAGATCTATCTATGGAGGTTTTGAGCTTGTTTGTTTCAGGGTGGACAATTTCTTGTTCCTTAAACGACTGCATTTCTTTTTTTGTTTCATGACTTGTGATGGAAATCAAGCAGTCTTTCTTGGCAGAACTGCTGTACATTTTAGGGACTAGGAGTTTACAATTTCCCCCTTGTTGAATAGATTTTATGGCCAGAGTTGATCACATTACTAAAGCAATCTTTGAATATTCATTTATTAGTTGAATCAACATTTGGAAAAAAAAAACAATCAATCCAACATATCAAACCAAGACTCCAATGTTATTTGCAACATAATTTAGCAGATTTCTTTGGGGGGATAATGTTATTTGCAACATAATTTAGCAAATCACATCACATTAATTAGAGTGGGAGTAGGATAGCATATTACATCATCACAGGTAGGGCCTAATGTGGGCAAGAGATGTCATCCATAAAAGATGCTAATATCTGTAATCCTCTAAATAAAGTTAAACCAACTGGATGGTACAAAACAATGCTGAAAACATAGCACTAATAAGCAATGATTAAAGTTGAGGGGTGAATTGTGGGAGATAATGTGCTCAGCTGCCCATCTAAAAGCAGAAACCTCTATCCACCACAACTTTGCCGAGCAAGGGAAGCAGTCAATATGAAGACTAGGCCTTCCCAAAACAAGATTTGTGTGGATAGAAAGAGATGTCTTGGATTTTCCTTCAAACATTTATGTGCAGACATAGTAGAGAGTTTCACAAGCTGAGGAAGCTAAAACAAAAGCAGAAAAGATGAACTCCGAAATTAAAAATCAAAAAAATAAATTTGGTGTGTTTTTCATTTGTATTACTACAAAGATTGTTTATTGATCAACACATCAGGGAATTCTCCTCTAACTAAAAGTTGGTAGGCTGCTGTGTAGTGTACCTATTTTAGGTGCAAACGTGTGCTTGGCCTAGCTAGATCGATGTCTTAAACAACACCTTTTTTCTGTTACTGTTTTGGATAAAATTATAATCATAGTAGAAGCATATTTGTTTAGAAAAATAAGATAAATTTGTGATAAATTTCCATTCTTTCAAAACATTTTTCTCTATCTTTGTTTTCTTAAGACAGCAATGAAATGCTGCATATATATATATATATATATAATCAAGTAAAAAATATTAAAATTTTGATTATTGTAGTAAAGTGAAAAATAAATAGAATTCAGAGCTCTACAAGACTAAAATTTGACTTTTGTACCAAAATAGAGGAAAATTAAGCTATATCAAGATTGAGAGTTGGGTTATCGATATCATTTCCTTTTAAAACTCTAACTCCACCACCTGCATCCATCACCACCATCTTGCAAACCTTTCTCAAAATCCCGTATGAATTCACTGCAGGCAAGCTGAAAAATCCACATGGGACAAGGAAATCCTTTAAATATATGTTATGGGCTCAAATAGTTTGCCTTGACGACGTTCATGAGATCAAAAACAGGATCGAGCAATCATTTCTCCATTATTTTAAAGCTCGATGAGTTGATTTCTTAGTCTCCAAGATGTCAAGATTTTCGGAAAATCTCACGAACATTTTGATTGGAGGATAAGTACTGATTTACTATGTAAAGCACTGAAGGTAGAAAATTAGGAGAATAATGATTTTTTCCCTTAATTAACAACACCAAAAACAACAAGGAAAGGTAATTAACCATCTCATACTAAACCCTAGCTTGCATTACAATATTACCTTGCATATTACATATAGCTGTAAACCCTAGACCAATAAAGGAGTACTATTATTGGCTTAGTTGAACACAGACACATCTCCTACACTGTGCACTGCAGCGCCATTAGAGAGGGCATTTCCTGGATCATATCCACCAGTTCCGCCATTACCAATACCTTGCTGAACATGACCATAAGTACCATTTACTGCAGTTTGTGACTTCGGTTGCTGCTGTTGTGGTGTTGGTGTTGGGTTCTTTCTCTTCTTCTTCTCATAAGCTATCCCTCTAGCCTTAGCCTGAGCATCCCTCACTTCCCTTAGGTACAATCTCACAGCGCGTGCACCAAAAGGGTTCGTCTCAGGCAGCCCGCCGTTCTCTTCAAAGGCGGCACGGAGGCGGCCGATGAGAGCATCAAGGCTGCCCCATGCTTGCTTGAGAGGGCAAGAGCAAGGAGATGGTGGGTGAGGCTGGCCAAAAAAAGGACAATTTTCGCCATGCACCTTGGTCTTGCCAAACTGGTCAAGATACCTCAAGAACTCCAAAACATGAGCGCCACTGCACCGTGCCAGTGCCAGTGGTGGCCTGTGGTTTCTCAGGTACTGTCCGAAAGTGTTCCAGTCCCGTCGCTTTTGAGATTCATAACGACTCAATGGTAGTAGTGGTAAGGATATTGGCGAGGGTGGAGATGGTGATGGCAATAGCAATCCTTTCTGCAACTGGTAGCTAGTCGGAGTTCCTGACGGGCTACTAATTCTCGAGGAATTACATGACATATTGGCCGCGGCGGCGGCGGCGGCAACAGCGGCTGACATGTTAGAGGTCTTGCGGGGGATGGAGATAAGAGGTTGCTAGTCTTCGAGAGGAATCACATGAACTGGGAAGAAGGGGAGCGGGGGTGGTGGATGTCAGGGAAGAATTGATGGGAAAGAAGAGGGAGACGTTTGAGAGAATATATAAAGTGATCAGGGCTCAAAGAGAGGGAGGGATAAGGAGCGAGGAAGGGTTGATGTGAGATGTGGAGAAGGAGACAAAAGAGGGACCCGTGCAAAGAAACCCACGTCCAGGAAGTGATGAAGGTTTGAATCATCACAATTGTCACTTCAGTTTGTTTTCACCTCTCCCCTGCCTTTTGTTTCTGGTTTAACTTTTTCGGTGTTTTAATTGTATTTTAAAAGTATTTTGTAAAAAAAATTATTTTTATTTTTTATTTTAAAGTAAAATCTTTTGATATTTATAAGTTTTTAAGTTTAGTTTTTTATGAGAGTTTTACTTAGATTTCATGTAAAACTGTGATACATATTTATTTATTAAATATTATATAAATGTATATGGTATCGCACGCACCATATAAATAAACAGAGCTTTAATCTTGGATTTCTCGAGTTAATTTAAATTTATTTTAAAATAATATTGTTTTGAATGATTTAAAAAAAAAACTATAATAATAATTTCATTTTGAGCAAAAGTTATAAAAATTCTTCGTGATTAATCGAGTTGTGATTTGTGTTAGCTTTAAAAAATGGTTAAAAAATGTAAAACTAGTAAGGTTTAAATTTCAAAAATAATTTAAAAATAATATATTTTTTAATAAAAAATAATCATTATCACACTTTAAACTATACTTTAGTAAATTGTATCCCATTTTAAGTTAGAGAATTCCAATGGAAAAAGGTTTGTGATTTTCACAGAATATCTTAAATTCGAGTTAGAATATATATTTTTTATATAAAAATTTAAGATAGTCTTGTTCTGTCGTTCATCTACCTCTATAAAATATGTTTTACAGTAAATGAGATTTATTCTCATTCAAAAACAATTATTGATAAGAGAATAATATGAACACTTGGCTTAGAACCATTAATGGAATCTCAAGGAAGAAAGCAAGCAACCTACAATATTCCTGCTTCTGTATGCATGAACTCGATCTGCATATAAATGAATCAAAATGGTGGATGAATGAGTTGATCTTAAAAATATATTCTAAAATACATATTTTTTTATAAAAAAAAAACTAAGAAGCAACACTGCTCATTATAGAGCCTGTTTGGATGGCGTTTCAAACGCCGGTTTGCAGTTTTTTTTCATTTTAAATGAATATGATTTTGTGTTTTTAGATCATTTTGATGTGTTGATGTCAAAAATAATTTTTAAAAAATAAAAAAAAATCATTTTGATATATTTCGGCACTAAAACCACTTTAAAAAACTACAACAACAACTCTTCCAAACAGACCCATAACTACGACGGTTGGACGTGGCATTATAAGGGTTGTTCTTGCAGAGAGTTAATAAGTGATGACAAAGTATCATTTATAGATCCTGCAAATTAGGAAAGTAACTTGACCACGCCATTAATGCCATACTACAAGGTTGTGTAAATGCATGGCCCCGAGAGATTCTTTCTCTGATGATAAGATGTTTCACTGAAATCCCACTTCTCTTGTCATCTATTTCTTTTTTTCTCAAGTAAAACATGTCAAATAACTTCGAAAAAACATTAATGTCTTGTTTGTATTAATTTTTATTTTTAATTATTTTTTTAATGTTTTTAGATTATTTTGATGTATTAATATAAAAAAAAATTAAAAAAATATTATTTTGATACATTTCTATACGAAAAACATTTTAAAAAACATGTACCACAATCCCGAATATTCTTTTGTTATTTTTAAA